>CM038141.1:355096237-355725599 GCA_021437245.1 Aegilops speltoides | reverse complement strand
GCTTCCTCCCTCTTGACCCAGGCGCACTAGTCGGCGGGCGTGAAACTCCTTGACATCTCTGATCTTGCACATAGCCATCTCCTCCCTCATCGGCGGTTCGCGCGTTACTGGTGGGCAGCGCTGATAACCGTGGCGGGGTGGGCGTGCGGCATGTTGCGCCCTTTAGCTGAATCTGCGTATGTACTTGCCAGGGGGTTCTCCTTCATACGGGCAAGCAAATGAAGATCACTTTCCTGGCCATGAGGCTTGTGGCGCTTTGTGAAGCGCCGACAAGCGATGGCGCAGGTCCCTCCGAAGAGATGGAGCTGTCCGGCAAGTGCATGAGCCAAGACTGGCGTTGGGCGAGTACCAGCGGGAAGTAGTTGGCGAGATCTTCTGCTTGCGTCCCGGCAGCCTGCACCGTAATGGTGTAGGCGCTGAGAACTCGAGCGGATGTATCACGCCATCGTGCTTCTCGGGCCGCGTCGGCGAAGTTCTTGGTGCTGGGCCCTTTGGACTTGCCGCAGCTCACGAGTGAGCAGCGAGGCAACCTACGCGTATGGCAAGTCGCTGGCTCCCCAGCGCGGGCATATCGACGAGTGGGCCCGGCCGGCTGGTCGAGATTGGCGCCTTGGCGCTTCTCTTTTGCGCTTCGTCACGGAGTTGGCGTCTTCGTGTCGTCGTTCTTGAAGAACTTGGCGTTGATCATGGCGGGTTCAGCGGGTCGGCGATCGATGGAGTCGGCGTCGAGTTGGCCCGGCGAGTTGGCGATCTCGGCCTTGGGCGGGGGAGTGCATAGTGGTGGCACCTCTGCGGTCTTGTCGGCATCGGCTTGTGCAGGCGCCTTAGCGGAACCCGATGCGCTCGGTTGCGGGGCTTGTCGCGTTAAGCGAAGCCGATGAGGCTATAAATGGTCATCCTCGTCGTCGTCAATCTTGTGTGGCGCGGAGGTAATCTAGGAACAGCGGGGCTCGGGCCCAGCGCTTCCTCTGCGATCTTAGGTGGCGGTGGCGGCAAGCGGCGCAGAGCAGGATGTGCTCGGACTCCCAATTTGATTGGGAGGAGCAACACCCGTCCGGCGGCCAATACTTCACTCGCGCATGACATCTGGCGTGCCGCTGGTCTTGGGCGCCCGACCCACCAGCTTAGCCTTGTTCTAATGCGCGAGCCACGGTGCTAGGGGCACCATGGCGTGTTGATCTTACACCGCTGGGAGAAGCGCGGTGGATATCGACGGCTGAAGCTTGCGGGGCCTTGTCCTTGGACCTGGTGGCGGCGTGAGTGCCGCCACGGCGCCCGCTCCACCGGCGTCCGCCCCATCGCCCGTTGCTCGGCGGCGATAGGACGATCGCGAGCAAGCGGCTACCTCACGAAGCCTTCTTCTTCGGTGGCATGTTGGCGTGCAGCGGAGACGGATCAGGTTCGCCGCGAACTCCGCCCCCTACTGGCGCGCCAAAGATGTCGTGGGGGGTGGAGCGAGCACCTATGGGGCAAGGGGCCTTATGGTTCGGCGGTTGGCCGAGTCAAACAGTCGAGGTCACCTGCAGAGGACTTTACCTTGGCGGGCTCTCTGAGGAGATAAAACTCTCTGCTGCTTTGTCTTTTTATTTGTTCTTGCTCGAGGCGTGGCGTATAGTGGTGTTGGATGTGTCAGATGGACGAACCCTCCCTCGTGCATGGGACTCCTTTATAGTCTAAGGGATCACCGGCAGTGTGGCAGCGTGGGGAGAGAGGCGAAGGTAAGCGCAGGTTGGTACTTGGTGCCCCCAGAGTGTCCCTACCTAACTCTCGGCGGGGGGACAAGGGCATTTAATGCCCGTCCGGTCGCATGTGATGCAAGAAGCGACCGTTAGGTGCGCCACGATCGCCCGCGATGGCTTCCTATCAGCTCCGCTTGCCACCTGCGCACCGCATGGCTGCTTGCCTTTCGCCACGTGCTCTGGGATGGCCAGGGGTGACACGTCGTTGGATCTTGTTTGGAGCTTGCGTGCAGGGTGGCAACCTTGTGACAAGTGCCTTGCAGCCCATGACCCTTCTCTTGTCGTGCCGGCAAGCTTGTCGTGACGGGTCTTGCCGGGGGGCCTTGGCAGGCGTCAGGCAAGTCTTCTGGAAATACCCTGGTTGGCCTTTTCGTGAGCTCCTCTTGCGGGGCCTTGTTCTTCCGGCAAGATCCTCTTGCGGAATATCTTGTCTACTTAGTCGACACTTTGTTCTTGAATGGCAATAGAATAAGAGTGGCGAAGGGTTTTTGTGGTGGATCTTGGCGGGCGCCCGTGAAGCCTTGCCATGAGTGCTTTCTGTGCCCATACACAAGTTAGGTACTAAGGTACCCCTACTTTGGCTCACCGGCAGGAGCCTCCCTCATTTGCCACACTGTCGGTGATCCTTAGACTATAAAGGGAGGCCCATGCGCTTGCGTAGGAGGGTTGGGTCACTTTGGACACATCAACACCACTATACGCTCACGCTCTCGAGCAAGAACAAATAAAAACACAAAGCAGCAGTAGGAGTTTTACCTCTCCGGAGAGCTCCGAAGCTGGGTAAAATCCCCCGCGTGTGTGACCTCGATCTTCTCTTCGCGCGACCTCGCCCCCCTGCCGAACCAGAAGGGGCCCCCCTTGCCCCATAGGTGCTCGTTCCCCCCACGACATCTTTGGCGCGCCAGGTAGGGGGCGTGGAGTTCGTGCGAACCTGATCCGGTGTCCGCGCGCGCTACGGCAACATGCCACCAAAGAAGAAGGCTTGGTAGCAGCTCCGTCATGACATTGTCTATCGCTGCGAACAAGCGGCGCTGATAGGGCGGGCGCCCGGCGGAGGAGTGGGCGCGGTGGCGGCACTCACGTCGTCACCGGTCAAGACAAGGCCCGCAAGCTTCGGCGTCACGGATATACCGTGCCTCCGGGAGGTGCAAGATCAACAACACCACGGTGCCCCTAGCACCGTGCCGCAGCGATAGAACAAGGCCAAGCTGGTGGGTGTGGGCGTCCAAGACCAGCGTGCTGCGCCGGCATCTTTGGCGCGCGAGTAATCTGATCGCCGGGCCGGTGTTGCTCCTCCCAATCAATTGAAGTCGAGCACATCCATTCCTTGCGCCGCTTCGTCGCCACCGCCACCCAAGACGCGCGAAAAGCTGGCCGAGCCCAGCTGCTCTAGATACCCTCGGCGCCACACAAGATTGGCGGCGGGCGATGACCATTATAGCCTCATCGGCCGCTAACGGCGGCGACAAGCCCGACAACGGCGCGCCGAAGCCCGACAAAGGCGCCCGGCGCAAGCGGCGCCCACAAGACCGCTGGGGGTGCCACCACCATGCACTCCCGCCCGAAGGCGAGATCGCCAACTCGTCGGGCCAACCTTGGCCGACTCCGCTGCGTCGTCGGACCCGCGAACCCGCGCGATCAGCGCCAAGTTCTTCAAACGGCGACCGAAGGCCTTTCGAACCCGCATCGGCGCGAAGAAAGCGGCATCAATCGACCAGCCGCTGGAGCTCTCTGTCGATATGCCCGTGCGAAGGGGCGGGCGACTTGCCTTACGCGGTAGGTTGCCCTGCGTTCACTCGTGAGCTGCGGCAAGTCAAGTGGCCCAGCACCAAGAACTTCAAGCCAGACGTGCCCGAGAAGTACAATGGTAGGATACATCTGTCGGAGTTCCTCAGCGTCTACACCATTGCGGTGCAGGCTGCCGGGGGACACGACGAGAAGATCCTCGCTAACTACTTCCGCTGGTACTCAAGCCGCGTCAGTCTTGGCTCATGCACTTGCGGACAGCTCCATCTCTTCATGGGCGGACATGTGCCATCGGTTTGTCGGCGCCTTCTGGTGACCACAAACCTCATAGCCGGAAAGTGATCTTCATTTGCTTGCCGAAGGAAGGAGAACCCTGGCAAGTACATACAAAGATTCAGCCCGGTGCGGCGCAACATCCCGAGCGTCCACCCGCGCGGTTATCAATGCGTTCCACGGAGAACATGCGCAACCGTCGGATGAGGAGAGATGGCGATGTGCAAGATCAGAAGATGTCGATGAGCTCTCGCTCTGGCGACAAGTGCGCCCCTGCTGAAGAGGGAGAAGCTCCCGGAGAGAATCCGAGGCGAGAGGATCTAACGGTGAGGACACCGCCCGGCAAGAAGGAACGGGCGAACAACAGGAAAAAGGAAGGCTAAGGATGTGCTAGTTGTTGAAGCGTCCCGACAGCAGGCCGGTTCTAGCAAGGCAAGCGGCGATTCCGGCGAGGCTGTGGCGGCGCCGACAAGCGGGGCGGCTTCGGCAAGCGGTATTGCAGATCCATCGCACAAGGCCATGATCTCCAAGCACGCCAAGAAAGTCGAGCGGATGGCGGGCTGCGAGAAAGCTGAATATGGCGCCCGCGACAAGGAAAGGCCGAGAAGGTGGCGGAGGATCCGGCAAGCTTCCCGCCAGGGGAGGGGCGCATGAGCAAGCCCAGCGGCAAGGTAGTGAACCTCGAAGTAGCGTGACAAGGATGAAGAAGAAGATGAGGATGATGAGATGGATGAGGATGAGACCAACGACCAAGAGTTTGAAGGCAATGGAGGTTTTGTGCGTCGGCGGTGGTGCTTCTCGCACACCTCGCACCGCCAACTCAAGCGATGGGCGCGGGAGGTGAATCTTGGCCAGAACCATCGGTCGAAGCCTTAAGCCTGAAGTGGTGAGCACACCCGCCGTCTTTGGCGTTGAGGATCCTTACTGATCGCATCACTTTGCGGTCGGGTGCTTACCGATGTTGGTTTCACCAACCACCGCAACCTCAAGGTCACAAAGATGTTGGTTTGGCGGGGCAGCCTGAATCTCATCTCTCTCGCGAGTGCTCAAGCTCCGGATCCACGGCAGGCGAGCTCGAAGAGGCTGGTACCTTTCAAGGATAAATCCGGGAAGAGCAAGCCCAAGCGGAAGATCACCTGCCGATAACACGGCAGCGAGCTGAATTTGGGGAGAGAGAGAGTCACGTTTGATGTTGCTGATTTCCCATTACCATACAATGGGATACTTGGCCGTCGGTAGCTTCGCCAAGTTCATGTTGGGAGCGTAGTAATTTCAAAAATTTCCTACGCACACACAAGATCATGGTGATGATATAGCGAGAGGAGAGTGTATGTCACGTACCCTCGTGAACCGTGGCGGAGCGTTATGACAGCGGTTGATGTAGTCGTCGTCTTCACGATCCGACCGATCCAAGTACGAGCGTCACGGCACCTCCGAGTTCTTGCACCGCGTTCAGCTCGATGGCGTCCCTCGAACTCCGATCGGTAGAGTGTCGGGGAGAGTTCCGTCGACCTGACGGCGTGGTGGCGATCTTGATGTTCTACGGCGCGGGGCTTCACCTAAGCTTGCGACGATATGACCGAGGTGGAATATGGTGGAAGGGGCGCGCACGGCTAAGAGCGATCCGTAGATCAACTTGTGTGTCTATGGGTGCCCCCTGCCCCGTATATAAAGGAGGGAGGAGGAGGAGGCGGCCCTAGGAGGAGGCGGCGCCAGGGAGTCCTACTCCCCAGGGAGTAGGATTCCTTCTTTCTAGTCCAACTAGGTCAGGAGGGAAAGAAGGGAAGTGGAGAAGGAAGGAAGAGGGGAAGGCCCCAAACCCTTTGTCCAATTCGGACTGGGCTTGGGAGGCGCGCGCCTCCTCTGGCTCCTTTCCACTAAAGCCCATTAAGGCCCAATACTCTTTCCCGTATTCCGTAACTCCCGGTACTCCGAAAAATACCGAATCACTCGGAACCTTTCGAACTCGAATATAGTCGTCAATATATCAATCTTTCGTCTCGACCATTTGAGACTCCTCGTCATGTCCCGATCTCATCCGGGACTCGAACTCCTTGGTACATCAAAACTCATAAACTCATAATATAACTTTCTTGAAACCTTAAGCGTGCGGACCCTACGGGTTCGAGAACTATGTAGACATGACCTAGAACTATTCTCGGTCAATAACCAATAAGCGGGACCTGGATGCCCATATTGGCTCCTACATATTCTCTGAAGATCTTTATCGGTCGAACCGCATAACAACATCGTTGTTCCCTTTGTCATCGGTATGTTACTTGCGAGATTCGATCGTCGGTATCAATACCTAGTTCAATCTCGTCACCGGCAAGTCTCTTTACTCGTTCGTAATGCATCATCCGTAACCAACTCATTGGTTACATTGCTTGCAAGGCTTATAATGATGTGCATTACGAGAGGGCCGAAGATACCTCTCCGACAATCGGAGTGACAAAACCTAATCTCGAAATCGCCAACTCAACATGTACCTTCGGAGACACCTGTAGTACTCCTTTATAATCACCCGATTCGTTGTGGCGTTTGGTAGTACCAAAGTGTTCCTCCGATAGCAGGAGTTGCATAATCTCATAATTCTGAGGAACATGTATAAGTCATGAAGAAAGCAATAGCAACATACTAAGCGATCAAGTGCTAAGCTAACGGAATGGGTCAAGTCAATCACATCATTCTCCTAATGATGTGATCCGTTAATCAAATGACAACTCTTTTGTCCATGGCTAGGAAACATAACCATCTCGATAAGCAGGCTAGTCAAGTAGAGGCATACTAGTGACACTATGTTTGTCTATGTATTCACACATGTATTATGTTTCCGGTTAATACAATTCTAGCATGAATAATAAACATTTATCATGAAATAAGGAAATAAATAATAACTTTATTATTGCCTCTAGGGCATATTTCCTTGAGTCTCCCCTTGCACTAGAGTCAATAATCTAGTTCACATCGCCATGTGATTTAACACCAATATTCATATCGTATATGATTAACACCCATAGTTCACATCATCATGTGACCAACATCCAAAGGGTTTACTAGAGTCAATAATCTAGTTCACATCGCTATGTGATTAACACCCAAAAGAGTACTAAGGTGTGATCATGTTTTGCTCGTGAGAGAAGCTTAGTCAGCAGATTACATCACATTAGAGCCGTATGTATTTTACAAATATTCTATGTCTACAATGCTCTTGCGGAGCTACTCTAGCTAATTGCTCCCACTTTCAATATGTATCCAGTTGAGACTTAGAGTCATCTGGATCGGTGTAAAGTTTGCCTTGATGTAACTTTTACAACAAACTCTTTTATCACCTCCATAATCGAGAAACATCTCCTTAGTCCTTACTAAGGATATTCTTGACCAATGTCGATGATCTACTCCTAGATCACTATTGTACTCCTTGCCAAATTGAGCAAGGTATACAATAGGTGCAGTACATAGCATAGCATACTTTATAGAACCTATGGTGAGGCATAGGGAATGACTTTCATTCTCTTTCTATTTTCTGCTTTGTGGTGGGATTTGAGTCTTACTCAATTTCATACCTTTGCAACAAAGGCAAGAACTCTTTCTTTGGTATTCCATTTTGAACTATTTCAAAATCTTGCCAAGGTATGTACTCATTGAAAATCTTATCAAGCGTCTTGATCTATCTCAATAGATCTTGATGCTCAATATGTAAGTAGCTTTCTTGAGGTCTTTTCTTTTAAAGAACTCCTTTAAAACACTCCTTTATGCTTTGCGAGAAAAATTCTACATCATTTCGATCAACAATATGTCACTCACATATACTAATCGGAAAGGCTGTAGTGCTCCCACTCACTTTATTGTAAATCTGGCTTCATCGTAAGTCCATATAAAACTATATGCTTTGATCAACTTATCAAAGCGTATATTCAACTCGAGATGCTTGCACCGGTCCATAGATGGATCATTGGAGCTTGCACATTTATTAGCACCTTTAGGATTGACAAAACCTTCTAGTTGCATCATATACAACTCTTCTTTAATAAATCCATTAAGGAATGCAGTTTTGACATCCATTTGCAGATTTCATAAAATGTGGCAATTGCTAACATGATTCGAACAGACTTAAGCATCGTCTGAGTGAGAAAATCTCATCGTATTCAACACCTTGAACTTTGTTGAAAACCTTTTGCAACAAGTCGAGCTTAGTGGATAGTAACACTACTATCGGTGTCCGTCTTCCTCTTGAAGATCCATTTATTTAACATGGCTTGCGATCATCGAGCAAGTCACTCAAAATCCATACTTTGTTCTCATACATGGATCATATCTCAGATTTTATGGCCTCGAGCCATTTCGCGAATCTGGGCTCATCATCGCTTCCTCATAGTTCGTAGGTTCATCATGGTCTAGTAACATGACTTCGAACAGTATTACCGTACTACTCTAGTGCGGATCTGTACTGGAAGACCTCGAGGTTTTGTAGTAACTTGATCTGAAGTTTCATGATCATCATCATTAGCTTCCTCACTAATTGGTGTAGGAATCACTTGGGAACTGATTTCCATGATGAACTACTTTCAAATAAGGGAGCAGGTACAGTTACCTCATCAAGTTCTACTTTCCTCCCCTCACTTCTTTGAGAGAAACTCCTTCTCTAGAAAGGATCCATTATAACAACAAATTTTGCCTTTGGATCTGTGATAGAAGGTGTACCCAACAATTTCCTTTGGGTATTCTATGAAGATGCACTTCTCCGATTTGGGTTCGAGCTTATCAAGTTGAAAACTTTTTCATATAAGCATCGCAACTCCAAACTTTAAGAAACAACAACTTAGGTTTCTTGCTAAACCATAGTTCATACGGTGTCGTCTCAGCGGTTTAGATGGTGCCCTATTTTAAGCGTGAATGCAGGTGTCTCTAATGCATAACCCCAAAATGATAGTGGTAAATCGATAAGAGACATCATAGATCGCACCATATCAAATAAAGTCTGATTCTGACGTTCGGACACACCATAACGATGTGGTGTTCGGTGGCGTGAGCTGTGAAACTATTCCACATTGTTTTAATTGAAGACCAAACTCGTAACTCAAATATTTGTCTCGTGATCGGATCGCGAAACTTTATTTTCTTGTTACGATGATTTTTCCACTTCACTCTGAAATTCTTTGAACCTTTCAACTATTTAGGACTTATGTTTCATCAAGTAGATATACCCATATCTGCTCAAATCATCTTGTGAAGGTCGAAAATAATGATACTTGCCACGAGCCTTCATACTCATTGGTGCGCATACATCGGTATGTATTATTTCCAACAAGTCGGTTGTTCGTTCCATTGTTAGAAGAGCGGAGTTTTAGTCATCTTGCCCAAAAGGCACGGTTCGCAAGCATCAAATGATTCATAACCAAGTGATTCGAAAATCCATCTTTATGGAGTTTCTTCATCGCTTTACCGATATGACCCAAGCGGCGGTGCCACAAATAAGTTGCACTATCATTATTAACTTTGCATCTTTTGGCCTCAATATTATGAATATGTGTATCACTACGATCGAGATCCAACAAACATTTTCATTGGGTGTATGACCATAGAAGGTTTTATTCATGTAAATAGAACAACAATTATTCTCTAACTTAAATGAATAACCGTATTGCAATAAACATGATCAAATCATATTCATGCTCAGCATAAACACCAAATAACATTTATTTAGGTTTAACACTAATCCGAAAGTATAGGGAGTGTGCGATGATGATCATATCAATCTTGGAACTACTTCCAACACTCATCGTCACTTTCCCTTCAACTAGTCTCTGTTTGATACGTAACTCTGTTTGAGTTACTAATCTTAGCAACCGAACAAGTATCAAATACTCGGGGCTACTATAAACACTAGTAAAGCACACATCAATAACATGTATATCAAATATACACTTGTTCACTTTGCCATCCTTCTTATCCACCAAATATTTAGGGCATTTCCGCTTCGGTGACCATTTTCTTTGCGATGTAAGCACTTCGGTTTCGAGGCTTTGGTCCAGCTTGGGCTTCTTCATGGGAGTGACAACTTGCTTGTCTTTCACTTGAAGTTCCCTTTCTTTCCTTTGCCCTTCTCTTGAAACTAGTGGTCTTGTCAATCATCAACACTTGATGCTCTTTCTTGATTTCTACCTTCGTCGATTTCAACATCACGAAGAGCTCGGGAATCGTTTTCGTCATCCCTTGCATACTATAGTTCATCACAAAGTTCTAGTAACTTAGTGATGGTGACTAGAAAATTCTGTCAATCACTATCTTATCTGGAAGATTAACTCCCACTTGATTCAAGCGATTGAAGTACCCAGACAATCTGAGCACATGCTCACTAGTTGAGCGATTCTCCTCCATCTTTTAGCTATAGAACTTGTTGGAGACTTCATATCTCTCAACTCGGGTATTTGCTTGAAATATTAACTTCAATTCTGGAACATCTCATATGGTCCATGGCGTTCAAAACGTCTTTGAAGTCGATTCTAAGCCGTTAAGCATGGTGCACTAAACTATCAAGTAGTCATCATATTGAGCTAGCCAAGCGTTCATAACGTCGCATACGCTCCTGCAATAGGTTTGTCACCTAGCGGTGCATCAAGGACATAATTCTTACTGTGACAATGAGGATAAACCTCGGATCACGGATCCAATCCGCATCATTGCTACTAACATCTTTCAACACAATTTTCTCTAGGAACATATCAAAATAAACATATGAAAGCAACAACGCGAGCTATTGATCTACAACATAATTTGCAAAATACTACGGGACTAAGTTCATGATAAATTTAAGTTCAATTAATCATATTACTAAAGAACTCCCACTTAGGCAGACATCTCTCTAGTCATCTAAGTGATCCGTGATCCAAATCAACTAAACCATGTCCGATCATCACGTGAGATGGAGTAGTTTCAATGGTGAACATCTCTATGTTGATCATATCTACTATATGATTCACGCTCGACCTTCGGTCTCCATGTTCGAGGCCATATCTGTATATGCTAGGCTCGTCAAGTATAACTTTGAGTATTCGCGTGTGCAACTGTTTTGCACCGTTGTATTTGAGCGTAGAGCCTATCACACCGATCATCACGTGGTGTCTCGGCACGAAGAACTTTCATAGCGGTGCATACTCGGGAGAACACTTCTTGATAATTAGTGAGAGATCATCTTAAAATGCTACCGTCAATCAAAGCAAGATAAGATGCATAAAGGATAAACATCACATGCAATCAATATAAGTGATATGATATGGCCATCATCATCTTGTGCTTGTGATCTCCATCTCGAAGCACCATCGTGATCACCATCGTCACCGGCGTGACACCTTGATCTCCATCGTAGCATCGTTGTCGTTTCGCCATCTATTGCTTCTCGACTATCGCTACCGCTTAGTGATAAAGTAAAAGCAATTACAGGCGTTGCATTTCATACAATAAGCGACAACCATATGGCTCTGCCGATTGCCGATAACCGGTTACAAAACATGATCATCTCATACAATAAAATATAGCATCACGTCTTGACCATATCACATCACAACATGCCTGCAAAAACAAGTTAGGCGTCCTCTACTTTGTTGTTGCAAATTTTACGTGGCTGCTACGGGCTTTAGCAAGAACCGTTCTTACCTCGCATCAAAACCACAATGATAGTTTGTCAAATAGACTCGTTTTAACCTTCACAAGGACGGGCGTATACACTCAGTTCAACTAAAGTGAGAGAGGCAGACACCGCCAGCCACCTTTAAGCATGAGTGCTCGTAGCGGTGAAACCAGTCTCGCGTAAGCGTCTGGCGTAATGTCGGTCGGGCGCTTCATCTCACAATACCCTGAACCAAAGTATGACATCTTTGGTAGGCGGTATGACTTATATCGTCCACAACTCACTTGTGTTCTACTCGTGCATATAACATCAGCGCATAAAACCTGGCTCGGATGCCCTTTGTTGGGGAGCGTAGTAATTTCAAAAATTTCCTCGCACACACAAGATCATGGTGATGATATAGCAGCGAGAGGAGAGTGTTGTCCACGTACCCTCGTGACCGTAAGCGAGCGTTATGACAGCGCGGTTGATGTAGTCGTCGTCTTCACGATCCGACCGATCCAAGTACCGAGCGTCGGCACCTCCGAGTTCTTGACACGTTCAGCTCGATGGCGTCCTCGAACTCCGATCCAGCCGAGTGTTGAGGAGAGTTCCGTCGACCTGAGCGGCGTGGTGGCGATCTTGATGTTCTACGGCGCGGGGCTTCGCCTAAGCTCGCGACGATATGACCGAGGTGGAATATGGTGGAAGGGGCACGCTGCGGCTAAGAGCGATCCGTAGATCAACTTGTGTGTCTATGGGGTGCCCCTGCCCCGTATATAAAGGAGGGAGGGAGGAGGAGGCCGGCCCTAGGAGGAGGCGCCATGGGAGGAGTCCTACTCCCAGGGAGTAGGATTCCTTCTTTCCTAGTCCAACTAGGTCAGGGGAAGAAGAAGGGGAGAAGAGAAGGAAGGAAGAGGGGGGCGCGCCCAAACCCTCTGTCCAATTCGGATTGGGCTTGGGAGGGCGCGCGCCTCCTCCTGGCTACTTCCACTAAAGCCCATGGGCCCAATACTCTTCCCGTATTCCGTAACTCCCGGTACTCGAAAAATACCGAATCACTCGAAACCTTTCCGAACTCGAATATAGTCGTCAATATATCGATCTTTCGTCTCGACCATTTGAGACTCCTCGTCATGTCCCGATCTTATCCGGGACTCGAACTCCTTGGTACATCAAAACTCATAAACTCATAATATAAGCATCGCCATGAAACCTTAGCGTGCGGACCCTACGGGTTCGAGAACTATGTAGACATGACCTAGAACTATTCTCGGTCAATAACCAATAAGCGGGACACTGGATGCCCATATTGGCTCCTACATATTCTCGAAGATCTTTATCGGTCGAACCGCATAACAACATCGTTGTTCCCTTTGTCATCGGTATGTTACTTGCGAGATTCGATCGTCGGTATCAATACCTAGTTCAATCTCGTCACCGGCAAGTCTCTTTACTCGTTACGTAATGCATCATCCGTAACCAACTCATTGGTTACATTGCTTGCAAGGCTTATAATGATGTGCATTACCGAGAGGGCCGAAGATACCTCTCAGAGCAATCGGAGTGACAAAACCTAATCTCGAAATCGCCAACTCAACATGTACCTTGGAGACACTGTAGTACTCCTTTATAATCACCCGATTCGTTGTGGCGTTTGGTAGTACCAAAGTGTTCCTCCGGTAAGCAGGAGTTGCATAATCTCATAATTACGAGGAACATGTATAAGTCATGAAGAAAGCAATAGCAACATACTAAGCGATCAAGTGCTAAGCTAACGGAATGGGTCAAGTCAATCACATCATTCTCCTAATGATGTGATCCGTTAATCAAATGACAACTCTTTTGTCCATGGCTAGGAAACATAACCATCTCGATAAGCGAGCTAGTCAAGTAGAGGCATACTAGTGACACTATGTTTGTCTATGTATTCACACATGTATTATGTTTCCGGTTAATACAATTCTAGCATGAATAATAAACATTTATCATGAAATAAGGAAATAAATAATAACTTTATTATTGTCTCTAGGGCATATTTCCTTCAGTTCATGGCAGCCTCTCACTATGCCTACAATGTGCTCAAAATGCAGTCCGATAAGTGTTATTTACTGTCCAAAAGGCGACAAGAAGGATGCACTTATCTGTCTTGACAAGATCTCTAGGGAAGCAGCAGCCTATGCAGGAGCACAAGCCACTTGCATTGAAGCTCCCGGGGAAGAAGAAACCCAGAGTCCGGCAAGAGTAGCTCTGATGCCCACTCCGGCAAGCGCACCTCTCCGGAGCGCTGCGCTACCATCGAGGACGCACCATCGAGCTCCACCGGAAAGTGCAAGAAGGCAAAGACAGCTTCACCAAAGATTGAGCCCGGCAAGAACAGCTCTGGCACCCACTCCGGCAAGCGCGCCTCTCCGAAGTGCCGCGCTGCCGTCGAGGACGTGCCATCAAGCCCCACCGGCAAATAGAGCGCAGGAAGCAGTCAGTTTTGGAAACTTTTTGAGTTATGATCCTTGAGCGTCCGTGCCTTGTATGGGAAACCTGCGTGCCTTGTATTCCTCGGCCCCTTTCCCCGAGCTGTCGGGGGCTTTGAATACTTGTACGTTGGAAACGACAAGTTCACAAAGTGGCCCGAAGTGGAACCAGTGAGGAAGGTGGCAGCCTGATCGACCATCAAGTTCTTGGTCAATTGTTTGCCGTTTGAATCCCTAACGGGATTATCACCGACAATGGCACACAATTCCACAAGCCGCCTTCATGCGATCGTCCAAGATCTTGGCACCAAGATCTGCCGCTCATTGCTCACTCGAGAAGCAGCGGCCAAGCGGAGAAGCGAGCAGCTAAAAAATCTCTACTGCGGGCTCAAGACCCGAGAACTTTCGACGGCTGCACAAGTCACGGAAGAAATTGGATCGGCGGCTGCCGGTGGTTCTTTGGTCGATCGAGCAGCGCCGTCGAGCCGGCGGACACCCTTTGCTCTTGTCTACGGGCGGAGGCAGTTCTCCCGGGAACTTCGTATCACGGATCGCCTCGAGTGCTCGCTTATGATGAGCTTGAGCAAGAAGCGGCTGCGGCAAGATGCGCGCTGCTCCTCAAGGAAGAGATCGTCTTCGAGCTCTTTGTCGCGAGCTGCTCGCTACCGACAAGCTTTGCGCCGCTATCATAAGCCGCAAAGTTAATGCGGAGAAAGGTTCGAGGAAAGCGACCTTGTTCTTGGCGTGTTCGATCCGCCAAGAATTCCAACAAGTTGGCCTTGAAGTGGGAGGCCCTTATCGGGTGAAAGCGAGTCACTAGGCGGCGCCGTCGCCTTGAGACGAAGATGGCAATCCGGTGAGCAACTCACGGAACATAGAGCATCTTAGCAAGTTTACCCATAAAGCGCGGTTGCGGGCCCGACCGGCAACCACCTTTTGTACAAGCCTTGCCGCTGTTGCTGTAACCCTTTGTACAAAGCGGGGCGCAGCTCGTGCGTAAATAAAGTTTATGTGCCTCGCACACTCTGTCCAAATTTAATGCATCTTTCTTTTTGCGTATATATCGACACTTTGTGCAGCACTTACCCCCGGTAAGCAATAGCGAACCTTACGGTTCCATATCATTATTTTCTCTTCTTTCTTCTCAAAGAGAAGGTTCCCCCGCCCACAAGTCCACCGGGGGGGAGGAGAAGATAAAGGTGTGGACCAGGCGTCGTTCAAAAGAATCAACCTTCTTGGGGCCTTGCGGACGAAGAAAAGCTAAGTTGCCAAAGTTTGAGCTTAGTTAATTTTAAATTTTAAGTTATATTCCTCGAGCGTTCGCGCCTTGTATGGAAAACTTGTGGCGGAGGAATCGACTTCATGACTAAGTTGCGCCCTTGATTTGTTTTAGTCCGCTCAACAATACGAGCAAGCTGCAACTAGCCCGACAAGGTTTCTTGCGGAGCCGCACCGCCAGCGAACTCTTGATGTTCACTTTTCGCAAGTGTGCTTCTTGAGCAGCAAGTTCCTCGAGCGTGAAATAAAACATACAAGGCACGAGAATCAAGTAAAGGATATAGCCGGCAAGCATTCCCTTTTTCATTAAAAAACATCCCATTCGATTACAAGTCCATAGAGGATGAAAAACATGAAAGAGAGGATTACAAGTTTTAAATGCAGCTAAGGCCGAAGGCTTACAAATTGAAAAGATAAGATGCCGTAATCCCTCTCTGTTTCTCTCTTGGGAGGTAGGTCAAGAGGCCCGGCGAAAGTTTGCAGGGAAGGGCAAAAAGGCGCCTAGGTGAGCTATGGGTGCGAAGACACCAAAGAGAACATCCGGGGGCGGCCGGGGGGGCTTGGCGGAGGCGGAGGCACGGGCGAGCTCGAGGCAGAGGCGGCGGGGCGTCGGCCTGTTGTCGAGGCACCCGCCCTCGTGCTCCGACAGCGGCCTTGCCGCCACCCCTCTTCCTCTTCCGCAGCCTCCCTCGCCCCGCATGAGGAGGCGACCCGGGGAGTTTAGAAGGCAGCGACCGGATGATGGGGGTCGCCCGGTGGCCTGTGGCAAGCTGACGGCGGCGCCTGGTCGGACCCACCATCGTCGTCGTCGTCGCTGTCACTCTCCTCCTCGTCCTCTCGCTCGAGTCTTCGCTATCGGAAGAGCTGTCCGCAGCATCTCGCCCGGAGTGCGGAGTCCCGGAGACCTTGGCCGCGAGAAAGTAGCCCTCCATTAACTTAAAATGGAGGGTGAACCCCATTGTCGGTGTCAAAACCGGCGGATCTCGGGTAGAGGGTCCCGACTGTCGTCTATCGGATGGTAACGGAGATGAGGACACAAGGTTTTACCCAGGTTCGAGGCCCTCTCGATGGAGGTAATACCCTCGTCTGCTTGATTAATATTGATGATATGGGTAGTACAAGAGTAGATCTACCACGAGATCAATGAGGCTAAACCTAGAAGCTAGCCTATGGTATGATTGTTGAGATGTAATGTTGTGTCCCTCGGACTAAAGCCCTCCGGTTTATATAGACACGGAGAGAGGCTAGGGTTACCGAGTCGGTTACAATGGTAGGAGATCTACATATCCGTATTGCCAAGCTTGCCTTCCGCCAAGTAAAGTACCTTGGGACACGAGCGAGTCTTCAATCTTCTATCTTCGTGATGCAGGAGTCCGGCGGATATTGATAGTCCGGTTGTCGGACACCCCTAATCGAGGACTCCTCGGTAGCCCTGAACCGGTCTTCAAATGGCGATAAGTCCGGCGTGCATAATGTTCGGCATTGCAAGGCGGGTTCCTCCCTTGAATAATCCGGAGAAGATAATGAACACCAGGATAGTGTCCGGCTCTGCAAAATAATTTCCACATTCCAAATGTAGAGAGAATAAAATATATACACCGATCCAATCTGTTGACGTATTATGCGGCATGACATCACACCGGCGCCAAGCCCTTGTTTGAATGCTGTACCACTTGACACGTTTAGCGAAGCGGTTTCCAGCAATGCGTCCGTCGAGCGAGATCGTGTTCCCCTTTTTCGGGATTCTCATCAATACGTGCGTGGGTAACCCAACGGCGCCATTGATGGTGGCGCAGGGGATAGCGAGTTTTACCGGGCGGTGAGGGGCGCATAGTTTTGTCGCCTATATATAAGGGATAAGGATTTACCTTCTCACCTCGCCTTCTTCCTCCTTTGCTCATCCATCCTGCGAACCCAAGCTCCAACGCTCAAGCTCGCGCATTCGCCTCGACCGTTCTCCGAACATGTCGGGAGGGAGGCAAGTGGATGGCCTCCACCGCCAGGAGGAGGACATCACCAAGCTCTTGGCGCGGATACCTTTCGAAACATCGCGCATCGGCTGCCCGGCAGGGCAGCTCGTTCCTACCCCAGGACCCCGAGAGGTTGTTTTCCTTCCCCATTTCCTCCATGGACTGGGCTTCCCGCTCCATCCATTCGTCAGGGATCATGTTCTATTACGGCTGGATTTCCCACGATCTGGCGCGAATTTCGTCCTCAACATCTCGGCGTTTATCGTGGGTAATGCGAAACTTTCTCTGCATCGGCCCCACTTGGCTGTGGCTCAAGACCTTCAACGTCAAGCGAAGGTTGTGAAGGGGCATAAGCGGAATCTTGGGCGCTATGTTGGGCAAGTTGTCCGCGTCCCTTAGCTAGAAGGACCCGTGGACTCCGTCAAGGGTGGCAATCGGGGTGGTTCTACATCACCGAGCAGCGAGCCTACATGGGGCGGCCCCAATTTAGATCTGGAATCCCCGCAGCTCACCTCACGGAAGAAGAAGGGCTGCGGTGGGGTGACCCGGTGGAAGTGCCGGACTTGAACCTGCATCAAGAAGCTGGTGAGCAATGGGCTCCGGCTTGTCGGCGTGATCGAGTCATGCTCCTCCGGCGGATTCTCCCATGCCAAGAAAGGGCATTTAATGCGTGGGAGTTTAATCCGGAACAGCACAGGGCGTTGGCGGGCTCTTGACTGCGTCTGAAGGTGCACGGAGGTCTTTGTTTAAAGCGCCCGATCGCCGCATCCATAACCGAACCGTGGATTCAGCTGCGATCTCCGTCGGCGGGGTAAGTGATTCGACCCGTTCACGGGACACTTGTAGTAATTAGATTGACTCTAGCGAGGTTTTAATCGGCCTCTTCCTTTGTGAGGAATGGATGGAAAGGCGAGCTGCTCATCTGCCGGCTCCCATGCGGAAGAGCGATGAGCGCCCGTTTAGCGAGCTCTTGGTCCGGCACCATCGTGGTCTTGGGAGAAAAAACAGAAGATGGCGCGGGGACTCGAAAGAGTTCCGCAATCAAGCGTCGATAGCGGACGGCGAGGACTCCTCCCGAGGCGAGGAGGAGGAGTACTCTCTCCGGAGGAGGAGAGAAGAAGGAAGGCCTCCCCAATAGAGGCGGCGAAGGGTCAGAGGAGAACTATTCCCGGACGGTTCGCCAACATTAGTGTTGGCGAGGAAAATAACCTCAAGGGCCGGCGTCGACAAAATCGTAAATATCCGGATCATTCATATGCCATATCTTTGTATGTCACGTAGTGTCCTTCTAATGCCGCATTGTTCCTTTAGTCCGGCGGTGGCGACTTTCCCGACTTCGATGGCGGGTCGTTGGCGCCGTCGGATGTAAATTCCATCATTGCCTCTACCTCACGTGCGAGGGGCGGCGGCGGAATCCTGAGGGGCAGCGGGGAGGAGGCTCGAGGCGCCGTCGAGCAACCCCGGACTTTGTGCGGACTCTACTCGGAACCGTGGCGGTTCCAAGGTCGGCAAGCAGCCCCTCGAAAGAGGCAGGACCGTGACACGGCGGCCTCCGTCAGCAGGAGGCACCGGACAACTTCTTGGGGCGCTCAAAGCGCCTCCATCGAGAAAACACCGCACTCTCATGAGTGCGGTGATTGAAAAAGTCTGGCTTCGCCAAGGCGGGCTGGCCGAACACAACAGACCTTCTAACGAGGCTTTGAGGTAAAGGTTTAAAATTAAGTAATATAATACCGCATAGGCGGTAGCCCACGATGCTTAGTCGGTGTTGGAAAGAAAAGCGGACTAAGGATCTTCAACAAGACTATCTGTGGGTTTCTAAAATATGTCAATATGGGTTTGCAGGCTGCGCTATTGACCTCTGCTGCATTAACAGCGGAGGTCGGTGAAGAAGGACCTTGGCGGTCGGAGCAAAGCTCGGCCATGCCAGAGGCAGCTCAAGGAAAAGGAAGGTGAATAACACCACTTTAAATATGCACCTTCTGAGAAAGGGTTTTGGTTGCAAACAAGATTAACAAGGATAGTATGTGCAATCGAGGGGCCACGAGCGAGGTGGCAGCCACGAAGGATGCCGTGTCCGTGGCGAACACAATCTCGACCGCAGAGCAGATGAGCAAGAAAAGCAAGCGGCGTGGTGGCGGAAGTTGGCAAGAGCTCGAGCTCTCGGGAAAAAGCATGAGAGTTTGGGCGTGACTCCAAGACTTCGAGTCGAGCTTGCCTCGTCTCTCGAAAGTGTAAATCCGCCAAGGCGAGGCCGGAGGGCCGTGAGGAGAGTAGAGGACATGAAGAAGATAGCAGCGGGTAAGGCGTTTTCATGCGAGCAAGCATGTTAATGTAAATTACGGATACTTACAGAATTCAGACTCTCGGGGCATTTGCGGATCTGCCGCCTAATGCGTCGATGCCGCTGCGTTCTATCATGGCGAGAGGGAGCTCAGCGGAGAAGGTCTTACGGTCTCGATGCTGCTGAGGCCGGCCATCAGTGCCCCCAAGCGACCAGTGAAGCGGTGGTCGAACTCCTAAAGTAGTGAGGAGGCCATGAAGGGCCTCACAGGTCCGGTGTGGCTGGGCAGGCCATGCACAGCAGCTACTTTGGCCTAGTCTGGCTGGCTAGTGGATGCATGCCCAGGCTGGATGTGATCAAACACTCACTTTGCATTGAAGCGCTTCGTCGAGCCACAGCCCGCATAAAGGTGCAATGGGGCAAAGCTGGATCGGAGAAGCTTCTCACGGATCCGCGCCGCCCGGGCAAGAGCACCGTCTGCCGGGCGATATTATAAAGTTGTCTGAAGGGAGCCAGCGATATCGCGGATGAGTTCCCCATAATGTAATCCTTGAGTGAACTTCTTTTTGTGTGTTTATCACATGCGCCGAGAACTTCGTTTATATGCGCCATGAGCAGCATTGTTGAATTTAAATATTACCTTACATGCGGCCGTTTGTTAAATCGAGAGATGGCAAGTCGTTAGCTTCAGCCCCGAGCCACAGTCTTTGGGGTGTTCGGTGATAAACTTGAGCACTCTTGTTCCCATCTTTACGGTCCATCTAGGGCGCTCAACCTGACGAACAAAGCGACCGGACTTATAATGCTTGAACACTCTCACTTAGCCATAGAATTCTATAATTTTAAATTTGGTGAAGCCCACGGTATTCGGAAGCCGAATCCGGGCGCTATCCGCCATACGTCGGACATCATCCGGAACTTTGCTCGAAGCGGCATGAGTCTTTAGGGACCGAAAAGACCTCTCGAACAGCGACCAGTCTCTCGCCTTATCATGCCCGGTCAGTTTAGCTTTCTCCTTGAGGCGTTAACCCGGCTCAACGAGGCATAATCGCGATGGTTCTCCTAGTGCTACCTTAGCCAGCGGGCAGGCGTAAGGTACCAAAACATAGGGCAGGCAAACCCAACTATTGACCCAAGACATGATTGGAGCTGATTCATATAATGCTATAAGTTGAGGTGCCATACTTGTGAAATTATTAGGACTTTATCACCTTTGTAATATAGAGAGCGAAGCCCTGGTGTATTGGCCGTACCAAGGTATCTGGTGCAATATGTCATATAGTGAACATTTGTAAGGATAGCATAATTGCGGAAAAGGTAATAAACTTGCAAAAGGAGTGCTGCGTTATTTATGAAAAAAGATGCGCTAATAAAGCGGTGATACAAATAGTCTTGATAAGCAAGGTGTTTGGACTAGATTAACATGTCCCCCTCGAGGATAGGCTGCAGACTTGGTGTATGTAATTAAATTTAATGCTAAATGTGGAGACCACAGAATGTTAAATGCAGCCTTCTTTGATCCTGACTGTTGTATCTTGAATTAGCAAGTTTGTCATCGGACGGGGCTTACGGTTAATGGAGTCTGTATGCATAAAGAAGAAAAGATAAAAAACAAAGCCAAGGGGCGATCATGAGCCCCTTGTGGTCGAGCCACACTCTTTGGTCCTTGTGGTTCAGCCCTCCCTGCGCCCATGGTATCTCAAAGCGTAATGATGTACGCAGTGTTATTCTAGTGATCATCTGGCAGGCGGGGTTGGGGCCGCATTACTCTGGCGATGCTCGATCGCGCCCGGTGGTCTTGGTTGTTGTTGCTCGGTAGCGTTTTGATGTGTCCGGCTTTTAGTTGCGGACTAGAGAATGCCGTGAAAGGCTGCTCTGTATTTACTGCGCGAGCGTGTATGTTCCTCCGTTCGGAGGGCGTTCCGTATTCCCCGGCCGTAATGACTCACGAGGCCCGACATCTTGAGCTTTAGGTATGCATAAGCGGCACCGCATTGAATTTTGCAAGCGCAGTGCGTCCGGCGGGCATGATAGCCGCTTCTGAGCGGGACTATATCGAAGATTAACTCTTCGCTCGGAAATTATCCGGGATCCGAAGACCAATTCGGTGTGTGAGCACTGTACAATTGGCTTCCACTCTGGAATGACACCTTTAAAGGTTGTCTTAGTAGGTTTGATCTGGATGGGTCTATGCCCATTTTGCGCCTTTGTGTCTGGTAAGCAGGTTCGAGGCTCTGCCGCCGTCCATCGAGGACTCTTGTGAGGTGAAATCCATCGGCGATTGGGTCTAGGACCAATGCGGCGAATCCGCCATGGCGTATGCTAGTCGGATGGTCTCGTCGATCGAAAGTGATCGGACGGGAGGAACATGGATTGAACTTGAGGCGGTGGCTCCATCGCATAGGCGTCCGTAGTCGCGCTTCCTCTCCCTCTTGGGTATATGGGTCGCGTAAATCATATTCACCGTTCGCGCTTGCGGGGAAGCCGTTCATCCTTTGTTGTTGGTGGCGGGTCTCTTCCTCGTCGTCGCTATTTAGCCTTGTCATTGTGTTCGGCAATTAACGCCAGCCTGCCTAAACACCCAACAATCTCTATTGGTGTGATTAGCTGGCCTTTGAAGTGCCATGTATCGGCATGGCGGTCGAGTATCTGTCCAGATTGGGCGGGCCGGAGTTGTTCTTTTAAATGGCTTCTTCCGTTGACCGGGTTTGGAGCCTCGGAATCCGGCATTGACTGCCGTATCCTCTTTGTCATCGCCGTTGGTATGGCGTTTGTTTTGATTCGGCGTGACCTGCCGTGATTGTCCTTGGTGTCGGTGCGGAATTTTTGCGGAGATTATTGCTGCGGGCTAGCCAGCTATCCTCTCCAGCATAAGCGGGTCGTGCGATGTGAGGGCTGCCATGGATTGGCTTCTCTGCCCCGGTGCGGGCTAGCCATTCGTCCGGATGTTGTGTTTGAAGGCTGCAGGGCCTCGCATCCGTCTGATCGGCGATTTGATTTTCTTCGTCAAGAACCGTGTCGAGAACTATGCGGCGATTCGTCGGCTGCTGAATAATGTGGCTTAGGTCATCGGCGTCGGTGGTCGCTGCGTATGTACCTTGGAAGTTATCAAGGAGCGGCCTCGAGGTCTTCCCAACACCCAATCGACTCTGCGGGCAATTTGTTAAGCCAATGCCGAGCTGGTCCTTTAAGCGAGTGGGAGATATTTGATGGCGTGCGAGATCGTGCGCGCGGGCCATATGGATGTGGAAGATAATCTTGATCCACACTGCTGGGGTCTGCTGTACCATCGTAAGATTCGATGTTCTGAGTTTAAACCCTTGAGAATCGATGATCCATTACTTCATCCGTGAAGCATAGCGGGTGTGCGGCGCCCTATCTTGAGCAATATCGCGGCGCGCTCGAGGGGCGCTATCTGCTGTGTTCGGACCTGGCGGCGTTATGTCCGGTGACGGTATTAAATCGTGGGTTGTAGGGTGCCCGTGATCCATAGATGGATCTGGATTGCCTTGCTTTGTCCTCCAAGATGTCTGCAAGTCCGGCGCTTTCCTTTTGGCTTCCTACTCTGGATCGATGTCGGGGTATGGTCTTGGTGGGGCCTTGAATGCCTCTCTGTCGCGACCGCAGGCGATCGGTCAGACCATGTCGTGCGCTGGTGATAAAGGTATGTATGCTTCCTCCTCTAATTGGGGGAGCAGCTTGCGTCTTAGGTAACTTTTGGCGGGAGTTCAAGTTTATACTCTTGACGCGAGGACCTCGGTCCATCGATCGGCTAGCAGATCTTGATCAGCTTGAAGGCATTGCTGCTTTTCTTTAGGCTTTTGCGTGGCTATGAGCCTGCGCTGAAGCGCTCTTGTTGACAGGATCCTCGGGTATGGCGAATTCGTCATCGTTGAGGCTGCCGTCTTGGGAGGAGGCATATAGTTATCATCCTCAACCCCTTAAATGCGCATACCTGTCGTGAGGGCTTGCTTGCCTGCGTCCTCTGCGCTGAGTCTTGTAGGAGGGATCGTCTTGGCACTCTCCGGTGTTATTGCCTCCGTGCGGATTCTCCATTCTTGTTGTGGCGGGATTTAGGCGGCGCCGCTCACGCATGGCGTTTAGGCTGCTTCTTCAAAAATCTTCCTCTGCTGCTTTTAGCCATCCCTTTCTTTGGGGTATCCACCATGTGAGCGTCATATGGCGAGGTGGCCTTCAATGCCACATGGGTCTTTGGGTCTGTTGCGTCTCGGCATCGTCGTCCATGGCGTCGATGTCCTCGAGTCGTAGTCTAGCATGTCGGTTAGATCCTCGGCAGTGGCTATAAAGTGGGTGGTGGGTGGGCTCTGAATTTCTTCGTCGTCCAGAACTCCAACCGTCACAGCCATAGTCGGCCAGGATTCTCTGATAGCGAGAGATGCTTGAGGAGTTCGAGGATATCGCCGAAAAGCGAGTCTTGAAAAAATGTCATGGCGGTGAATTCCATAATTGGCGCCCAATCTGGTTTAATTGGCAGGGGCGCGGGAGGCTCGGAGTCCGGCAAGGAGTCCGGCGCCACAGGATCACGAGTTTCGTGGGGGACAAGATTGGTATTCGGCTCCATCGCCGTAGATGTTGAAGCCCCCGGGGCGGCGTCTATCCACCGACCCTCGTCATGGGAGATCGGCTCCGGGCAAGTAGCCGGGGCGAATTCAAGTGCGGCCACCAAAGCACTGTCTGGTGGCAGAGCTAAATCATGCCCATCGTCGCAGTGCGGCGCGCTTGGCCGTGGCTCGAGTCCGTCGAAGATCAAGTTGTAGGATCGAAAGTATGTCTAGAGGGGGGTGATTAGACTACTTGACAATATAAAAATTTAGCCTTTTGATTAAGACAAGTTTTTGGCAAGTTCACAATGATGATCAAGTCAAGTATCACCCTACACATGCAATTCTAGAGTATTGGCAGCGTAAAGTAAATTGCACATGTAGTAAAGAGAGGTGGAGAAAGCAAGCGCAATTTGGAACACGGAGATTTTCTCGTGGTTCCGATAGGTGGTGCTATCGTCAATCACGTTGATGGAGACTTCAACCCACGGAGGTAGCAGCTGCGAGAGTCCACGGAGGCTCCACCCACGAAGGGTCCACGAAGAAGCAACCTTGTCTATGCCATCATGGCATCGCCCACGGAGGACTAGCCTTACTCGGGGTAGATCTTCACAGTAAGCGATCTCCTTGCCCTTACAAACTTCTTGGTTCAACTCCACATCTTGTGGAGGCTCCCAGCGACACCTAACCAATCTAGGAGGCACCACCCTCCAAAAGGTAATAGATGGTGTTGGTGATGATGAACTCCTTGCTCTTGTGCTTCAAATGATAATCTCCCCAACACTCAACTCTCCTCCTTGATTTGGCTGTGGTGGAAGAAAGGATTGAGTGGAAAGCAACTTGGGAAGGCTAGAGATCAAGCTTCATATGGTGGGAGTGGAGCAACTTGATCTCAACACAAGGGTAGAGTAGTTTTCTTCTCGAGAAATGTAAGGTAGGAGTGGTAGTTCTTTCTGATGGCTCTCTCCACGAATGAAGAGGGGGTGGAGGGGTATTTATAGCCTCCACACAAAATCCAACCGTTACACACATTTGACCAATCTCGGTCAGACCGAAGTTGACAACTCGGTCAGACCGAAAGTTCAAAACATGTGAACATTTGGATTTTCGGTGGGACCGAAAATACAATCTCGGTGAGTCCGATTCTTCCAAAGACTAGGGTTTGCCAATCTCGGTGGGACCGACTTTATCATCTCGGTGACACCGATTTGATGTGAAGATTCTGAAGCTTGGCAACACTAGTTTGGTGAGACCGAGTTGAATCGGAAAATCCGAGATTTCTAGGGTTTGGCTATATGGTGAGGTGGTTCATCTCGGTGTGGTGAGTTTATGGAATCGGTGGGACCGAGATTACTTATGAGTGTATATTTGAAGTGAAGGGTGCTGATAGTTTGGGAGATGTATCACTAAGCACTTTGAGCAACGGATCATTATCATAACCTCATCCCTTTTAATAGTATTGGCTTTCCTATGGACTCAATGTGATCTTGGATCACTAAACCAAAAATGGAGTCTTGAGCTTTTGCCAATGCTTGCCTTAGCATTTTGAGGGTCCACATCTTGAGTCATTGCCATACCCATATCCTGAACTTTACGAAATGATTCTCAAGAAACTATTAGTTCAATGATATATATGTTGTTATTAATTACCAAAACCACCCGGGATTAGTTGCACTTTCAATCTCCCCCTTTTGGTAATTGATGACAACATATAGATCAAAACCGACATAGGATATAATCAATGAATAATATAAATAAGCTTTGAGAAGTATGTGATAAGCAAGAGCTCCCCTAAATTTGTGCATTATTTAAGATTTGCGTTTGAATGCAAATGCACAATCGATTAGGATCATGGGTCACTCTTCCATGTCACATACATCTTGGTGGGCGCACAAAATGATAAGAATGAATAGCATGCACCCAATCACCAAGACATGAGTAAATGATCATACAAGATATGAATAGCATATGATAAGCATTAAGCACACATTAAGGCATAAATGCGACCAAGCACTCATCAAAGTAGAGCAAGCGTAGTATCAAACACACGGAATGTCTCGAAAATCTCAAAAGTATCTCAAAGAAACCGCAAATGAGCGAAAGAGCAAAAACAAGCACTCTCTCTCTCGAAGTCCTATGATCTATACAATTTCTCCCCTTTGGCAACAAGTTACCAAAAAGTTCGAAAGGCATAGAGCTAAGCGTCACTTGGGGACTCTGTTGGCGGCTCTATGCAGGTTGATGGAGTTGAGATGGCTGCATCTGCAAGGCTTGGTGATGTCGTGGAGCTGGAGGAGTAGTCCTTGGGCTGGGCTGGGCCGATGGAGCTGTGGGAGGTCTTGAGGCTGTAGTCACAGTGTGCATCCTTTGGAATAGCAGTGATCGGGGTCTTGTGGGAACGGGCAGGCTGTTCATAATCATCTGGACTAGGTCATCCTGCATCTCCTTCATGAGCTCTTCCTTCTCCCTCTTAGCTTCCTCGATATCTGCCTCAAGCTTGTTGGCGGTGACTTGCACTTGATCGACTTGACATCGAGCATGGATCTTGTCTTCAACAATCCTCTCAAGACTCTCTGAGGCTGCACAATCTTGGCAGGCGTTGTTCAATCCTCTGGGTAGCTTCAAGGAGCTGCTCTCCAACACTCTTGGGTTTAGCTGCTGCTGCTTCTTTGCTTCCTTCTCAGCTTTAGCTTGTTTGGCAGCTTCAGACTTTGCTTGACCTTCAACGGGACGTGGGATCATCCTCATCATCACAACTTCATTGTCCTCATGCTCAGGCTGCGATGGCAAATGTGGTCTATCCAACAAGTAGGTGCCGTGCCAAACTTGGCATTGATAAGCATCTGAATGTGCGGGGCAAATCCACATGACCTCTTACAGTCTGCTGCAGTCCTCTTGATAGTCTCTACTATCGGGTCCATCACCTTGAAAGGTGCCTTCGATCAAGTATATGCAGCATGTTGATAGAATACCCTCGATCATGCGATGATCTCGGACTTGGGCATCAAGGTATGCCTCGAAATGTGTTTGTGGTGGGAGACTGCACGGAGATGATACAGCTGAGCGAGCTTCAGATTTCCACATCCTTAGCTGGTACCTCATTGTACATGTTCTTCATAGACTCATGGTTCTTCTTGGGAATGCCATAGACATCAACATCATCCTCTCTCTGCCTTTGGAGCATTCAGCAGTGCTGCCCATTCTTCTCTGATGAAGAGAATCTCGACCTTGAGTCATCCATGTGATCTTACCATCTGGATAGAAATGAGTTGTGGCATAGAATTGCATGATCATCTCATCATTCCAATCATCGACCGACCAGCGAAATCTGCAACACCACATGCGGTAAAGCTCTCATGCACATGTGGAAAGAAGTCTCTGTGCTCTTCACTATCAATATATGCCCGATCAACATAGCGAGTATGCGCAACAATGGGCTTCTTGTCCATAAGCACAGATCTCATAGAAATCCTGCTGCTCTACGGTGTGGAACCTTGGGTCAACAGCAGTCCTTCTCCTCACAGCATATGGATCAGCTTGTCTCCATAGCACGAGACCTCTATCCTTTCTTTCCTTCATGTTTTCAGCTTGAGGATGAGCATCATTGTGGGTGGCGGTTTCGGCGGAGTTTGACAATCTGGTGCCTCATCATCGACTCAGTGGTGGCACATTATCTTTCTTCTTCTCTGAAGCGGGAATGTTCCTCACAGTTTTCTTGGGCTTGGCGGCGAGGCTTGGCTTGAGCTGCCTTTCTTTGGAAGCAGATGGCTTAGACTTTGAAGGTGCTCACCTTACGATGGCATCACCCATGAACTTAGACTTCTAAGGAGGAGGCTGGGGTGCTTCCTCATCATCATCATCCGCTGCTTCATCATGCACAATCCTCTTCCTCTTGGAAGTTTTCTTCACCTTGCTTGAGGTTTCCTCTTCCATGCTCAGCTTCTTAGCAACAGTGGACTTCTTCACTTTACTGGTGCCTTTTCTTGGTTTGCTGCCCTTGATGCTCTTTGGCAACAACTTTCCTCTTTGGCTTGGAGGAGATCTCTTCCTCAGCTATGAAATCAGAATCTTCTTCATCGAATTCTTCTTCTTCTGGCCTGGTGGCAGCAGGAGGCAAACCACTTGGTGTGCTCCTCTCACCATCATCGGAAAAGCTCTGGCCTCGGGACTAGTGCTGCCTCTGGAATCTCAGCAATTGGTGATTCGGACCTGTTCAGCTGTCTTTGGAATCGACATGGTGACAACTGTGAATAGATTAGGTATAGGCAGAATAGAAGAGTTATCACAAACTGCAGAAGATTTTGCAAAAAAATGAGTTCAAATTTCAGTTTTAGGTTTTCACAGAATGCATTTCGGTCAGACCGAGTCTAAAATTCGGTGAATCCGAAGTGTTCAAACAGAACCATTCACACCACTTTCGGTTGGATCGAAATGGGTTTCGGTCTTGTCGAAAACACTAGGGTTTCACTAAATCCTCATTTCAGTCGCACCGATTTGCACAACTCGGTTGGACCGAAAAGTGCGATCAATGGCGAGGCCAAATCGGTCATCTGAGAATGTAGAATCGGTCTCACGAGATGTGTTCAGCGAAACCTAACCTAAAACTTTCACTCAATTGCGTTCAAAGAACTAATCTGGTGTATGGAAGATCTCAAGCGTGGCAAGATGCTAGACAAACCAATCGTGCATAGAATCGGAGGTTGAAGCACGAGAGGATCGAAACTCACCTAACTTGGTGGAGTTCCTCTCTGGCAGCAGCTGGCGGCGGAGAGAATGTCCGTTGGCGGCGGCGGAGACTGCGGCGGCGCCTGGCGGCAACGGAGGCGATCCGGAGACCACGGCGGCGGCGGCAAAGGTTTGGAGGCGGCGTTTTGAAGAAGGAATCAGCGCGCTGCCCTCGGATATATATACCCTTTAGCTGCCGGTGGGACGAGTTGTAAAACTTCGGTGGCACCGAGATGGATAAGCGCAAGCGATTACACACTTGATCCGCCGAAAATCACAACTTCGGTTTCACCGAGGTGAAAACCTAGATCAATCCAAGTGCTTTCGGTTGTCCGAGTTGAGTGGGTTGGTCGACCGAAAATACTTAGAAGGTTTTGGAAGTTTAGTCTTAGGCGGATCGGTGGCTCAGTGCTCCTCACTCGGTGTGTGAAAAAATGACTTGTTCAAAGTTTGTGATATAAGCATGAATAGAATTTGAGACAAGAAAGCATAGATAGCTAGGGGAGGAACTTAGGCATTCTTGTCCATCCATTTGGTCAGAAAAATCCAAAATACCAAAGCAACAAATGGATGTCCTCGAATGGATAAAATTATGCATCCAACATGCTCACACAATAAGATAGCAAATTAAATATGTGTCAAACATGCACAATCAAAACTCTAGGAACTAGCACACAATTTGTCGATGACTAGGTCATCTATATATGAGTATATTGACTTAGGAGTCAAATGAGAACATTTGATCATAGGTCATACTCATCGTTTAAGCACAAGTGGGGTTACCACTTTTACATAAAGTATTGATGTGTTCACATCATTTGAAGATGCTTTAGCTCAATTCTTTAGAGCAAAGCTCCCCTTGATGTGAGAACCCTTTTAAAGGTCAAACTAACCTTGGGTTGTCGTAGAAGACTTCATGTAGATGTTGAAGATGTGGATGCTCAATGTTGATGAAGATCATCAAGAGTTGGGAGCAATCCTTTGGATTGGGCACTTTCAATACCTACATGGGTTAGTCCACAAGGAACAAACAAGGATATCCATGGACATAGATTGAAGTACACAATAGATGATGTCCATGAAAGCAATGATTACCTTGTCCCTTGACTTACCAACAAGAGGTTTGTGACTCCATGAACTAGTGCAAGATGTGGAAGTTGATTGCACAAGTTCTTGCCAAAATGAATGTGAGTGAAGTATGTTGGCGGAGTCACCTCAAGAACTCTCTAGTTCTTCTTCTTGGGATCCACATCATCTTGATGGGAATCCTTGGGGTAGTAGTTGAGCTTGTGAAGTAGAACTTGGCGTTTCCTTGGGAACCCACTTGACCATGGCCTTAGGTGCTTCAATAAATGCATCAATCTCCTCTTGAAGCTTGTCCTTGCCTTTTAGCTTGTGGTCTTGTGGTGGAAGATCATCTTGAGCTTGTTCCACATTGGAAGAAGTAGGATCATACTTCTCCTTTTGAGAAACAAACTTTGGAGTGGGATATTGACCTTCTTCCCATTCAACACCCTTGGCGTTGAACTTTCGCTCAAAACCAATTCCTTGATTCTTCGGTGCCTTCCTTGCTTGCGAACAATTTCCTCAAAGTTCTTGCTTCGGCAAGGCTCTTGTAGACACCTTTCTCTATAATCCTTTCAATAAACTATTTTCTTGCTCAAGTGTAACTTGGCTTGAAACATTGTTAGTGGAATCAAGAGAACTACTAGGAGTAACAACATTGGATTTAGCATGGTTATTGTTACTACTAGATGAAGAATTTTCTTATGCTTGTCATGCTTAGTTTTAATAGGTGGCAAGAAATTAGACAAGAGAAGTCGTTTGGCAAGATATGAAGAACTCTTTTTTGAAGATCGTCATTGATAGCTTTTAGGAACTCATGTTCTTGCTCTAGATTGAGCTTCTCGAGCGTAGCTTCTCATGAGATCTTAGGAGCTCTCTATGATCTTCTTGAGTTGTTTCATGAGCTAACTTAAGAGTGTTTAGTTCTTTAGTTAGGCGCTCAATCTCCTTCATAGCATTGTCATTCGACTCTTCTCGACTATAAAGACTACTAGCATGTTCATCATTACTAGGCTCACTAGATTTATCATGTAAAGCTCATCTTCACCAAGCAAGTCATCCTCATCACTATCAAAGTCAATATATTCAGGGTGTGATACCTTGGGGCCTTTAGCCATGAAGCATCTTCCAATTCCCTCATTTGGTGAATCAAATATATCATAGGAGTTGGAGTTGGAGGACACGAGAGCAAGACCGGCAACACCTTCATCTTGTTGTAGTCGGAGTTGGAGTGATAGCTTCTTTCGGAGTGATTGCCGAGTCGGGCCGGAGACCCATTCACCTACATGAGCTTGATGTTTTCTTCTTGTGTAGCTCCTTGATGACTTGTCTTTCCTCTCCGAATCCTTGCTTCTCCGAGAGGGTCTTCGTTCATAACGATCATCTCTACTCCTTCTCTCTTTCGAGGTGACTCTTCTCTTGAGCTTCTTCTTCTTGGAGATTCTTCTCTTCTCTTGTGGGGAGTCGAACACTCATTTGAGTAGTGTCGGGTCTTCCACAATTATAGCGATTCGATCACGACTAGAAGATCTCTTTTCATCATATGATCTAGACTTTGAGCTTCTTTCCTTGCTTCTACTCTTGTAGAATTTGTTGAAGTTCTTCACCATTAGGCTTATTTCTTCATTGGAAACTAGCTTGTCACTTGAGGTTGTGGGAGCATCAATTGTAGCTTTATAAGCACCACTTGACTTGTTGTGAAGCTCTTCCTTATCTTTAAGTGTCATCTCATGAGCAACAATTCTTCCAATGACTTGGTAGGCTTGAGATTCTTGTAGTTTGGCATCATTTGGATCAAAGTGCACACGGTGTCATACTTTCCATCCAAAGCTCGAGAATCTTCTTGATGATGAATCGATCGGTCATTTCTTCGCTTCCTAAGCGGCAATCTCATTTGTGATGAGAGCAAGCCTAGAGTACATTTCAGCGACTCCTTCACCTTCCTTCATCTTGAACTTGTCAAGTTGACCTTGAAGAACATCTAGCTTTGATTCCTTCACGGACTCGGTACCTTCGTGCATTTCGACCAAAGTATCCCAAATCTCTTTTGCATTCTCAAGGCGGCTGATTTTGTTGAACTCCTCGGGACACAAAGCATTGAAGAGAATGTCACAAGCTTGAGCATTGTTTTGCAACATCCGCAATTCATCATTTGTAGCTTCACGATCCGGAACTTTTCCTTCCTCGAAGAACTCACCTTGCAAGCCAACACAAATAATGCCCCATCTTGGCGAGGTTATGTCCAGAATATGCATTTTCATTTTATGCTTCCAACTAGCAAAATTTGAACCATCAAAGTAAGGACCTCTCGAAAATTACCCTCACTAGGCGCCATACTCTCCTAGGTTGTGAAACCAAGCTTATGGAGTCAATGCAATGAAACCAATACAATGGAGACCAAAGCTCGATACCACTTGTAGGATCGAAAGTATGTCTAGAGGGGGTGATTAGACTACTTGACAATATAAAAATTTAGCCTTTTGATTAAGACAAGTTTTGGCAAGTTCACAATGATGATCAAGTCAAGTATCACCCTACATGCAATTCTAGAGTATTGGCAGCGGAAAGTAAATTGCACATGTAGTAAAGAGAGGTGGAGAAGAGCAAGCGCAATTTGGAACACGGAGATTTTTCTCGTGGTTCCGATAGGTGGTGCTATCGTCAATCCACGTTGATGGAGACTTCAACCCACGGAGGTAATGGCTGCGAGAGTCCACGGAGGCTCCACCCACGAAGGGTCCACGAAGAAGCAACCTTGTCTATGCCATCATGGCATCGCCCACGGAGGACTAGCCTTACTCGGGGTAGATCTTCACAGTAAGCGATCTCCTTGCCCTTACAAACTTCTTGGTTCAACTCCACATCTTGTGGAGGCTCCCAGCGACACCTAACCAATCTAGGAGGCACCACCCTCCAAAAGGTAAAAGATGGTGTTGGTGATGATGAACTCCTTGCTCTTGTGCTTCAAATGATAATCTCCCCAACACTCAACTCTCCTCACTGATTTGGCTGTGGTGGAAGAAGGATTGAGTGGAAAGCAACTTGGGAAGGCTAGAGATCAAGCTTCATATGGTGGGAGTGGAGCAACTTGATCTCAACACAAGGGTAGGTAGTTTTCTTCTCGAAATGTAAGGAAGGAGTGGTAGTTCTTTCGATGGCTCTCTCCACGAATGAAGAGGGGGTGGAGGGTATTTATAGCCTCCACATAAAATCAACCGTTACACACATTTGACCAATCTCGGTCGGACCGAAGTTGACAACTCGGTGGACCGAAAGTTCAAACATGTGAGCGTTGGGATTTTCGGTGGGACGAAAATACAATCTCGGTGAGTCCGATTCTTCCAAAGACTAGGGTTTGCCAATCTCGGTGGGACCGACTTTATCATCTCGGTGACACCGATTTGATGATAGAAGGTTACAGAAGCTTGGCAACACTAATTTCGGTGAGACCGAGTTCAGAATCGGAAAATCCGAGATTTCTAGGGTTTGGCTATATGGCTGAGGTGGTTCATCTCGGTGTGACTGAGTTTATGGAATCGGTGGGACCGAGATTACTTATGAGTGTATATTTGAAGTGAAGGGTGCTGATAGTTTAGGAGATGTATCACTAAGCACTTTGAGCAACAGATCATTATCATAACCTCATCCCTTTTAATAGTATTGGCTTTCCTATGTGTAACACCGGATCCGATCGCCCGGTGTCCTTGATTTTAAGCGTTCGTTGCCGTGTCATTTGCTTGCGTGTTGTATTTATCATGTCATCATCTGCATTTTATCATGTCATCATGTGCATTTCATTTTGCATACATGTTAAGTCTCATGCATCCGAGCATTTTCCCGTTGTCCGTTTGCAATCCGGCGCTCCTATGTTCCTGGCGTCCCTTCTTCTCTCCTGTTGTGGCGGGTGTTAAACTTTCTCGGAATGGCCGAGGTTTATAGCGGCTTTGGTATAGCACCAGATGAACCGCTGTCAAGTTTCGTGCCATTTGGAGGTCGTTTGGTACTTCAACGGTTAACCGGGTAACCGCAAAGCCCTCTTTTGTTTCCAGCCCAACACCCCTTCCAAAGTGGCCCAAAACCCACCAAACTCCCCTCCATGCTCTCGGTCGTTCGATCACAATCGCGTGGCCGAAAACCGCACCTCATTTGGACTCTCCTAGCTCCCTCTACCTATATATTTGTGGCCTCCCCCGAAATTTCCATGGTCAAACCTAGCCCGCTCCCCTCGCTTCACCGGACATGTCCGCTCCCTCGCCGGACACGTCCGCCCCGTCGCTCCGGCCAATCAGATCCGCCACGTCAACCCGCCGCCGTCCGTAGCCAACCGGCGCCCTCCGTCACCGCCGCCACCTCACCGCGCCTCCTCTCTCCTCCTCCGCGCCCGAGCTCGCTGGTCAGATCGAGCCCTTGGGGCCCATCCGCCCGCCGCCCCATGGCGCTGTCTCGCCCATGCCCGCCGGCCGTCCCTCGCCCGCTGCCCTCCGTCGCTGTGTCGCCTCCAGCCAGCGCCATCGCCGCTGCCGCCTCCGGCCCGTCGTGCCGCGCCGCCTCCGTGCTCCCGCCTCGCCGCGGCGGCCGTCCCGTCGCCGTCACGAGAGCACCTCGCGCCAACCCGCGCCGCCCGTCCGCCGCCGGCCTCGGCCTCCGCCACCGTGCACTGTCCTCCGCCGCGCCCGCTCCGCCGTCGCGTTCGGCCGCGCCGCCGCCGTTCGCGAGCTCTGCCGCCCGTCGTGCGATCGATCAAGCCGCGGCAGGCGGATCGCCCATCATCGCCGCCGAATACTCCGTCGCCGCCGCCGCCGGACGGATCGGGAGAGCCCGGTCCCGACGGCGGTCGTCGACCCTCCCGTGGGCCTCCTCCACCCGGGCACGTGGGCCCATAAGCCCGGCCCGAGGCTGGCCCCCCAGGCAAGCAGCTCAATGACCAAGCAGCCTCCTCCACCAGATCGGGCCTTGGCCCAGGGTGAGCAGACCCCTCCCTCTCTCCTGTGCACTTTGGGCCAAACAGATTCGGCCCGCATATGTTTTTTTTCCATTCTGCGAATTTGTCTATTTATCCAGTAAATTCCAGATTTACAGAAAAACCCCTAAACTTCATGCATTTAATTACTCGCAAACCGTGCATCGGATGTAAATAATTTATATATGTAAACTGCTTAGTTTTTCATCTAGTTTCATAATATGCCATTTTCATCTATGTTTAAAATGTTTAAAATGATGTTTGTGTTAATTTGCATAAATGCCATGTTAAAATGATTTAATTCATAACTAATTAACCGTAACTCCGATTTTAATAAACTTTATATGTAAATGGGGTAGAATTTTGCCTAGTTTAACATGGTGCACTCATCTTGCATGTTTAACAACTTTAAAATATGGTTTAGGACAGAACAGTACCAAACCTAATATATGCATATGAGGAGTTTCCGGACTTGTTGTTTGTTGTTCCGGCCTCATTTAAACTTGCCTAGTTAGGTAGTTTTGTTATGCTTCACCCCTTGCCATGTTTAACAACATTTAACCTTGTTGTGTATCTAAACGAGATCAAACTAAATAACTTGTTGTGGTGTTTTGTCAATATGCAACTCGTTGCATATTGAGCTCCACTTAATTTGTAGTGTTGTTTGTTTGCTCTTTGCCATGCCATGCATATTTAAACCGGACATGCATCATACTTGATTGTGCATCATGCCATGCTTATGTGATGGTTGTTTACTATGTTGTTTGCTTCTTTCCGGGTTGCCCCTCTCGTTAGCTTCGGTTTCGTTCCGGAGTTGTGAGGATCCGTTCGACTTCGTCCGTTCATCTTCTTCATGGACTCGTTCTTCTTCCTAGCGGGATTTCAGGCAAGATGACCGCTACCCTGGATCTCACTACTATCATTGCTATGCTAGTTGCCTCGTTCTTTCGCTATGCTGCGCTACCTATTACCTGTTTGTCAAGCCATCCCATATTGCCATGAACTTCTAACCTTTGACACCATTCCTAGCAAACCGTTGTTTGGCTATGTGACCGCTTTGCTCAGCCCCTCTTATAGCGTTGCTAGCTGCAGGTGAAGTTGAAGATTTCTCCATGGTGGACAGGGTTTATGTTGGGATATCACAATATCTCTTATATTATTAATGCATCTATATACTTGGTAAAGGGTGGAAGGCTCGGCCTTATGCCTAGTGTTTTGTTCCACTCTTGCCGCCCTAGTTTCCGTCATACCGGTGTTATGTTCCTGATTTTGCGTCCCTTACGCGGTCGGGTGATTTATGGGACCCCCTTGACAGTTCGCTTTGAATAAAACTTGTCCAGCAAGGCCCAACATTGCCTTTTACCATTTGTCTCACCACCACCTACTTTTCCCTTGGGAGTAATTAACCCAAGGGTCATCTTTATTACAGCCCCCCCGGGCCAATGCTTGTCTAAGTGTTGGTCCAAACTAAGCGCTTTGGCGCCACCTCAAGGAAACTTGAGGTCTGGTTTTAGTTATGCGGACTGCTCATCCGGTTGTGGCACGAGGCGAGATCTGTGCGGCTACTATCGGGATGTCGGCACACCGGGAGGCTTTGCTGGTCTTGTTTTACCATTGTCGAAATGTCTTGATGTACTAGGGATACCGAGTCGATCGGAGTGTCTCGGGTGAAGGTCTATTCTTCGATGATCGCGAGAGCTTGTCATGGGCTAAGTTGGGACACCCTGCGGGTATAAACTTTCGAGCCGTGCCAGCGGTTATGTGGCAGATGGGAATTTGTTAATGTCCGGTTGTAGATAACTTGACACTTGATCCGAATTAAAAGCGCATCAACCGAGTGTGTAGCCGTGATGGTCTCTTCTCGGTGGTCCGGGAAGTGAACACGGTTTACGTGTTATGTTTGGCGTAAGTAGGTGTTCGGGATCACCTCTTGATCATTGCTAGCTTTACGACCGTTCGCTTGTTCTCTTCTCGCTCTCACTTGCGTATGTTAGCCACCATATATGCTTAGTCGCTGCTGCAACCTCACCACTTTACCCTTCCTTTCCCATTAAGCTTTGCTAGTCTTGATACCCATGGTAATGGGATTGCTGAGTCCTCGTGACTCACGGATACTTCAAACCCAGTTTGCGGTGCCTATATTACCGGCGGTGGCGCATTCAAGCTCAAGGAGGAGCTCGATGAAGATCTCGCCCTTTGTGTTGTTTCGTTCTAGTTGATCGATGAGTGGAGCCAGTTGGGGTCGATCGGGGACCGTTTATGCATTTGGGGTTCTTCTTTTATTTTGGTTCCGTAGTAGGACCTTGATTGTATCTGGATGATGTAATGCTTTATTCATGTAATTGTGTGAAGTGGCGATTGTAAGCCAACTATGTATCTCTTTCCCTTATGTAATACATGGGTTGTGTGAAGATTACCTCACTTGCGATATTGCTTTCAATGCGGTTATGCCTCTAAGTCGTGCCCGACACGGGGGATATAGCCGCATCGAGGCGTTACAAGTTAGTATCGAGCCATCCCGACCTTAGGAGCCCCTTTGCTTGATCGTTTTTAGTGGCGAGTTGTGTCTAGAAAATGTTTTGAGTCATTTAGGATTATATATATCGGAGAGTTTAGGAATTCTTTTTACTCCCAGTCCTTGACCTTACGGTGAGGTATCTGACGTAGAGTTTTGACTCTTCTCTTCTCAAATTTCACTAAAAAATTTTTAGGATCACGTTGGTATCTTAGAATCGTTCGATGGTTTTATGATGACAACATTGTCTTGGTGCCTCGACATTTAGGGGTTGTGGCGGTGTCGGGGAGTTGAGCTCCGAGGTGTTGTTGTCATAATTTTATCATTGCAGTTCGGAATACACGAGTTTAATGCGCCGACATCGAAAATCTCTTTTATGCAGTTGTTGGTGAGATAACCCGCTAACCCGATCTTGAGGTGAGTACGGAGTATTGCCATGACTTGTATAACGGATGCTTTTGAAGGTTGAGGTGAGCGATTTCGAAGGTTTCTTGGTTATGTGTTGACGGATGGATACAGTTGGATGTAGGGATTGTTAGTTTGGGTGAGATATATTGCTCCTGTATCCCCAACACCAGATTGCATAACGAGAAAGTTTGGGAGTTTCATAGGTGGGAATTCAAGTAGCTCTTAGGATATCTTTCCGACGGATGTATGATATGAAATTGGGGTTCGGCGTCTAGTGGTCCGCCTATTCACGGTTGGTTTCTGATGGTCTCGTTGTGTCTTAAAGAGTCCTTGGCTATGCCGACTCGGGGCGCCGTATGTCATGTGCCTTGCCTTGTACATGATGGTCTTTGTCTGATTGAGCCCGTGTAGGCCCCACCACGAAAACTTCGGACGAAATTTCTATCATATGTTTGTTCCGGCTTATTCTGCAAGCTAGTCCTTTGTTTTTGTTTTATTGTGGTATTCGAGTTGCTTCGAAGTCAAATGTTGAATCCATACCTTTCCTAAATGGTGTTCTCATACTCCGATGTGAATACCAATCCTTCTCGACAATCGAGATTGTCATGTCTATCCTTTTTCAACCGGCGTGTTTCTCTTCGAGATGATCCCATCATTCTCCCCATCAGCAAGATCAATTCTAAGTTTTCTCAACGGTGTTTGTTTCATCCGTCCCAAGTTGCCTTTGTTTTCCGCCCTCCACCCTTTTCTTCAAGGACTCAGATTTCTTAATCAAGTATCCATTTATTCTTGTGAAGTCTCTTCATTCTTTTCAATCAATGTTCTTATCCGGTGATTTCTCATGAAGATGCTCAACAGCTTCAAGTTCATCATCCTTCATTGTTGTTTCTTCTCTGGTGGATCCAATTCAAGCTTTTGATATTCATCATATTCCTTTCCTCGTTTCAATGTCTTCTCATACCGGTGCACCTCATTATCATTCTAATTCTCGCTATGTGTTATTCCGGAGTGCTCAAGATATCTCAAGATTCGTGTTTCCACTCTGCATTCGTTCAAGCTCTTTCGAGATTGTTATCTCATTCAAGTCATTTAATTCAACCGGTGCAATTTCTCTTTTAAATCATTTCCAACGGTGTTCTTTTGAGTGGGCCCTAACCCACAGGTCTTTTCCCAGGATCTTACCTGACTCTTCTATTTTCCCAGAGCTATTCTAAATTCTTCTCCAAGTTTGACGTAAGAATGAGTTATCATCAGTCAAATGCCTTCTCCAAGATCTATTTCAAATTCTTTTCATTGTTGGTTCAACCTTTCTAATTTTCTTCCGGTGTGCCTCAGCAATTCTTGGTGGTGTTTCTCGTTGCCATTCTCAACATTTGAAGACCGAAGAAGGATTTCTCTTTAATCTTGCTCCATTCTCTTCAACATTCATGGTGCTAGCTTGTTGCCATCCTCTCATAATTGTTTTCGATTGTGAGAATCTTTTTCACCCATCCGGAGCATTTCGTGAGTTCTTTCCATTTTATTCCTACGGAGGCCATACTTTTCGAGTTTATTCATTCTCAGCTTTTAGCTCTCCTTCTCCATATTCTACCGGTGCGTCATTCAAGTTTTCTCTAATAAACTCATGATCTCTTCGCCCACTTGTATCTAAATCCCCTCAAGTATCTTCATTCGTTTTCCAATTCTTCCCGGTAAATTGTGCCTTTGCTACTTTCATTTTCAATTCTTATGATGGTTCGTTCAAGATTTCACCTCTTTCGTTATCATTTAATTCATTCGTTCTTTCCAATCCTACCGGTGGTTCGTTGAAGACCTTCCCAAGCTTGCGCCGTATCTATCTTAATCCTTTCTACGAGAATAAGTGGTATGCCAAATCCGTTGATTGTCATCAATTTAATTGGTGAAGGATACGCATAACATAATTCTTGTTCTTGTTTCATCCAAGTGATTAATTCCTTCTTTCGGAGTTTGTTCATGATGAATAAATTCTCGGTTTCATTTGTTTTCATCTTTTCTTTTCCCGGAGTTCCAAGCTCTCATCATCACGAAGATCCATCTAAATCATTGCAAGGTTTCACCTTGTGTTTTCAACTTCTCTTTCTTTGTATCATCCTTTTATTACCGGAGTTCCTCATGGAGGCTCTACATGGTGATCCGTCAAGGATTCTTTTCATTCTTCAATTGTTCTTCAAGGTTTCTCTTGAAGTTTCAATTCGTCAAGCTATACTCTAAAATAAACATGATGCTCAACACATGTTTTGTTTTGAGGCGTTCAAATATTCTTCTTCTTGCATTCCAAAGTGCAATTTTCCTACCTTATCTTTTGAGATGGTGTTATATCATTCTTGACAATTTCCTTTCATCTTTCGTGGTTCACATGTTGTCAAGAATGAGATATTTTAAATCCATCAATCTCTTTGTTGGAGTTATCTTGGGTTATATTTCACCTAAAGCTTTCCCTAAGGATTGTTGCTATTTATGGTGCTTATAAATGACCCAAGTTCTTCATCATGTCCTCCGGTGAAATAAGTTTTTCATCTCTTTGGTGATCTCAACCAATCAATTGTTTCCATTACTGGCCGGTTGTCACCTCATCATTTTGAGATGTTTGCCATAAGCCCACAACAAGCTTCTGCTTCTCGTTGTGGATTTTCAAACAACTCCGTTCAATTCTTCTGTGCAAGGATGCTTTCCAAGATCATTTGTGGCAGAAGTTGGCATTTTCTTCTCCATTCTGTTATTCCAATGATCTATCTTCTATTCTTTCTTAGGAGACATTGTGATGTTTTCTTTGACCCATTATATCATTTTGGAGATCATGTTCTTTTCATACTTATCCATTTAACGAGTGTCGTGTCTTTTTCTTTCAAGTTCTTTTCATCTTATCAAGTCTTGCATCTCTTTTCAGCTTAGGAGTCTTTGTCCGATTTTGATCTTCCTTGTTCCTTGTTTATCTCGTTTCAACAGAGTGATTTCAATTCCTTCTTGTCCATTGTACTCGTCATTCATAGCTTTGCAACCTACAAGGTTCACATGGTGTTCCTTGTTTCTATTTTCTATCGTAGTGCTCTCAATTGTGTTCAACTCCGTTGTGTTCTTTCTTTCAACTTTTCAACCTCTCAAGGTTCGTGGTTTCACTCATTTCTCAAAGAAGCAACTTTGTTTTACCTCTTCTCTTCCTCTTCCGTTTTTCCTCCGGTGCCATCCTAGATCTCGGGACGAGATCCTCTCGTAGTGGTGGAGTGTTGTAACACCCCGGATCCGATGCGCCAGGTGTCCGCCAGTTTTCGCCTTCGTTGCCGTGTCATTTGCTTGCGTGTTGTATTTATCATGTCATCATCTGCATTTTTATCATGTCATCATGTGCATTTCATTTTGCATACGTGTTCGTCTCATGCATCCGAGCATTTTCCCCGTTGTCCGTTTTGCAATCCGGCGCTCCTATGTTCCCCGGCGTCCCCTTCTTCTCTCTGTTGTGGCGGGTGTTAAACTTTCTCGGAATGGCCGAGGTTTGCCAAGCGGCCTTGGTATAGCACCGATGAACCGCTGTCAAGTTTTCGTGCCATTTGGAGGTCGTTTGGTACTTGACAGTTAGCAAGGGTAACATAAAAGCCCTCTTTGTTTCCAGCCCAACACCCCTTCCAAAGTGGCCCAAAACCCACCAAACTCCCCTCCATGCTCTCGGTCGTTCGATCACGATCGCGTGGCCGAAAACCGCACCTCATTTGGACTCTCCTAGCTCCCTCTACCTATATATTTGTGGCCTCCCCCGAAATTTCCGCAGTCCAAACCCTAGCCCCGCTCCCCTCGCTTCACCGGACATGTCCGCTCCCTCGCCGGACACGTCCGCCCCGTCGCTCCGGCCAATCAGATCCGGCCACATCAACCCCGCCGCCGTCCGCAGCCAACCGGCGCCCTCCACGTCACCGCCGCCACCTCACCCGCGCCTCCCTCTCTCCTCCCTCCCGCGCCAGGCTCGCCGGGTCGGATCGAAGCCATGAGGCCCATCCGCCGCCGCCATGGCGCTGTCTCGCCCGCCGCCCGCGGCCCGTCCCTCGCCGCTGCCCTCCGTCGCTGTGTCGCCTCCAGCCAGCGCCATCGCCTGCTGCCGCCTCCGGCCCGTCGTGCCGCGCCGCCTCCGTGCTCCCGCCTCGCCAGCGGCAGCCGTCCCGTCGCCCGTCGGGAGAGCACCTCGCCCGGCTTGCCGCCGCGATCCCGCCGCCGGCCTCGGCCTCCGCCACCGTGCACTGTCCTCCGCGCCGCCCGGCTCCGCCGTCGCGTTAAACGCGCCGCCGCCGTTCGCCGAGCTCTGCCGCCGCCGTGCGAGATCCGGCACCGGCCGGCCGGATCGACCATCGCCACCGCCGAATGCTCCCGTCGCCGCCACAAGCAGACGGATCGGGAAGAGCAGTCCCGGCGGGCGATCGTTGACCCTCCGTGGGCCTCCTCCACCGAACACGTGGGCCCCATAAGCCCGACGATCTGGCCCTGAGCAAGCGGCTCCGGCGGCCAAAGACCTCCTCCACCAGATCGGGCCTTGGCCGGGGTGAGCAGACCCTCCTCTCTCACTGTGCACTTTGGGCCAAGCAGATTCGCCCCGCATATGTTTTTTTTTCCATTCTGCGAATTTGTCTATTTATCGATAAATTCAGATTCTACGTAAAAACCCTAAACTTCATGCATTTAATTACTCGCAAACCGTGCATCGGATGTAAATAATTTATATATGTAAACTGCTTAGTTTTTCATCTAGTTTCATAATATGCCATTTTCATCTATGTTTAAAATGTTTAAAATGATGTTTGTGTTAATTTGCATAAATGCCATGTTAAAATGATTTAATTCATAACTAATTAACCGTAACTCCGATTTTAATAAACTTTATATGTAAATGGGGTAGAATTTTGCCTAGTTTAACATGGTGCACTCATCTTGCATGTTTAACAACTTTAAAATATGGTTTAGGACAGAACAGTACCAAACCTAATATATGCATATGAGGAGTTTCCGGACTTGTTGTTTGTTGTTCCGGCCTCATTTAAACTTGCCTAGTTAGGTAGTTTTGTTATGCTTCACCCCTTGCCATGTTTAACAACATTTAACCTTGTTGTGTATCTAAACGAGATCAAACTAAATAACTTGTTGTGGTGTTTTGTCAATATGCAACTTCGTTGCATATTGAGCTCCACTAATTTGTAGTGTTGTTTGTTTGCTCTTTGCCATGCCATGCATATTTAAACCGGACATGCATCATACTTGATTGTGCATCATGCCATGCTTATGTGATGGTTGTTTACTATGTTGTTTGCTTCTTTCGGGTTGCCCTCTCGTTAGCCGGTTTCGTTAGGAGTTGTGAGGATCCGTTCGACTTCGTCCGTTCATCTTCTTCATGGACTCGTTCTTCTTCCTAGCGGGATTCGGGCAAGATGACCGCTACTGGATCTCACTACTATCATTGCTATGCTAGTTGCCTCGTTCTTTCGCTATCTTTGCGCTACCTATTACTGTTTGTCAAGCCATCCCATATTGCCATGAACTTCTAACCTTTGACACCATTCCTAGCAAACCGTTGTTTGGCTATGTGACCGCTTTGCTCAGCCCTCTTATAGCGTTGCTAGCTGCGGTGAAGTTGAAGATTTCTCCATGGTGGCAGGGGTTTATGTTGGGATATCACAATATCTCTTATATTATTAATGCATCTATATACTTGGTAAAGGGTGGAAGGCTCGGCCTTATGCCTAGTGTTTTGTTCCACTCTTGCCGCCCTAGTTTCCGTCATACGGTGTTATGTTCCCGGATTTTGCGTCCCTTACTGCGGTCGGGTGATTTATGGGACCCCCTTGACAGTTCGCTTTGAATAAAACTTGTCCGGCAAGGCCCAACATTGCCTTTTACCATTTGTCTCACCACCACCTACTTTTCCTTGGGAGTAATTAACCCAAGGGTCATCTTTATTACAGCCCCCGGGCCAATGCTTGTCTAAGTGTTGGTCCAAACTAAGCGCTTTGCGGCGCCACCTCAAGGAAACTTGAGGTCTGGTTTTAGTTATACGGACTGCTCATCCGGTTGTGGCACGAGGCGAGATCTGTGCTGCTACTATCGGGATGTCGGCACACGGGAGGCTTTGCTGGTCTTGTTTTACCATTGTCGAAATGTCTTGATGTCCGGGATACCGAGTCCGATCGGAGTGTCTCGGGTGAAGGTCTATTCGCCGATGATCGCGAGAGCTTGTCATGGGCTAAGTTGGGACACCCTGCGCAGGTATAAACTTTCGAGAGCCGTGCCGCGGTTATGTGGCAGATGGGAATTTGTTAATGTCGGTTGTAGATAACTTGACACTGATCCGAATTAAAACGCATCAACCGAGTGTGTAGCCGTGATGGTCTCTTCTCGGCGGAGTCCGGAAGTGAACACGGTTTACGTGTTATGTTTGGCGTAAGTAGGTGTTGGGATCACCTCTTGATCATTGCTAGCTTCGACCGTTCCGCTTGTTCTCTTCTCGCTCTCACTTGCGTATGTTAGCCACCATATATGCTTAGTCGCTGCTGCAACCTCACCACTTTACCCCTTCCTTTCCCATTAAGCTTTGCTAGTCTTGATACCCATGGTAATGGGATTCTTTGAGTCCTCGTGACTCACGGATACTTCAAAACCAGTTTGCGGTGCCTATATTACCGGCGGTGGCGCATTCAAGCTCAAGGAGGAGCTCGATGAAGATCTCGCCCTTTGTGTTGTTTCGTTCTAGTTGATCGATGAGTGGAGCCCGGTTGGGGTCGATCGAGGACCGTTTATCGCATTTGGGGTTCTTCTTTTATTTTGGTTCCGTAGTAGGACCTTGATTGTATCTGGATGATGTAATGCTTTATTCATGTAATTGTGTGAAGTGGCGATTGTAAGCCAACTATGTATCTCTTTCCCTTATGTAATACATGGGTTGTGTGAAGATTACCTCACTTGCGACATTGCTTTCAATGCGGTTATGCCTCTAAGTCGTGCTTCGACACGTGGGAGATATAGCCGCATCGAGGGCGTTACACTATGGACTCAATGTGATCTTGGATCACTAAACCAAAAATGGAGTCTTGAGCTTTTGCCAATGCTTGCCTTAGCATTTTGAGGGGTCCACATCTTCAGTCATTGCCATACCCATATCACTGAACTTTCTGAAATGATTCTAGAGAAACTATTAGTTCAATGATATATATGTTGTTATTAATTACCAAAACCACCCGGGGATTAGTTGCACTTTCACAAGTCTCCGCGGTCATTGGCCGTGAAGTTTAGGCTTCGAATCGACTGACGGCGGGCGTAGCTTCGATCTACTCGGATGGCCAAGAGAGTTGGCCCGCGATTGCAAAGCCGCCGAATATGAAGATCTATCAGGGAGAAAAGTCTCACCACGGACAGCGTTGATGGTTGAAGATGCCATCGAGCCTATCGGTGACGACATAGAGGAACTCTCAATGAAAGCACCAATGTCGGTGTCAAAACCGGCGGATCTCGGGTAGGGGTCCCGAACTGTTCGTCTAGGCGGATGGTAACAGGAGGCGAGGACACAAGGTTTTTACCCTGTGTTCGGGCCCTCTCGATGGAGGTAATACCCTACGTCCTGCTTGATTAATATTGATGATATGGGTAGTACAAGAGTAGATCTACCACGAGATCAATGAGGCTAAACCCTAGAAGCTAGCCTATGGTATGATTGTTGAGATGTAATGTTGTGTCCTCTGAACTAAAGCCCTCCGGTTTATATAGACACCGGGAGGCTAGGGTTACTGAGTCGGTTACAATGGTAGGAGATCTACATATCCGTGTTGCCAAGCTTGCCTTCCACGCCAAGTAAAGTACCTTCGGGACACGAGCCGGAGTCTTCAATCTTCTATCTTCGTAGTCTGGGAGTCCGGCGGATATTGATAGTCCGGCTGTCCGGACACCCCCTAGTCCAGGACTCCCTCACCCGTCATCAAGCTGTGGATGCGGGCGAAGGTCTTCCACCCTCGATCAAAGTACATCACGCCGGGGGCTGGGGATACCAAGCTAACTCGCGTGCCGCTGATCCCGCAGCCCCTCATGCGCAATTCTAGCATCTCGGGCGGGTCCGGCTCCATCGCGCTCGCAAACGGAGCCGGAAGCCGGAGGCGACGACGAGATGCCCGGCGCAGCTTGACGAAGAACTCCCAAGGATCGTCCCCGGTGTGGACCGCCTCGAGGAGAGGAGCTGCTGGCGGAGGCGAGGGTGGCACACCGCCCCGCCGCCCCTTCCCCGAGCGCTCCGACCACGTCCTCGACCTCGTCCACGACCTCGCCCCCTCCCTCTTCCTCTCGTGGCTGGATCCGCCACCACAGGCGCGGGATAGGGGGAGGCGCGCTGCCTGGTGGCGACCCTCGCTGCCACCGATGAAGGACCAGGGTTCCCTCCCTCCATGACGGATGAGAGGAAGGGTAGCAGAAGTTGAAGAAAGGAGAAGATGGGGAAGTCCAGGATTTTTGCGCTCCCCTTCCGACCTTTTTAAGGAGCGAGGTGGGGGCTCGGCCGCCCCGCTCAGCCAATCAGGGCACGGGGAGAGCAGAGGAACGGGGCCGACCCACCACCTCCGCCCGTGACGGCTCGGTTTCCCACCTTCACCGCCCATGACCCCACGCGCATGGGAGCCGCGTGGCGGGGAGGCGAAGCCGGGACGACAGATGAAGTGACCTCACCCTGCCCCGTGATCATAGGGGTGGGCGCCTCGAAAATCGCGCACACCACCCACGCCTCCCACGACGCCGCGATTGACGCGTGCCGTTACGGGAGGGTGCAGTGGATTCGGAGTGGATTTGGCTTAGACCCAGCCCGCGCGTGCCCGTGCATTGTTTTGGGCCTGGCCCAACAGCGCTTCGGCACCGTGTATGGCCCGAGCAGGGGGCTCTGTCGGTGTACTAAAGTAGGGTACCTTAGTACCCGAACTTGTCTGGGCGATTCTGACACCAGCGGCAAGGCTTGCGGACGCCGCCAAGATACACCGCCAAAAACCCTTCGTCACTCTTATTCTATTGCCATTCAAGAACAAAGTGTCGACCAAGTAGACAAGGCCCGGCAAGAGGATCTTGCGGGAAGAACAAAACCCGGAAGAGGAGCTTGCGGGAAAGATAACCAGGGCATTTCAGAAGACTTGCCGCGGCGCCAAGCGTCCGGCAAGACCCGACCCGCCGACAAGCTTGCCGGCACGACAAGAAGAAGGGCCACGGCAAGGCACTTGCATGGCAAGGCTGCCACCCTGCACCCAAGCTCCGGCGCATCCAACGGCGTGTCACCCGGGGCCATCCCAGAGCGCGTGGCGGGCTGCTGCCAGCCATGCGGTCTTGGTGGCAAGCGGAGCTGACAAGGAAGCCATCGTGGCGATCGGTGGCGCACCTAACGGTCGTTTCCTTGCACTGTTGGGGTGACCGGACGGGCATTAAATGCCCTTGTCCCCTGCCGTCAGAGTTAGGTAGGGGACACTGTTGGGCACTGTTGTACCAACCTGCGTTTTTACCTTTCTACCCCTCTCCTACGCTGCCACCTGTCGGTGATCCCCTTAGACTATAAAAGGGAGGCCCATGCGCACGTAGGAGGGGTTCGGTCCACTGGACACATCCAACACCACTATACGCTCACGCTCTCGAGCAAGAACAAATAAAAACACAAATTAGCAGTAGGAGTTTTATCTCTCCGGAGAGCTCCGAAGCTGGGTAAAATCCCCCGCGTGTGTGACCTCGATCTGCTCTTCGCGCGACCTCGCCCCCCTACCGAACCAGAAGGGGCCCCCTTGCCCCGTAGGTGCTCGTTCCCCCCACCATGTCGGTGTACTAAAGTAGGGGTACCTTAGTACCCCGAACTTGTGCACGGGCAGTTGCAGCACCCCGCGGCAAGGCTTGCCGGGCGCCCGCCAAGATCCACTGCCAAAAACCCTTCGTCACTCTTATTCTATTGCCATTCAAGAACAAAGTGTCGACCAAGTAGACAAGGCCCCGGCAAGAGGATCTTGCCGGGAAGAACAAGGCCCGGCAAGAGGAGCTTGCCGGGAAAGGCCAACCAGGGCATTTCCAGAAGACTTGCCGTGACGCCCCGCGCGTCCCGGCAAGACCCGGCCGCCGACAAGCTTGCCGGCATGACAAGAGAAGGGCCGCGGCAAGGCACTTGCCGCAGCAAGGCTGCCACCCTGCACCCAAGCTCCAGCGCATCCAACAACGTGTCCCCCAGGGCCATCCCAGGAGCACGTGGCGAGGCGCTGCGCAGCCATGCGGTGCGAGGTGGCAAGCGGAGCTGACAAGGAAGCCATCGTGGCGATCGGTGGCGCACCTAACGGTCGTTTCCTTGCACTGTTGAGGCGACGGGCGAGCATTTGAATGCCCTTGTCCCCTGCCGTCAGAGTTAGGTAGGGGACACTGTTGGGCACTGTTGTACCAACCTGCGTTTTTACCTTTCTGCCCCTCTCCCTACGCTGCCACCTGTCGGTGATCCCCTTAGATTATAAAAGGGAGGCCCATGCGCATGTAGGAGGGGTTCGGTCCACTAGACACATCCAACACCACTATACGCTCACGCTCTCGAGCAAGAACAAATAAAAACACAAAGCAGCAGTAGGAGTTTTATCTCTCGGGAGAGCTCCGAAGCTGGGTAAAATCCCCCGCGTGTGTGACCTCGATCTGCTCTTCGCGCGACCTCGCCCCCTGCCGAACCAGAAGGAGCCCCCCTTGCCCCATAGGTACTTGTTCCCCCCACGACATCTTTGGCGCGCCAGGTAGGGGCGTGGAGTTCGTGCGAACCTGATCCGGTCTCCGCGCGCGCTACGTCAACATGCCACCGAAGAAGAAGGCTTCAGAGGTAGCCGCTCCGTCTGCGACTGTCCAATCGCCGCCGGAGCAAACAGGCGATGGGGCGGACGCCGGCGGAGGAGCGGGCGCCGGTGGCGGCACTCACGTCGTCACCAGGTCCAAGGACAAGGCCCCACAAGCTTCAGCGTCTGGATATCCACCGCGCCCCTCCCAGGAGGTGCAAGATCAACAACGCCACGGTGCCCCTAGCATCGTGCTCGCGTTAGAACAAGGCCCGGTGGTGGGTGGGGGCGCCCAAGACCAGCGTGCCGCGCCAAACATGTTGGCCGAGTGAAGTCTGATGCGCCGGACGGGTGTTGCTCCTCCCAATCCAATTGGGAGTCCGAGCACATCCCATTCCTCGCGCCGCTCGTCGCCACCGCCACCCAAGACCGCAGAGGAAGCGCTGGCCCGAGCCCAGCTGCTCCTAGATTACCCTCCCGCGCCACACAAGATTGACGACTGGAGGATGACCATTTATAGCCTCATCGGCTTCACTAACGGCGACAAGCCCCGGCAACCGAGCGCTCGAAGCCCCGGCAAGGCGCCCAGGCGCAAGCCGATGCCGACAAGACCGCTGGGGGTGCCACCACCATGCACTCCCTGCCCCGAAGGCCGAGATCGCCAACTCGTCGGGCCAACCTCGACGCCGACTCCACTGTGTCGTTGGACCCGCGAACCCACCGCGATCAACGCCAAGTTCTTCAAGAACGATGATACGAAGACGCTCGAACCCGCATCGAGCGCAGAAGAGAAGCGCGGCATCAATCTGACCAGCGCGCTAGGCCCACTATCAATATGCCCGTGCCAGGGGAGCCAGGCGACTTGCCGTATGCGGTAGGTTGCCCTGGGTTCACTCGTGAGCTGCGGCAAGTCCAGTGGCCCAGCACCAAGAACTTCAAGCCAGACGTGCCCGAGAAGTACGATGGCAGGATACATCCGTCGAAGTTCCTCAGCGTCTACACCATTGCGGTGCAGGCTGCCGGGGGACGCGACGAGAAGATCCTTGCTAACTACTTCCCGCTGGTACTCAAGCCCAACGTCAGGTCTTGGCTCATGCACTTGCCGGACAGCTCCATCTCTTCGTGGGCGGACCTGTGCCATCAGTTTGTCGGCGCCTTCTGGCGCGCCACAAGCCTCATGGCCGGAAAGTGATCTTCATTTGCTTGCCTGAAGGAAGGAGAACCCCCTGCAAGTACATACAGAGATTCTGCTAGTGCGGCGCAACATCCTGTGACGTCCACCCGCGCGCGGTTATCGGCGCGTTCCACGAAACATGCGCAACGCCCGGATGAGGGAGGAGATGGCGATGTGCAAGATCGAGATGTCGATGAGCTCGCTCTAGCCGACAAGTCGCGCATATGTCAAGAGGGGAGGAAGCTCCCCGGAGAGAATGCAGGAGCAGAGGGATCTGACAGTGAGGACACCGCCCCGGCAAGAAGGAACCGGAGGCGGAACAACAGGAAAAGGAAGGCTAAGGATGTGCTAGTTGTTGAGCAGTCCGGCAACGGAGGCGGTTCCGGCAAGGCCGAAGCTGACGACTCCGGCGAGGCTGTGGCGGCCGCCGACAAGCAGGACGGCTCCGGCAAGCAGTATTGCAAGATCCATCGCACCAAGGGCCATGATCTCCAAGCATGCAAGAAAGTCGAGCAGATGGCGGAACTGCAGAAAGCTGAATATGAGCGCCGCGACAAGGAGAAGGCCTAAAGGTGGCAGAGGATCCGCAAGAAGCTTCCGCCCGGGGGAGGGGCCGCGGCAAGCCCAAGCAGCGGCAAGGTGTGTATATCCCCGGCGCGACAAGGATGAACAAGAAGATGAGGATGATGAGATGGATGAGGATGAGACCGATGACCAAGAGTTTCAGAAGGCAACGGAGGTTTTGTGCGTCGACGGCGGTACTTCTCTGCACACCTCGTACCGCCAACTCAAACAGTGGGTGCGGGAGGTGAATGCAGCAGAACCATCAGTCGAAGCGCGCAAGCCCCTGAAGTGGTCGAGCACACCCATCGTCTTTGACGTTGAGGATCACCCTGATCGCATCACTGCGGTCGGGTGCTTGTCGATGTTGGTTTCACCAACCATCCGCAACCTCAAGGTCACAAAGATGTTGGTTGACGGCGGGGCCGGCCTGAATCTCATCTCCTTCGCAGTGCTCAAGAAGCTCCAGATCCCCGACAGGGAGCTCGAAGAGACTGGTACCTTTCAAGGGATAAATCCGGGAAGGAGCAAGCCCAAGCGGAAGATCACACTGCCAGTAACTTTTGGCAGCGAGCTGAATTTTAGGACAGAGAGAGTCACGTTTGATGTTGCTGATTTCCCATTACCATACAATGGGATACTTGGCCGTCCAGCGCTCGCCAAGTTCATGGCAGCCTATCACTATGCCTACAATGTGCTCAAGATGCCTGGTCCGATAAGTGTTATTTCTGTCCAAGGCGACAAGAAGGATGCACTTATCTGTACCGACAATATCTACCGGGAAGCAGCAGCCGCAGCAGAGCACAAGCCACTTGTCGCTGAAGCTCCCCGAGGGAAGAAGAAACCCAAGTCCGGCAAGAGTAGCTCTGATGCCCACTCCAGCAAGCGCACCTCTCCGGAGCGCTGCGCTACCGTCGAGGACGCACCATCGAGCTCCACCGGCAAGTGCAAGAAGGCAAAGACAGCTTCACCAAAGATTGAGCCCGGCAAGAACAGCTCTGGCACCCACTGCGGCAAGCGCGCCTCTCCGGAGTGCCGCGCTGCCGTCGAGGACGTGCCATCGAGCCCCACCGGCAAAAAGAGCGCAGGAAGCAGTCAGTTTCGGAAACTTTTTGAGTTATGATCCTTGAGCGTCCGTGCCTTGTATGGGAAACCTGCGCGCGAAGGAGCCGGCTCGTGGCTAAGTTGCACCCTTAATTTGTTTCCGAGCCCGCTCGACAATGAAAGCGCGCTGCAACTAGCCCGACAAGGTTTCTTGCCGGAAGCAACACCGCCAGCAGGCTGCTGATGTTCCGCACTCAGCAAGCGTGTTTGCGCCGGCAAGTTCCCTAAAAGCATAAGGGCGAAACATACAAGGAAGGGAGTCAAGGAAGAAGTGCAGCCTTGCCGGAATGCAGGAGATAGAAAAGCTAAGTTGCTAAGATTTGTGCGCAGAGCGCAGTCAGCTTTAGATTTTTATGTTGTACTCCTTGAACACCCGTGCCTTGTATGAAGAACCTATGCACAGAGGAACCGGCTCGCGGCTACGTTGCGCCCTTGACTTTGTTTCGAGTCCGCTCAACAACGCAAGTGCGCTGCAACTAGCCCCGACAAGGTTTCTTGCCGGGAGCAACACCGCCAGCGGGCTGCTGACGTTCCGCACTCAGCAAGCGTGTTCGCACCGGCAAGTCCCCAAAAAAGCGTAGGGTAACAACATACAAGAGATGTGGCAGAGTAAAGGATGCAACATAGCAAGCCTTGCCGTGGGACATGCTTTGTGTGGAAAACCTGCGCGCGAAGGAGCCGGCTCGTGGCTAAGTTGCGCCCTTACTTTGTTTCGAGTCCGCTCGACAATGAAAGTGCGCTGCAACTAGCCCGACAAGGTTTCTTGCCGGGAGCAACACCGCCAGCGGGCTGCTGATGTTCTGCACTCAGCAAGTGTGTTGCGCCGGCAAGTTCCGTGGATGCGTGAGGGTAAAAACACACAAAGGATGTAACATAGCAAGCATTGCCCAGCACGAAGTTATATTACAAAGTAACTTATCACGGCACTGTCTAAGTTGTTCTCATGACTAAAATAACAGCGACAAAGAAGGAGCCGAAGGGAGCACCGGCACCTGGGTCCCGGCGAGCCAGTGTTGCTGGGGGCTGCGGATACCTAGATTCATCCCCGACAAGCCAGAATTGCCGGGGGCTGCGATATCAGATAAGTTTTCCATCCCTCTTCATGCATCCTCTCATGGGCTGGGGGATGCGAGGCCGCGTCCTTGAACGAGCGTGCCTTGTATTAAAAACCCGTGCGCAGAGGAGCCGAATCGCGGCTAAGTTGCGCCATTGATTTGTTTTCGAGTCCGCTCAACAATGCAAGTCTTGCAGAATCGACGCCGACAAGGTTTCTTGCGGAAACAGCACCGCCCGGTGGCTGCGATGTTCAAGACTCAGCAAGTGTGCTTGCACCGCAAGTTCCTCAAAGCGTGGGGTGAAAACATACAAGGCATGCGAGAATCAAGTAAAGGATATAGCCCGCAAGCATTCCCTTTTTCATTAAAAAACATCCCATTCAAAGACAAGTCCATAGAGGATGAAAAACATGAAAGAGAGGATTACAAGTTTTAAATGCAGCTAAGGCCGAAGGCTTACAAATTGAAAAGATAAGATGCCCGTAATCCCTCTCATGTTTCTCTCTTGGGAGGTAGGTCAAGGAGGCCCGGCAAGAGAAGTTTGCGGGAAGGGCAAGCCTAGGTGAGCTACGGGTGCGAAGACACCAAGAGAACATCCGGGGGCGGCCAGGCTTGGGAGACGGAGGCGCGGGCGAGCTCAAAGGCAGGCGGCGGGGCGTCAAGACGCTGTCGAGGGCACCACGCCTCAGACTCCGACTTGACGGCCTTGCCGCCACCCCTCTTCCTCTTCCGCAGCCTCCCTACGCCAGCCGCCCAAGGAAACGACCCCGGGGAGTTCAGAAGGCCGGCGACCCGGATGATGGGGTCGCCGGTGGCGCGCGAGGCTACGACCGACGCCTAGTCGGACCCACCGCCGTCCTCGTCGTCGCTGTCGCTCTCCTCCTCGTCACTCTTGCTCGAGGGGGAGTCTTCGCTATCGGAAGAGCTGTCCACGCAGCATCTCGCCCGGGTGCCGGAGTCCCCTAAGACCTTGACGGCGAGGAGGTCGCCCTCCATTAACTTAAAATGGAGGGTGAACCCCGCCGTCAAGCTGTGGATGCGGGCGAACGTCTTCCACCCTCGATCAAAGTACATCACGCCGGGGGCTGGGGATACGACGCTAACTCGCGTGTCGCTGATCCCGCAGCCCCTCATGCGCAATTCTAGCATCTCGGGCGGGTCCAGCTCCATCGCGCTCGCAAACGGAGCCGGAAGCCGGAGGCGACGACGAGGTGCCCGGCGCAGCTTGGCGAAGAACTCCCAAGGATCGTCCCGGTGTGGACCGCCCGAGGAGAGGAGCTGGCGGAGGCGAGGTGGCGCACCGCCCGGCCGCCCCTTCCCGAGCGCCTCGACCACGTCCTCGACCTCGCCCATGACCTCGCCCCCTCCCTCTTCCCCTCGTGGCTGGCTCCGCCACCACAGCGCTGGATAGGAGAGGCGCGCTACTGGTGGCGACCCTCGCCGCCACCGATGAAGGACCAGGGTTCCCTCCCTCCATGACGGATGAGAGGAAGGGTAGCAGAAGTTGAAGAAAGGAGAAGATGGGGAAGTGCGGGATTTTTGCGCTCCCCTTCCGCCCTTTTTAAGGAGCGAGGTGGGGGCTCGGCCGCCCCGCTCAGCCAATCAGGGCACGGGGAGAGCAGAGGAATGGGGCCGACCCACCACCTCCGCCCGTGACGGCTCGGTTTCCCACCTTCACCGCCCACGACCCCACGCGCATGGGAGCCGCGTGGCGGGGAGGCGAAGCCGGGACGACAGATGAAGTGAACTCACCCTGCCCCGTGATCACAGGGGTGGGCACCTCGAAAATCGCGCACACCACCCACGCCTCCCACGACGCCGCGATTGACGTGTGCCGTTACGGGAGGGTGCGGTGGATTCGGAGCGGATTCGGCTTAGACCCAGCCCGCGCGTGCCCGTGCACTGTTTTGGGCCTGGCCCAACATCGCTCAGCACCGTGTATGGCCCAGGCCCGGGGGCTCCTGTCGGTGTACTTAAGTAGGGGTACCTTAGTACCCCGAACTTGTGCACGGCAGATGCAAGACACCAGCAAGGCAAGGCTTCTTGCCCGCCAAGATCCACCGCCAAAAACCCTTCGTCACTCTTATTCTATTTCCATTCAAGAACAAAGTGTCGACCAAGTAGACAAGGCCCCGGCAAGAGGATCTTGCCGGGAAGAACAAGGCCCCGGCAAGAGGAGCTTGCCGGGAAAGGCCAACCAGGGCATTTCCAGAAGACTTGTCGCCACGCCCCGCGCGTCCCGGCAAGACCCGGCCGCCGACAAGCTTGCCGGCACGACAAGAGAAGGGCTGCGGCAAGGCACTTGTCACGGCAAGGCTGCCACCCTGCACCCAAGCTCCAGCGCATCCAACGACGTGTCACCCCAGGGCCATCCCAGGAGCACGTGGTGAGGTGCGGCAGCCTTGCGTGCGAGGTGGTAGCGAGCTGACAAGGAAGCCATCGTGGCGATCGTGGCGCACCTAACGGTCGCTTCCTTGCCTTTGTTAGCGACCGGATGGGCATTAAATGCCCTTGTCCCCGCCGTCGAGTTAGGTAGGGACAACATGTTAAGCACTGTTGTACCAACTGCGTTTTTACCTTCGCCTCTCTCCCTCGCTGCCACCTGTCGGTGATCCCTTAGACTATAAAGGGAGGCCCATGCGCACGTAGGAGGGGTTCGGTCCACTGGACACATCCAACACCACTATACGCTCACGCTCTCGAGCAAGAACAAATAAAAACACAAAGCAGTAGTAGGAGTTTTATCTCTCCGGAGAGCTCCGAAGCTGGGTAAAATCCCACGCGTGTGTGACCTCGATCTGCTCTTCGCGCGACTTCGCCACCCTGCCAAACCAGAAGGGGCCCCCCTTGCCCCATAGGTGCTCGTTCCCCCCACGACATCTTTGGCCTTGCCGCGGCAAGGCTGCCACCCTGCACCCAAGCTCCAGCGCATCCAACGACGTGTCACCCCAGGGCCATCCCAGGAGCACGTGGCGAGGCGTTGCGCAGCCATGCAGTGCAAGGTGGCAAGCGGAGCTGACAAGGAAGCCATCGTGGCGATCGGTGGCGCACCTAACGGTCGTTTCCTTGCACTGTTGGGGTGACCGGATGGGCATTAAATGCCCTTGTCCCCTGCCGTCAGAGTTAGGTAGGGGACATTGTTGCACCTTGTTGTACCAACCTGCGTTTTACTTTCGCCCCTCTCCCTACTGCCACAGCCGGTGATCCTTAGACTATAAAAGGGAGGCCCATGCGCACGTGGGAGGGTTCGATCCATCGACACATCCAACACCACTATACGCCACGCCTCGAGCAAGAACAAATAAAAGCAGGACACATCCAAACGGTAGGAGTTTATCTCTCGGAGAGCTCAAAGCTGGGTAAAATCCAGCGTGTGTGACCTTGATCTGCTCTTGGCGACCTCGCCCCTGCCCGAACGGAAGGGCCCCCTTGCCCATAGGTGCTCGTTCCCCACGACATCTTTGGCGCGCCAGGTAGGGGGAACGAGCACCTATGGGGCAAGGGGGGCCCTTTCTGGTTCGGCAGGGGGGCGAGGTCGCGCGAAGAGCAGATCGAGGTCACACATGCGGGGGATTTTACCCAGCTTCGGAGCTCTCTGGAGAGATAAAACTCCTACTGCTGCTTTGTGTTTTTATTTGTTCTTGCTCGAGAGCGTGAGCGTATAGTGGTGTTGGATGTGTCCAAGGACCGAACCCTCCCACGCGCGCATGGGCCTCCCTTTTATAGTCTAAGGATCACCGACAGTGGCAGCATAGGGAGAGGGCAGAAGGTAAAACGCAGGTTGGTACAACAGTGCATCAAAGGTCCCCTACCTAACTCGACGGCAGGGACAAGGGCATTTAATGCCCGTCCGTCGCCCTAACAAAGGTGCAAGGAACGACCGTTAGGTGCGCCACCGATCGCCACGATGGCTTCCTTTGTCAGCTCCGCCACACCAAGACCGCATGGCTGCGTTAATACCGCCACGTGCTCCCGGATGGCCCCTGGGTGACACGCCGCTGGATGCGCTGGAGCTTGGGTGTGGGGTGCAGCCTTGCTGCAAGTGCCTTGCCGCTGCCCTTCTTCTTGTCGTGCCGGCAAGCTTGTCGGCGGCCGGGTCTTGCCGGGATGCTTGGCGGGCGCGCCGGCAAGTCTTCTCGAAATGCCCTGGTTGGCCTTTCCCGGCAAGCTCCTCTTGTCGGGGCCTTGTTCTTCCCGGCAAGATCCTCTTGCCGGGGCCTTGTCTACTTGGTCGACACTTTGTTCTTGAATGGCAATAGAATAAGAGTGATGAGGGGTTTTTGGCGGTGGATCTTGGCGGGCGCCCGGCAAGCCTTGCCGCGGGGTGCTGCAACTGCTCGTGCACAAGTTCGGGGTACTAAGGTACCCCTACTTTAGTACACCGACACTTTGTAATCGAGGCGGGACTTGGGGCGACGCTTGCGTCGCCGTTTTGATTGTTTTTTGGGGGAGTTATCCTTTGCCGCGTCCCGTTGTTCCTCGTTGTTGCTCCCTTTTGGGGTGTCCACCATGTATATATCATGAATTGAGGTGGCCTTCCCGTGCCCGGTAGGCGCTGGTTGTTGGTCGTCTCCAGCATCGTCGTCCATACCGTCGATGTCTTCGGAGTCGTAGTCTAGCATGTCGGTTAGATCGTCGACAGTGGCTACAAAGTGGGTGGTGGGTGGGCTTTGAATTTCTTCGTCGTCCGCATCCCAACCATCTTGACCGCAGCCCGGCCAGGGCTCTCCTGATAACGAGAGATACTTTAGCGAATTCAGGATGTCGTCAAAGGGTGAGTGCTAAAAGATGTCCGCAGCGGTGAACTCCATGATCGGCGGCCAATCGGATTCGATTGGCAGGGGTGCAGGAGGTTCGGAGTCCGGCAAGGAGTCCAGCACCTCGGAGTCACGAGCTTTGCAAGGGACAAGGTCAGTATTCGGCTCCATCGACGTAGAAGCTGCAGCACCCGAGGGGGTGTCCAGCCACCTGTCCTCGATCTGCGCGGTCGGCTCTGAACTATAGGTCAGAGCGGACTCATGTGCATCCTCCAGGGTACGGTCCGGTGGCAAAGCTAAATCGTGCCCATCATGACAGTGCGGCGCGCTCGGCTGTGGCTCGAATCCCTCGAAGATTAAGTCTCCGCGGATGTCGGCCGTGAAGTTTAGGCTTCCAAACCTCACCTGATGGCCAGGGGCGTAGCTTTCGATCTGCTCCAGATGGCCAAGCGAATTAGCCCGCAGTGCAAAGCCGCCGAACACGAAGATCTGTCCAGGGAGAAAAGTCTCACCCTGGACTGCGTCGTTGTTGATTGAAGAAGCCATCACGCCTATCGGTGACGACATAGAGGAACTCTCAATGAAAGCACCAATGTCGGTGTCAAAACCGGCGGATCTCGTAGGGGTCCCGAATCTATGCGCCTAGGCGGATGGTAACAGGAGACAGGGACACGATGTTTTTACCTGTGTTGGGCCCTCTCGATGGAGGTAGAACCCTACTCCTGCTTGATTGATATTGATGATATGGGTAGTACAAGAGTGGATCTACCACGAGATCAAGGAGGCTAAACCCTAGAAGCTAGCCTATGGTATGATTGTTGTAATGGTTGTTCGTCCTACGGACTAAAACCCTCCGGTTTATATAGACACCGGAGAGGGCTAGGGTTACACAGAGTCGGTTACAATGGTAGGAGATCTACATATCTGTATCGCCAAGCTTGCCCTCCATGCCAAGGAAAGTCCCATCCGGACACGGGACGAAGTCTTCAATCTTGTATCTTCATAGTCTTGGAGTCCGGCCGATGATGATAGTCCGGCTATCCGGACACCCCCTAGTCCAGGACTCCCTCAGCGGCAGTCATATAAACCTGCTATACCAGGACACCATCCGCAGAATGGGGATAGACCCTACCAAAATTCACCATAGCAACACTTCCTTTAAAGGAGTAACGCCAGGCCCTTATGCCAATTCTACGGGCCACTTACTACTAGAAGTCGTGTTCGGTTCATCCGACAACTTCCGTCGCGAAAAGCTAACCTTCCATATCGCCCCATTCAAAAGTAGCCATCAAGCACTATTGGGACGTGAAGCTTTCGCCCGCTTTAACGCAATACCGCATTACGCGTCTCTCACACTTAAAATGCCCGGTCCACGCGTTATCATCTCATTGAAGGGAAACTTCGAGTGTTCCTCGACCGTGGAAGAACGTGAGACTGCCTTGACAGCCACACACTAATCCGGCCTTACTGATCAAAACCCCTAAAACTGGTCATTCAGACCCCGGACACAGTTAGACGAGTTCGGTACAAAAAATAAGGGGCTTCCTAGCCGCGTCCCCCTTTACAAGGGGCTGCACGAACGAAGAATGAGAGCCAATAAAGCTCAATTTATTCATTTCTTAAATCATACTCTGTTTTAAATAAATTTTTCGCACGATCTTTTTTCAAACTAAGTTCTCCTCTTTTACAGATGAACAACGTGCTACACCCGTCCAGGATACAGCACAACGGAGACACAGGCGCAGACGTGCGGCAAGGACCCGTCGCAAGGATTCTTTTCAGATTAAGACCCTGCGTAAACCTTTTTTACTGTCTCTTGTTGATACACATCCCCCGGTTTCTTACCATAACCGAGGAGGAGGCTGACGTTTTGGCATCAGCTGCGTCAGAAGATTTTGCGCGTACCTGGGCACTAGGGGCTTAGGGCATCGTTCTGCCCGTTTTCATCAAGACCGAATACCTTAGGGAGTGTTTAGCGTCTCGAGTTAGGCCTTATATGCATCAGCTCCGAATCATGTCTTTGATCAAATGTTGGGTTTGCCCGGCTCCTGTGTTTTGCTGCCTTACGTTCCGTAATATCGGCTAACGTGGCACTAGGAGAACTACTGCGATTGTGCCCCGGTTCGGCCTGGCGAGCACCTCAGTAGAGAAAGCCGAAAACTGACTGTCATGATATAGCGAGAGACTCGTCAACCACTCGATCGACTATAGGAATCTCTAGAATTCCTCCGCTTTGACGAAGGACCATTTCCCGGTGAGGCACACACGCGCTCCGAATTTGGAAAAGCGCAATGCCCCTAGGGGCTATATCGTAGCCCCACCTTCGAACTCATATGGCTAAGTGAAAGTGATAAAGCATTATAGTCTGGTTGCCTCATTTTCTACGCTACCACCTCCTTCACATGACCAAGACGTTGGATTAAGTGTGAAAATGCGCTTTTTTGCAAACACCCCCGCACCATGTGCGTGGGGGCTGAAGCCGAAGACTGCCATCTTTCAGGTTATATATACATATACATTAACGGCCGCACAGGAGAAATTTCAATACTTGAATGCACAAGTATAAAAAGACCTTATATTTATGGTTTTACAAATCATACATGTCATTCGAACCTAACATTTTTCGAGCACTGCGACTCTACTAAACGAGCGCCCTGCAGGACTTCCTCAAAATAGTGCTCGGCGGGCAATCGACTTCTGTCCGAATCCCGGGATGCAATGTCGGTGGCGTCCATCTCTGCCCAGTATGTTTTGACATGGGCGAGAGCCATCCGTGCACCCTCTATGCATGCCGACCGCTTCATCGCCTTGATATGCGGCACCACATCAAGGAATTGCTGCACTAAGCCAAAATAACTCTTCGGCTTGGGCCTCTCCGGACACATATGAGCCACGACATCCTTCATGGCAAGTCCGGACAGCCTATTCAGCTCAGCCCACTCAGCCAATCGATCGGTTAGTGGAAGGGGACGCTCCGGACTATGGAATTGAGACCAACAAAGCTCTTCCATTTCGTGATCCTTTTGGCTTCGGAAGTGCACGACGGCGTCCGCCGCACTCGCCGCCAAATTCAGATAAGGATCCTCCGCACCCCACAGCTGGCCCAACTGAGCATACTTCGGATCCGTGAACTTCCTACGCAGCAGGAAGGGCTTTCCAGCCGCAATGTCTCCGGCCTGACGCAGCTCCTCCTTTATAGCCCGCATTCAGAACAGGCATCCTTGGCTTCGGTGGTGGCCTTCTTCTGGCCCTCTTGCTCCGCTCGGCGTTCTCTTTCAAGAACCTCATAGCGGTCGGTAGCATCCTTCAGCTTCACGGCCATTCCGGCCATCTCCTCCCTGCTTCGGCAGTGAGCAGCCTTTTCGGCTTTTACCTCTTCGGCTGCCTTCGAGGCAGCCGCATCACTCCTTCTGGCTTGCTCCTTGGCTCGAGCAAGCTCGGCCCGAAGATCCTCCATAGCAGTGGCGCCATCTGCATCAAGCATACATATTGTAAGGCATGGGCATCAGCTCCCTTATCAGGTGAACGCGGAGAAACAACTCACCTTGTGACACGTCAAGTCGCTTATTGACCAGCGTGATGTCTGCATTCGCAACGTCTTGTTGCCGCTTCAAATCGGCAACTCTATCAGTCTGGCTGGCCAACGAACGCTCCGCCCCCTGAATAGGAATGGCGACATCTTAACACTGAGATTATAATCCTCGGCACGCCATCACTCCTGACAATGTACCGAGTCTCAGGGGCTACTATCTATACAGGGCGCACTCTACGTGCAAAACTATCAAAAGGTATGTCATTTTTACGTACCTCAAACCCCGTCAGCAAACTTCTAACGGCCTCATGCAACCCGCTCTCAGCGGATGAAATTCTTTCAATCACCCTACTCATTAATGTACGGTGATCTTCTGAGATGGACGCCCTCTCGAGCAGATCCTTCAGCTCCTTCAGCCGTACACCAGTTGGTGCCGAACTCTCCGGCCCTGTTGGACTCGGGGAGACCCTCCGCGACGACACCTCAGGGTCGTCCGCCCCGCCTGACGGCGCGGCAGATGGAGGCGTCTCGCTCTCCATCATCTCCGGATGAAGGTCCCCCGAAGATGAGCTTAGCTGAGAAGGGCGGAGATCCGAACTACAAGGAAAAAACTTCGGTTATCATCAGAAATAAAAATAGGGATGTCCCTTATTACAAAACTCCCTTTTCCGACTTACGGCTTGCTGGAGGGCTGATTCCCTTGGGGAGACAATGCGGCCGGGGCTTCTCCCGGCACAGGACCTTCCGGTGCAAATTCCTTCCCCCGTTTGGAGGCCTTGGCCTCCGGATCTCCGGAAGCGGTCCTCTTCGGAGGGAGGGATTCTCGATCCCCCCTTTCCTGAGAGCCTCCTCAGCAGAGGCAGTAATTTTCCTGTTTTCCCCTTCGCCCTCTTCGGGAGGCATAACCTCCAACATCTTGACTAACATGGGATCCGGTGTGATCTCAGGGAGGGGGGCCGGACACCGTATCAGCTTTGCTTTCGCTATCCACTCCTATTCAAGGGATAGCTGGTTAAAGGGCAAATCTATGATAAATAAACGGACGGTACGACCGGACACAGGACTACTTACTTGAGTATCCGGGCGATTGCAGCTTAGGCCGGCGTCCTCGGTCAAGTCCAGACACATCTCTTGTGATCCAAAGAACAGTTTATACATCTCCACGGGTGTCGTACCCATGAAGTGTTGAAGAGCTCGCAGTCCCTCCGGATTGAATTCCCACAGGTGGAGGGGACGACGTTTGCAGGGCAGATAGCGCCAAATCAGCATAACCTGCGCCTCTACAACCAGATTGACCTCCCTTTCTTGGAGGTCTCGAATGCGGCCCTGCAAAAGCGGCACGTCCTTGGACGGCCCCCAGTCAAGCCCTTTGTTGAACCATGACGCCAGTCGTTGTGGAGGGCCCGAGCGAAAGGCGGGTGGCGCCACCTGCTTGGTGCCCCGGGGAGCGGTGATGTAGAACCACTCCTGCTGCCACAAACCAAGCACCACTTGAAAAGAGCCCTCGGGCGATGGGGCATCGGCCCTCTTACTTATAACAGCCCCTGCGCACTCTGCCTGCCGCCCCTCAATCATCTTCGGCTTCACATTGAAGGTCTTGAGCCACAAACCGAAGTGAGGGGTAGTGCGGAGGAAGGCTTCGCAGACAACAATGAACGATGAGATATGGAGGATGGACTCCGGAGCCAAGTCATGAAATTCCAGCCCATAGTAAAACATGAGCCCTCTCACAAAAGGATCCATCGGGAAGCCTAAAGCCCGACGGAGGTGAGACACGAACACGACGCTCTCACCAGGCTCGGGAGTGGGAATGACTTGTCCTTGGGCGGGCAACCTATGCGAAATCTCGTAAGTTAGGTACCTGGCGTCTCTCAACTTTAGCATGTCCTCTTCCGTGACGGTAGAGGGCATCCACCAGCCCTGTAGGTCAGAGCCGGACATTGTCGAAGGTCCGAAGCGCCTGAATCTGGAGCATTGGGTGTTGGAACTCGGGGCGAAGGGCGGATTCGATGGAGGATTGAAGAAAAGGAACAGACCTTGGTCTCATTGTAAAGGGGGAGAATACCAAGAGTCGTCCCCATGACCGTTTGGAACTCGCCTTCGATGGAGGGGGCGTGGCAACGGGCGCGGTTGGGTTACCCACGTCCGTGTTGATGAGAATCCTGGAATAAGGGGACATGATCTCTGCCTCGACAAGACGTGCCAAGGAAACCGCTTCGCTAAACGCGCTGAGGTGGTATAATAAAAACGATTCAAGTAAAGGCTTGGTTGTGGTGTGACGTCATGCCACAAAATACGTCAGCAGATTGAACTTGTGTAAATATTATTCTCTCTACGGTGGTATGTGGAATTTATTTTGCAGAGCCGGACACTATCCTGGTGTTCATGATCTTCTATGAATTATTTGGAGGAGGAACCCGCCTTGCAATGCCAAAGACAATATGCGCTCCGGACTCGTCGTCATTGAAGCCTGGTTCAGGGGCTACTGAGGGAGTCCTGGACTAGGGGGTGTCCAGATAGCCGAACTATCATCATCGGCCGGACTCCAAGACTATGAAGATACAAGATTGAAGACTTCGTCCCATGTCCGGATAGGACTTTCCTTGGCGTGGAAGGCAAGCTTGGCGATACGGATATGTAGATCTCCTACCAATATAACCGACTCTGTGTAACCCTAGCCCTTTCCGGTGTCTATATAAACCGGAGGGTTTTAGTCCATAGGACAGAACAATCATACCATAGGCTAGCTTCTAGGGTTTAGCCTCCTTGATCTCATGGTAGATCCACTCTTGTACTACCCATATCATCAATATCAATCAAGCAGGAGTAGGGTTTTACCTCCATCGAGAGGGCCCGAACCTGGGTAAAAACATCGTGTCCCTTGTCTCATGTTACCATCCGCCTAGACGTACAGTTCGAGACCCCCTACCCGAGATCCGCCGGTTTTGACACCGACACCTTCCTTGAAGGCACAGACTGCTTGATGATCAGATACGTTCTCCACCGTATGATGCAATGTGATCCATCTCTGGATGTAATCTCTCAGGGTCTCATTCGACTTTTGCATGCAGACTTGTAGCTCTGTCAGTCCTGCCGGTCGCTTGCAAGTTCCCTCAAATGTCCTGACGAACACTCGGGCAAGATCTTCCCAAGTGTAAATGCTGCTAGGAGCCAACTGGTTCAACCAGGCTCTGGCCGAACCCTCCAACATGAGTGGTAGGTGTTTCATGGCCACCTCATCATTGCCACCGCCAATCTGCACAGCCACTCAGTAGTCCTCAAGCCAAGTATCGGGCTTGGACTCACCAGTGAACTTACTCACCCCAATCGCCAACCTGAAGTTGGGAGGGATCACCGCGGCTCTGATGGCTCTGCTGAAATATTCTGGTCCTGAAACATGAACTCGGCTGCTGGTGGGAACATCTCTGTCGTGGCCTTCTCGATGAGCTCTGTTCCGGTCGACCAAACCTTGCACGATAATGGATCTCGCATCAAAGCCTGGTTCCCTGGGGTCGACCGGAGCTCTTCGCCCAACACTGTGCTGACGTCTGTCATCTTGCTGCCGAGGGGCGTAAGACCCACCCCTTGGGGGAGGAGTGGGCACTCGATGCCGATCATCGCGATCGAATCGGTCATCATATTGATCGCGTCGACCCCCACGTCCCTCATGCCGGGGAGGCGATCTTGGGCTATGAGCCGACTGGACTGTATTCGCAGCGACGGATTGACTGTGAATCCTATTACGTGACTGTGATATAGCTGAATTCTGATCTCCTGCTGCTCGGAGCAAATCTCTGAACTGCATCAAACCTCTGCCAGCCTCTGACTGAGAGGGCCGAATCGATTCCGCTATGCAGGCTGTAGCTGCTAGATTCTAAATTGGGGTTCGATATACCTGGGTCGGCGGCGGAAAGAGTTGGCGTAGACTGGAGTCTGGTACTTGTTGCCGCGCGCGCTCCTCGAGTGCTCGCTGGAGGTTCTCCAGCCGAGTGCGCTCAGCCAAGTTGACCAAACGCGCATCCTCCAAGGCGCGAGCCTCGGGGGTTTCTCCTATGATGGGAGTATGCAGAGCATCCATATTCCGGCGGCGAAGATCTTCCCTTTGTAGAGAAGTGAGTTGCTCAGGTTGATATTCCTCGTGGACCTGAGCGGGGTCGCCTCCGCCGTCCGCTCCGTTAGTGCGAGGGAAGCCGGGAGGACTACGAGGCCCATTGACCATCAGGACCTCCGCCGCTGGATCACTGCTGTCGCACTCGAATGCAGTCTCTATGGAGCCAGTCGACAGATCGAACAGGCTGTAGAGAGATTCGTCGGGCTCGATCGCCGCGACTTGGGTGGTGGCCGATTGGCGAGCCACTGCATGTCTCACCCACCGCTGAAGCCTCGACCGACCAGAGCGCTTGCGCTGGCGGGAGACAGGGAGGGAGGACGACACAGGAGTCGACCGATACGGAGCCGACGGTTGCCGCAGCAGGACGCCGCGGACACATGCACGAAAGTGCGTCGCCCTGCGGACGAGAAGCGCGTCGATGTCGAGTGGGGCCTCCTGGAGCCAAGCGGAGTCGTCGGCGATGAACGTGAGCGCGCCGAGACGAATCTCGCGGCCCTCGACGAGAACTCCACCAGAAACCATGATGAAGGCGATCGGAACAATTGCAACTTCTCCAATAAGTCGCTAAGACACCTGCCCCACGGTGGGCGCCAACTGTCGTGGTACTAAGACTGACAGTAGGATAGGGAGTAGATATGGAGAGGCAAGATCCTAGCCATGGAGTAGTTGTATACGCAAGTGATTTACGAGTTCAGGCCCTTCTCAGAGGAAGTAATAGCCCTACGTCTCGGAGCCCGGAGGCGGTCGACTGGATTATAAGCGTATGAGTTGTGGGTGCGAACCTTACGCCAAATGGAGGGTGGCTTATATAGTGTCTGCCAGCACCCAGCCAGCCCACGTAGCGGAGGGTTTAAAGTACATTAAGGTCTGGCGTTACTGGTAATGCCTTACATAAAGTGTCATCATGACCATAAAGAATACTTAATTACAAACCGTTTGGGTACAGAGTGGCTCTTGAACTCCTAGTGGTCGAGTGAATCTTCATGGTCGAGTGTCTTCGAGTCCGTCGAGTGGAATCCTTCCAGGTCGACTGGAAGGGAGTTTCTTCTAAAGATGTCCTTGGGCAGGGTACCTTGGACAGGTCCGTGACCCTACCCTAGGTACATGACTTCATCAGTATGACCTTATATAATAATATTCCCATACTTGATTGACGGTGGGTCTGGTGGAAAATTTTTGTTCAGGACAGGCTACCTTTTTGATGCTTCCCATAAGTGAGGGCACATGTTTTGTGATTGTTATTTCACCTTCTGATTATTCATTCTATCAGCATATCCATGTGGATAGTGGGATGCTTTACCATAGTTGCTGGGGTCAACTGTTGAATTGACCCTTAGTCTGACTTTAGAGGCTCAGGTATTTGATACTGACAAATCTGAGCATATACTGTTAACCGAGCGGGTTGTCTGGATAGGGGTCCTTACCAAAATTGAGTAGGCCCTGCAGGTGAATATGCATGGGGATCAATACTGCCTCAGGTTGTCCAGAGTATCTGCACCATGGGGGTCGTGCAAAAAATTTCATACCTGCATCACTGGTCTTGCTCCTTCATTAGTTTTCTTAGTCTGGATCCTTGGCTGAAAGAGTTGGGTCATATTGCTTCTTCGTATGACCATAGTTTCTGTCAGGTACAAGATTCTGACAGGCGTACTCTTATCCGCATCTTCTGACAGGGTAACCCATTAAATGGCAAATTCAACACCCCTCAAGTTCTGACCGCAGGAAAATGATCATCCAAACCCTTGCAAGAAATTGCCAAATAAATCAGTAGCCACCAGAACGGTCTTTACAACTCAGATCTGGGACATTGCTGAAATAACTCAACCACGGCTCAGGACGGCCGAAAAGCAGCTAAGAGCATGAGACCGGGTCGATAAGAAGAAAGTGGCACCTCCTAAAATAGACAAAATGCAACTATAGGGCCACTGTCACAAAAAGAAACTCAACAGCTGTATGAGATGGCCGAAAAGCAGCTCAAAACTTGTGACAGTCGTTGAAGAAAGAAATAAAAATCGGCATCCACCCTGGATAGCTAACAACAGCTCAGATCACAGGCGTGGTGCCGTCATTGGAGAAAAAGGGGACAAGGGCTCATAAGGATCATTTTCCAAGTTCACAGGTACTTGTACTGAGCTCATTGATGTCATCAATCCTCATAATCCGTTGTCACACTGCGATGTATACCGGCTTTCTTCTTTTAACAATCCTCACGTGGTTGTCAGATCCTCGTTCGAGTGACTTGCAAGACCTTGGGGGTGTGATTACCGTATATATATATATATATATATATATATACAAACGTGTCCTCTGACTGATTCTTGCTTCGCACCAAACTATTGCGAATCTGATTCTTGGGATTCATTGCCATATGCTACCAATTCACAGTGAACTACCTTGTACCAATGCCTTACTGAGGAAGGTTGGATGGCTCATGCTCGAAACTTTCATCAGACAGCTTGCGGAAGAAGACTTGGCATCATGCTACGGAAGCTTACCCCCTTAAAGACTTGCTGGGGAAAGACTCGGTACCTTATGTCGGAAGCTTTTGCATTTGCTTACTGAATAAAATAGAGTACCTTGCACAGGAAATCATCCCTGTATCGTATTGAGAAAGATAGATGAATCTTGCCTTGGAAGCTTCTCTGGTTTACGTGTCCCAGAGCGATTTCCACGATTGACGATCCCCAGGGTGCGTTTACGTGTCTGTCATCAATCTTCACAGTTTTGGCCAATTCTGACCCGTTTCATGGACTATTACTCACAGTTTTGGGGTCCCAAAGTGATTTCCATAGTTGTTGAACCCCAAGGTGCGCTTACATGTCGGTCATCAAAACTCATAGTTTTGGCTGATTCTGGCCCGTTTAATGGACTATTACTCACCGATTAGGGGTCCCGCAGTGATTTCCATAGTTGTTGAACCCCAAGGTGCGTTTATGTGTCGGTCATCAACACTCACAATTTTGGCCGATTCTGGACCATTTCATGGACTATTGCCCACCGTTTTGGGGCCCCAAAGCGATTTCTAAGGTTGTTGAACTGTAAGGTGCCCTTACGTGTCGGTCATGAACAATTGCAGCTTGGGACGATTCTGGCCCGTTTCTAGGACTATTACTCAGTTTTGGGGTCCAAGAGTGATTTCCACAATTGACGAACTTTGGGGTGCGTTTACGTGTTGGTCATCAAAACTCGTAGTTTTGGCAGATTCTGGCCCCTTTCATGGACTATTACTCACTGATTTGGGGTCCCTGAGCGATTTCCATGATTGACGAACCCTAGGGTGCGTTTATGTATCGTTCATCAATAATCCTAGGTTTGCCTGATTTTGGGCTCTTTCATGTTCTATTACTCACTGTTTTGGGGTCCCGAAGCGATTTCTATGGTTGTCGAACCCCAAGTTGTGCTTACGTGTCGGTCGTCAAGACTCGCAGTTTGGGCAATTTCTGGCCCGTTTCATGGACTATTACTTAGTTTGGGGTTCCCGAAGTGATTTCCACGATTGACGAACCCAGGAAGCGATTACGTGACGGTCATTAACACTCATAATTTTGGCTGATTCTGGTCCGTTTCATGCACTATTACTCAACGCTTTGGGGTCCCTAAGCTATTTCCATGATTGACAATCCCCGAGGTGCGTTGACGTGTCCGTCGTCAACGTTCACAGTTTTGGCCAATTCTGACCCGTTTCATGGACTATTACTCACCGTTTTGGGGTCCTAAAGAGATTTCCATAGTTCTTGAACCCCAAGGTGCGCTTACGTGTCGGTCATAACACTCACAGTTTTGGCCGATTCTGGCCCGTTTCTTGGACTATTACTTATTGTTTTGGGGTCCCGGAGTGATTTCCACGATTGACGAACCCCGTGGTGCGTTTGCGTGTCAGTCATCAACACTCACGGTTTTGGCCGATTCTGGTCCGTTTCATGGACTATTACTCACCGTTTGGGGGCCCCGAAGTGATTTCCATAGTTGTTAAACCCCAAGGTGCGCTTACGAATTGGTCATCAGCACTCATAGTTTTGGCCGATTTTGGCCCGTTTCTTGGACTATTACTCACTGTTTTGGGGTCCCGGAGTGATTTCAGCGATTGACGAACCCCATGGTGCCTTTACGTGTCGGTCATCAACACTCGCGGTTTTGGCCGATTCTGGCCCGTTTCATGGACTATTACTCACCATTTTGGGGTCCCGAAGCGATTTCCATAGTTGTTGAACCCCAAGGTGCGTTTATGTGTCGGTCATCAACACTCGCAATTTTGGTGAACTATTACCTAGTTTTGGGGTCCCGGAGCGATTTCCACGATTAACGTACCCCGGGGTGCGTTTACGTGTCGTTCACCAGCAATTCTAGTTTTGGTCGATTCTTGGCTCTTTCATGGACTACTACTCACCGTCTTGGGGTCCCAGAGCTATTTCCACGATTGACGATCCCCGGGGTGCGTTTACGTGTCTGTCGTCAACATTCGCAATTTTGGCCGATTCTGGCCCGTTTCATGGACTATTACTCACCGTTTTGGGGTCCCGAAGCGTTTTCTATAGTTGTTGAACCCCAAGGTGCGTTTATGTCTCGGTCATGAACAATCACAGTTTGGGCCGATTCTGGCCCGTTTCTTGGACCATTACTCAGTTTTGGGGTCCCGGAGTGATTTCCACGATTGATGAACCTCGGGGTGCGTTTCCATGTCGGTCATCAACACTCGCAGTTTTGGCCGATTCTGGCCCTTTCATGGACTATTACTCACCGATTTGGGGTCCCTGAGCGATTTCCATGATTTACGAATCCTGGAGTGCGTTTATGTATCGTTCATCAATAATCCTAGATTTGTGTAATTTTGGGCTCTTTCATTGACTATTACTTACCGTTTTGGGGTCCCGAAGCGATTTCTATAGTTGTTGAACCCCAAGTTGTGCTTACGTGTTGGTCATTAACACTCATAATTTTGGCCAATTCTGGTCCGTTTCGTGCACTATTACTCAACATTTTGGGGTCCCAGAGCGATTTCCACGATTGACGATCCCCGGGGTGCGTTGACGTGTCCGTCGTCAACGTTCACAGTTTTGGCCAATTCTGACCCGTTTCATGGACTATTACTCACTGTTTTGGGGTCCCTATGTGATTTCCATAGTTGTTGAACCCCAAGGTGCGCTTACGTGTCGGTCACCAACACTCACAGTTTTGGCCGAGTCTGGCCCGTTTCTTGGACTATTACTCACTGTTTTGGGGTCCCAGAGTGATTTCCACGATTGACGAACCCCACGGTGCATTTACGTGTCGGTCATCAACACTCACGGTTTTGGCAGATTCTGGTCCGTTTCATGGACTATTACTCACCGTTTTGGGGTCCCGAAGCGATTTCCATAGTTGTTGAACCCTGATACGTCCATTTTGCATCATCCTTTTATATCAATATTTATTGCATTATGGGCTGTTATTACATATTATATCTCAATACTTATGGCTATTCTCTCTTATTTTACAAGGTTTACCATGAAGAGGGGGAATGCCGGCAGCTGGAATTCTGGCTGGAAAAGGAGCAAACATTGGAAACATATTCTGCACTGCTCCAAAAATCCTGAAACACGATGAAACCTATTTTTGGAATTAATAAGAATTATTGAGCGGAAGAAATACATGAGGGGGCCCACACCCTGGCCAGGAGGGTGGTGGGCGCGCACACCCCTACTGGGCGCGCCCCTGTCTCCTGGGCCCCCTGGTGCCCCCCGGTGTCCATCTTCTGCTATATGAAGGCTTTTACCCTGGAAAAAATCGAGGGCAAGCTTACGGGACGAAACTCCGCCGCCATGAGGCGGAACCAATCTAGGGCTCCGGCGGAGCTGTTCTACCGGGGACACTTCCCTCCCGGAGGGGGAAATCATCACCAACGTCATCACCAATGATCCTCTCATCGGGAGGGGGTCAATCTGCATCAACATCTTCACCAGCACCATTTCCTCTTAAAACCCTAGTTCATCTCTTGTATCCAATCTTGTATCAAAACCACAAATTGGTACCTGTGGGTTGCTAGTAGTTTTGATTACTCCTTGTAGTTGATGCTAATTGGTTTACTTGGTGGAAGATCATATGTTCAGATCCTTATTGCATATTATTACTCCTCTGATTATGAACATGAATATGCTTTGTGAGTAGTTACGGTTGTTCCTGAGGACATTGGTGAAGTCTTGCTATTAGTAGTCATGTGAATTTGGTATTCGTTCGATATTTTGATGAGATGTATGTTGTCTTTTCCTCTAGTGGTGTTATGTGAACGTCGACTACATGACACTTCACCATTATTTGGGCCTAGAGGAAGGCATTGGGAAGTAATAAGTAGATGATGGGTTGCTAGAGTGACAGAAGCTTAAACCCTAGTTTATGCGTTGCTTCATTAGGGGCTGATTTGGATCCATATGTTTAATGATGTCGTTAGGTTTACCTTAATACTTGTTTTGTAGTTACGGATGCTTGCAATAGGGGTTAATCATAAGTGGGATGATTGTCCAAGTAAGGGCAGTACCCAAGCACGGTCCACCCACATATCAAATTATCAAAGTACCGAACGCGAATCATATGAACGTGATGAAAACTAGCTTGACGATAATTCCCATGTGTCCTCGGGAGCTCCTTTCTCATTATAAGAAATTGTCCAGGCTTATCCTTCGCTACATAAAGGATTGGGCCACCTTGCTGCACTTTATTTATTTTATTTACTTGTTACTCGTTACAATTTATCTTATCACAAAACTATCTATCACCTAAATTTTCAGTGCTTTCAAAGAAAACCTTACTGAAAACCGCTCATCATTTCCTTCTGCTCCTCGTTGGGTTTGACACTCTTACTTATCGAAAGGACTACGATAGATCCCCTACACTTGTGGGTCATCAAGACTCTTTTCTGGCGTCGTTGCCGGGGAGTGTAGCGCTTTTGGTGAGTGGAACTTGGTAAGGAAACATTTATATAGTGTGCTGAAATTTTCTGTTACTTGTCACTATGGAAACTAATCCTTTGAGGGGCTTGTTCGGGGTATCTTCACATGACGGAAGAGCAAAGAGTTGCTCCTCAACCTACTGAACTTTTTGAAAATATTTACTTTGAGATTCCTTCGGGTATGATAGAGAAACTGCTAGCTAATCCATTTGCAGGAGATGGAACATTGCATCCCGATTTACACCTTATCTTTGTGGATGAAGTTTGTGGATTATCTAAGCTTGTAGGTATTCCCGATGATGTTGTCAAAAGGAAGGTCTTCCCTTTATCTTTGAAGGGAGATGCATTGACATGGTATAGGCTATGTGATGATACGAGATCTTGGAATTATAAATGATTGAAGTTGGAATTTCACCAGAAGTTCTATCCTATGCATCTTGTTCATCGTGATCGTAATTACATATATAATTTCTGTCCTCGCAAAGGAGAAAGCATCTCTCAAGCTTGGGGGAGGCTTAAATCAATGTTATATTCATGCCCCAATCATGAGCTCTCCCGGGAAATGATTATTCAAAAATTTTATGCTCGGCTTTCTCTCAATGATCGCAGCCTGCTCGATACTTCCTTTGCTGGTTCTTATATGCTGAAGACTATTGATTTCAAATGGGACTTATTGGAAAGAATTAAATGCAACTCTGAAGATTGGGGTTCCGGCGATGGTAAGGAGTCAGGTATGACACCTAAATTTGATTGTTTTAAATCTTTTATGGATACTGATGCTTTTCGTGGATTTAGCGCTATGTATGGACTTGACTCTGAGATAGTAGCTTCTTTCTGTGAATCCTTTGCTACTCACGTTGATCTCCCTAAAGAGAAGTGGTTTAAATATAATCCTCCCATTGAAGTAAAATTAGTTGCACCGATTACAGTTGAAGAAAAGACTATCACCTATAGTGATCCTATTGTTCCTACTACTTATGTTGAGAAACCTCCTTTTCCTGTTAGGATAAAGGATCATGCTAAAACTTTGACTGTTGTTCGTAAGAGTAATACTAGGACTTATACACCTCCTGAGCAAATCAAAGTTGAACCTAGTATTGCTATGGTTAAAGATCTCTTGGATGATGATTTAGATGGGCATGTTATTTATTTCTGTGATGAGACTGCTAATATTGCTAGACCAGATACTAAGATACATAGACCTGTAGTAGGCATGCATGTTATTTCTGTTAAAATAGGAGATCATTGTTATCATGGCTTATGTGATATGGGTGCTAGTGCAAGTGCAATACTGTATGACTTATATAAAGTGATTATGCACGACATTGCACCCAATGAATTGGAAGACATTGATGTTACCATTAATCTTGCTAATAGGGATACCGTTAAACCAGTTGGGATAATTAGAGATGTTGAAGTCTTGTGTGGGAAGGTTAAATATCCTGCTGATTTTCTTGTTCTTGGTTCCCGACAAGATGACTTTTGTCCCATTATTTTTGGTAGACCCTTCCTAAATACAGCTAGTGCTAGGATTGATTGTGAAAAAGATACTATCACCGTTGGCTTAGATGGTATGTCTCATGAGTTTAATTTTGCTAAGTTTCGTAGACAACCTCGTGATAGGGAACCACCTAGTAAGGATGAAATTATTGGTCTTGCTTCCATTTCCGTGCCTCCTACTGATCCGTTAGAACAATACTTGCTTGACCATGAAAATGATTTGTTTATGAAGGAAAGAAGGGAAATAGATGAAGTGTTCCTTAAACAGGAACCTGTGCTGAAACATAACCTTCCCGTTGAAATTCTTGGGGATCCCCCTCCACCCAAGGGTGATCCCATGTTTGAACTCAAACCATTACCTGATAATCTTAAGTATGCTTATCTTGATGAAAAGAAAATATATCATGTTATTATTAGTGCTAACCTTTCAGAGCAAGAAGAAGAAAGATTATTGAAAACTCTGAAGAAGCACCGAGCTGCTATTGGATATACTCTGGATGATCTTAAGGGCATTAGTCCCACGTTATGCCAACACAAAATTACAGTGGAGAAAGATGCCAAACCAGTTAGAGATCCTCAACGACAACTGAATCCCAAAATGAAAGAAGTGGTAAGAAAGGAGATACTAAAGCTCCTTGAGGCAGGTATAATTTATCCCGTTGCTGATAGTGATTGGGTAAGCCCTATCCATTGCGTTCCTAAAAAGGGAGGCATTACCGTTGTTCCTAATGATAAAGATGAATTGATCCCGCAAAGAATTATTACAAGTTATAGGATGGTAATTGATTTCCGTAAATTAAATAAAGCTACTAAGAAATATCATTACCCTTTACCTTTTATTAATCAAATGCTAGAAAGACTATCCAAACACACACATTTTTTGCTTTCTAGATGGTTATTTTGGTTCTCCCAAATACCTGTGTCAGCGGGGGATCAATCAAAAACTACTTTTACTTGCCCTTTTGGTACTTTTGCTTATAGACGTATGCCTTTTGGTTTATGCAATGCACCTGCTAAAGGTGCATGATGGCTATATTATCTGATTTTTTTGAAAAGATTTGTGAGGTATTCATGGATGACTTCTCCGTTTATGGATCCTCTTTTGATGATTGTTTGAGCAACCTTGATCGAGTTTTGCAGAGATGCGAAGACACTAGTCTCGTCTTGAATTGGGAAAAGTGTCACTTTATGGTTAATGAAGGCATTGTCTTGGGGCATAATATTTTCGAGAGAGGTATTGAAGTTGACAAAGCCAAAGTTGATGCTATTGAAAAGATGCCATGTCCCAAGGACAATAAAGGTATAAGAAGTTTCCTTGGTCATGCCGGTTTTTATAGGAGGTTCATTAAGGACTTTTCTAAAATCTCTAGGCCTTTGACTAATTTATTGCAAAAAGATATTCCTTTTGTCTTTGATGATGATTGTGTAGAAGCATTTGAAATACTTAAGAAAGCTTTGATTACTACACCTATTGTTTAGCCACCTGATTGGAATTTACCTTTTGAAATTATGTGTGATGCTAGTGATTATGCTGTAGGTGCTGTTCTAGGGCAAAGAGTTGATAAGAAATTGATGTTATCCAGTATGCTAGTAAGACTCTTGATACTTCCTAGAGAAATTATGCTACTACTGAAAAAGAATTCTTAGCAGTTGTATTTGCATGTGATAAGTTTAGACCTTATATTGTTGATTCCAAAGTTACTATTCACACTGATCATGCTGCTATTAAATATCTTATGGAAAAGAAAGATGCTAAGCCTAGGCTCATTAGATGGTTCTCCTGCTCCAAGAATTTGATTTGCATATTATTGATAGAAAAGGAGCTGAGAACCCCGTTGCAGACAACTTGTCTAGGTTAGAGAATGTTCTTGATGACCCACTGCCTATTGATGATAGCTTTCCCGATGAACAACTAGCGGTCGTTAATGCTTCTTGTACTGCTCCTTGGTATGTTGATTATGCTAATTACATTGTTGCTAAATTTATACCGCCTAGTTTCACATACCAGCAAAAGAAAAAGTTCTTTTATGATTTAAGACATTACTTCTGGGATGACCCACACCTTTATAAAGAAGGAGTAGATGGTGTTATTAGACGTTGTGTACCTAAGCATGAACAGGAAAAGATCCTATGCATGTGTCACTCTGAATCCTATGGAGGACACCACGCTGGAGATAGAACTACACACAAGGTACTGCAATCTGGTTTTTATTGGCCTACTCTCTTCAAAGATGCTCGTAAGTTTGTCTTATCTTGTGATGAATGTCAAAGAATAGGTAATATTAGTAGACGTCAAGAAATGCCTATGAATTACTCTCTTGTTATTGAACCATTTGATGTCTGGGGCTTTGATTATATGGGACCTTTTCCAACCTCTAATGGTTATACACATAATTTAGTTGTTGTTGATTACGTTACTAAGTGGGCAGAAGCTATTCCAACTAGTAGTGCTGATCATAACACTTCTATTAAAATGCTTAAAGAAGTTATTTTTCCGAGGTTTGGAGTTCCTAGATAGCTTACGACTGATGGTGGTTCACATTTTATTCATGGTGCTTTCCGTAAGATGCTTGCTAAGTATGATGTCAATCATAGAATCGCATCTCCTTATCATCCGCAGTCTAGTGGTCAAGTAGAGTTGAGCAATAGAGAGCTCAAATTAATTTTGCAAAAGACTGTCAATAGATCTAGAAAGAATTGGTCCAAAAAACTTGATGATGCATTATGGGCCTATAGAGCTGCATACAAAAATCCTATGGGTATGTCTCCTTATAAGATGGTTTATGGAAAAGCATGTCATTTACCTCTTGAACTTGAACATAAAGCATATTGGGCTATTAAAGAGCTCAACTATGATTTCAAACTTGCTGGTGAGAAGAGGTTGTTTGATATTAGCTCACTTGATGAATGGAGAACCCAAGCCTATAAGAATGGCAAGTTATTCAAAGAAAAAGTCAAACGCTGGCATGAAAAAAGGATACAAAAGCGTGAGTTTAACGTAGGAGATTATGTGTTATTATTCAACTCTCGTTTAAGATTTTTTGTAGGAAAACTTCTCTCTAATTGGGAAGGTCCTTACGTTATCGAGGAGGTCTATCGTTCTGGTGCCATAAAAATCAACAACTTCGAAGGCACAAGTCAGAGGGTGGTGAACGGTCAAAGAATTAAACATTATATTTCAGGTAATCCTATCGATGTTGAAACTAATATTATTGAAACCGTAACCCTGGAGGAATACATAAGGGACTCTTTCCAGAACGTTCCAGACTCCAAAAAGGAATAGGTATGTGGTACGGTAAGTAAACCGACTCCAAAACAACTCCAATGGCAATTTTTATCAATTTTGGAATATTTAAGAATTTTAGGAAGAAAGAAGTAGTCCGAGAGGGACATGAGGCCCCCACGAGAGTGGAGGGCGCACCCACCCTTACTGGGCGTGCCCCCCTGTCTCGTGGGCACCTCGTGTGCCTTCCGGACTCCGTTTTCTTGCACGTTACGTATTTTGGTCGGTAAAAATTCATTATATATACTCCCGAAGGTTTTGACCACCGTATCACGCAAATTTCCTATGTTTTTGTTTCAAGTTGTTCCTGTTGCAGATTAAAAGCAAGATGTCTTTCAAGAGTCGGTCGGTAGAGTCGGATGTCTCACCCAACACCAGGTCCAGGAGCAAATAGCGATGCTTATCACTTTGGACCATCAACGGAGGATGAGATGGAGGCTGATTTGAAAAGGATAGATGCCATGGAGGAAGATCAAGAAGTTACCTCTTGTCTCCGAGCAGAATTATTAATGGGGGAACTACCTAGCTTGGCTACTCCAGCTTCGGTCATCCCTTCCAACTTTAGATTTCTTTCTTATGAAAATATGAAAAAGAGTTCACTTGTTCTCCAGAAGCTATGCAGCATCCTTGGGTAAAGGGAGCCTTGGCCGTTACGGACAAGCTCCGTAAAGAAATTATGGACCTCAAACAACAAGTCAATAAGCTCGAGGAGGAGAACCGTATCCTGAGGGGCATCATAGCCAAGAAGATCATAACACCAACCATGAAGAAGGAGACATAATCACATGGGTATGGGCACTCCCCTTGGCAACTGCCAAGCTTGGGGGAGGTGCCCAGGTATCGTATCACCATCACACTCCTATCTTTATCGTTTTATTTAGTTCGATCCTTTTAGTAGTATCTTGATCTAGTAGATTGAAGTTTTGATATCAAGTAGTTTTGAGTTTTGCTTTGTGACCTCTTTTTGTAATCGAGTCTGTGAGCTATCTATAATAAAGATTAGTGTTGAGTCAAGGGCTTTGCTATGTTGCTATGATCCTAAGAAAGTAGAAAGAATAAAAGAGTTCATATTGACCTTGTGGTTAGTAATGACTTCACACATAGAAATTATGAGGCATAAAAGTTGTTGAGAGTTGATAAACGTAGTTTTGGTCATCATTGCAATTAATAGGAAGTGATAAGGAAAGAGAGGTTCACATATAAATATATTATCTTGGACACCTTTTATGATTGGGAGCACTCATTAAGTATGACATGCTAAAAGAGTTGATGTTGGATAAGGAAGACAACGTAATGGTTTATGTTTTCTCACATCTCAGTTAAAGTATATTGTCATTGACCTTCCAAACATGTTGAGCTTGCCTCCCCCCTCATGCTAGCCAAATTCCTTGCACCAAGTAGAGATACTACTTGTGCTTCCAAATATCCATAAACCCAGTTTTGCCATGAGAGTCCACCATACCTACCTATGGATTGAGTAAGATCCATCAAGTAAGTTGTCATGTTGCAGGCAATAAAAATTGATATCTAAATATGTATGACTTATTAATGCAGAGAAAATAAGCTTTGTATGATTTTTGTGTGGAAGTAATAAAAGCGACAGACTGCATAATAAAGGTTCACATACAAGGGGCAATATAAAGTGACGTTCTTTTGCATTAAAATTTTGTGCATCCAACACTAAACGCACATGACAACCTCTGCTTCCCTCTGTTTAGGGCCTATCTTTTACTTTATGTTTTTACTTTATGCTTGAATCAAGGTGATCTTCACCTTTCCCTTTTTCATTTTATCCTTTGGCAAGCTCCTCGTGTTTGAAAGATCATGATATATATATATATCCAATTGGATGTAAGTTAGCATGGGCTATTATTGTTGACATCACCTAAAGGTGAATACGTTGGGAGGCAACACAATAAGCCCCTATCTTTCTCAGTGTCCGGCTGAAACTCCATAACCACAAGTATTGCATGAGTGTTAGCAATTGTAGAAGACTACAAGATAGTTGAGTATGTGGACTTGCTGAAAAGCTCTATTGTTGACTCTTTCTGAGGTTATGATAAATCGCAATTGCTTCAGTGACTGAGATTATAGTTTGTTAGTTCTCAATGAAGTTTCTGAACCATACTTGACATTGTGAATATATTGTTACTTGAGTATAAGAAGTCATATGACAAAATCTACATATGTTGCTGTTATAAGAATGATCATCATGCCCTCATGTCCATATTCTATTTTTCTCGACACCTCTATCTCTAAACATGTGGATATATTTTTCGATATCGGCTTCTGCTAGAGGACAAGCAAGGTATAAGCTTGGGGGAGTTTTTTTGACCTGGAAAACTTGGGGGAGGTGATACGTCCATTTTGCATCATGCTTTTATATCAATATTTATTGCATTATGGGCTGTTATTACATATTATATCTCAATACTTATGGCTATTCTCTCTTATTTTACAAGGTTTACCATGAAGAGGGGAATCTTGGCAACTGGAATTCAGGCCGAAAAGGAGCAAACATTGGAAACCTATTCTGCACTGCTCCAAAAATCATGAAACTCCACGAAACCAATTTTTGGAATTAATGAGAATTGTTGAGCGGAAGAAATACATCAGGGGGCCCACACCCTAGCCAGGAGGGTGGGGGGCGCGCCCACCCCTACTGGATGCGCCCCCTGTCTCCTGGGCCCCCTGGTGGCCCCCCAGTGCCCATCTTCTGCTATATGAAGGCTTTTACCCTGGAAAAAATCAAGGGCAAGCTTACGGGACGAAACTCCGCCACCACGAGGCGGAACCTTCATGAAACAATCTAGGGCTCCATGAGCTGTTCTGCTGGGACACTTCCCCGGAGGGGGAAATCATCACCAATGTCATCACCAACGATCCTCTCATCGGGAGGGGATCAATCTCCGTCAACATCTTCACCAGCACCATCTCCTCTCAAAACCCTAGTTCATATCTTGTATCCAATCTTGTATCAAAACCACAAATTGGTACGTGTGGGTTGCTAGTAGTGTTGATAACTCCTTGTAGTTGATGCTAATTGGTTTACTTGGTGGAAGATCATATCACTACTAGGGAAAAGCCTAGCAGCAGCGCGGGTTTTGGGGCTATCGAGAGCGCGGGCGGGAGCGCCATCGATAAGGCGCCATGACTAATGCTTAGCAATAGCGCGTCTTGACCCACGCCATCGCTAAATTGACTTAGTAGCAGCGCTTCTTGAACATCGCTATTGGTAGTTAGTAGTAGCGCTTCTCCTTACCGCGCTTACTACTATTATTTAGTATTTTATTTCTTTTCTTTTCATGTTGTATTCATACACCTTTACACAAGTTTTCATACAACAGAATTTAGAGATTGTTTTACATCATAATGAGTTATTACATTATGGGGTGAAAGAATCAGTGGACTAGTTTCAAGTGGATGTCCATCCACTTGAAACTAATCCATGTTCTTTCACCCAATGATATAATAATATCATCATCATCATCATATCATTAACAACTTAGCATCATAATACATCATTGTCATATAACACCTCCTCAATATCATCGTTTTCATCATTGACATCACATAACACCTCCTCAAGATCATCATTATCAACTCTAACACATTACAACATAATAAACATATTGTACCTCATAGGACCTATTACATTCGATTAAGACCTACTACATTTTCTAAGGTAAAATAACAAAAACAAGATAGCCCCGACTCTCCATTATGGAGAATGGAGATTAGCCTTGTCTCCCATTCTTGCCTTTTGCTGAATGTTACTTCCAAGAACCTCCTTGCGAATGTCCATACATTTCTTCCATTCTCTAATGATCATGTGTTCACGGGTTTTAGAAACCGATATGCACAGTGAGCTCCGAGATTTACAGCGGCAAGATGTTCAGAATCGAGAGGCGACCATGCAGAGACATCGATGAGGCACACAATCCATCGGGAGTTTCGTTGAAAAACATAATAATAACTTCGTAGTTAGCAATGATGTACTAGTTTTAGAAGTATGCAAAAAATGCACGGATGTCGTAATAGTAAAAAATCTTACCAGGGTATCTCCAGAGAAGTTGTCGTTGTTCAACACATGCACTAGTGGCACGTATTCACCATAATTTGGAGGAGTTCGATAATAGTCATTGTAATTCTCAAGAAGAGTACAAAATGCGATCAGGTGATTTTTCTCCTTATACGTTAATTGGGTGCCTTGATTGTAGTGGGTTTTATCTACCATCTTCGCAGTCTTTGAAGAATCAAAATAAGCTGTCAATGGAAATAAGCTATCAACTATTTTGAAATAAACAATATAAATTAGTTAATAACTATGTTTGAGAAACCGACATAGCGGTACAATCGAAGCGATCAACAAGGACCCAAATGTCCATATTGTCTTCCTCATTGTCGGGATCACCAAGATCCATGGTGACAATCATACCCTCATAAAAACCATACATTTTGCAAAGTGCTTCCCAATTTTGGCAACCAAAATGGGTTACGCTCTGAGCATTGCACAGATTTACTTCAAAATCCATATCATGATGGGTCCTTAGGTGTATTTTCTTTGTTTTGAAATTTTCATGGTCTTCAAAACCCATCCTCTCCAAGACATAGCGTCTTGCATGGCATGGGATAAGCTAGTCGAATTGTAAAATATGAAAATTAGATGTTGAAATAGTTGAAGTCATGCTTAATGGAGAAAAAAACACTTGTCGTTGTTATGCATCGCTTCACAATCGAAGGTCTCCTCGAGCTTAATGCTGAAACGCCAATCTTAAATCAAACCGAACGAACACGTCGCACATACCTCGATCATCGTGGCACCAGCTACACTCCCGGAGACCATCGTAGTCCGAGTACGACATTTCCTACAATCATAATTCAAATATTAAACTTGTACATATTCTAGCACAAGTCATGCCAGAATTCACGACAAAATCCGGCATGACCTTTGCTAAAAAAGGACATATCGAGCGCCTGAAATTTGCCAGAACGGAAATTAATCAACACTCCTGCAAAACATAGGCCACTCGGAGATGTAAACTGAACATGAATGGCCACTTGGGCAACTACATATCCAATTTGAGCAACAACACAAGATATACAAGGATATTTGGCTGGTCTCACCTCGATGTCGGAGGGGTTCGGTGACGGGGACGACGGAGGTCACCTGAAACCATATAAGTTATCACTAACAACAAACATGACATGTTCAACTAGTTTTATTAATTCAACTAGTTCTTACTAAATATAAACTTACTATAAATAGAAAAAAAACTAGTTCTTTCTAAAAATAAAGTAGTTCAACTAGTTATATTAATTATCTTACTAAAAATAGATTAGTTCTGTTAATTCAACTAGTTCAACCTGTTTATTAATTTACTTACTAAACTAGTTCAACTACAACTAAAGTAGTTCAACTACCACTACTACTACTAAAAATCTAGTACTAACTAAGCAACATCTAGTACTAGCTAACCCTAAATTAACATATACTACTACTAAATCTAGTACTAACTAGTGGCAGGGGTGGGGCGACGGAGAGGTAGCTAGGGGTGGCGAGGTCGAGGGCGGTGGGAGGAGGCTGCCGGCGGAGGAGGAGGAGGGCGGCAGAGTGAGGAGGAGGGTGGCTGCAGCGGAGGAGGAGGCGGCAGGAGGAGGAGGGCGGCCGCAGCGGAGGGAGGATGTGCGAGGAGGATGGAGGAGGGACGAAGGAGGAGTACCTCGGTGGATGGATGGGCGGTGGCGAAGGCGGCGACGCATTTGATTTACGGACGACGTTGGCGAGAGTGAGAGTGTGAGTGAGAGGGCGGTCGTGCGGCGTGGGGATAAGGTAGGGATAGTTGTAGCACGTTTGCCAAAACGCGCTACAGCTATCCGAGTAGTGAAGAGCACTCTGACAAAGAAGTGCGCCATTGCTATAGCTAGCGGGGGCCAAGGTCATGGCAACTATAGCAGAGCGCCTGATAAGCTACACGCCATCGCTATTTTCAAGTCGCAGCGCGTTTCAGAACACGCTACTGCTGCTAAGTAGCAGTAGCATGGTATTTTGAAGAGCGCTGCTGGTAAGATTCTGTGTATAGGCTTTTCCCTAGTAGTGTATGTTCAAATCCTTAAAGCATATTATTACTCCTATGATTATGAACATGAATATGCTTTGTGAGTAGTTTCGTTTGTTCCTGAGGACATGGGTGAAGTCTTGCTATTAGTAGTCATGTGAATTTGGTATTCATTCGATATTTTGATGAGATGTATATTGTCTTCTCCTCTAGTGGTGTTATGTGAAAGTCAACTACATGATACTTCACCATTATTTGGGCCTAGAGGAAGGCATTGGGAAGTAATAAGTAGATGAGGGGTTGCTAGAGTGACAGAATCTTAAACCCTAGTTTATGTGTTGCTTCGTTAGGGGCCGATTTGAATCCATATGTTTAATGTTGTGGTTTGGTTTACCTTAATACTTCTTTTGTAGTTGCGGATGCTTACAATAGTGGTTAATCATAAGTGGGATGCTTGTCCAAGTAAGGGCAGTACCGAAGCACCGGTCCACCCACATATCAAATTATCAAAGTACCGAACGCGAATCATATGAACGTGATGAATACTAGCTTGACTATAATTCCCATGTGTCCTCGGGAGCTCCTTTCTCATTATAAGAAATTGTCCAGGCTTATCCTTTGCTACATAAAGGATTGGGCCACCTTGCTGCACTTTATTCATTTTATTTACTTGTTACTCGTTACGATTTATCTTATCACAAAACTATCTATCACCTAAATTTTTAGTGCTTGTAGAGAAACCCTTACTGAAAACCGCTCATCATTTCCTTCTGCTCCTCGTTGGGTTTGACACTCTTACTTATCGAAAGGACTACGATAGATACCATACACTTGTGGGTCATCAAAGCCCAAGGTGCGCTTACGTGTCGGCCATCAACAATAACAGTTTTGGCCGATTCTGGCCCGTTACTTGGACTATTACTCACTGTTTTGGGGTGCGGAGTGATTTCAACGATTGACAAACCCCGTGGTGCATTTGCGTGTCGGTCATCAACACTCGCGATTTTGGCCGATTCTGGCCCGTCTCTTGGACTATTACTCATCGTTTTGGGGTCCCGAATCGATTTCCATGATTCTCGCCCCTTTCATGGACTATTACTCACTGATTTGGGGTCCCTAAGCGATTTCCATGATTGACGAACCCCGGGGTGCATTTATGTATTGTTCATCGATAATCCTAGGTTTGTCTCATTTTGGGCTCTTTCATGGACTATTACTCACCGTTTCGGTGTCCCGAAGCAATTCCTATGGTTGTCGAACCCCAAGTTGTGCTTACGTGTTGGTCGTCAAGACTCGCAGTTTGGGCTGATTCTGTCCCGTTTCTTGGACTATTACTTAGTTTGGGGGTCCCGAAGTGATTTCCATGATTGGCGAACCCCGGGGGCGATTACGTGTCGGTCATTAACACTCACAATTTTGGCCGATTCTAGTCCGTCTCGTGCACTATTACTCAGCGTTTTAGGGTCCCGGAGCGATTTCCACGATTGATGATCCCTGGGGTGCGTTTACGTGTCCGTCATCAACGTTCACAGTTTTGGCCAATTCTAACCCATTTCATGGACTATTACTCACAGTTTTGGGGTCCCCAAGAGATTTTCGTAGTTGTTGAAACCCAAGGTGCGCTTATGTGTCGGTCATCAACACTCACAGTTTTGGCCGATTCTGGCCCGTTTCTTGGACTATTACTGACTGTTTTGGGGTCCCGGAGTGATTTCCACGATTGACAAACCCCGTGGTGCGTTTATGTGTCAGTCATCAACACTCACAGTATTCGTCGATTCTGGCCTGTTTCATGAACTATTACTCACCGTTTTGGAGTCTAGAAGCGATTTCCATAGTTCTTAAACCCCAAGGTGTGCTTACGTGTCGGTCATCAACACTCACAGTTTAGGCCGATTCTGGCCCGTTTCGTGGATTATTACTCACTGTTTTGGGGTCCTGGAGTGATTTCAACGATTGACGAACCCCATGGTGTCTTTACGTGTCGGTCATCAACACTCGCGGTTTTGGCCGATTCTGGCCCGTTTCATGGACTATTACTCACCGTTTTTGGGTCCCGAAGTGATTTCCATAGTTGTTGAACCCCAAGGTGTGTTTACGTGTCGGTCATCAACACTTGCAGTTTTGGCCGATTCTGGCCCGTTTCATGAACTATTACTCAGCTTTGGGGTCCCGGAGCGATTTCCACGATTAACATACCCCGGGGTGCGTTTACGTGTCGTTCACCAGCAATTCCAGTTTTTTCGATTCTGGGCTCTTTCATGGACTACTACTCACCGTTTTGGGGTCCTAGAGCTATTTCCACAATAAATGATTCCCGGGGTGCGTTTACGTGTCCTTCATCAAAACTCGCAATTTTGGCCGATTCTAGACCGTTTTGTGGACTATTACGTACCATTTTGGGGTCCCAAAGCGATTTCTAAGGTTCGGGAACAATCGTCGTTTGGGCCAATTCTGACCCGTTTCTTGGACTATTACTCAGTTTTGGGGTCCCAGAGTGATTTCCATGATTGACGAACCTCGGGTTGCGTTTACGTGTCGGTCATGAACAATCACAGTTTGGGCCGATTCTGACCCATTTCTTGGACCATTACTCAGTTTTGGGGTCCCAGAGTGATTTCCACGATTGAAGAACCTTGAGGTGCATTTACGTGTCGGTCATCAACACTCGCAATTTTGGCCGATTCTGGCCCCTTTCATGGACTATTACTCACTGATTTGGGGTCCATGAGCGATTTTCATGATTGATGAACCCTGGAGTGCGTTTATGTATCGTTCATCAATAATCCTAGGTTTGTATGATTTTGAGCTCTTTCATGGACTATTACTCACCATTTTGGCGTCTCGAAGCGATTTCTATGGTTGTCGAACCCCAAGTTCTGCATACGTGTCGCTCATCAAGACCCGCAATTTGGGCCGATTATGGCCCGTTTCTTGGACTATTACTCAGTTTGGGGGGTCCCGAAGTGATTTCCACGATTGACGACCCCCAGGATGCGATTACGTGTCGGTCATTAACACTCATAATTTTGGACGATTCTGGTCCTTTTCATGCACTATTACTCAGCGTTTTTGGGTCCCGAAGTGACTTCCACAATTGACGATCCCCGGGGTGCGTTTACGTGTCCGTCGTCAACGTTCGCAGTTTTGGCCAATTCTGACCCGTTTCATGGACTATTACTCACTGTTTTGGGGTCCCGAAGCGATTTACGTGGTTGTTAATGTTGGGGAACGTAGTAATTTCAAAAAATTCCTACGCACACGCAAGATCATGGTGATGATATAGCAACGAGAGGAGAGTGTTGTCTACGTACCCTCGTAGACCGAAGCGGAAGCGTTGACGCAACGTAGAGGAAGTAGTCGACGCCCTCCGGTCCGACCGATCCAAGCACCGTTACTCCGGCACCTCCGAAGTTCTTGACACGCAGACAGCTCGATGACGCACCCTCGATCTCCAATCCAAGAGAGGCTCGAGGGGAGTTCCACAAGACGACGGCGTGGTGACGATCTTGATGTTCTCTGTCGTGAGGGCTTCGCCTAAGCACCGCTACAATATGATCGAGGTGTAATATCATGGAGGGGCACCGACACGGCTAAGGCGATCAATGATCAACTTGTGTGTTCTAGGGTGCCCCTACCCCGTATATAAAGGAGGGAGGGAGGAGGTGGCCGCCCTAGGGGCGCCATGAGGAGGGGGAAACCTACTCCAAGTAGGTTTCCTCTCTTTCCTTATCTTATTTGGAGGGGAAGGAAAGAGTACTAGTATTAGGAAGTAGTACTAGTAGTAGTAATAGGAAGAGGGGAAGGAGAAAGGAAAGGGGGCGGCCCCTCCCCAGTCGGATTGGGCTTGGGGCGCGCCTCCCTTGCTCCTTCTCCTTCCTCCTACATGGGCCCAATAAGGCCCATATACCTCCCGAGGGGTTCCGGTAACCTCCCGGAGCTCCAAACTTCTCCGGAACCTTTCCGGTGTCCAAATATATCCGTCCAATATACAGAACCAGTATCAAATACCCAGGTGCTACTACGAGCTCTAGTTAGGTACACATCAATAACATGTATATCACATATACCTTTGTTCACTTTGCCATCCTTCTTATCCGCCAAATACTTGGGGCAGTTTAAGCTTCTAGTGACCATCGCTTGCGGAGAAGCACTTTCGATTTCAGCTTAGGTCCGGACTTGGGTTTCTTCTCTTGAGCAGCAACTTGCTTGCCGTTCTTTTGAAGTTCCTTCTTCTTCCCTTTGCCCTTTTCTTGAAACTAGTGGTCTTGTTGACCATCAACACTTGATGCTCCTTCTGATTTCTACCTCCATGCTTTCAAAGATCGCGAAGAGCTCGGGTATAGTCTTGTTCATCCCTTGCATATTATAGTTCATCACAAAGCTCTTGTAGCTTGGTGGCGTGATTAAAGAATTACATCAATGACACTATCATCGGAAGATTAACTCCCGGTTGAATCAAGTGATTGTTATACCCAGACATTACGAGTATATGTTCCTTGTGTAACTATTCTCCTCCATCTTGCAGCTATAGAACTTATTGGAGACTTCATATCTCTCAATCCGGCATTTGCTTGAAATATTAACTTCAACTCTGGAACATCTCATATGCTCCATGATGTTCAAAACGTCGTTGAAGTCCCGGTTCTAAGCCGTAAAGCATGGCACTTTGTGACTATAGAGTAGTCATCAGCTTTGCTCGCCAGACGTTCTTAACGTCGTCGGTTGCATCGCAAGAAGCAGTTCGCACCCAGCGGTGCTTCCAGATGTAACTCTTCGTGCAGCAATGAGGATAATCCTCAGTTACGGACCAAATCCGTGTAATTGCTACCATCATCTTTCACCTTTGCTTTCTCAAGGAACGATTAAAATTCAACGGAACAACAAAGACGACCCATCTATCTACAAACAAACATAGACAAGCAAGATACTATCAGTACTAAGTTCATGATAAATTTAAGTTCAATTAATCATATTACTTAAGAACTCCCACTTAGCAGACATCTCTCTAGTCATCTAAGTGATTACGTGATCCAAATCAACTAAACCATAACCGATCATCACGTGAGATGGAGTAGTTTTCAATGGTGAACATCACTATGTTGATCATATCTACTATATGATTCACGCCGACCTTTCGGTCTCCGTGTTCCGAGGCCATATCTGCATATGCTAGGCTCATCAAGTTTAACTCGAGTATTCTGCGTGTGCAAAACTGGCTTGCACCCGTTGTAGATGGACGAGAGCTTATCACACCCGATCATCACGTGGTGTCTCAACACGACGAACTTTGGCAATGGTGCATACTCGTGGAGAACACCACTTGATAATTTTAGTGAGAGATCATCTTAAAATGCTACCGTCAATCAAAGCAAGATAAGATGCATAAAGGATAAACATCACATGCAATCAATATAAGTGATATGATATGGCAATCATCATCTTGTGCTTGTGATCTCCATCTTCGAAGAACCGTCGTGATCACCATTGTCACCGGCGCGACACCTTGATCTCCATCGTAGCATCGTTGTCGTTACGCCATCTATTGCTTCTACGACTATCGCTACCGCTTAGTGATAAAGTAAAGCAATTATGTATGCGTTTGCATTTTATACAATAAAGCGACAACCATATGGCTCCTGCCAGTTGCCGATAACTTTGGTTACAAAACATGATCATCTCATACAATAAAATATAGCATCACGTCTTGGCCATATCACATCACAATATGCCCTGCAAAAACAAGTTAGACGTCCTCTACTTTGTTGTTGCAAAATTTACGTGGCTGCTACGGGCTTAAGCAAGAACCAATCTCACCTACGCATCAAAACCACAACGATAGTTTGTCAAGTTGATGTTGTTTTAACCTTCGCAAGGACCGGGCGTAGCCTTTTCGGTTCAACTAAAGTTGGAGAAACAGACACCCGCTAGTCACCTGTGAGCAAAGCACGGCGGTAAAACCAGTCTCGCGTAAGCGTACGTGTAATGTCGGTCCGGGCCGCTTCATCCAACAATACCGCCGAACCAATGTATGACATGCTGGTAAGCAGTATGACTTATATCGCCCACAACTCACTTGTGTTCTACTCGTGCAAATAACATCAAACCATAAAAACTTGGCTCTAATACCACTGTTGGGGAACTTAGTAATTTCAAAAAAATTCCTACGCACACGCAAGATCATGGTGATGATATAGCAATGAGAGGAGAGTGTTGTCTACGTACCCTCATAGACCGAAGCGGAAGCGTTGACGCAACGTAGAGGAAGTAGTCGTACGTCCTCCCGGTCCGACCGATCCAAGCACCGTTACTCGGCACCTCCGAGTTCTTGACACGCGACAGCTCGATGACGCACCCTCGATCTCCAATCCAAGAGAGGCCCGAGGGGAGTTCCGTCCGCACGACGACGCGTGGCAGGACGATCTTGATGTTCTCTGTCGCAGGCTTCGCCTAAGCACCGCCACAAGATGATCGAGGTGTAATATCGTGGAGGGGGGCACCGCACACGGCTAAGGAACGATCAATGATCAACTTGTGTGTTCTAGGGTGCCCCCTACCCCCGTATATAAAGGAGGGAGGGAGGAGGTGGCCGGCCCTAGGGGGGCGCCATGAGGAGGGGGAAACCTACTCCAAGTAGGTTTCCCTCTCTTTTCCTTATCTTATTTGGAGGGGGAAGGAAAGAGTACTAGTATTAGGAAGTAGTACTAGTAGTACTAATAGGAAGAGGGGGAAGGAGAAAGGAAAGGGGGGGCCTGCCCCCCTCCCCAATTCGGATTGGGCTTGGGGGGGCGCACCCCCCTCCCTTGCTCCTTCTCCCTTCCTCCTACATGGGCCCAATAAGGCCCATATACCTCCCGGGGTTCCAAAGAACCTCCGGAGCTCCAAACTTCTCCGGAACCTTTCCGGTGTCCAAATATATCCATCCAATATATCAATCTTTATGTCTCGACCATTTTGAGACTCCTCGTCATGTCCGTGATCATATCCGGGACTCCGAACAAACTTCGATACATCAAAATACATAAACTCATAATATAATTGTCATCGAAACCTTAAGCGTGTGGACCCTACGGTTCGAGAACGATGTAGACATGACTGAGACACGTCTCTGGTCAATAACCAATAGCGGGACCTGGATGCCCATATTGGTTCCTACATATTCTATGAAGATCTTTATCGGTCAAACCGCACAACAACATACGTTGTTCCCTTTGTCATCGGTATGTTACTTGCCCGAGATTTGATCGTCGGTATCGAATACCTAGTTCAATCTCGCTACCAAGCAAGTCTCTTTACTGCTCAGTTAATACGCCATCTCATAACTAACTCATTAGTTATATGCTTGCAAGGCTTAAGTGATGAGTATTACCGAGAGGGCCAGAGATACCTCTCCGACAATCGGAGTGACAAATCCTAATCTCGAATTATGCCAACTCAACATGAACCTTCGGAAACACCTGAGAGCACCTTTATAATCACCCGATTACGTTGTGACGTTTGGTAGCACACAAAGTGTTCTTCCGGTACACGGGAGTTGCACAATCTCATAGTTGTAGGAACTTTGTATAAGTCATGAAGAAAGCAATAGCAGTATACTAAACGATTAAGTGCTAGGCTAACAGAATGGGTCATGTGAATCACATCATTCTTCTAATGATGTGATCCCACTAATCAAATGACAACACATGTCCATGGTCAGGAAACATGACCATCTTTGATTAATGAGCTAGTCAAGTAGAGGCATACTAGTGACTATATGTTTGTCTATGTATTCACACATGTATCATGTTTCCGGTTAATACAATTCTAGCATGAATAATAAACATTTATCATGATATGAGGAAATAAATAATAACTTTATTATTGCCTCTAGGGCATATTTCCTTGATCTCCCACTTGCACTAGAGTCAATAATCTAGATTACATAGTAATGATTCTAACACCCATGGAGTCTTGGTGCTGATCATGTTTTGCTCGTGAGAGAGGCTTAGTCAACGGGTGCGCAACATTCAGATCCGTATGTATCTTGCAAATCTCTATGTCTCCCACTTGGACTTGGTCCCGAATGGAATTGAATCGTCTCTTGATGTGCTTGGTCCTCTTGTGAAATCTGGATTCCTTTGCCAAGGCAATTGCACCGAGATTGTCACGAGAAGATCTTCATTGGTCCCGATGTACTAGGTATGACACCTAGATCGAAATGAACTCCTTCATCCGACTCCTTCATTTGCTGCTTGAAGCAGCTATGTACTCCGCTTCACATGTAGATCCCGCCACGACGCTTTGTTTAGAACTGCACCAACTTACGGATCCACCGCTTAATAAAAATACGATCCGGTTTGCGATTTAGAATCGTCCGGATCGGTGTCAAAGCTTGCATCGACGTAACCATTTACGACTAGCTCTTTGTCACCTCCATATCGAGAAACATATCCTTAGTCCTTTTCGGTATTTCAGATGTTCTTGACCGCTGTCCGATGATCCACTCTCGATTACTTTGGTACCTTCTGCTAAGCTTATTGCTAAGCATACGTCGGTCTGGTACACAAGATTGCATACATGATAGAGCCTATGGCTGAAGCATAGGAACATTTCTCATTTTCTCTATCTTCTGCATTGTGGTCGGCATTGAGTTCGACTCAACTTCACACCTTGTAGCACAGGCAAGAATCCTTTCTTTGCACGATCCATATTGAACTTTTTCAGTATTTTGTCAAGGTATGTGCTTTGTGAAAGTCCTATCAAGCGTCTTGATCTATCTCTATAGATCTTGATGCCTAATATGTAAGCATCTTCTCCGAGGTCTTTCATTGAAAAACTTTTATTCAAGTATCCCTTTATGCTATCCAGAAATTCTATATCATTTCCAATTAATAATATGTCATCAACATATAAAACTAGAAATGCTACTGAGCTCCCACTCACTTTCTTGTAAATCTGAGGCTTCTCCAAAAGTCAGATAAAACCATATGCTTTGATCACACTATCAAAACGTTTATTCCAACTCCGAGATGCTTGCACCAGTCCATAAATGGAACGTTGGAGCTTGCACACTATGTTAGCACCTTTTGGATCAACAAAACCTTCCTGCTGCATCATATACAACTCTTCTTCTAGAAATCCATTCAAGAATGCAGTCTTGACATCCATTTGCCAAATTTCATAATCATGAAACGCAGCAATAGCCAACATGATTCGGACAGACTTAAGCATCGCTACGGGTGAGAAAGTCTCATCATAGTCAACCCCTTGAACTTGTCGAAATCCTTTTGCAACAAGTCGAGCTTTATAGACAGTAACATTACCATCAGCGTCAGTCTTCTTCTTAAAGATCCATTTATTCTCAATGGCTTGCCGATCTTCGGGCAAGTCAACCAAAGTCCATACTTTGTTTTCATACATGGATCCTATCTCAGATTGCATGGCCTCCAGCCATCTTGCGGAATCTGGGCTCATCATCGCTTCCTCATAGTTCGTAGGTTCATCATGGTCAAGTAACATGACTTCTAGAATAGGATTACCGTACCACTCTGGTGCGGATCTTACTCTAGTAGACCTACGAGGTTCAGCAGAAACTTGATCTGAAGTTTCATGATCAATATCATTAGCTTCCTCACTAGTTGGTGTAGTTGTCACGGGAACCGGTTCTCGTGATGAACTACCTTCCAACAAGGGAGTAGATACAGTTATCTCATCAAGTTCTACTTTCCTCCCACTCACTTCTTTCGAGAGAAATTCTTTCTCTAGAAAGGATCCATTCTTAGCAACAAAAGTTTTGCCTTCGGATCTGTGATAGAAGGTGTACCCAACAGTTTCCTTTGGGTATCCTATGAAGACACATTTCTCCGATTTGGTTTCGAGCTTATCTGGTTGAAATTTATTCACATAAGCATCGCAGCCCCAAACTTTAAGAAACGACAACTTTGGTTTCTTGCCAAACCATAGTTCATAAGGCGTCGTCTCAACGGATTTTGATGGTGCCCTATTTAACGTGAATGCGGCCGTCTCTAAAGCATAACCCCAAAACGATAGCGGTAAATCAGTAAGAGACATCATAGATCGCACCATATCAAGTAAAGTACGATTACGGCGTTCGGACACACCATTTCGTTGTGGTGTTCTAGGTGGCGTGAGTTGCGAAACTATTCCGCATTGTTTCAAATGTAAACCAAACTCGTAACTCAAATATTCTCCTCCACGATCAGATCATAGAAACTTAATTTTCTTGTTATGATGATTTTCTACTTCACTCTGAAATTCTTTGAACTTTTCAAATGTTTCAGACTTGTGCTTCATTAAGTAGATATACCCATATCTGCTCAAATCATCTGTGAAGGTGAGAAAATAACGATATCCGCCACGAGCCTCAACATTCATCGGGCCACATACATCTGTATGTATGATTTCCAACAAATCTGTTGCTCTCTCCATAGTACCGGAGAACGGCGTTTTAGTCATCTTACCCATGAGGCACGGTTCGCAAGTACCAAGTGATTCATAATCAAGTGATTCCGTAAGTCCATCAAGATGGAGTTTCTTCATGCGTTTTACACCGATATGACCTAAACGGCAAGTGCCACAAATAAGTTGCACTATCATTATCAACTCTGCATCTTTTGGCTTCAACATTATGAATATGTGTATCACTACTATCGAGATTCAATAAAATAGACCACTCTTCAAGGGTGCATGACCATAAAAGATATTACTCATATAAATAGAACAACCATTATTCTCGATTTAAATGAATAACCGTCTCGCATCAAACAAGATCCAGATATAATGTTCATGCTCAACGCAGCACCAAATAACAATTATTTAGGTCTAAAACTAATCCCGATGGTAGATGTAGAGGTAGCGTGCCGACAGCGATCACATCGACTTTGGAACCGTTTCCCACGCGCATCGTCACCTCGTCCCTGGGCTGCTCGCTTATTCCGTAGTCCTGCTTTGAGTTGCAAATATTAGCAATGTAACTAGTATCAAATACCCAGATGCTACTACGAGCTCTAGTTAGGTACACATCAATAACATGTATATCACATATACCTTTGTTCACTTTGCCATCCTTCTTATCCGCCAAATACTTGGGGCAGTTCCGCTTCAAAGGACGATCGCTTAAATAAAAGCACTCGATTTCAGGCTTAGGTCCGACTTGGGTTTCTTCTCTTGAGCAGCAACTTGCTTGCCGTTCTTTTTAAGTTCCCTTCTTCTTCCTTTGCCCTTTTCTTGAAACTAGTGGTCTTGTTGACCATCAACACTTGATGCTCCTTCTGATTTCTACCTCCATGCTTTCAAAGATCGCGAAGAGCTCGAATAGTCTTGTTCATCCCTTGCATATTATAGTTCATCACAAAGCTCTTGTAGCTTGGTGGCGATGATTGAAGAATTTCATCAATGACACTATCATCGTGAAGATTAACTCCCGGTCGAATCAAGTGATTGTTATACCCGGACATTACGAGTATATGTTCACCGATGTAACTATTCTCCTCCATCTTGCAGCTATAGAACTTATTGGAGACTTCATATCTCTCAATTCGGGCATTTGCTTGAAATATTAACTTCAACTCTGGAACATCTCATATGCTCCATGACATTCAAAACGTCGTTGAAGTCCCGGTTCTAAGCCGTAAAGCATGGCACATTGAACTATAGAGTAGTCATCAGCTTTGCTCGCCAGACGTTCTTAACATCGTCGCCAGCATCAAGAAGCAGTTCGCACCCAGCGGTGCTTCGGGGCGTAACTCTTACGTGCAGCAATGAGGATAATCCTCGATACGGACCCGAATCCGTAATCGCTACCATCATCTTTCAACTTTGCTTTCTCAAGGAACGCATTAAAATTCAATGGAACAACAAAGACGAGCCATCTATCTATAAACAAACATAGACAAGCAAGATACTATCAGGTACTAAGTTCATGATAAATTTAAGTTCAATTAATCATATTACTTAAGAACTCCCACTTAGGCAGACATCTCTCTAGTCATCTAAGTGATTACGTGATCCAAATCAACTAAACCATAACCGATCATCACGTGAGATGGAGTAGTTTTCAATGGTGAACATCACTATGTTGATCATATCTACTATATGATTCACGCTCGACCTTTCGGTCTCCGTGTTCCGAGGCCATATCTGCATATGCTAGGCTCGTCAAGTTTAACCTGAGTATTCTGCGTGTGCAAAACTGGCTTGCACCCGTTGTAGATGGACGAGAGCTTATCACACCCGATCATCACGTGGTGTCTCAAGCACGATTTAACTTTGGCAACAAGTGCATACTCGGGGAGAACACTACTTGATAATTTTAGTGAGAGATCATCTTAAAATGCTACCGTCAATCAAAGCAAGATAAGATGCATAAAGGATAAACATCACATGCAATCAATATAAGTGATATGATATGGCCATCATCATCTTGTGCTTGTGATCTCCATCTTGAAGCACCGTCGTGATCACCATTGTCACCGGCGCGACACCTTGATCTCCATCGTAGCCGTTGTCGTTATGCCATCTATTGCTTCTCGACTATCGCTACCGCTTAGTGATAAAGTAAAGCAATTACAGTGGCATTTGCATTTCATACAATAAAGCGACAACCATATGGCTCTCGCCATTGCCGATAACTTCGGTTACAAAACACGATCATCTCATACAATAAAATATAGCATCACATCTTGGCCATATCACATCACAACATGCCTGCAAAAACAAGTTAGACATCCTCTACTTTGTTGTTGCAAATTTTACGTGGCTGCTACGGGCTTAAGCAAGAACCAATCTCACCCACGCATCAAAACCACAATGATAGTTTGTCAAGTTGATGCTGTTTTAACCTTCGCAAGGACCGGGCGTATACACTCGGTTCAACTAAAGTTGGAGAAACAGACACCGCTAGTCACTTGTGTGCAAAGCACGGCGGTAAAACCAGTCTCGCGTAAGCGTCGCGTAATGTCGGTCCGGCCGCTTCATCCAACAATACCGCCGAACCAAAGTATGACATGCTGGTAAGTAGTATGACTTATATTGCCCACAACTCACTTGTGTTCTACTCGTGCAAATAACATCAAACCATAAAAACTTGGCTCTGATACCACTGTTGGGGAACGTAGTAATTTCAAAAAAATTCCTACGCACACGCAAGATCATGGTGATGATATAGCAACGAGAGGAGAGTGTTGTCTACGTATCCTCGTAGACCGAAGCGGAAGCGTTGACGCAACGTAGAGGAAGTAGTCGTACGTCCTCCCGGTCCGACCGATCCAAGCATCGTTCCTCCGGCACCTCCGAGTTCTTGACACGCGTACAGCTCGATGACGCACCCTCGATCTCCAATCCAGAGAGGCCCGAGGGGAGTTCCACAAGACGACAGCGTGGTGACGATCTTGATGTTCTCTGTCGCAGGCTTCGCCTAAGCACCGCTACAATATGATCGAGGTGTAATATCGTGGAGGGGGGCACCGCACACGGCTAAGGAACGATCAATGATCAACTTGTGTGTTCTAGGGTGCCCCCCTACCCCCGTATATAAAGGAGGGAGGGAGGAGGTGGCCGGCCCTAGGGGGGCGCGCCATGAGGAGGGGGAAACCTACTCCAAGTAGGTTTCCCTCTCTTTTCCTTATCTTATTTGGAGGGGGAAGGAAAGAGTACTAGTATTAGGAAGTAGTACTAGTAGTAGTAATAGGAAGAGGGGGAAGGAGAAAGGAAAGGGGGCGGCCCCTCCCCAATTCGGATTGGGCTTGGGGCGCGCCTCCCTTGCTCCTTCTCCCTTCCTCCTACATGGGCCCAATAAGGCCCATATACCTCCCGGGGGGTTCCGGTAACCTCCCGGAGCTCCAAACTTCTCCGGAACCTTTCCGTTGTCCAAATATATCCGTCCAATATATCAATCATTATGTCTCGACCATTTCGAGACTCCTCGTCATGTCCGTGATCATATCCGGGACTCCGAACAAACTTCGTTACATCAAAATATATAAACTCATAATATAATTGTCATCGAAACCTTAAGCGTGCATGGACCCTACGGTTCGAGAACGATGTAGACATGGTGAGACACGTCTTCGTCAATAACCAATAGCGGGACCTGGATGCCCATATTGGTTCCTACGTATTCTACGAAGATCTTTATCGGTCAAACCGCACAACAACATACGTTGTTCCCTTTGTCATCGGTATGTTACTTGCCCGAGATTTGATCGTCGGTATCCAATAGCTAGTTCAATCTCGTTACCGACAAGTCTCTTTACTCGTTCTGTAATATGTCATCTCATAACTAACTCATTAGTTATATGCTTGCAAGGCTTAAGTGATGAGTATTACCGAGAGGGCCCAGAGATACCTCTCCGACAATCGGAGTGACAAATCCTAATCTCGAATTATGCCAACTCAACATGAACCTTCGGAAACACCTGTAGAGCACCTTTATAATCACCCAGTTACGTTGTGACGTTTGGTAGTACACAAAGTGTTCTTCCGGTACACGGGAGTTGCACAATCTCATAGTTGTTGGAACTTTGTATAAGTCATGAAGAAAGCAATAGCGAGATACTAAACGATTAAGTGCTAGGCTAATGTAATGGGTCATGTGAATCACATCATTCTTCTAATGATGTGATCCCACTAATCAAATGACAACACATGTCTATGGTCAGGAAACATGACCATCTTTGATTAATGAGCTAGTCAAGTAGAGGCATACTAGTGACTATATGTTTGTCTATGTATTCACACATGTATCATGTTTCCGGTTAATACAATTCTAGCATGAATAATAAACATTTATCATGATATGAGGAAATAAATAATAACTTTATTATTGCCTCTAGGGCATATTTCCTTCAGTTAAACTCCAAGGTGCGCTTACGTGTCGTCATCAACACTCATGGGTTTGGCCGATTCTGGCCTGTTTCTTGGACTATTACTCACCGTTTTAGGGTCCCGAAGCAATTTCCATAGTTGTTGAACCCCAAGGCACATTTACTTGTCAGTCATCAACACTCGCAGTTTTGGCCGATTCTGGCCCGTTTCGTGGACTATTACTCAGTTTTGGGGTCCCGGAGCAATTTCCACGATTAACGTACCCCGGGGTGCGTTTACGTGTCGTTCACCAGCAATCCTAGTTTTGTTGGATTCTGGGCTCTTTCATGGACTACTACTCACCGTTTTGGGGTCCTAGAGTTATTTCCATGATTGACGATCCCCGGGATGCGTTTACGTGTTCATCGTCAACACTCGCAATTTTGGCCGATTCTGGACCGTTTTGGGGTCCCAAAGCGATTTCGAAGGTTGTTGAACCGTAAGGTGCACTTACGTGTCGGGCATGAACAATCGTAGTTTGGGCCGATTCTGGCCCGTTTCTTGGACTATTACTCAGTTGTGCGGTCCCGGAGTGATTTCCACGATTGACGAACCTTGGGTGCATTTACGTGTCGGTCATCAACACTCGCAGTTTTAGCCGATTTTGGCCCCTTTCATGGACTGTTACTCACTGATTTGAGGTCCGTGAGTGATTTTCATTACTGACGAACCCCGGGATGCGTTTATGTATCGTTCATCAATAATCCTAGGTTTGACTGATTTTGTGCTCTTTCATGCACTATTACTCACTGTTTTGGGGTCCCAAAGCAATTTCTATGGTTGTCGTACCCTAAGTTGTGCTTACGTGTCAGTCATCAAGACTCGTAGTTTGGGCCGATTCTGGCCCACTTCTTGGACTATTACTCAGTTTGGGGGTCCCGAAGTGATTTCCACGATTGACGAACCCCAGGATGCGGTTACGTGTTGGTGATTAACACTCATAATTTGGGCAAATTCTGGTCCATTTGGTGCACTATTACTCAGCGTTTTGCGGTCCCGGAGCGATTACCGCGATTGACGATCCCCGGGGTGCGTTTACGTGTCCATCGTCAAGTTCACAGTTTTGGCCAATTCTGACCCGTTTCATGGACTATTACTCACCGTTTTGGGGTCCCGAAGCGATTTCCATAGTTGTTGAAACCCAAGGTGCGCTTACGTGTCGGTCATCAACACTCACAGTTTTGGCCGATTCTGGCCCGTTTCTTGGACTATTACTCACCGTTTTGGGGTCCCGAAGCGATTTCCATAGTTGTTAAACCCCAAGGTGCATTTTCATGTCGGTCATCAACACTCACAGTTTTGGCCGATTCTAGCCCGTTTCTTGGACTATTACTCATTGTTTTGGGGTCCCTGGGTGATTTCCACGATTGACGAACCCCGTGGTGCGTTTACGTGTCGGTCATCAACACTCGCAGTTTGGCAGATTCTGGCCTGTTTCATGGACTATTACTCAGTATTGGGGTCCCGGAGCGATTTCCACGATTAACGTACACCGAGAAGCATTTACGTGTCGTTCACCAGCAATCCTAGTTTTGTTCGATTCTGGGCACTTTCATGGACTACTATTCACTGTTTTGGGGTCCCAGAGCTATTTCCACGAATGACGATCCCCGGGGTGCGTTTACGTGTCGGTCATCAACACTCATAGTTTTGGCCGATTCTAGCCAGTTTCCTCGACTATTACTCATTGTTTTGGGGTCCCTGATTGATTTCCACGATTGACGAACCTCGTGTTGCGTTTACATGTCCGTCATAAACACTCGCAATTTTGGCAGATTCTGGCCCGTTTCATGGACTATTACTCACTATTGGGGTCCCGGAGCGATTTCCACGATTAACGTACACCGGGGAGCACGTGTCGTTCACCAGCAATCCTAGTTTTGTTCGATTATGGGCTCTTTCATGGACTACTACTCACCGTTTTGGGGTCCCAGAGCTATTTCTGCGAATGACGATCCCCCAGATGCGTTTACGTGTCCGTCGACAACACTCACAATTTTGGCTGGTTCTGCACCGTTTTGTGGACTATTACTCATCGTTTTGGGGTCCTAAAGCAATTTCTAAGGCTGTTGTACCGTAAGGTGCCCTTACGTGTCTGTCATGAACAATCGCAGTTTGGGTCGATTCTGGCCCGATCTTGGACTATTACTCAGTTTTTGGGTCTCGGAGTGATTTCCACGATTGACGAACCTTGGGGTGCGTTTACGTGTCGGTCATTAACACACATAATTGTGGCCGATTTTGGTCTGTTTCGTGCACTATTACTCAGTGCTTTGGGGTCCCGGGGTGATTTCCATGATTGACGATCCCCGGGGTTCGTTTACGTGTCTGACGACAACGTTCACAGTTTTGGCCATAAACACTCGCAGTTTTAGCCGATTCTGGCCCCTTTCATGGACTCTTACTCACTGATTTGGGGTCCCTGAGCGATTTCCATGATTGACGAACCCCGCGGTGCGTTTGTGTATCGTTCATCAATAATCCTAGGTTTGTTTGATTTTGGGCTCTTTCATGGACTATTACTCACCGTTTTGGGGTCCCAAAGCAATTTCTATGGTTGTCGAACCCCAACTTGTGCTTACATGTCGGTCATTAACACTTATAATTTTGGCCGATTTTGGTCCGTTTCGTGCACTATTACTCAGCGTTTTGGGGTCCCGGAGCGATTTCCACGATTAACGATCTCCGAGGTGCGTTTACGTGTCCAACGACAACGTTCATAGTTTTGGCCAATTCTGACCCGTTTCATGGACTATTACTCACCATTTTGGGGTCCCGAAGCGATTTCCATAGTTGTTGAACCCCAAGGTGCACTTACGTGTCGGTCATCAACACTCATAGTTTTGGCCGATCCTGGCCCGTTTCATGGACTATTACTCATTCCTTTGGGGTCCCGGAGTGATTTCCATGATTGACGAACCCCGCGGTGCGTTTACGTGTCGGTCATCAATAGTCACGGTTTTGGCCGATTCTGGCCATTTCGTGGACTATTACTCAGTTTTGTGGTCCCAGAGCGATTTCCACGATTAACGTACCCCGGGATGCATTTATGTGTCGTTCACCAGCAATCCTAGTTTTGTTCGATTCTGGGCTCTTTCATGGACTACTACTCACCGTTTTGGGGTTCAGAGCTATTTCCACGGTTGACGATTCCCGGGGTGCGTTAACGTGTCCGTCGTCTACACTCATTTTGGGCCGATTCTGGCCCGTTTCTTGGACTATTACTCAGTTTTGGAGTCCCAGAGTGATTCCCACGATTGACGAACCTCGGGGTGCATTTACGTGTCGATCATCAACACTCGCAGTTTTGGCCGATTCTGGCCCCTTTCATGGACTATTACTCACTGATTTGGGGTCCCTGAGCGATTTCCATGATTGACGAACCCCGGGGTGCTTTTATGTATCGTTCATCAATAATCCTAGGTTTGTCTGATTTTGGGCTCTTTCTTGGACTATTACTCAGTTTGGGAGTCCCGAAGTTATTTCCACGATTCACAAACCCAGGATGTGATTACGTGTCGGTCATTAACACTCATAATTTTGGCCAATTCTGGTCGGTTTCATGCACTATTACTCAGTGGTTTGGGGTCCCGGAGCGATTTCCATGATTGATGATCCCCGGGGTGCATTTACGTGTCCGTCGTCAACGTTCACAGTTTTGGCCAATTCTGACCCGTTTCATGCACTATTACTCACCGTTTTTTGGTCCCGAAGCGATTTCCATAGTTGTTGGACCCCAAGGTGCGCTTACGTGTCAGTCATCAACACTCACAGTATTGGCCGATTCTGGCCTGTTTCTTGGACTATTACTCATTGTTTTGGGGTCCCGGAGTGATTTCCACGATTGACGAACCCCGTTGTGCGTTTACGTGTCGGTCATCAACACTCACGGTTTTGGCCGATTCTGGTCTGTTTCCTAGTTTTGTTCGATTCTAGTGTCTTTCATGGACTACTACTCACAGTTTTGGGGTCCCAGAGCAATTTCCACGATTGACGATCCCCGAGGTGCGTTTACGTTAGTCCTGGCCATCTCAGGCCCGGCCCTATCAGCCCACCCAGGCCCGGCCCTAAAATACAGGGCCTAGACCCGATGGGCTTGCTCGTGGGCCGGGCTTGGGCCTAAGTTTTGAGCCCACCAGCAGGGCCTGGACGGGGTTGGGCTTAACATAATGGCATTTTAAGGAAGAGTCCCGGCCCACAGCCCTAAACCCTAAGGACTTTTGAGGGCTTTTTACCAGATGGGCCGGGCTTGGGCTTGAAAAGTAGGCCCGATGGTAGGGCCTGGGAGGGCATGGGCCTCAGTTTTCTGTCGTTGGCTTTTTTAGGCCCGACCCAAGCCCGGCTCGGCCCGGCCCATGGCCAGATATAGTTTACGTGTCCTTCGTCAACAGTCGCAATTTATGCTGATTTTGGACCGTCTAGTGGACTATTACTCACCGTTTTGGGGTCCCACAGCGATTTCTAAGGTTGTTGAACCATAAGGTGCCCTTACGTGTCGGTCATGAACAATCATAGTTTTGGCCGATTCTGGACCGTTTCTTGGACTATTACTCAGTTTTGGGGTCCCAGAGTGATTTCCACGATTGACGAACCTTGGGGTGCGTTTACGTGTCGGTCATCAACACTCGCAGTTTTGGCCGATTCTAGCACGTTTCATGGACTATTACTCACTAATTTGGGGTCCCTGAGCGATTTCCATGATTTATGAACCCCGGGGTGCGTTTATGTATCGTTCAATAATAATCCTAGGTTTTTCTTATTTTGGGCTCTTTCATGGACTATTACTCGCCGTTTTGGGGTCCCGAAGAGATTTCTATGGTTGTCGAACCCCAAGTTGTGCTTATGTGTCGGTCGTCAAGACTCGCAGTTTGGGCCGATTCTGGCCCGTTTCTTGGACTATTACTCAGTTTGGTGGTCCCGAAATGATTTCCACGATTGACGAACCCCAGGATGCGATTACTCAGTGTTTTGGGGTCCCGGAGCGATTTCCATGATTGACGATCCCCGGGGTGCGTTTATGTGTCCGTCATCAACGTTCATAGTTTTCGCCAAATTCTGACCCGTTTCATGGACTATTACTCACCGTTCTGGGGTCCCGAAGCGATTTCCATAGTTGTTGAACCCCAAGGTGTGCTTACATGTCGGTCATCAACACTCACATTTTTGGCCGATTCTGGCCCGTTTCTTGGACTATTACTCATTGTTTTGGGGTCCCGGAGTGATTTCCATGATTGACGAACCCCGTGGTGCGTTTACGTGTCGGTCATCAACACTCACGGTTTTGGTTGATTCTGTTCCGTTTGATGGACTATTACTCACCGTTTTGGGGTCCCGAAGCGATTTCCATAGTTGTTAAACCCCAAGGTGCGCTTACGTGTCGGTCATCAATACTCACAGTTTTGGCCGATTGTGGCCCGTTTCTTGGACTATTACTCACTGTTTTGGGGTCCCGGAGTGATTTCAACGCTTGACAAACCCCGTGGTGCCTTTACGTGTCGGTCATCAACACTCGCAGTTTTGGCCGATTCTGGTCCGTTTCATGGACTATTACTCACCATTTTGGGGTCCCAAAGCAATTCCGTAGTTGTTAAACCCCAAGGTGCGCTTACGTGTCAGTCATCAACACTCACAGTTTTGGCCGATTCTGGCCCGTTTCTTGGACTATTAGTCACTGTTTTGGGGTCGTGATTTCAACGATTGACGAACCCCGTAGTGCCTTTACGTGTCGGTCATCAAGACTCGCTGTTTTGGCAGATTCTGGCCCGTATCATGGACTATTACTCACCGTTTTGGGGTCCCAAAGCTATTTCCATAGTTGTCGAACCCCAAGGTGCGTTTCGTTTCGGTCATCAACACTCACAGTTTTTGCCGATTCTGGCCCGTTTCTTGGACTATTACTCACTGTTTTGCGGTCCCGGAAATTTTCATGATTGACGAACCCTGTCGGTGTCAAAACCGGCGGATCTCGGGTAGGGGTCCCTAACTGCGTGCGTCTAGGCGGATGGTAACAGGAGACAAGGGACATGATGTTTTTACCTGTGTTCGCCCTCTCGATGGAGGTAAAACCCTACTCGCTTGATTGATATTGATGATATGGGTAGTACAAGAGTGGATCTACCACGAGATCAAGGAGGCTAAACCTAGAAGCTAGCCTATGGTATGATTGTTGTAATGGTTGTTCGTCCCACGGACTAAAACCCTCTGGTTTATATAGACACCGGAGAGGGCTACGGTTACGTAGTCGGTTACAATAGTAGGAGATCTACATATCCAGATCGCCAAGCTTGCCTTCCACGCCAAGGAAAGTCCCATCCGGACACGGACGAAGTCTTCAATCTTGTATCTTTATAGTCTTGGAGTCCGGCCGACGATGATAGTCAGTTATCCGGACACCCCCCACCCAGACTCCTCAAGAGCCCCGAACCGGGCTTCAATGACGATGAGTCCGCCCGCATATTGTTCGGCATTGCAAGGCGGGTTCCTCCTCGAATAATTCATAGAAGATATGTGAACACCAGGATAGTGTCGGCTCGCAAAATAAATTCCACATTCCACCGTGGAGAGAATAATATGTACACAAGTTCAATCTGGCGACGATTTTGTGGCATGACGTCACGCCACTACCAAGCCTTTACTTGAATCGCTTTTTATTATACCACCTCAAGCATTTAATAAGCGGTTTCTTGGCGCGTCTTGTCGAAGCAGAGATCATGTTCCCTTTATTCCGGGATTCCCATCAATATGGACGTGGGTAACCCAACCGCGCCCGTTGCCACGCCCCCTCTATCGGAGGCGAGTCCCAACGGTCACGGGGGCGGCTCTTGGTATTCTCCTTCTTTATAATGGGACCAAGGCTCGTTTCTTCTCTTCAATCCTCAATCAAATCTACTCCTTGCCCGAGTTCCAACACCCAGAGCCCCAGATTCAAGCGCTTCAGACCTTCAACAATGTCTGGCTCCGACCTACAGGGCCGGTGGATGCCCTCCTCCGTCACGGAAGAGGACGTGCTAAAGCTGCGAGAGGCCAAGTACCTGACTTACGAGATTTCACATAGGTTGCCCGCCAAAGGGCAAATCATTCCCACCCCCGAGCCCGGCGAGTATGTCGTGTTTGTACCCCACCTCCGTCGGGGTTTAGGCTTCCCGATGGATCCTTTTGTGAGAGGGCTCATGTTTTACTATGGGTTGGAATTCCATGACTTGGCTCCGGAGTCCATCCTCCATATTTCGTCATTCATTGTCGTCTATGAGGCCTTCCTCCATACTACCCCCCACTTCGGTTTGTGGCTCAAAACTTTTAATGTGGGGCCGAAGATGATCGAGGGGCGCCACGCAGAGTGCGGCGGGGCGGTCGTAAACAGGAGGGCCGATGCTCCATGGCCCGAGGGCACTTTCCAAGAGGAGCTCGGCTTGTGCCAACAGGAGCGGTTCTATATTACCGCTCCCAGGGGCAGCAGGCAGAAGCCGCCGCCCCCCTTCCGCTCGGGACCTCCACGACGACTGATGTCATGAGTTAACCAAGGGCTCAACTGGGGGCCGCCAAAGGATGTGCCCCTATTGCAGGGCCCGATTCGAGACCTCCAAGCGAGGGAGATCGATCTGGTCGTGGTGATGCAGGTCATGATGATTAGGCGTCTCCTGCCCTGCAAACGCCGTCCCCTCCGGCTGTGGGAATTTAATCCGGAGGGGGCACGAATTCTCCAACACTTCTTGGGTACGACACCCGTGGAGATGTACAAATTGTTCTTCGGATCACGAGAGGTGTGTCCGGAATTAACCGAGGACGCCGGCCTAAGCTGCAATCGCCCGGATACACAAGTAAGTAGCTCCGTGTCCGGACATACTGTTTGTTTGCCTTTCTATGATTCGCCTTTTAACCAATTGTCCTATAAACAGGAGTGGATAGCGCAAGCAAAACTGATATAGTGTCCGGCCCCCCTCCTAGAGACCCCGCCGGATCCCGTGCCGGTCAGGATGCTGGAGGTTGCGCCTTCAGAGGAAGGCGAAGGGGAGAACAGAGAAACTACCGCCTCAACCAAGGAGGCTTTTGAGGAAAGGGTGATCGAGAATCCCTCCTTCCAAGGGGAGAAGAGGACCGCTTCTGAGAACCCGGAGGCCAAAGCCCCGAAGCGGGGGAAGAGATCTTCACCAGAGGGTCCTGCGTCCGGGGAGGCCCCGGCCGCACTATCTCCCCCAAGGAATCAGCCCTCCAGCGAGCCGTAAGTAAAAAAAGGGGGGTTCTATAATAAGAGATATCCCTATGTTTGCTTCTGAGGATAACCAAAGTTTTTATCTTGTAGTTCGGATCTCCGTCCTTCTCAAATGAGCTCGTCTTCGGGGGACCTTCGTCCGGAGATGGTGGAGAGCGAGACGCCTCCATCCGCCGCACCATCAGCGGGCGGATTTAACATGATGTGTCATCGCGAGGGTATCCCGAGTCCGCGGGCCGGAGAGTTCGGCACCGCTGGTGTGCGGCCGGGAGCCAAGGATCTGCTTGAGAGGGCGTCTATCTCAGAAGATCACCGTACATTGATGAGTATGGTGATTGGAAGAATTTCGTCCGCCGAAGGCGGGTTGCATGATGCCGTTAGAAGCTTGCTGGCGGGGTTTGAGGTACGTAAAAATGACATACCTTTTGACAGTTTTGCACATAAAGTGCGCCCTGTATAGATAGTAGCCCCTGGGACTCGGTAGGTTGTCGAGACCGACAGCGTGCCGAGGATCAAAATCGCAGGTATTAATTTTCGCCTTTCCTATACAGGTGGCGGATGGTCCGGTGGCCAGCCGGACTGATGGGGTTGCCGAACTAAAGCGGCAACTCGACGTTGCGGATGCGGACATCGCGCTAGTCAATAAGCGACTTGACAAGTCACAAGGTAGGTTTTTTCTCCGTGGTCACCTAGTAAGGGAGCCGGAGCCCACTCCTTACAACATGTGTGCTTAATGTAGATGGTGCCGCTGCTGCGGAGAGTCTTCGGGCAGAACTTGCTCAAGCCAAGGAGCAGGCCAGAAGGAGTGATGCGGCTGCCTCGAGGGCGGCCGAAGAGCTAGAAGCCGAAAGGGCTGGTCACTGCCGAAGCAGGGAGGAGATGGCCGAAATGGCCGTGAAGTTGAGAGATGTTACCGACCGTGATGAGGTTCTTGAAAAAGAACGCCAAGCGGAGCAAGAAGGCCTGAGGAAGGCCACCGCCGAAGCCAAGGATGCCCGTTCTACAATGAGGGCTATAAAGGAGGAGCTGCGCCAGGCCGGAGATATTGTGGCTAGCAAGCCCTTTCTGCTGTGCAGGCGGTTTACAAATCCGTAGTACGCTCAGCTTGGCCAGCTGTGGGGTCTGGAGGATCCATATATGGACTTAGCGGTGAGTGCGGCAGATGCTGTTGTGGACTTCCGAAGTCAGAAGGATCACGAGACGGAAGAGCTTTTTTGGTCTCAATTCCATAGTCCAGATCGTTCACTTCCGTTGACCGATCGGTTAGCCGAGTGGGCTGAGCTGAATAGACTGTCCGGACTTGCCATGACGGATATCGTGGCTCATGTCTGGCCGGATAGGCCCAAGCCGAAGAGTTATTTTGGCCTATTGCAGCAATTTTTTGGGGCGGTGCCGCATATCAAGGAGATGAAGCGGTCAGCCTGCATAGAGGGTGCAAGGATGGCCCTCACCCGTGTGAAGACACACTGGACGGAGATGGATGCCACCGCTGTTGCGACCCAGGGTTCGGACGAGAGCCGGTTACCCGCCGAGCACTATGTTGGGGAAGTTCTGCGTGGTGCTCGTGTGATAGAGTCGCAGTGCTCAAAAAATGTCAAGTTCAAGTGAACTTTATGGTTTGTAAAATGATGTTTATAATATAAGCGCTTTTTGTACTCGTGCGTTCAAGTATTGAAATATCTCCTGTGCGGCTATTAATGTATACTTGTGTATAACCTGAAAGATGGCAATCTTCGGCTTCAGCCCCCACGCACATAGTGCGGGGGTGTTTGCAAAATAGTGCTTTTTCACACTTAATCCAACGTCTTGGTCCTGTGAAGGAGGTGGTAGCATAGCAAACGAGGCAACCGGACTATAATGCTTTATCACTTTCACTTAGCCATAGGAGTTCAAAGGTGGGGCTATGATATAGCCCCTAGGGGCACCGCGCTCTCCGTATTTGGGGTGCATGTGTGCCTGACCGGGAAGCGGTCCTTCGTCAAAGCGGAGGAATTCTAAACATTCCGGAGGTCGATCGAGTGGTTGACAAGTCTCTCGCTACATCATGACAGTCAGTTTTCTGCTTTCTCTACTGAGGTGCTCACCCGGCCGAAACGGGGCACAATCGCAGTAGTTCTCCTAGTGCCGCGTTAGCCGATGATCTGAGCGTAAGGCAGCAAAACACGAGGAGGGCAAACCCAACATTTGACCAAAGACATGATTGAGCTGATGCATATAAGGCCTAATCTCGAGACGCGAACACTCCACGAGGTGTTCGGTCTTTATGATGACGGGCGATCAATGCCCTAAGCCCCTAGTGTCCAGGTACACGCAAGGTCCTCTGACGCGACCGATGCCAAAACGTCAGCCTCCTCTCTGGTTATGATGAGAAACCAGGGGATGTATAGAAACAAGAAACAGTAAAAAAGGTTTACGCAGGGTCTTAATCTGAAAAGAATCCTTGCAACGGGTCCCTACTGCACGTCTGCGCCTGTGTCTTTGTTGTGCTGTATCCTGGACGGGTGTGCATGTTGTTCATCTGTAAAAAGAGAGGAACTTAGCTTGAAAGGAAATCGTGCAAAAAATGTATTAAAAATCGAAATATGAATGAATGAATAAGGCTGAGCTTATATTAGCTCATTATTGCTCATACGCACAGCCCCTTGTAAAGGGGTGTGCGGCTACGTCGAATTTTAGTAAGGTCTATCCCCAACTTGCGGATTGTGTCCGGATATAGCAGGTTTAAATCGCTGCCGCCATCCATCAGGACTTGTGTAAATTGTAGTTCGTCGATTATAGGATCCAATATCAGAGCAGTCCATACTGCGTTTCGAATACTTCTGGAATAGTCCAGATGGTCGAAAGTAATTGGTTTTGACATCCAATCTCGAGGTTCCGTTGGGATGGACCGTGCGACACCTACTTTGGCGGGTGCCGCATTGTTGTTCCGTATTATCACATGAAGTGAGTTTACTGTTTTGACTTCTTGTGGGAAAGTCTTTTGTTTTCCGGCGCTCTGCTGGTGGGGTTCGTCGTCATCCTCGCTTGGCGCGCCGAGCCCCTTGTGTTCAGCGTTGAGTCGGCCGGACTGTTTGAAGACCCAACAATCTCGGTGGGTGTGGTTTGCGGGCCTTCCGGAGGTGCTGTGGATTTGACATATCCGATCCAAAATTTTGTTTAAGTTGGATAGCTCATCACTGTTGTCCTTAAGAGGTAGTGTTTTGTTGTTTAGCCGCGAGCTTTTGAATCCGGCATTGACCGCCGTGTTCTTTGGGCTTTTTTCTTTATTTCGGCGCTGGTCCTTTCTGCGCCGTGATTTTCCGCTTCCATCTCGATCTTGATGTACTCGGTCGCTGCTTCTTTGCATCTTGCTAGCTACTGTCTTCCCCGCATAAAAGCGGTCATGAGGCTTGTTAGCACGGCCATTGTTCTCGGCTTCTCTTGGCCGAGGTGTCAGCGAGCCATTCGTCTCGGTCATTATGTTTAAAAGCTGCTAAGGCTTGGCGTCCGGCAATCGACTATTTGGTTCTTTTGGTAAGGAACCTGTTCGCAATTCTTGTACCGACTCTCGGGCTGTTGGGTTATGTGACTTAAATCGTCAGATCCGGAGGGCGGACATAAGTCCCTTGAAAATTTGTTCTAAACGCGTCCTCGAGCTCTTCCCAACTTCCAATGGTATTTTCTGGGAGGCTTTTGAGCCAATGCCGAGATGGCCCTTTGAGCTTGAGGGGTAGATATTTTATGGCGTGGAGATCATCTCCTCAGCCATGTGTATGTGCAGGATGTAATCCTCAATCCGCACTGGGTGCATTGTTCCGTCAGATGCCTCTATGTTTACGGGCTTGAATCCACTGGAAATTATGATCCAAGACCTCGTCGGTGAAACATAGTGGGTGTCGGCGCCCAGATTTAGGCGTGTCGTTATCTTGAACATGCGGCGTGTTGTGTTGCTTCACAGGGCCCTCTTTTTGGGCCATAAATGGACTGACCGCCATCTGCTTTACGAGGATCATGTGTCGCCTTGTGTCGGGCGCCGCTTGTCGCTGGGCTCGTCATCTGTCGTCTATCCGCCAGTGGCCTCTTGCTTTTTTGTGGGGGCTCTATGGCCTCCTCGTGGTCTCGCAGCAGACTTGCGCCGGGTAGTTCTTTGTTTGGTGGCCATTGCCATATTTGTCCGCGGTCTTGAGTACTTTGCTCCACCTCATTCGGAGTATGTCTTCCGCTGTTTTGAGCTTCCGTTTTTCCTTCTTCAGACTTCTTGCAGTGGCGACAAGTCCTTTGTGAAGGTTCTTATGCTCCGGTGGTGTGTCCGGCGTGAGATCGTCTGGACTGTTGTTATCGCCGGGCATGGATTGATTATCCGATTCGTCCTGTTCGGCTGGTTGCTTGATTGCATGTTCGTCGTCCACTGGTTTGCCCTGCTCTATTGCTGGGCCATTAGGAGTGTTGTTTTGTCGAGGCGGGACTTAGGGTGGCATCTGCGTCGCCGTTTTGGTTGTTTGTCGGCGGAATTATCCTTTGCCACGTCCCGTTGTTCCTCGTTATCGCTTCCTTTTGGGGTGTCCACCATATATATATCATGGGTTGGGGTGGCCTTCCAGTGCTCGGTAGGCGCTAGTTCTTGGTATTTTCCGGCATCGCCATCCATACCATCGATGTCTTCGGAGTCATAGTCTAGCATGTCGGTTAAATCGTCGACAGTGGCTACAAAGTGGGTGGTGGGTGGGATTTGAATTTCTTCGTCGTCGCATCCCAACCATCGACCGCGATCCGCCAGGCTCTCGATAACGAGAGATGCTTTAGCGAATTCAGGATGTCGCCAAAGGGTGAGTCTTTGAAAGATGTCCGCAGCGGTGAATTCCATGATCGGCGCCCAATCGGATTCGGTTGGTAGGGTGCAGGAGGTTGAGTCCGCAAGGAGTCCGCACCTCGAGTCACGAGCTTTATAAGGGACAAGGTCAGATTCGCTCCATCGCCGAGAGGTTGCAGCCCCGAGGCGGTGTCCACCACCTATCCTCGTCTGCGGTCGGCTCCAAACTATGGGTCGGAGCGGATTCGCAGCGGCTCCAAGGTTACGTCCGCAGCAGAGCTAAATCATGCCCATCGTGATAAAGGCGACACGCCGGCTATGGCTCGAATCCATCAAGATCAAATCTCCGCGGATGTCACCGTGAAGTTTAGGCTTCCAAATCGACTGATGGCGGGCGTAGCTTTCGATCTGCTCCAGATGGCCAAGTGAATTGGCCCGCAGTGCAAAGCTGCCGAACACGAAGATCTGTTCGGGGAGAAAATTCTCACCTTGGACTGTGTTGTTGTTGATTGAAGAAGCCATCAAGCCTATCGGCGACGACACAGAGGAACTCTCAATGAAAGCACCAATGTCGGTGTCAAAACCGCGGATCTCGGTAGGGGTCCCAATTGTGCGCCTAGGTGGATGGTAACAGGAGACAAGGGACACGATGTTTTTACCTGTGTTGGGCCCTCTCGATGGAGGTAAAACCCTACTCGGCTTGATTGATATTGATGATATGGGTAGTACAAGAGTGGATCTACCACGAGATCAAGGAGGCTAAACCCTAGAAGCTAGCCTATGGTATGATTGTTGTAATGGTTGTTCGTCCTACGGACTAAAACCCTCCGGTTTATATAGCCACCGGAGAGGGCTAGGGTTACACAGAGTCGGTTACAATAGTAGGAGATCTACATATCCGTATCGCCAAGCTTGCCTTCCACGCCAAGGAAAGTCCCATCCGGACATGGGACGAAGTCTTCAATCTTGTATCTTTATAGTCTTGGAGTCCGGCTGACGATGATAGTCCAGCTATCCAGACACCCCCAGTCCAGGACTCCCTCAAACCCCATGGTGCGTTTACTTGTCGGTCATGAACAATCGCAGTTTGGGCCGATTCTGGCCCGTTTCTTGGACTATTACTCAGTTTTGGGGTCCGAGAGTGCTTTCCACGATTGACGAACCTCGGGGTGCGTTTACGTGTCGATCATCAACACTCGGAGTTTTGGCAGATCTTGGCCCCTTTCATGCACTATTACTCATTGATTTGGGGTCCCTGAGCGATTTCCATGATTGACGAACATCGGGGTGCGTTTATGTATTGTTCATCTATAATCCTAGGTTTGTGTGATTTTGGGCTCTTTCTTGGACTATTACTCAGTTTGGGGGTCCCGAACTTATTTCCACGATTGAGGAACCCCAGGCTGCGATTATGTGTCGGTCACTAACACTCATAATTTTGGCCGATTCGAGTCCGTTTTGTGCACAATTACTCAGCGTTTTGGGGTCCAGGAGGGATTTCCATGATTGATGATCCCTGGGGTGCGTTTACGTGTCCGTTGTCAACGTTCACAGTTTTGGCCAATTCTGAACCATTTCAGGACTATTACTCACCGTTTTGGGGTCCCGCAGTGATTTCCATAGTTGTTGAACCCCAAGGTGCGCTTACGTGTCGGTCATCAACACTCACAGTTTTGGCCGATTATCGCCCGTTTCTTGGACTATTACTCATTGGTTTGGGGTCCTGGAGTGATTTCCACGATTGACGAACCCCGTTGTGCGTTTACGTGTCAGTCATCAACACTCACGGTTTTGGCCGATTCAGGTCCATTTCATGGACTATTACTCACCGCTTTGGGGTCCCGAAGCGATTTCCATAGTTGTTAAACCCCAAGGTGCGCTTACGTGTCGGTCATCAACACTCAAAGTTTTGGCCAATTCTGGCCCGTTTCTTGGACTATTACTCACTGTTTTGGGGTCTTGGAGTGATTTCAACGATTGACGAACCCCGTGGTGCCTTTACATGTCGGTCATCAACACTAGCGATTTTGGCCGATTCTGTCCAATTTCATGGACTATTACTTAGTTTTGGGGCCCCGGAGCGATTTCATGATTAATTTATCCCGGGCTCTTTCATGGACTACTACTCACCATTTTGGGGTCCTAGAGCTATTTCCATGGTTGACGATCCCCGGGGTGCGTTTACGTGCCCGTCGTCAACACTCGCAATTTTGGCTGATTCTGGACCGTTTCATGGACTATTACTCACCGTTTTGGGGTGCAAAGCGATTTCTAAGGTTGTTGAACCCTAAGGTGCCTTTACGTGCCGGTCATGAACAACCGCGGTTTGGGCCGATTCTGGCCCGTTTCTTGGACTATTACTCAGTATTAGGGTCCTAGAGTGATTTCCACGATTGACGAACCTTGGTGTGCGCTTACGTGTCGGTAATCAATACTCGCAGTTTTGGCCGATTCTGGCCCCTTTCATGGACTATTACTCACTGATTTGGGGTCCCTGAGTGATTTCCATGATTGACGAACCCCGGGGTGCGTTTATGTATCGTTCATCAATAATCCTAGGTTTGTCTGATTTTGGGCTCTTTCATGGAATATTACTCACCGTTTTGTGGTCCTGAAGCGATTTCTATGGTTGTCGAACCCCAAGTGGTGCTTACGTGTCAGTCGTCAAGACTCGCAGTTTGGGCCGATTCTGGGCCGTTTCTTGGACTATTACTCAGTTTGGGTGTCCCGAAGTGATTTCCACGATTAACGAACCCCAGGATGCGATTACGTGTCGGTCGTTAACACTCATAATTTTGGCCGCTTCTGGTCCGTTTTGTGCACTATTACTCAGCATTTTGGGGTCCCCGAGCGATTTCCATGATTGACGATCCCCGGGGTGCATTTACGTGTGCTTCGTCATCGTTCACAGTTTTTGCCAATTCTGACCCGTTTCATGGATATTACTCACCGTTTTGGGGTATCGAAGCGATTTCCGTAGTTGTTGAACCCCAAGGTGCGCTTACGTGTCGGTCATCAACACTCACAATTTTGGCCGATTCTGGCTCGTTTCTTGGACTATACTCATTGTACTGGGGTCCCGGAGTGATTTCCATGATTGACGAACCCCGTGGTGCATTTACGTCTCAGTCATCAATGCTCACGGTTTTGGCCAATTCTGGTCCGTTTCATGGACTATTACTCACCGTTTTGGGGTCCGGAAGCGATTTCCATAGTTGTTAAACCCCAAGGTGCGCTTACGTGTCGGTCATCAACACTCACAATTTTGGCCGATTGTGGCCTGTTTCTTGGAGTATTACACATTGTTTTGGGGTCCCGGAGTGATTTCAACGATTGACGAACCTCGTGGTGCCTTTACGTGTCAGTCATCAACACACGTGGTTTTGGCCGATTCTGACCCGTTTCATGGACTATTAGTCATCGTTTTGGGGTCCCGAAGCGAATTCCATAGTTGTTGAACCCCAAGGTGCGTTTACACGTCGGTCATCAACACTCGCAGTTTTGGCTGAATCTGGCGCGTTTCGTCGACTGTTACTTAGTTTTGGTGTCCCAGAGCAATTTCCATGATTAACGTACCCCGGGGTGCGTTTACGTGTCGTTCACCAGCAACCCTAGTTTTGTTTGATTCTGGGCTCTTTCATGGACTACTACTCACCGTTTTGGGGTCCTAGAGCTATTTCCACGATTCACGATCCCCGGGCTGCATTTACGTGTCCGTCGTCAACACTCGCAATTTTGGCTGATTCTGGACCGTTTCGTGGACTATTACTCGCCATTTTAGGGTCCCAAAGCAATTTCTAAGGTTGTTGAATCGTAAGGTGCCCTTACGTGTCGGTCATGAACAATCGCAGTTTGGGCCAATTCTGGCCCGTTTCTTGGACTATTACTCAGTTTTTGGGTCCGAGAGTGATTTCCACGATTGACGAACCTCGGGATGCGTTTACATGTCGGTCGTGAGCACTCGCAGTTTTGGTCGATTCTGGCCCCTTTCATGGACTATTACTCACTGATTTGGGGTCCCTGAGCGATTTCCATGATTGACGAACCCCGGGGTGCGTTTATGTATCGTTCATCAATAATCCTAGGTTTGTCTGATTTTGGGCTCTTTCATGGACTATTACTCACTGTTTTGGGGTCCCGAAGCGATTTCTATCATTGTCGAACCCCAATTTGTGCTTACGTGTCTGTCATTAACACTCATAGTTTTGGACGATTCTGGTCTGTTTCATGCACTATTACTCGGCATTTTGGGGTCGCGGAGCGATTTGCACGATTGACGATCCCCGGGGTGCGTTTACGTGTCCGTTGTCAACATTTACAGCTTTGGCCAATTCTGACCCGTTTCATGGACTATTACTCTCCGTATTGGGGTCCCGAAGCGATTTCCATAGTTGTTGAACCGCAAGGTGCGCTTACGTGTCGGTCATCAACACTCACAGTTTTGGCCGATTCTGGCCCGTTTCTTGGACTATTGTCGCTTTATTGTATGAAATACAAACGCCATGTAATTACTTTACTTTATCACTAAAGAGTAGCAATAGTCATAGAAGCAATAGTTGGCGAGACGACCACGACGCTACGATGGAGATCAAGGTGTCAAGCCGGTGACGATGGAAATCATGACGTTGCTTTGGTGATGGAGATCAAAAGCACAAGATGATGACGGCCATATGATGTCACATATTTTGATTGCATGTGTTGTTTATCTTTTATGCCTCTTATTTTGCTTAGTACGGCGGTAGCATTATAAGATGACCCCTTACTAAAATTTTCAAGGTATAAGTGTTCTCCCCAAGTATGCACCATTGCGAAAGTTCTTCATGCTAAGACACCACGTGATGATTGGGTGTGATAAGCACTATGTTCAAATACAACGGGTGCAAGCCAGTTTTGCACATGCAGAATACTCGGGTTAAACTTGACGAGCCTAGCATATATAGATATGGCCTTGGAACACTGGAGACCGAAAGGTCGAACATGAAACATATAGTGGATATGATCAACATAGAGATGTTCACCATTGAAGACTACTCCATCTCACATGATGATCGGACATGGTTTAGTTGATTTGGATCACGTATCAATTAGATGACTTGAGGGATGTCTATCTAAGTGGGCGTTCTTAAGTAATATGATTAATAGAACTTAATTTATCATGAACTTAGTCCTAATAGATGTTTGCATGTCTATGTTGTAGATCAATGGCCCGTGCTACCATTCCCTTAAATTGTAATGTGTTCCTAGAGAAAGATAAGTTGAAAGATGATGGTAGCAACTACACGGACTGGATCCGTAACTTGAGGATTATCCTCATTGCTGCATGGAAGAATTATGTCCTTGATCCACCGCTGGGTGAAAGGCCTGCTGCAGGAGCAGAAACTAACATTGTGAAGGTCTGGCAAGCTCGATCTGATGACTACTCATTAGTTCAGTGTGCCATGCTTTACGACTTAGAATCAGGACTTCAAAGACGTTTTGGACGTCATGGACCAAATGAGATGTTCCAGGAGTTGAAGTTAGTACTTCAAGCAAATGCCCGAGTTGAGAGATATGAAGTCTCCAACAAGTTCTATAGCTGCAAGATGGAGGAGAACAGTTCTATTAGTTAACACTTACTCAGAATGTCTGGGTACCATAATCACTTGACTCGGCTGGGAGTTAATCTTCCAGATGATTATGTCATTGAGAGAGTTCTTCAATCACTGCCACCAAGCTACAAAGGCTTCGTGATGAACTATAGTATGCAAGGGATGGAAAATACTATTTCCGAGCTCTTCGCAATGCTAAAGGCTGCGAAGATAGAAATCAAGAAGGAGCATCAAGTGTTGATAGTTAACAAGACCACTAGTTTCAAGAAGAAAGGCAAGGGTAAACAGAAGGGGAACTTCAAGAAGAATGACAAGCAAGTTGTCACTCCCGGGAAGAAATCCAAAGCTGGACCCAAGCTTGAAACTGAGTGCTTCTACTACAAAGGGACTGGTCACCAGAAGCGGAACTGCCCCAAGTATTTGGCGGATAAGAAGGATGGCAAACTGAAGAAAGGTATATTTAATATACATGTTATTGATGTGTACCTTACTAATTCTCGTAGTAGTGCCTAGGTATTTGATACTGGTTTAGTTGCTCATATTTGTAACTCAAAGCGGAGACTACGGATCAAACGAAGATTGGCTAAGGACAAGTGACGATGCGCATCGGAAATGGTTCCAAGGTCGATGTGATCGCCGTCGGCACGCTACCTCTACATCTACCTTCGGGATTAGTTTTAGACCTGAATAATTGTTATTTGGTGCCAGCGTTGAGCATGAACATTATATCTCGATCTTGTTTGATGTGAGAGGTTATTCATTTAAATCAGAGAATAATGGTTGTTCTATTTATATGAGTAATATCTTTTATGGTCATGCACCCTTCAAGAGTGGTCTATTTCTGTTGAATCTCGATAGTGATGATACACATATTCATAATATTGATGCCAAAAGATTCAAAGTTGATAATGGTAGTGCAACTTATTTGTGGCACTGCCGTTTGGGTCATATCGGTGTAAAGCACATGAAGAAACTCCATAAAGATGGACTTTTGGAATTACTTGATTATGAATCATTTGATACTTGCGAACCGTGCCTTATGGGCAAGATGACTAAAACTCCGTTCTCCGGAACAATGTAACGAGCTAATGACTTATTGGAAATAATACATACCAGTGTATGCGACCCGATGAGTGTAGATGCTCGTGGCAGGTATCGTTATTTTCTGACCTTCACAGATTATTTGAGCAGATATTGGTATATCTACTTAATGAAACACAAGTCTGAAACATTTAAAAAGTTCAAAGAATTTCAGAGTGAAGTGGAGAATCATCATAACAAAAAATAAAGTTTCTATGATCTGATCGTGGAGGAGAATATTTGATTTACGAATTTGGCATTCATTTAAAACAATGTGGAATAGTTTCACAGCTCATGCCACCTGGAACACCACGGCGTAATGGTGTGTCCGAACGTCGTAACCACACTTTATTGGATATGGTGCGATCTATGATGTCTCTTACCAATTTACCACTGTCGTTTTGGGGTTATGCACTAGAGACAGCTGCATTCACATTAAACAGGGCATCTTGAAAGTCCGTTGAGACGACACCGTATGAACTATGGTTTGGCAAGAAACCTAAGCTGACGTTTCTAAAAGTTTAGGGATGCGATGCTTATGTAAAAGGCTTCAGCCTGATAAGCTCGAACCCAAATTGGAGAAGTGCGTCTTCATAGGATACCCTAAGGATACAGTTGGGTACACCTTCTACCACAAGTCTGAAGGCAAGATTTTGTTGCTAAGAACGGAACATTTCTAGAGAAGGAGTTTCTCTCGAAAGAAGTGAGTGGGAGGAAAGTAGAACTTGATGAGGTAGTTGTACCTACTAACAATTTGGAAAGTAGCTCAACCGAGAAATCTGTTCCCATGATGCCTCAACCAACTGGAGAAGAAGCTAATGATAAAGATCATGAAACTTCAGGTCAAGTTGCTACAGAACCTCATCGGTCAAACAGAGAACGATCTGCACCAGAATGCTATGGTAATCCTGTTCTGGAGGTCATGTTACTTGACCATGACAAACCTACGAACTATGAAGAAGCTATGATGAGCCTAGATTCCGATAAATGGCTTGAGGCCATGAAACCTGAGATAGGATCCATGTATGAGAACAGTGTGTGGACTTTGGTGGATCTGCCCGATGATTGCGACCTGTAGAGAATAAATGGATCTTCAAGAAGAAGATTGACGCTGATGGTAAGGTTACTGTCTATAAAGCTCGACTTCTTGCAAAAGATTTTCGACAAGTTCAAGGAGTTGACTATGATGAGACTTTCTCACCCGTAGCGATGCTTAAGTCTGTCCAAATCATGTTAGCAATTACCGCATTTTATGATTATGAAATCTGGCAAATGGATGTCAAAACTGCATTCCTTAATGGATTTCTAAAAGAAGAGTTGTATATGATGCAACCAAAAGGTTTTGTCGATCCTAAATGTGCAAACAAAGTGTGCAACCTCCAGTGATCCATTTATGGACTGGTGCAAGCATCTCGGATTTGGAATATACGCTTTGATGAGCTGATCAAAGCATATGGTTTTATACAGACTTTTGGAGAAGCCCGTATTTACAAGAAAGTGAGTGGGAGCTCTATAACATTTCTAATATTATATGTGGATGACATATTGTTGATTGGAAATTATGTAGAACTTCTGAATAGCATAAAAGGATACTTTAATAAGAGTTTTTCAATGAAAGACCTCGGTGAAGCTGCTTATATATTGGACATCAAGATTTATAGAGATAGATCAAGATGCTTGATAGGACCTTAACAAAGCACATAACTTGATAAAGTTTTGAAGAAGTTCAAAATGGATTAGTCAAAGAAAGGGATCTTGCCTATGTTACAAGGTGTGATGTTGAGTCAGACTCAATGTCCGACTGAGGGAGTCCTGGATTAGGGGGTATCCGGACAGCCGAACTGTATACATCGTCTGGACTATTGAAGCGTGAAGATACAAGACTCAAGACTTCGACCCGTGTCCGGATGGGACTCTCCTTTGCGTGGAAGGCAAGCTTGGCGATCAGGATATTGTGTTTCCTTCCTTGTAACCGACTCCATGTAAACCATAGCCCTCTCCGGTGTTTATACAAACTGGAGAGGTTGGTCCTTAGAAGGCCGATCACAATTACAATCATACCATCATAGGCTAGCTCTTAGGGTTTAGCCTCTACGATCTCGTGGTAGATCTACTCTTGTATTACTCATACATTCAATATTAATCAAGCAGGAAGTAGGGTTTTACCTCCATCGAGAGGGCCCAAACCTGGGTAAACATTGTGTCCCTTGCTTCCTGTTACCATTAGCCTAGACGCACTCATCGGGACCCCCTAACCGAGATCCGCCAGTTTTGACACCGACATTGGTGCTTTCATTGAGAGTTCCTTTGTGTCGTCGCTGCAAGGTTTGATGGCGCCTTCAATCATCAACAACACGGTCCAGGGAGAGACTTTTCTCCCCGGACATATCTTCGTGTTCGGCGGCTTCACACTGTGGGCCAATTCACTTGGCCATCTGGAGCAGATCGACAGCTACGCCCCTGGCCAACTGGTTAGGTTCGGAAACTTGAACTACACGGCGGATATTCGCGGAGACTTGATCTTCGACAGATTTAGGCCTACGCCAGGAGCACCGAACAGTCACGACAAGCACGGCTTAGACCTGCTGTCGGACAAAGCTCGGGGTATCACCCCCACAGTAGCCTCGGACCTAAATCCGAAGCAGGCTGCGCTGCCTAAAAACGAAGGGCTGGACCCCGTCCCGCAGGCTGCACACTCATCGGCGGTGGAGCCGAACACGGGTCTCACCTCTGTGGTGGCATGTGACTTCGGTCCCCCGGATTCGCATCCGGATGTTGGTTCCTGTCCGCGCACTCCTGAGCCAGTCGAGCCAGGTTGGGCTCCGGTAATGGAGTTCACCGTTGCGGATATCTTCCAGCACTCGCCCTTTGGCGACATGCTAAACTCGTTAAAAACTCTCTCTTTGACAGAAAATTCTGGGCCGAACTATGTCCGTCTCAAGTGGGAAGTAGGCGACGAAGAAATTCGTTACCCACCCACCACCCACTTCATAGCCACGGTTGATGATTTAACCGACGTGCTTGACTTCGACTCCGAAGGCATCGATGGTATGGACGACGATGCATGAGAAGATTCAGAATCTATGGGGTGCCAGACCTCTGCCTCGTCACACGACATATACATGGTAGCTACGCCCAAGGAGGACGACAGTGACAATACGGAAGATAAAACCCCCAGGCAAAAGCCAAAGCGACGGTGCAGACGTCGTTCCAAGTCCAGCAACAATAAAAAATAGCAGCAAGAGCGCCAGAAGGATCAATACTCCGGTCAACCCCGAAGGCAACAACGACCATACGGAACCAGCGATGGAGCAGGACGAGCCAGGTCACGCCGAACACAGTTCGGACCAGACGCCCGATGACAATGATCCTGAGGGACGAGTTCATCAAACCGCCCCAGGACAAGAACACAGTCCGGACGATGATGCATTCATCATTCCGAAAGAACGCGTGGAACGAAATAACCTCCATAGAAAGCTTATGGCCACAGCGAGAAGTCTAAAGAAGCAGAAGCAACGGCTTAAAGCCGCACAGGAAATGCTCAACCGCAGATGGAATAAAGTGCTTGACACTGAAGAAAGATATGGCGACGATCGCCATACAAAGAGCTATCCAAAACGCAAGCTACTGCCAGAATTCGACGACGAGGCTGTTCCACCAAAGACTAATACGACCAGGAGGCCCAACGTACCGCTCCACAACCGCAACGGAATGGCCACCGATGCCACGCACGACCTACGTGAGCACCTGGATAAGAAGGCTGGCGCAGCTAGGTCCATCTACGGATCTAAAGGACACACCCCGGCGAGGGATTATGGTCACCAAAATGATTATGCTAATCAAATACCAGTTCGGAATAAACACCGGAGACAACAACAGCCGACGGCATGCCACAGCACATCCAAATACAGAGGGGCTGCTCACCCCCCTATGCTTTACTGAAGAAGTACTGGACCATGAATTTCCACAGGGCTTTTAACCCGTGAACATAGAGGCATACGACGGAACGACAGACCTAGGGGTCTGGATCGAGGACTTTATCTTGCATATACATATGGCTCGTGGGGATGACCTCCATGCCATCAAATACCTTCCCCTCAAACTCAAAGGACCAGCTCGTCACTGGTTGAAAAGCCTTACCAAAAATTCAATTGGGAGTTGGGAGGAACTCGAAGACGCTTTCAGGGCCAATTTTCAAGGGACTTATGTCCGGCCTCCGGATGCTGACGATTTAAGTCACATAATCCAACAGCGGGAGAGTCGGCCCGCAAGCTTTGGAACAGATTCTCACTAAGAAGAATCAAATTGTTGATTGTCCGGATGCCAAGCCTTAGCGGCATTCAAACACAAAGATCAGAACGAGTGGCTCGCCAGACACCTCGCCAAGAAAAGCCGTGGACAATGGCAGCCCTAACAAGTTTTATGACCCGCTTATGCTGGTGAAGATAGTGGCTCTTCAGAAGGCACCAGCGACCCAAAGACATCCGAAATAAGGGATGGCAACGGAAGCCACGGCGTAATAAAAACAAACGCCAAAACAAGGAAGAGAGCCGGATAACACAACGGTTAATGCCGGATTCGGGGCTCTCGACCGATCAAGAAAAGAAGCCATTTAAAGGCAAGTAAGAGGGACCGTCTGATGCGAATAGAGTCCTAGATGACTATGCCAAATTCATGGCACTCGACAAACTCGCAAACCACACGCACAGAGAGTCTTTGGGTCTTCAAGCAGTGCCGCAAATTAAATGTCGAACACAAGGGAAGGGATACACCAAGTGAAGACGAGGATGAACCTCGCCACCGAACACCGGGGACAAAGAAAATTCCGCCAGAGGTTAAAACAGTGAACATGATCCACACGACTCGCACATCCATGAGAAGGCACAAACGCGCGCATAGAGACGCGCGTGATATAGAGCCCATCGTACCCACACCTAACTACTAGATGTCTTATGCGATCACCTTCAATCACTTGGACGGCCGAACTAGTATTCGGCGCGGAGCATCAAAGGCCTTGGTACTTGACCCAATAATCGATGGATACTGTCTCACCCCCGTCCTCATGGACGGCGGCAGTAGTCTCAATTTAATATATGAGGACACTGTCCGCAGGATGGGGATAAACCCATCCAGAATTCGCCAAAGCAACAACGCCTTTGAAGGGGTGATACCAGGCGTTGAAGTTTCAAATAGGGCTCCGTCGTCATCGAGGTAACATTTGGTTCCCTGTGCAATTCGTGGTTAAGAACTACTGTTCACCATCGCACCCTTCCAAAGCGGTTATCATGCATTGCTTGGAAGAACGGCCTTCGCCCGCTTCAACGCATTACTGCACTATGGCTACCTCATACTCAAGATGCCCAGTCAACATGGCGTCATCACCGTTAACGGAATCACAGAACGCTCTTCACGCGCAGAGGAACGCGCGACGGCCCTAGCGGCCGAGCTATAAGCGGCCTCCAATATCAAAAAACATGACTGGTCGTTAAGACCACAGACTCGGTTAGACGAGTCCGGTGGCCCGGATAAAATCGAACCAGGGCACCGTATATGTAATCCCATAGTGGACATCAGGGGCTATAAATATAATAATCCCCACACATGGCTCAACCTTATTGGCAGGCCAACATCTTAAACTTTTACTATCCATCGCATACTTACGTTGTACTCTCCTACGAGTTTCCTTTTGCCACAGACAACGTTCGTGCGATACCCTTCCAGGATACGACACAATGGAGACAAAGGCGCAGACGTGCAGCAGGGCCCCGTTCAACATGTTTCTTTTTAGATTAAGCCCCTGTGTAAACCTTTTCTATTGCCTCTTGTTGTTTAACCATCCCATGGGTTCCATACCCACAGAGGATACTGCCATAATTGGCATTTCGCCACGACAGATTAACGCACGTACCTGGAAACACAGGATTTATAAGGAAAAAGTCCATTTTAAACCCCGAATTCGTAGAGGTTCGGCGAAACGAACCCCCAAGTCGAAATCCCGGTCGATTGCACCCTGAACTATACAATCCCGGTCTAAATTAAACCCTGGCGTCGTTTGAGGCATAAAAACTCTGACGTGGCAGGGATTCGTCCGACTGGTGGGCCAAGGAGCGGTAGTGTTGGCTGGGCCAGCCCATTTGTATTTTGTTCTGTTAAAACATGTCTTTTGTTTCTCGTTACACTGCTAAAAAAAAGAGCACCTAACAGCGCGCAGAGAGAGACCCGCGACTGGGCCGGCCCATTAACAGAAAATGGAGAGCACGACGTAAAAATTAACAGAAACGTGCCGGGCGCAGCCAGGTGTGGTATCGAGCTCACGGCTTTCGATCCTGAACGTGTGCTACTAGACACTAAAGCTAATGGCTATTGGCGCTATAAAGCAAGCGCGATTTCTTTTTTAAGTCCACCGAAGTGGCACATCCAAAATAATCTTTACAAAATTTTGAACTTTTCTCGAAAATTTAGGAAAACAATTAAATGCCTAATATTGTTCTGAAAATGAAAAGATTTTGGTATTCCAATTTATTTTATTCCGCATAATTTTTGAAAACTACAACAAATTTTGAAATTCCAAACATTTTATTAATCTGTGAAATTTTTTTGAAAACCGAAACAATTTTTAAAATTCCAAGCAAAATTAGAAAATACGAACATATTTTGAAATCCATGAACATTTTTTAATACACGACCATCTTTTGAATCTGTGAACATCTTTTGATAAATGAATAATTGTTGGAAAATGCGAACATTTTATTATTGAAAGCACTAACAATCCTTACCAAGCACGTGTCCTCACCTCTTGTGAATAATTTATTTTAATTTCTTCTTTTCTTCTTCATTTTGTTCGTGGAAGCTGCTTATACAGTTTTTTTTTTCTTTTTTATAAAATGCATGAAATTATTCCTCCTTCTCTTTCTTTTCATTTTCGATTTTCATTTTTTCTTAAATCCCTGGCCATCTGAGTAGGAAATATATTAGAAAACAAAAACAAAAGAACGTCGTGAACCCAATTTTCAAAAGGAAAAAAAGGTCACGATTTTTTAAAAAGTTCACTGATTTAGAAAAACTTCAAATATTTTGAAAGAAGTTCAGGGATTTTTAAATGAAAAGTTCACAGGTTTTGAAAAAAAAACTGAAAAGAGTTCGTGGATTTTAAAAAACTCACGGATTCGAAAAAGTCCACAAGTTATGTAAAAAGGAAAAAAAAGAAAAAGGAAAGAAAGAAGGGAAAGGGAGGAAGTGAACACCTCAGACGTGTTGTCCCTAGTGGTAACTTCTGTCGACCAAGAAGGTGAGGTCTTGGATCGAATCACACTGCGTGTTTCTTTTTTCTCTCTTTAAGGATGAAAAAACTGCGCATTTTATTTTAGGAAAAATAATCTAAAGCGGGCCGGCCCAACAGATAACAGTGCAAAATGGCACTAATCCCGGCCAGCCTTTCACAGGTCGACAATCCTCGTTTGCCAAACGATGCCAGGGTTCAATTTAGACCGGGATTGCATAGTTCAGGGTGCAATCGACCGGGATTTCGATTTGAGGGTTCGTTCTGCCAAACCTCTACAAGTTCGGGGTTTAAAATGGACTTTTTCCGATTTATAATGAACGGCCATTCTTGAGCCCATCGTCTGTTATAAAGTCCGAATACCTTCGGGAGTGTTCGGCGTCACGAGTTTGGCCTTATATGCATCACTCCAATCATGTCTTTGGTCAAATGTTGGGTTTGCGGCGGCCTCGGTTTGCCGCCTTACGTTCGTTATTATCGGCTAAGGTGGCTAAAGAAGAACTATCGCGATTGTGCCTCGTTATTCCAGATGAGCACCTCAAGAGAGAAAGCCGAAAACCGATCATCATGTACAACGAGAGACCGATCAACCACTCAAGACTCACCGAATCTTTAGGATTCCTCCGCATTAACGGCGGCCATTTCTATTATGTACATACGCTACCAGATTCGGATGCACGCTGAGGTACCGGGGCTACATAGTAGCCCCAATGTTAGACTCCCATGGCTAAGTTTAAAGTGTTACAGCTATATAGTCCGGTTGCCTAGTTCGACGTGCGATCACCTCCTTAATGGACCAAGACGTTGGATCAAGTGTGATTAAGCATATTTTCATGAACACCCCGCATTATATGCGTGAGGGCTGAAGCCAATAACTGCTAACTTTTGGATTATATATATATATATATATATATATATATATATATATATATATATATATATATATATATATATATATATATATAATAGACTATTCTGATCTAGTTATTCTGATCACAACGCCCCTGAGAGGGCCCGACCGACATGTTCCTGAACTCTGGAGCCGGCTGCGACCAAAAAAAAAAGCAAGCCCCACGAGGCAAACAGCTCAACCCACCACTCCCCCGATCCCCATCTTCCCTGGATCCAATCGCCGCCGGACCTCCGCCTGAACCGGGCCGCCGCCACCGCATCGCCCGCCAGTCCCCTACCACATCCGCCGTCGCCCACCACCGCAGGCACTGCCCCGACCACCTCCGCCGCTGCCCTCCATCCCGACCACCCCCGCTACGCGCCCAGCCGATTCAGCCCATCGACGGCCTTCCTCCCCTGCCCCACTGCGGCAGTGGCCTCCTTCTGCCCTCAACCGCTGCCGTCGCTACCTGCTCCAGGGCGCCGCCACTGCCGCGACCTGCCCCGAGGCGCTGCCGCCGCAGCGACCTGCCCCAGGGCTCCGCCACCGCCGTCTACGTGATGCTGCTTCGACGCCCAGAGTTGCCCCGCCTCAGGCCGACATCCCCTGCGCGCAGCCACTGATTGGTGGCATGGTCGCGCGTCGCCGGCATCCCCTATCACGCTCGGCACCTCCTGAGTGTTGGAGTGAAGGTCGACTCCTATCCACTCTGCAGTTCAATTTCTACTGATCCTCTAGCTCCTAAATCCGTCGCGCACTTATATCCAAAGGTTCTTGCGTGTGTGTTTTGTCCTACAGAGCATTTTCTTCAGGTCAGTGGAAGCACCCTCACCCTGATCCGATCTGCAGCAGTGCCCCGAGTCCTCCCAAAGGAGCCCTGAGCCGTTCAAGTACGCAGCCCCGGGCCGTTCAACGACGGAGCTGCCGACCGTTCGTTAACACTACACCCCGGATCCTGCTACCCACCATCAAGTTCAACTTCTGTTGAATCCTGTAAAGGGAGACTTATTGTGAGAGCAATTCCCTCTTTAACTTTTTTCCGTTCAAAAATTTGTTAGCTACTTCAGCTTCAGCTAGCCTGTGTATGTGGCTACCAAGGTGGCATGCATTCAGCCTGTGTATGTGCCCACATGCCGCGAGTTGCTATCCGACTGGAACGATTTATGTGCACTAGGATCTCCATGTACTGAACATGCTAAAAAAGATATCTCATATATATTCACCCCCCCCCCCCCACCCCTCCTGTTTGTTTCTTGTTGTATTTCAAGCCGCCACTACCATTTGCATTTTTTGTCTGATGGTCCACGTCTTATAAGTGTGCACTCTAAAAAAAACAGAATTTTATGCAGTACCAGCAAACACTAAGTGTGAACTTCTCCATTTACATGCACCTAAAGAAGTATGTATTTTTTAAAGTAATCTGGAAGTTCAAAGATTATAGTCCAGAGAGTTCAATCATTGGATTTTGGGAAGAATTCATCTTACTAATAAATAATGAATAGAGAAAAAAATACAAAATAGGTTTTGGGTCAGTACTAAATAGATTAGGAATTGTTTGGCGTTGGTGGGGTGTTGGTCCATGGGTTGAGCTATGAAGCTGAACTTGTTGTTATGCCTCTGAACGTCTACCTCTTTCCTGTAGGTGTTGATCCTGGTGCTTGTCGCCATTCACGAGGAAAGATAATCGGTCTTTGAACGGGTAAGTGACCTTGCTGTTGCTGGGATGCTATTCAACATGGGGAATTGATCTCCCTTGAGGTGCACTGTAGCGAGATATATGCTGCTGCCACTTTTGGATTTATTGTTGAGATGGTCGCTGAAGCTCAATATTGATTATTCCTTCCCCTTGATCTTTCCCTACATGCTTTGTAGATCATCAGTAAGAACAAAAAGTATGCCTCTAAGCTGCCTGTGTTTATTCCACAAAAGAAATTAGTATGGCTGTACACGGTCGACTGTTCTTTACCAGTTTCTATAGTAATTTGTATGGCTGACAATTTTCAGCAGTAATTAACATGGCTGCAGTCAACTGTTTCTGATTTCCAGCAGGCCAACTTGATTAATGCTAGTGCAGCTCATCTTCAAAAGTGTACATGGACGGAGTGTGAAATTTGTTCCTGCTGTTGTTGTTTAGATAGATCAGACTAGAACATTTTGTACGAACCATTTACTCAAGTGAGAGAGATAGGCTTCTTGGTAGTTCATCTATTTCTTGGCAAAAGCAGAAAGTGTAACGACATTTGTTCCCTGTGAATAAATTTATGTTCCTATGTGAAGTAATGTTTTCCTCGACTAAGAACATTCTGTCCCAGTGTTCAGGCAATATGATGGCGCAGCCGCTGCAGCATCAACGACAATAGCGCGGCGCTCCTGGTGCTCCTCTCTCTCTGCTGCCTTGCATGCTGCGATGCCACCGCCTCCGAGTGAGGAAAAATTCTAGCTCATGAACGAACCTGAAGAAGCTCTAATGCGATGGTGCTATTCTCTATAGTTATTTGTTTCTCGTGAATGCATTTGGTTGTGGCTGATGGATCTCTATCTTAATATATTCTTTGCTTTAGTTGTGCCCACGTAATGTTGTTGAAGAGGAAATCTTGAGTTAACTAAAGTCCAACTATTATGTTGGACAAGGTTCATTTACTTCGTGGTTGACAAAATTCGACCCTGCCTAATGTACCAGTTATTTTTAATATCACGAAAGTGAGTGCATATAGTTGATGAGAAATGGAACTGCTTTGCAGACGATAAATATGTAACATCCCAAATTTTCAATTTGGAATGTTATACATTAGATCATCATGCGTTTCATATTTTCTTGCATTTGTTGATCCTAGAAATTTCACGCAACTCAAGGACCCACGGAGAGAGTTGGAGATTTCGAAATTTTCATATTTGAGTTCTTTCAAATTTTGAAAAGGGGATCATTTGGTCTTATTTATTTTATCTTCAAATATTTTTCCAATACCAAAAATATGAGAGGGAATAATATGACTTTCCCAAAATTTAGGAAAAATGAAGATTTAATAAATAAATCAAATTTTGGATTCGGAGTTTATTTGCCTTAGGGAAAAATGCATGTTTTCAAAAATTGCATTTTAGGCCCCGAGTAAAAGTTCATTTTGTTCGACTCATTTTTAGGAGTCGGGGAAAATTTACTTTATTAATTTTGGAGTTCGTTTAGATTTTTCTTATTCGCTTTTTCTCTGTGAAACCGATTTTAAAAAAGTCAGTAGCGATCGGGCCAAAGGCTCTCGGCCGAGCCAGCCAGCCTGCAAGCCAAGACACAAGACACAGGCCAAGGAGCCGCCACTGCTTTCTTTTTCTTTTACAAATCCTAGTAGGATTTTGACCGCTTCGTTATTCCGTTTTTTGTTCCTAGGATTCCTAATCCTACTCTTATTCCTTGATCCTCCTCCAAGCAAACCCTCCCCAATATAAATACCCAAGCACCCCTCTAAACATCAAATCAAAACCTCTCCTCCCAAGTGTAAGAGTGAGCTGGCCGCCGCCGCCGCCGCCAAGTGCCGCCGCCGCCCAACGCCCGCCACGAGTCCTCGCTCTTCGAGGTACTAGCCCTCACAAGGCCACTTCTTCCCTCGGTTCGGTTTTTCTCAGAAACCGCTCCGGCTTAGATCGGTTTTTCGTTTGGTTTTCTTCCAAACCCTAGATAGGTTTTTCTCGTCGGTTTTTTCGGTTTTGTTGTTTAGCGAAGCGTCACGGACCGCTCGCCTTAACGAACATGATCACTGGTTTGCCTCGTTAACTAACATCCGCTCGCTTAACCGCTCGTCGCTTTCTTTTTAATCGGATTTATTCCGCTTTTTTCGTTAGCGATTTCAGATCCGATCTTCTTTCCGGTTTATCTTCTCGCCGCTTATCTAATCGTGATTCAAGCGCTGGAGTTTCATTTCAAACCGCTGTCCGACTAATCAACTTAAACCAAGTTTTGCTATGTAAAATTTGACTTAGTTTCAAATTGCTAGAACCGAGTTGTTTTTCTCGCCGTTTGACTTCCGCTGCTTTATTCGATTTGATTCTTTTTGCAACTGTGGTTCTTAAGTTGAACTTTCGTTAGATCTTTTATTCGAGATTTACCTGCATTAGATGAGTACTTATTGTATGCTTGTTGTTTGTCTGCGATAGATCACCTTGAGTGCGCCGCTTGTTACTTCAATCTCTAGGTTTCATGGATCATCGCAAGGCAAGTAACACTTGATCATACCTTTTCTACTACCCAGCTTTTTATGCATTAGATCAATCCTCACACATTGCATGATTAGGATCTAATTAAATTGTGGGATGGGAAGTAGATGAGGTAGTACCTATTACCTGCTTTTACTTATGAAACCTTTGGGAGTTACTTCTGCGTTTGCTTATTATGCCATGCTATGCTAGTAGACGTGGAATGGGTGAGTGAATATCCATGATGATGTGAGTTTGTTAAATTAATGGTTTATCTAAGGTGGCAACTTAAATACACATCTGGTGGATTGAGGCACTGGAGTTACCAGACTTGCCTGCTTTTTTGGAAATCCGGGGTACCGTGTGATTTTCCTATGGACCGCCACCTGTGCTCAAAGGGATCATAAGATAATTCATACTAGTAACTTACGTGTGCAGCCACAAGCCATTATGGGCTCGCATAGTCGACTAAGTCGTGCGAACTCTTATAGTGGTGGACTAGCGATGTAGGGGATGTAGGTGTACCGGTCTACCCATCGTAAGGTGCTAGCGCTTCGAAAGACTATGTCTCGGCCATCCGCTTCTCAAACACCATGTAGTCGAGAAACCAAACAGAGAATCGATCGAGTCTTGTGGGGAAAAGTGCGCAAACCTCTGCAGAGTGTACAAACTAATCATGATTAGCCGTGTCCCCGGTTATGGACATCTTGAGTATCTAGTACTTGGAATATCATTTGTATCTCAACATGTTACTCTAATTTAATATTGATGGGTTTGTTAATGAGTACTTTTTAATTGGGATTGAGGATGTCACAACCATTCTCAATGTTCAACAACCATCATGATAGTTAAATAAATTTATTCCTTTGCAAGAGGGAAAAACCGGCTTTATGCAAAATCAGAACTATGGAGCTTTACTACCAGCCAAATATGCATGTAGTATAGGCTTATCATTCATTATTCTCTATGTGTTACATTGCCAAAGATATTCCATGTGTCAACCCGTTTTGCTGCAACTTTCATGTTGTAGACTTTTCGCAACGATTTAGTAAGGTGCTTTTAGGTCGTGGTTCTATACTCGATGATGCCGTTGGAGTTGATGGACTCACTTATCTTCCAAGTCTTCATTTGTTATCGTATTTAGATGGCCTTAAACCATGATTATTGTAATAAGTCCTCTTTTGGACAACGATGTAATAAGTGTGTGATTGCTACTCTGTTATAAATCCTTCAAGCTTGTGTGGTGTCAAGACATCGATCCAGGATGACACCGAGCACGAGACTTGACCATCCGAGGTCGGGTCGCTCACAGAGATGGTATCGAGCACACGCTGATCAGAGGACACCACCACTAAGTTAAAGCCATAGATCACTATTCTCTTCTCATTTTCTAACTCCTCATCTTTTCCACTCTTTTAGGATGACGGACGCAAAGATCAAGTACGCCAACCGATGAAGGCCCACCTTTTGATCCCACTTGAAGGAAGTCGCTAAGCACCGAACATTGACTACCAAGCTTCACCGGGCTTTCAACGCCACTCGCTCAAGAGGAGCGCTGGAAGATTCAAGCTCATGTTCGGGAAGGACATTCGCGCCAATAACCAAGCCCATAGATAGTGTTTTGATTGCACCAACTCGAGTCTCGGGAAAGAGCATGGCAGCTCATATCACCATGGGACGATTGGAGAAGTTTATCAAGAAGACCTCAAGGACACTATCTACCAGATTTGCGGACGCAGGAATGAAGATTGGGAGATAGTCAGCACCAAGAAGGATAGATCCATTGCAGCTTACATCCAGGAGTTAAACCAGCACATTCGACGCCAGGAGAACCAGATGTGCAATGATATGATAGAGTTGAAGAATGCGAAGGGAAGGATCATCGAACTTGAAGGAGAGCTGAAGTCTAAACGCAAGGAATACATGGACGATATCGTAGCCGTAGCAAGGCACAACAGCGATCTTAAGTATGAGATTGCTGAACTCAAGAAGAAATTAGAGCTCAAGAATGAAGACAAGTACGTCGACTGTCAGAGCAACTACATCATCATCGACGACACCGATTCGGATCCAAGTGAACCCGACTTTGAAGACGAAGCTGGAGCAGACATCATGGAGTCTTCCACCGGTTCAAATTAATAGATGACCCCCACATATTAGTAGTATTCCCTCCATGTAAACATTATAGTACACGCACTTTTTGCAATAGATAGATCGTTGTATGCCCTTTGTTTGAATGAATGAAGTGATTTTGTGTGCATTTGTCTCATGAGCATTTGGGTAGTGTTTTCTCCTTAGACCTCACTCTATTCTTAATTTCTCGTCTTTTCTAAAAACCTCGATGCCTCCGAGACGCGAATTCGAGTTTGTTTTCCCGCCAGAGATCACTCATTGATTCAGCAGAGAATACTTTGATTCGCATATTGGTGCGTAACCAAGGCAATAACAACAACAACCCACCACCACCACCACCGCGGATCACTTGACTCGCTTCTTAGGCTGAATCCGCGGTGTATTCCAAAGAGCACCGAGCCGATTGTAGCAGTATGATTGGCTCCGCAAGATAGGAAGGAGTTGACCACCGCAGGATGCATGATGGTGAGAAGGTGAAGTTTGTTGCACATCGCTTGACGGACCCGCAGCAGAAGATGGTGGGAGAATTTCACAGCCACTTACCCAAGAGACACCGCCACATGGGACTGGCCAAGAAGCTTTCCAAGACCGCCCATGTTTCAAACAGGAGCTATGGCTATGAAGAAGCGTGAGTTTCGCAACTTACGCCAAGGAGGAAGGACTGTTGGCCAGTATGTGGATGATTTTAGTAAGTTAGCACGTTATGCCCCAGATGATGTTGCTACAGATGCTGCTAAACAGGAGAAGTTTCTGGAAGGACTGAATGATGAGTTAAGCATGCAGTTGATGGTAGCAAGATTCAATAACTACCAGGAGTTGGTAGATCGCGCCCTCATGATTGAAGGAAAACAGCAGCAGATTGAGAACCGCAAGAGGAAGTATGGACAGGGGAAGTATAACTCTGGAGCCCAGCAGAAGCCCCGCTATACACCTAGACAGGAGTTCGGCCAAAGATGCCCATGGAGGAGGTAGTTCGCACAATCATAATGGCCACAAGAATGGTAATGGGAATGGAGGAAGCAACGGCCAGAACCGGACCACACCATCAACCCCAGCCAAGAAAGACTTGAGCCATGTCACCTGTTACATCCAAGACCGGACATTATGCAAGTGATTGTCCCGAAGGCCAAGGTGGAAATGGAAGCTCGGGAAAGAAGCCAAACCCTTTCAACAGGGGATGTGAACCACATTGATGTGGAGGAGGTTGAAGCTCACCGATGCAAGAATCGGTAAGTTTTGGTTAAGTCATTTATCGTGACTTGTTCTTTTCGACATCGTGCATCGATTCATACATATCAAGGATTTGTAGAAAAGTATAGTCCGCCTACTCAGATTCTTAAAACCCCTATGCTAGTAAGTTCACCAGAGCGCACTACATGGCGAGACAGGATGTTTTCAAGTGCCATTGGGTATAGGAAGGCATGTATTCCCGACGGATTTGATCATTCCGAATCCCAAGGATTGATGTGATTCTCGGTATGGATTGGCTGTCGATGTATGGAGGAAACATCGATTGCAAGTAGGACTATTTTGCTCACAACGCCGTAAGGAAGAAGGATTAGGTATGTATCACGACATGGACCAAAAGGAATCAAGTAAATTCCTTATCGAGTTGTGCAGAAGAGGTACCATGGTGAAGGATTTTCGATGTATTTCCGAGGAATTGCCGTGAATGCCACCGGATAGAGACATTGAGTTTTGATCGAGCTTTTGCCAGAACAGCCCAATATCAGGCGATTATACGTAATTGCCGCACGTGATTTGGCGGAAATCAAGAAGCGATTAAGGAGTTATTGGATAAAGGTTATATACGCCCAAGTTCTTCGCTTTGGGGATCACCCGTATTATTAGTGGAAAAGAAGGATGGATCGTTAATGATGGTTGTTGATTACCGTGGATTGAATGCAGAATAATCAAGAACAAGTACCCACTACCAATGATAAATGATCTGCTTGATCGCTTGCAAGGAGCCAAAGTGTTTTCCAAGATCGATTTCTGATCGTGGTACCATCGATTGAAAATTCGAGAACAGGACATACCTAAGACAACATTCACCACAAGATATGGATCAGATGAGTATACCGTTATGTCGGATTGACTAACGCACCTGCCTATTTCATGAACCTGATGAACAAAGTGTTTATGGAGTTGTTGGATAAGTTCGTCGTGGTGTTCATTGATGATATTTTGGTTTACTCAAAGAATGAAGAGGAACATAAGGAACATTTATGATTGGTTTTGGAGAAGCCGAGGAACATCGCTTATATGCCAAGTTCAAGAAATGTGAGTTTTGGCTAAAGGAAGTTGGATTTCTTGGACATGTTATATCCGGAGAAGGTATAGCAGTTGACCCCACAAAGGTTGAGACCATAACCAAATGGGAAGCGCCAACGACAGCTTGAGAGATCCGAGTTTTCTTGGACTCGCAGGATACTACCGGAGATTTATTGAGAATTTTCAAAGATTGCAAAGCCTATGACGGAGTTGTCAAAAAGGATACCAAGTTCATATGGACTGAGGATTGTGAGGCAAGTTTCCAGAGTTGAAGAAAAGATTGGTTACCTCACCAAGGTTAATTTTGCAGATCGGACCAAGGATTATGAGGTGTATTACACGCTCACGCCGAGGACTTGGAGCAAGGCTTATGCAGGAAGGAAGAGTTGTTTCAGATGCTTCACGACAAACTGAAACCTCATGAATTGAATTATGCCACACATGATTTGGAGTTAGCAGTCGAGTGCATGCATTGAAGACATGGAGACATTTCCTCATTGGAAATCATTGTGAGGTGTACACGGATCACAAGAGTTTGAAGTACATTTTCACGCAGAAGGAGTTAAACCTTAGACAAAGGAGATGGTTGGAACTCATCAAGGATTATGATATGAGATTGCATTATCATCCCGGAAAGGCTAATGTAGTAGCTGACGCATTGAGCCGTAAGAGCCATGTCAATACGCTGATGACTGGAGAGATACCAAAGGAGTTAGCAGAGGACCTTCGTGAACTATGTTTGGAAATAGTTCCGAGAGGCTATGTAGCAGCATTGGAGATTCAGTCTACCTTGATGGATAAAATCAGAGAAGCCCAGAAAAAGGACAAGGAGATCGCGGATATAAAGGAGAAAATGAGCGAAGGAAAAGCAAAGGGATTTCGTGAGGATGAACATGATACTCTATGGTTTGAGGACCGTGTTTATGTGCCAAATGATCTGGAGATCAGGAAGTTAATTCTGCAAGAGGCACATGATTCACCCTACTCGATTCACCCAGGAAATACCAAGATGTATTTGGATTTGAAGGAAACATTCTGGTGGACCGGAATGAAGAAGGATATTGCGGAGTATGTAGCAGTTTGTGATGTATGTCAGAGAGTGAAGGCAGAACATCAGAAGCCAGCAGGATTGTTGCAACCATTGCCGATACCCGAATGGAAGTGGGAAAAACTAGGCATGGATTTCATCACGGGTTTGCCAAAAACTCGCTCAAAGCTATGACTCGATTTGGGTTATAGTCGATCGCTTGACGAAGGTAGCTCATTTCATTCCAATAAGACTACCTATAGCAGTGCTAAGTTGGCAAAGATATACATGACCCGAATTGTGTGTTTGCACGGAGTTCCGAGGAGTATCGACGATAGAGGAACCCAATTTACCTCAAAGTTCGAATCAACTTGCATGAAACATTGGGAACCAGTGGAGTTCAAGATGACTTTTCACCCACGCATGATGGACATACCGAGAGGGTCAATCAGATTTTGGAGGATATGTCGAGAGCTTGTGCACTAGATTATGGATCTAGTTGGGACGATAACTTGTCGATGCGGAGTTTTCTTATAACAACAGTTATCAAACCAGCTTGAAGATGGCACCTTCAAGCTTTATACGGAAGAAGGTGCAGGACACCGCTGTCATGGGACGGGTTGGAGACCGCCGATTGTTTGGACCAGATTTGATTAAGGAGTCCGAATGAAAGTTAAGATGATTCGCGACATGCTCAAGGTAGCCCAGTCCAGACAGAAGAGCTATGCGGATTCAAAACGCAAGGCGATAGAATATGAAGTTGGAGACAGAGTTTACCTTAGAGTATCCCCACTTCGAGGAGTTAAGCGTTTTGGAGTTAAAGGAATGTTAGCGCCACGTTTTGTTGGACCATATAAGATCTTGCAGCGCATGGGAGAAGTCGCTTATAAGTTGGAATTACCAGAAGGACTGTCAGGAGTTCACGACGTATTCCATGTTTCTCAGCTGAAGAAATGTCACGCCGAGATGGCAGAGGTACCGTTAAGAGATACAGTGCCACTTGAAGCAATTCAGTTGAAGGATGATTTAACGTATGAGGAGAAACCAGTTAAGATTCTCGAATATGCCAGCAGAGTTATTCGCAGTAAGGTTATCAAGTTTTGCAAGGTTCAGTGGAGCCACCACACAGAGGAAGAAGCCACCCGGGAGAGAGAAGAAGATTTGCTCAAGGACCACCCTCACCTATTTTCTAGCCAACCCGAATCTCGAGGGCGAGATTCATCTTAAGGGGGGTAGGTTTGTAACATCCCAAATTTTCAATTTGGAATGTTATACATTAGATCATCATGCATTTCATATTTTCTTGCATTTTTTGATCCTAGAAATTTCACGCAACTCAAGGACCCACGGAGAGAGTTGGAGATTTCGAAATTTTCATATTTGAGTTCTCTCAAATTTTGAAAAGGGGATCATTTGGTCTTATTTATTTTATCTTCATATGTTTTTCCAATACCAAAAATATGAGAGGGAATAATATGACTTTCCCAAAATTTAGGAAAAATGAAGATTTAATAAATAAATCAAATTTTGGATTTTCTCGGAGTTTATTTGCCTTAGGAAAAAATGCGTGTTTTCAAAAATTGCATTTTAGGCCCCGAGTAAAAGTTCATTTTGTTCGACTCATTTTTAGGAGTCGGGGAAAATTTACTTTATTAATTTTGGAGTTTGTTTAGATTTTTCTTATTCGTTTTTCTGCGCGCGAAACCGATTTAAAAAAACCCATTAGCGATCGGGCTAAAGGCCGAGCCGGCCGAGCCAGCCGCCAAAGTCAAGACGCTGTACAGCCATGTCGCCGCGCTCCAGGAGCCGCCACGCCTGCTTCCTTTTCTTTTACAAATCCTAGTATCCTCCTCCAAGCAAACCCCTCGCCAATATAAATACCCAAGCACCTCTAAACATCAAATCAAAACCTCTCCTCCCAGCAGAAGAAGAAGAAGAAGAAGAGCCGCCGCCGCCTCTTGCCTTGCCGCCGCGCTTGCCCGCCGCCGCCAAGTGCCGCCGCCGCCGCCCAACGCCGCCGCCGCCGGAGCCCCTCGTCTCTTCGAGGTACTAGCCCCACGCCACGTCACTTCTTCCCCTCGGTTCGGTTTTTCTTGTAAACCGTTCCGGTTTTCTAGATCGGTTTTTCATTTCGGTTTTCTTTCCGAAACCCTAGATCGGTTTTTCTCGTCGGTTTTTCCGGTTTTGTTGTTTAGCGAGCGTTCGCCGGACCGTTCGTCTTAACGAACGTGATCACCGGTTTGCCTCGGTTAACGAACGTCCGTTCGTTTAACCGTTCGTTTAACCGTTCGTCATTTTCTTTTTAATCGGATTTATTTCGCTATTTTTCTGATAGCGATTTCAGATCCGATCTTCTTTCTAGTTTATCTTCTCGCCGCTTATCGGAATCAGTGATTCAAGCACTGGAGTTTCGCTTTCAAACCGCCGCCCGACTAATCAAGTTAAACCAAGTTTTGCTACTGTAAAATTTGACTTAGTTTCAAATTGCTAGAACCGAAGTTGTTTCTCTCGCCGCTTGGCTTTCGCTGTTTTATTCGATTTGATTCTTTTTGCAACCAGGGTTCTTAAGTTGAACTTTCCGTTAGATCTTTTATTCGAGATTTACCCTGCATTAGATGAGTACTTATTGTATGCTTGTTGTTTGTCCGTGATAGATCACCCGAGTGCGCCGCTTGTTACTCAATCTCTAGGTTTCCTGATCATCGCAAGGCAAGTAACACTTGATCATACCTTTTCTACTACCCAGTTTTTATGCATTAGATCAATCCTCACACATTGCATGATTAGGATCTAATTAAATTGTGGGATGGGAAGTAGATGAGGTAGTACCTATTACTGCTTTACTTATGAAACCTTTGGGAGTTACTTCGCTTGCTTATTATGCCATGCTATGCTAGTAGACATGGATTGGGTGAGTGAATATCCATGATGATGTGAGTTTGTTAAATTAATGGTTTATCTAAGGTGGCAACTTAAATACACATCTGGTGGATTGAGGCACTGGAGTTACCAGACTTGCCTGCTTTTTTTGGAAACCGGGTACCGTGTGATTTTCCTATGGACCGCCACCCAGGCTCAAAGGGATCATAAGATAATTCATACTAGTAACTTACGTGTGCAGCCACAAGCCATTATGGGCTCTGGCATAGTTGACTAAGTCATGCGAACTCTTATAGTGGTGGACTAGCACATGTAGGGGATGTAGGTGTACCGGTCTACCCATCGTAAGGTGCTAGCGCTTCTGAAAGACTATGTATCGGTCATCTGTTTCTCAAACACCATGTAGTGCAAGAAACCAAACGGAGGCGATCGAGTCTTGTGGGGAAAAGTGCGCAAACCTCTGCAGAGTGTACAAACTAATCATGATTAGTCGTGTCCCCGGTTATGGACATCTTGAGTATCTAGTACTTGGAATATCATTTGTATCTCAACATGTTACTCTAATTTAATATTGATGGGTTTGTTAATGAGTACTTTTTAATTGGGATTGAGGATGCTGTCAACCATTCTCAATGTTCAACAACCATCATGATAGTTAAATAAATTTATTCCTTTGCAGAGGGAAAAACTGCTTTATGCAAAAATCAGAACTATAGAGCTTTACTACCAGCCAAATATGCATGTAGTATAGGCTTATCATTCATTATTCTCTATGTGTTACATTGCCAAGATATTCCATGTGTTGACCCATTTTCGGCTGCAACTTTCATGTTGTAGACTTTTCGCATTTATTTAGTAAGGTGCTTTTAGGTCGTGGTTCTATACTCAATGATGCCGTTGGAGTTGATGGACTCACTTATCTTCCAAGTCTTCATTTGTTATCGTATTTAGATGGCCTTAAACCATGATTATTGTAATAAGTCCTCTTTGGACAACGATGTAATAAGTGTGTGATTGCTACTCTGTTATAAATCCTTCGGCATCTTGGTGGTGTCAAGATTATCGATCCGTGGATGACACCTGAGCACAGAGACTTGACCATCTGAGGTCGGGTCGCTACAAAATATGTGCACGACCGCTGCACGATGCGCATCTAGTCGTCTGCTACCTGTTGTTGTCATGCAATGGATGGAACTGATTGCATTGTCGTGCACACATCGTCTGCACACTATCGTGTGTATAGCACTGCTGGACGAGAAAACCTCCAGGAAACTCAAACATTATGTTCCGAAGAAGTTCACTTTATACAAACCTCCAGGAAACTCAAACATTATGTTCCGAAGAAGTTCAATTTATACAAAGTGATAGAAGGTTGGAAAAAACAGAGAAGAAAAATTGGCGTTAGAAAACAAGCCAAAATGCATTTTACCAGAAAAAAGAGTTTGCTCAAAAGAACTCTAGAAGTTCACAGAACCCCAAAAGTCTATAAGTTAAAACACAAAACAATAGACAATTTTTCCGTCTCTGAAACTAAACCTAGAAGTTCAAATTTAAGATACATAGCAGGTCAATGTTTATAAAAAAAATCAGAAATTTCTATATCTAAAGAAAAACAAGAAGTTCAATTTTTTGTATCTAGCTTCAAGATTGCAGAGAAATCAAGTCCGATAAAACACATTTTCCTGTTTCAAAATATAAAACCTAGAAATTCGCATCAAAATAACAGATTTTTTTTGTTTGTTTTACTACGGCCTTTTCCGTTACTAATGAATAACACCAAGAAGTCCAAAATAAAATATGAAGTTTTTTGATGTCTATGGAAAACTCAGATTCCCCTAATACTAAAAATTAAAACCAAAAGTTCAATTTTTAAAAAATGGAACAGTTCAATTTATATAAGAAAAATCAGGTTTTCTCATTACTAATGAATAAAATGAAGAAGTTCAATTGGAAAAAAGTGAAGCATTTTGATACTTATTTAAAAAAATTTAGATTTTCTAGTTACTAAAGAATAAAACCATTAAGTTCAATTCGAAATAACGAAGAAGTTCGATGTTTCTAAAAACACCAATTTTTGACATTTCTAAATATACACAATGATAACTGTGAGAAGTTCACGTACTACATGGTGTGCATCTGTATGAAATAAAATAATGAAAAAAAACAAAGGCTAAAAGTTTTGTTGCTAGAAGTTCAAGTGATCGGCCCAAAAAGTTCAAAAATTCTTGTGAGAGAGGTTGAACAAAAATACGTGACCGAAGTTCAATATGAAAACAGCGGGGAGTTCAACTACTACATGAAATGCGTTTCGGGTAAGAATATATGAATAGAAAACAAGAAGCTTAAAAGGTTTGTTGCAAGAAGTTCACGTGCTACTCCTAGCATAGTTTAAAATTCACGTGTGAGACGTCCATCGTTCATTTAGATGTTGAAAGAAAAACAAAAAACAACATTGTTTTTTGCTATTGTTATCGCTAAAACCCAGAACTTGAAACTAAAATAACAAAGCAGTGCAAAACTTAAGTAAAAAAATTTGATTTTGAATTTTTCTAAATAAAAAAACTAGAATTTCAAATTGAAAAAAGGAAAGGTTCGATGTTTCTTATAAAACTGGATATTTCCGTTTTATAAAAAATAAAATCAATAAGTCCAAATTTAAGAACGGGAGTTGTTCACAAAAAATTATTACAAAAACTAGGGGTTTTCATGCTACTACAGAATAAACCAACAAGTCCAAATTAGAAAAAATGTATAGTTCAAAATTTTTGCTTAAAATTTCCCCATTCTCTAAGAGGTTCAAACTTAAATAATAGAGAAGTTTCGATGTTTATTAGGAACCCATGAAGTTCAAATTTAAAAAATGAATCAGTTCAATTAAGTTTATATATAATGGATTTTCCCATTTTCTAAAAAAACACAGAAGTTCACGTGCACCTCCGTGCACGGTTCAGAATTTATATTGCGGGACGTCCGACCTCTAATTACATGTTTTAAAATGGCAAAAAATGACGTCTGACCTTCAATTGCGTGCAATTCAACGTATACACAAAAATGTGACAGAAGTTCATAGTGAAACAAAAAGAAGTTCAAGTACTGCAAGGAATGCATTTCTGGTGAGAATAAAATTATAGAAAAATAAAAGCTTAAAAGGTTTGTTGAAAAAAGTTCAAGTGCTCTGGCTGGGGAAGTTCAAAAATTCTTGCGAGAGAGGTTCACCTCGTATTTCCATATTCTAAAACACAAAAAGGAACTATTTTTTTAATTTTGAAATAATTCTCTCAATCCACAAAGAAGTTCAGTTATTATTTGAGAGCAATTTGATTTCAAAAAGAAAATAAAAAATTCAAATTATAAAAATGGAAAAGTTTATAGTAAAAAATACATAAACAATATGTTATTTTTTATGTTTTAAAATAATTCTCTCAAACCAGAGAGAAGTTCAAAGTGATAACAACCGGAAGTTCACGTACTACACGGTGTGTATTTCATATAAGAAAAATACAATAAAGTGAAACAGAGTGAAGTTCACAACAAACAGGGCCCAGAAGTTCAACTACTTCACGCAGTGAAAAAAACAACACGTTAATAACAGAGTGAAGTTCAAATAGAGATGCCCCAGAAGTTCAACTACTTCACGCAGTGCAAAAAACAACACGTCAAAAAACAACACGTAAAAAATAGAGTGAAGTTTAAACAGACATGCCCCAGAAGTTCAACTACTTCACGCAGCGCATTTCCATTCGCGATGAACATATAAATCATGATCTCGCCATTTTCGAATTTACTTCAAAATGGCAGAAATATCATTTGTGTAAGTTCAAGTCCTCGGTCGGAGAAATTTAAAAAAATTATTGTGAGAGACGTGTGTACAAAAGGAATATAACTTGTGTAACACTGATGAATGGATGAGAAAATTACAAACTAAATACGCCACAGAAGTTCGACGTGAAAACAACAGGAAGTTCAACTACTACGCTGAATGAATTTCAGATGAAAAACCTTTAAAATCGTCGCGAGTATGAAAAAATGATCAACATGGGAAAGTTGCGTTTTTACAGCAGCTTTCCATCGGTATATCACGTGCTCAATTCCGGTGAATGGATGGGGAGCTACGAGCAGTGGATGGAGATCTATGAACAAAAAACACGTGAAAAACATAGTGAAGTTCAGGTAGACATGCAAAAGAACCTGATATATTATTTGAAAACGGCTAGGAATCGGAGAAAACCATCAACATGAAAAAGTTTCGCATTTTTCTTAGCTTTTCAGTGGTATATTATTTGCCCCATTCCGATAAAGTTTATATAAATTACGGCAAAAATACGTTTTTAGCCATTTTCAAAATTCACTTAAAACAGTAAGGAATTGAGAAACAATATATATAAAAAAGTTTCGCATTTCCTCAAGCTTTCCAACGCCGTATCATTTGTTGTATTCGGATGTACAGTTAAAAAATTAGCTCGAAAATACGATCCCGTGACCTGCGCCATGTATTGCTCGGCCGGATATTGGCCCCCCACTGGGTCCTGGGTTGCTATAATGGTGGCATCCATATCCGTCCGATAGGCTTTAACGCGGGCAAGAGCCATCTGTTCACCCTCTACACACGCTGACCTCCTCATGGCGTCCATCCGAGGCACGGCCTCAAGGAATTGTTGCACCAAACCAAAGTAACTGTCCGGCTTAGGCCCCTTCGGCGAAAGATGGTCTATTACAGACCGCATTGCAAGCCCGGACAGCCTGTGAAGCTCCGCTAGAACAGCCATCTTGTCACTTAACGGCAGCGGGCGAGTGGGAGCATTGAATTGCGACAAGAAAAGCTTCTCCACTTCCTTATCACCCTGATCATCGAAGAACTTGGCAGCACACTATACTCTTCGCCGATCGCATACGCGCCATTCGCAGGACTCCATGGCCCATCCAGGAAGCGACGGATCAAAAACTCGTCGTCCGCAGCAAGTAGGAGCCCCCAGCCACGATTTTACCGACGTGTTGAAGCTCCTCCCGCGCACCCCTGAGCTTGGTCCGTATTTCCTTGGTGGCATTAAGTGCCTTGTTCAGATCGGCCAAACTATCCTTATGCTCCTTTTTAAGGAGCTCATACCGGTCAGCGGCATTTTTTAACTCCAGAGCCATTTCAGCTATCTTTTCCTCGCTTCGGCGATGAGCAGCCTGTTCGGCTCTCAATTCCTCGACCACCTTTAGGGCAGCCACATTGCTAACCCGAGCTTGTTCCTTGGCCTGGGCAAGTTCCGCCCTCAGGGATTCCATGGCAGTAGCACCCTCTGCAGTCCAAACATATTACATTAATATCATACCGCCTTCATATTTTCCTATACAAAGGAAGGCAGAGCACATACCTTGTGATTTGTCCAGCCGCTTGTTCACCAGTGTGATATCGGCATCAATTGATCCAATCTTCCTTGTTAGTTCGGCAACGTCAACGGACTGGTCGGCGGCCGGACTCACAGGTACCTGCACGTATTTATAGCGCAATCATTGATTTATGATCCCCCATTTGCCGCCTAGGGCGGGCAACCAGAGTCTCAGGGGCTAATATCTATATGGAGCACACCTAGCGCGTGCCTCACAGCCAAAAAATAGTGTATTCTTCACTACATACCTCAAAGCCTCGAAAGCAGCTTGTAAATGCTCATTCAAACCGCTCAGAAGCGGATGAAATCTTCAAGCAAGGCCATTAGTGAGCGGTGCTCCTCCGATCGCAGCTCGCCCGTAAGGCTCACAAGATATCTCGCCAACATTGAACTGCAGGTCAACCCTTCTCATTGCCCCCTGGGAGCCAAACGCCCGGCTCAGGCGGCTAACGATAGCTTCCGTCTTTGGCAGATCCGGACTCCTCCGTGATGACACCTTGGTGTCGCCTGCTTCATGAGTCGGAGAGGTGGGTGGGGTCTCGCTCTCCATCATCTCCAGAGGAAGATCCCCCAAAGACGAACTTTGTTGAGAAGAGCTGCTAGTCGGACTGCAAAAGATGAATCCTAGTTATTGATCTAGGAGAAACACAGTACCTTCAAATTAACGGTTGACTCACAGCTCGGTGGAGGGCTGGCCCATTGGTGGGCACGACGCGGTGAGGGTGCCCGTCGCGGCAGAGCCCCCTGGTGGTACCTTCTTTCCTTGCTTGGGCATCTCCGTCTCCAAGTCTTCGAAGGCGGCCCTCTTCTTCCCGCGCGGGGAGGAGGCTTTAGCCTCCCCTTCCCGACTATCCTCCTTAGGGGAGGTAACAATTCCCCCGGTTCGGTTGCGTAACATGTGGAGTTTGGTTTCTTCGTTCTTCCCCTTGTCTTCCCCTGAGGGCATTCTACTGAGTACCCGGTGAAGCATCTTGGCCATGGTGGGGCCAGACGAGCCTTCGGGAAGTGGCGCCGGACACCTGATTCTCTCCGCCTTGCTGAGCCATTCTTGGCCACGGATGATTTTCAGCATAAACAATTATGATAAAAACAAAACAAGGTGTCTGGTATCAAGGTTACTTACTTGGGTATCTAGGCGATTGCAGCTTAGGCCCGCATCCTCGGTGGTGTCCGGACACTCTACTTTTGGTCCGAAGAATAATTTGCACATCCCTTTGAGCTTCAAGCCGAAGAAGTGCTTAACAGTCCGCGGACCCTCGGGATTGAACTCCCACATCCGGAGAGGTCGGCGTTGGCACGGCAACATCGGTCGGATTAACATCACTTGCATTATGCTAACAAGGTTAATGTCCCTCTCAAGAAGCTCTAGAATGCGGCTCTGCAGTACTGGTACATCGCCAGCGGGCCCCCAATTCCGTCCTACGTCGGTCCAAGACACTAGTTGTGATGGAGGGCCCGATCAGAACTCGGGGGCGGCCACCCACTTTGTGCCTCTGGGAGCCGTGACATAAAATGACCTCCGTTGCCATACATCGGATACTTCCGGGAAGGAACCCTCCGGCCATGGGGCATCGGCGTTCCTGCTTATTAAGGCACTCAAGATCTGCATGTCGCCTCGATCATCTTCGCTTCACATTGAAGGTCTTGAGCCATAAGTCAAGTGTGGGGTGACATGGAGGAAGGCCTCGCACACTATAATGAACGATTTAGATATGGAGGATGGCGTCCGGAGCTAGATCATGAAAATCCAACCCATAATAAAACATGATCCCCCTCACAAAAGGATCGAGGGTGAGGCCCAAGCCATGGAGGAAGTGAGGAACAAACACGACGCACTCATTGGGCTCCGGTGTAGGGATGACTGCCTGGAGCAGGAAGCCTGCGCTGGATGTCGGCGGTCAGATAGCCGACCTCACTAAGCTTCGCAATGTCTTCCTTTTGAACTGAGGAGGCCACCCACTGGCCTTGAGGGTTGGATCCGGACATATTGTAGGATCTGGGGTGTTGGAGCTTAGATCTCGGGTGTTAGATCTCGAGGTGCGAGAAGGCGCGAGGAAGGTGGAAAAGAGGCATAGGCCTTGGCCCCTTTTATAAAGGGGGTGATATCAAGAGTCCTTAGGGTGACCACTTGAGGTTTACCTGACGGCACACGGAGTCATACCAACGGTCGGTCATGGGCCTACGCACGCCTGCATTAATGGAAGATCCCGTAATAAGAGGAACACGATCTCTGCCTCGACGGGACGTGCCAATAAAACCGCCTCACAGAGGAGTCGAGGTGGGGCGAGAAGCACCGGTTCGTGTTGGACCGGGCGATGATATAAGGGCACGACATACGAAGATTGCCAGTAGATCAGATTTACGCTATGTTCCCTACAATGGTATGAGAAGATCATCTTGCAGATCCGAACACGGTTTGAGTGTTCGATAACTACTTTGGAGCATTCGGATATGGAACCCGCCTTGCAATGTCGAAGACAAGACTGCGCGCCAGACTCATCGTCATTGAAGCCTGGTTCAGGGGCTACTGAGGGAGTCCTGGATTAGGGGTTATCTGGACAGCCGGACTGTATACATCGTCTGGACTATTGAAGCGTGAAGATACAAGACTCAAGACTTCGGCCTGTGTCCATATGGGACTCTCCTTTGTGTGGAAGGCAAGCTTGGCGATCCGGATATTGTGTTTCCTTCCTTGTAACCGACTCCATGTAAACCCTAGCCCTCTCCGGTGTCTATATAAACCGGAGAGGGTGGTCCTTAGAAGGCCGATCACAATTACAATCATACCATCATAGGCTAGCTCTTAGGATTTAGCCTCAACGATCTCGTGGTAGATCTACTCTTGTGTTACTCATATATTCAATATTAATCAAGCAGGAAGTAGGGTTTTACCTCCATCAAGAGGGCCCGAACCTAGATAAACATTGTGTCCCTTGCTTCCTGTTACCATCAGCCTAGATGCACAGATCGGGACCCCCTACCAGAGATCCGCCAGTTTTGACACAGACACCGACCACTACAGAAGATAGAGAGAAAATTAAAGTCATTCCCTATGCCTCAGCCATAGGTTCTATCATGTATGCTATGCTGTGTATCAGACCTGATGTCTGCCTTGCTATAAGTTTAGCAGGGAGGGGTACCAAAGTAATCCAGGAGTGGATCACTGGACAGCGGTCAAGAACATCCTAAAGTACCTGAAAAGGACTAAGGATATGTTTCTCGTTTACAGAGGTGACAAAGAGCTTGTCGTAAGTGGTTACGTTGATGCTAGCTTTGACACTTATCCGGGTGACTCTAAGTCGCAAACCGGATACGTATTTTTATTGAATGGTGGAGCTGTCAGTTGGTGCAGTTCCAAGTAGAGCGTCATGGCGGGATCTACTGTGAAGCAGAGTACATAGCTGCTTCGTATAAAGAAATGAAGGAGTCTCGATGAAGGAGTTCATATCCGATCTAGGTGTGATACCTAGTGCATCGGGTCCAATGAAAATCTTTTGTGGCAACATCGAGCAATTGCCTTTTATGGCGAAGGAATCCAGATTTCACGAAAAGACCAAACACAATAAGAGATGCTTCAACTCCATCCGAGATTTGGTCAAGGAGGGAGACATAGAGATTTGCAAAATACATACAGATCTAGATGTGGCAGACCCGTTGACTAAGCCACTTCCATGAGCAAAACATGATCACCACCAAGACTCCATGGGTGTTAGATTCGTTACAATGTAAGCTAGATTATTGACTCTAGTGCAAGTGGGAGACTGAAGGAAATATGCCTAGAGGCAATAATAAAGTTGTTATTTTATATGTCCTTATTCATTATAAATGTTTATTATTCATGCTAGAATTGTATTAACTGGAAACTTGATACATGTGTGAATACATAGACAAAACACCGTGTCCCTAGTATGCCTCTACTAGACTAGCACGTTGATCAAAGATGGTTAAGTTTCCGAGCCATGGACATGAGTTGTCATTTTATGAACGGGATCAACATCATTAGTGGAATGATGTGATAGCCTAGCATAATGATCGTTCAGTTTTGCTACTGCTTTCTTCATGTCAAAAATATATTCCTCCGACTATGAGATTATGCAACTCCTGGACACCGGAGGAATACCTTGTGTGCTATCAAACTTCACAACGTAACTTGGTGATTATAAAGATGCTCTACATGTATCTCCGAAGGTGTTTGTTGGGTTGGCATAGATCGGAATTAGGATTTATCACTCCGAGTATCAGAGAGGTATCTTTGGGCCCTCTCGGTAATGCACATCATATGAAGCCTTGCAAGCAATGTGACTAATGAGTTAGTTGCGAGATGATGCACTACGGAACGAGTAAAGAGACTTGTCGGTAATGTGATTGAACTAGGTATGAGATACGGGCGATCGAATCTCGGGCAAGTAACATACCGATGACCAAGGGAATAACATATGTTGACATTGCGGTTCGACCGATAAAGATCTTCATAGAATATGTGGGAACCAATATGAGCATCCAGGTTCCGCTATTGGTTATTTACCGGAGAGGTGTCTCGGTCATGTCTACATAGTTCTTGAACCCGTAGGGTCCACACGCTTAACGTTCGATGATGATATGTATTATATGAGTTATGTGTTTTGGTCACCGAAGGTTGTTCGGAGTCCCGGATGAGATCACAGACATAACGAGGAGTCTCGAAATGGTCAAGAGGTAAAGATTGATATATTGGAAGGTGGAATTCGGACACCGGAATGGTTTCGAAGTGTTTCGGGAATTTATCGGAGTACCGAGGGGTTACCGGAACCCCCCGGGGAAAGTAATGGGCCTTATGGGCCATAGGGGAGAGGCAAGGCAGGCCACGAGGAGGTGACTCCCCCCCCCCACGGGGAGTCCGAATTGGACAAGGGGAGGGGGCGCGCCCCCCTTCCCTTCTCCCTCTCTCTCTCCTTCTACTTCCCTCTTTCCCCCTCCGTTAGAAAGGAAGGGGGACCGACTAGGACTAGGAGTCCTAGTAGGACTCCCCCCATGGCACGTGCCCTAGGGCCGGCCTCCTCCCCTCTCCCTCCTTTATATACGGGGGTGGGGGCACCTCTAGGCACATCAATTGTCTTAGCCATGTGCGGTGCCCCCTCCACCGTTTACTCCTCCGGTCATATTGTCGTAGTGCTTAAGCGAAGCCCTGCGCGGATCACATCACCATCATCGTCACCACGCCGTCATGCTGATAGAACTCATCTACTCCTTCGACCCTCTATTGGATCAAGAGTTTGAGGGACGTCATCGAGCAGAACATGTGCAGAACTCAGAGGTGACTTACGTTCGGTACTCGATCAGTTGAATCGAGAAGACGTTTGACTACATCAACTGCGTTAAGCTAACGCTTCCGCTTTCGGTCACGAGGGTACGTGGACACACTCTCCCCCTCTCGTTGCTATGCATCTCCTAGATAGATCTTGCATGAGCGTAGGATTTTTTTTTTGAAATTGCTTGCTACGTTTCCCATGAGTAGCACATCAGAGAAAACCGTTGTCGTGATGCCTACATCAACCAGAGAGGAAGCAAATGATGATGATCATGAAACTTCAGATCAAGTTATTACTAAACCTAGTAGGTCGACCAGAACATGTATCGCACCAGAGTGGTACAGTAATCGTGTCCCTGAAGTCATGTTGTTGGACAATGGGGAACCTACAAACTATGAAGAAGCTATGATAGCCCAGATTCCAACAAATGGCTTGAGGCCATGAAATCTGAGATATGATCCATGTATAAGAACAAAGTGTGGACTTTGGTGGACTTGCCCGATGATCAGCAAGCCATTGAAAATAAATGGATCTTTAAGAGGAAGACGGACGCTGATGGTAAAATAGTTTACAAAGCTCGACTTATCGCAAAAGGTTTTCGACAAGTTCAAGGAGTTGACTATGATGAGACTTCCTCACCCGTAGCGATGCTTAAGTCTGTCAGAATCATGTTAACAATTTTGTCGCATTTTATGATTATGAAAGCTGGCAAATGGATGTCAAAACTGCATTCCTTAATGGGTTTATTAAAGAAGAGTTGAATATGATGCAACCAGAAGGTTTTTTCAATCCTAAGGGTGCTAACAAAATGTGCAAGCTCCAAAGATACATCTATGGACTGGTGCAAGCATCTCGGAGTTGGAATATATGCTTTCATGAGGTTATCAAAGCATTTGGTTTTATACAAACATATGGTAAAACCTGTATTTACAAGAAAGTGAGTGGGAGCTCTGTAGCATTTCTGATATTATATCTGGATGACATATTGTTGATTGGAAATGATATAGAATTTCTGGATAGCATAAAAGGATATTTGAATAAGAATTTTTAAATGAAAGACCTCGGTGAAGCTGCTTACATATTGGGCATCAAGATCTATAGGGATAGATTGTCGGCGTTCTGGGAAAGGGGGTACCCAGACTTGCCTGCCTGCGGCCCATGGCATGGCTCCATCAACGGTCCGGTACGGCCCAGCTTCTACATCGACAACTCAAGACCCTTGCGAGGGGCCAAGCCTCGCGAGGCGGATGACACCAAGACCTCCAAAAGGAGCAGCCTCCTCAGGCCGGCTCCCAAGGAGCGGAGATTTCAATGCAGGCCTCACCTCGCGAGGTTTGGGTGATGTGAGCCATGACGACTAAGGCCAGGCGGGCACCAGCAGGCGCAGTGTACCAGTTTCCTCTTTGGTGCTGAGGAGGCAAGTGCAGGCGCGGAGTCCTGAGGAATCAGCCAAAGGTTTCCATTCTCGTTCAACAAGACCAAGACCGCCAGGATGACAGGACAGAGGTCGTCACCAAGCCCATCGCGGCGTCATAACAAGAGGATTTTGCATGCGAAGACTAGTTTTGTTAGGATAAGATGTACTAGTTGTCTCCCTTCGAATTTGGCCATTGTGGGATCCCTTCCCGCCTTTATTTGGGAAGAGGACCAAGGCCACTATAAATAGGACCTAGCCACCACCATAGAGGGGGATCGGATCCATTCGCCCTCACCAGCTCACTTGAGCTCAAGAACACATCTCCTGAGGTGGTTCTTCACTGTATTAGTTCATCCTTAGCCCCTCGAGGCCAATCCACCACAAAGAAGGAGTAGGGTTTTACACCGCAAGGTGGCCAGATCCTGGGTAAACTGATGTGTCCCCTTTCCTTTGGGTTCGACGAGCTCGGCTATGAGATTAGCAAGTAGGCAGACTGGGAAGGTTGAGTTCTTCGCAAGCACCCTAGAGTTCAAACCTCTCAAGGGTTTCGGAACCTGAAATCCGACATTTGCGCGCTGTAGGTGCGCCAGAGCCTTCTTCCACGGTCGATTCGCCACCGCCCACCGCTTCCATGGTCGACGACATCGACCAGGCCGAAGGGCCGCCTCGCCACTGTTTCGCCGTAGCACCCCTGGCAACCGCTGCCCTCGCCGTCCCCCGTCGCCAGGGCGAACGCTGCCACGGGCCCCACGAGCCACGAGCAGCAGGCCTCATTGCTCCATCCCTCCATGTGCCGCGATGGGCGCATCGCCACTCCGTCGTTGACTCCGGCTGCGTCATCCTCCCATGCTCGTTGTGGCCCGGCGAATGCGCAGGCCGCGCTGCTCATGGCACGGGTGCTCTTGTGCTACCGCCCAGTCAATGACTTCTACGAGGACTAGCTTGACCGCATCGCCAAGATCGTCAGTGCCGCCGGAGATTCTGTTGTGCCGTCTTGCTCACTGCCTCAGCCGCCGCCTGCCGCAGGAGACGTAGCTCATGGAGTGCCTCCTCCACCTCCCAGATAGGACGCCATCATCGAGCCAAGGCACGAGGCTCCTCGGCGTGATCCGCAGCGTCGGGTGCCCGCGCGCGACGAGACAAGCTTCCTGGTGGTGCAGCAGCCACAAGAAGATGCGCGTGCGCTGCCGGCACCGCCACGCCAAGACCGCGTGCTTCTTGTGGTGGTGGCGCGTGAGCACCAAGACCAGGCTCCACCTCCACGGCGGGCTCTCGTGACCATAGCAGGGTGTCGCACGTTCACTCCGAAGCTGCGCAGCGTTGTCTGTTGGGGAAGTTCAAACCCGACCTGCCTCCACGCTATGACAGCACCCCCTACCCTGTTTAGTTCCTGCAGCTCTATGAGCTGAGCATCGAGGCGGCCAACGGCGATGAGAAGGTCATGGCGAACTGGTTCCCCATGGCCCTCAAGGACGGCGCACGCTCGTGGCTCTTGAACCTCCCCGTGGGATCTATCTCCTCATGGGACAAGATGCGAGAGAATTTCATCGCCAACTTCCAGGGCACTTGCGACCGCCCATCGGCCTCGGGTGACCTGCGACGCTTCAAGCAACAGCCAGGAGAGACCCTGCAGAAGTACATCCAGCACTTCAACAGCGTTCGCCTCAAGATCCCCAAGGTGTCGGACGAAGCTATCATCTCGGCGTTCACTGATGGCGTCCATGACACCAAGATGAAGATGTGCATGGCCCTGGAGATGTTCAATATGGCAACCAAGTGTGCGAGAGCTGAGGAGGGACGCCTCTCCCTCCTCGAGCTCCCTGACATGGACCCAGAAGACAAGAAGATCAAGGCCAAGGACGTGAAGCACAAGGGACCGGCTGTACTCGCGGCCGAGCCAGAGATGAAGCGCGGCTGCGATTACCTAAAGTCATCCAAGGGTAGCCGCCCGTTCTGCATCTTCCACAACGTGCACAACCACAACACCAACGAATGTCAGGAGCTCAGGGCCATGTGCGATTGGCGCCTCGATCATCGCCCCGAGCGCAACGATCGAGGCTACGGTCGCGGAGGAGGTCGAGGTGGAGGACGCTGGGACGGCCGCAACCATCATTAGGAGTGGCGCGACCAGCCTCGGGAGGACCGCTGGCAGGGCCAGCCTCGTGAGGGCGCCTGGAGGGACCAACCTCACGAGGACCGTCCTCAGGGCAACGCAGGCCTTCCCCCACTGCCACCACCCACCAAGAAGGAACGAAGACCACCACCAGTACGATGGGGATGGGGGCTTCCAAGAGACGCATTCCATCGCTTGCATCCTAGGCGGCACCCAAGCCCCAGCCTCCCATCGCATCTTCATGCAGTTTGCGCGTGAGGTGAATGCAACCCTCCCCAAGCTCGAGGCAATGCACCTGCTCACGTGGTTCAAATACGCCATCACCTTCGACTCCTCCGACTAGCTCAAGTGCGCGGCCACAGCCGGTGCCCTCCCAATGCTCTGCTCGCCCATCATCAACAACGTACTCGTTACCAACACACTCATCTATAGCGGCGGGGGGCTCAATGTTCTCTCCGTCGAGATGTTCAACAGACTCCAAGTGCCATACCACCAGCTTCAGCCTACCAAGCCCTTCGCAGGAGTGACCAACAGCTCCAACACCCCGCTAGGGAAGGTCCGCCTCCCTGTCACCTTCGGCAAGCGCAACAACTACAGCAAGCTCATCGACACTGACATCATCAACATCTGTCTCCCATATGCCATCCTCTGGTACCCAGCCCTGGCCAAGTTCATGTCGGTCACCCACCATGGCTATAACATCCTCAAGATGCCAGGGAGTTGCGACATTATCACGGTCGCCTGCGAGGAGAAGGACGCGGTGTGCTCCCTCGAGCGCGCCTACCAGGCTGCGGCAGTCGAGAACCCAGACGATGAGGGTGCTGCCTACCCTCCTGAGCCCATCCCTCTCGGTGTCAAAACCAACGGATCTCGGGTAGGGGGCCCAAGTTGTATGTCTGAAGATTGATGGTAACAATGATAAAAGGGACACAATGTTTACCCAGGTTTGGGCCCTCTTGATAGCGGTAAACCCTACTCCTGCTTGATTATATTCGATGAGTATAGGGGTTACAAGAGTTGATCTACCTCAAGATCGTAATGGCTAAACCCTAGCTTGGCTAGCCTATCAATGTTATGATCCTGCCTTTGATCTAACCCTCCGGTTTATATAGATACCGGAGGGGCTTAGGGTTGTACCAAGTCGGTTTAACAGAAAGGAAATAGTATATTTGGACACCTAAACTTGCCATCCACGTACACGTGAGTCCCTACCGGACATGAGAGGTGGTCTTCTACCTTGTATCTTGACGGCCCATTAGTCAGGCCCATATCCAATAGACCGGATGCCCGAGGACCCCTTGGTCCAGGACTCCCTCAGTAGCCCCTGAACCAGTCTTCAATGACGACGTGTTCGGCCCGCAGATTATCTTCGGCATTGCAAGGCGGGTTCCCTGGACAATATATGTAAGCTTTCCCCCATAAAAGAACTGTATTCGGCCTTGCATATTTAACACAACCCTTAGCCGCGATGGCAGGATATATAAAAAATAAGAACAGTGTCTTTACTGACAACTTTTTCTGGCGAAGCGTCAGACTTGACCCTTCAGCGTTTTGAACCGTCTTCACACCCCGCATTCCGTGTATCGAGGCCAAGCCCCCTTGGCCCGTCTTGTGAAAACAGAGATCATGCCCACTTATTACGGGATTGCTCATTAATAAGATTTGGGTAATCAAACTATTTACGGCGCACGCTTACATTGGGAACAGGCGAGTTTCAAGGCAGATGGAGGGACGGTTGGCATTTTTACCGCATATAAGAGGGTAATGGATTTCTGCTCTTTTCCCCACTCCTTCCAATATCCTTAGCCTTCCAATCTCCCAAGCTCTTAGCGCCCGAAAGAAAGTTTTCGTCTTCCTCACCACCATCACCTCCTCCGACCATGTCCGGATCCGGTTCCAAGGGCAAGTGGGAGGCCTCCTCTGTCATGGAGAAGGAGATAAAGGATCTCTGGAGTGCCAGATACCTAGCCGCAACCATCGCGCACAGGCTCCCCACCAAGGGTCAGATCATCCCCACTCCGGAGCCTGGTGAAAGGGTCGTCTTCCTCCCTCATTTCCTTAGAGGGCTAGGTTTTCCACTCCATCCCTTCGTCCGGGGACTCATGTTCTATTATGGGCTAGATTTCCATGATCTAGCCCCAAACTCTTTCCTCCACATCTTGGCGTTTATCGTCATGTGTGAGGCCTTACTCCCCATCCCCCCACACTTCGGCCTATGGCTGAAGATCATCAATGTGAAGCTGAAGGTGGTCGACGGGCAGCACGCGGACTGTGGCAGGGCCATGATACGCAAGCTTCCCAACACCACATGGCCAAAGGGGGCCTATGTCGAGACCATCAAGGTCTGGCAACAAGAATGGTTCTACATCACCAAGTCGCGCCATACCAACTGGGCGGCGATTCCGGAGTTCAGATCCGGACCCCCCAGGAGGCTTACGTTGTGGAACACCAAGGGCCTTGACTGGGGGTCCCATACGGAGGTGCAGATGCTGCAAATGCATATCACCAACGTGTTAGGCAAGAATGCTGGTCTCACCAATGTGGTGCAGATCATGCTCTTCCTCCTGGGGGTTCAATCCGGAGGAGCTGCGGACCCTGCAGCACTTCCTCGGCATGACGCACACAGGAATATGGAAGCTGTTGTTCAAGGCACAGAAGAGCTGGCCCATGGAGACCGAAGACGTCGGTCTTGACGCCGAGAATCCGGCCTCTCCGGTAAGTGTTAATTCTCTGAAGATATATCCGGGTTGTATATTTGATCAATATGAATCTTATCTTCCCACCTTTTTACAATGTTGGACAAAGAAGGCGGAGCGGATCAAGAGTCTGCCTCCGTTGCCCGAAGACCCAGTCACTCCTCAGCTGGAGGAGATGCTGGTCTCGGCGCCCTACCAAGCATCGGAGAAGAAGGGCAAAAGGAAGGGCAAGGAGCCCAAGGGTGGGCCCCGCTGCAAAGGTCCTTCGGACGCCGTTTTTGGAGAGACCGAAGCCGTCTCCTCTCACGAGGAGGACAAGGACAAAGAGGAGGAGGAGGAGGAAGCGGAGAGCGACTCCCCTCGCATCACGAGGAGGGGGAAGAGGACAGCCTCCGAGAATCCGGAGGGGGCGACGCCGAAGAAGAAGAAGATCACCTTCTCGGTCAGATCAGACTCGAAGTCCGAACATAGCCCAAGGAGAGCCCCTAGGGTTAAGCCCCTGGCCAAATCGTAAGCATTGAAAACCTTACTTTTCTCAGCTTCCACTTACCCGCCTCCGTTTTATATATTGTATCTTTGCCTGTATTTAAGCCCTCCACGTGACATCCCGAACCCCTCATCTTCGTCCGGAAATTCTCTGCCGCCAGAAGAGGCGGAGAGCGACGGGCCATCGCGAGCCCTCTCCCCCCTGCCATGGAGGACACCAAGGTGTCGTCCTAAAGGACCTCACCTGGACGAGGCAGAGCGGTCGAGGCCGGCCAAAAGGCGCCCGAAGTCAATACCTCGGATGCCACAGACCAGGGCACGGCGACCCCCATCACCACTAAATGTGGGGGGCATCAACAGTTCAGACCCTCGCTGAACACCAACCCGGAGACCAATGCGGCCCCGGGTTCGGATCAACACCCCCCTTCGACGGAGGGGGAGGAGCAGCAGCTCCATCGGCGGCCTCTGTTAATCCGGAGGCCGCTCATACTCTAGAGGAAGCACTGCAACACACTTCCATCATGGAGGAGCACTGCACCCTGATGGGTGCGGTTATGAAGAAGGTTCAGTCTGCGAAAAACGGATTGAATGACGCCTTCAACAGCCTACTGATGGGCTTTGAGGTATGCGATGTAATCCTCTAACAAGGTTTTTTGTATGAAAGGTTAAACCCATGTATGGATAGTAGCCCCTGAGACTCTATCCGGATTAGAACAATCCGGGCAGAGAATCCCACTTTAAATTATTAACATACTGTGTTGCTATGTGAAACATGTGTCTATGTTGGCGGCTACTTCTCAAGCTGTTGAGGATATAACTACTGAGTGTAAACCGCCCAGGAGAGGCCGGTTCACGCTCAACTATACTGAAGCCCATGAAGATAAGAAGATGGTGCTTTACTGATAAAGCTTAGAGGCCCGAAGCCCAGAGGCGGATTAGGGCCCATAGTGGTAAACCGTCATAGTTGTATAACTTGTGTTGTAAGATAGGGAAAGGGAGAGACCGAGCCGAACACTTGTATGAGTCGGCCTCGGGACTCTGTAAAACGGTCGGGCGTCATCCTGCATATATAAAGGGACGACCCGGCGGCGGTTCAGGGATGAGAGACAACAACTCAAGACTTAGGCAAAGCGTATTTGCTCCCTGGTCATCGAAACCCCAATAATTCCATCACAACTAGACATAGGCTTTTACCTTCATCGAAGGGGCCGAACTAGTATAAACTCTCGTGTCCCTTGTCCGGTTTAACCCCTTTAGGCTAATCTCGTTGCGATGGCTCCACGACTAAGTCCTTCTGCTAGGACATCTGACATGATATTTCCACGACAGTTGGCGCCCACCGTGGGGCTATCGCACGATGGTTTCGAAGTTCTGAAGGGCAGCTTTGAAGGACCTGGCAGACGGTTGGTCGGATGACCAAGAGCCATCGCGGCAAGCTCTACATCGACGATGCAGGATGGGGCCCCGAGGCCGGCTCAATCGAGTACGGGTACCGGGTCCCCTTTGGTGGAATTCACATTTTCATCGGCAAGATCGGGCGTAACCGGCCCCGAGCCGACATCTCCACCGACCTCGCCGAGACGCCTCCGCAGCAAGTCCTGCCCGGGTTCAGCCTACCATGAAGTGTGCATTCGTAGGATTCATCCATGGTGCGGAATCTGAACCAGTGTCCGATGGTGAGACATCCATCTACTCTGATGGTGAATCGTCCACTGGCGAAACCGAGTCGCTATACCAACTGCACGATGGCCGGTTTGAGGGATACTCCGATGGCAACAGTATTCCGGGTCCCCTTGAACCGCCAAACCGGGTTGCGATCTTCATGGCCGGTACGCAGCCCACCGTGTGATCTTCATCTATAGCAGCAATGGTCACCGGATCAGCAGCCGCGGCTGGAGGCCCACGCCACGCCGCCGCCAAGTTCTGCCGTGCCATCGACGCCCGATGACATTGTTGACTACAGGGTGACTCCGGAGACTCAAGATCAGCATAATGCGGATGTTACAAAGCTAAAGGATCCGATAGTTCAGGCCAAGGCGGACTTGGTGGCTGAGGAGGCTAGGATGGATGAAGAGCGGGCCGCTTTAGATGCCCAGTCACAACAAATTCAGGCGCAGAATTACCGGCTTATGTTGGATCAGAACGCATCAAACGACGTCATGAGAAGGAAGTACCGATCTCGGCTACCGCAAATTTACGAAGGTCTGAATCTCTTCAGTACACCAGGAGCTGGGCCTAGCAATCCGGCAGGAGTAAACCGGACCTAGGCACCTGGAACGGCACCGGATTAGCCACGGGCGATGGACCCGCCTCGACGGACGGACAACCCGCCATAGTATGTAGCGACACCGCCGGGTCACTTTTCCAGCCCCTTGGATAATATGATTGCGGCAGCATCACGTTTGGTGGCTATTCCGATGGAGGGTGATTCATTAGCAGCGATTGAGACTCGAAGAGCCAGGGATCTTCTTCAAACCCCCGTTGTTCAACAACAGGCTTATTCCACACCGAGATGTAATACATTCAACCCTCGTCCGAGCAAGAGTTATAGCAGTACATGGACAAACCGCCATGTCAAGCAAAGGCACGGCATCGTGATGCCCTCGGGGCCTAATCCGCGAACGGCGTTTGAATGCTCAGATGTGGTGGATAATGGCAGAGCACGGGGAGGCCGATTAGCAGACAACACGCTGGTCTCATCAACTCGCCCTGTTCAGCCAAGGGCGTTAGTAGAGCGAGGGATGTGGCTTGCCTTCAGCTCTTGGGAGGTCGTGGTCTCATCGCTGCTCTCCGTGAATGTGCGGGTTGCCCAAGGATTTCAAGGCCACGCAAGGTGCCTAATTATATCGCCGATCAGCCCCCGAGGCATGGGTTGAGAGTTATGAGATGGCAATGGAGACGCTAGATGTGGATGAAGCGGCGTGTGCAAAGTACTTCACCATGATGCTAGAAGGAACGGCTCGCACTTGGTTGAAGATCCTGCCTGCTAACTCGATCAATTCATGGGATGAGTTGAAGGCCAAATTCATAGCAAACTTCAAAGATACATGCAAGCAACCTATGTCCATTGTAGATCTGGCGGCTTGTGTCCAAGGAGAGAATGAATCAACAACCCATTGGGTGCGCCGGGTTTCATAAATTTTGCATTCATCCGACCGCATCAATCCGGATACAAAGAATTGTGACGTTGAGGGCAATTGTCGGTTTAAGTCATGAAGATGAAGTTGGGACGGCTCAAGCATCACTGCAATGATATGGGAACACTCATGGCGGCTCTGGTTAAATATGTTGATTCCGACATTACCAAGGACCCCGATTCGATGAAGAGAAACAGGAGAAGGGAAAGAAGAATGCCGTTCAAAGGGACAAGATAACCAAAGGGCCATGGAAATAATGGTAAGCGAAGCCGACATTCCGATTTTGTGGCTAACACCAAAGATGTGGTAATATGCAGCAACAGAAGGGTAAACCGCCCAACAAGCAGTTGGAGGAATGAATCGAACGCTCGTTAAACCAGCCTTGCCCAAAGCATCGGACAAAGGAGGCTCCGCCACGCACCTTGGAAGGATTGCCACATCATGAGGGAATTCAAAACTCGATCTTTTTCCGTATGATCGTGGTCCATCTAGTGGTTCCGTCCAGATTTCATGGGCCGGGTTACGGTGGTGGCGGTTCAAACTCGTGGTTTCGTAATAATCGTGGCAATCGAATAACCAAGGTGGTAACCATCAATGTGGTAATCGGGGAATCAACAAAGAATCGGGTTATCGTGAGCAACCCAAAGCGCTTAAATGGTGGATGATCATGTCTTCACTACTAGCTTGTGCAAGCGCGATCAGAAACTCCATAAAAGGGCAGTGAACTCTGTTGAACCGGAGGTGCCCCGTTATCTATGCTGGTCTGAGCATCTATTGTCTGGAGCAGGGAGGATCATCCGCCCCGGGTTGACAATCCGGGTCACCTAGATTTGGTGGTTGCACCGCAGGTGGGAGGTTATAAGTTCACCAAGGTACTCATGGACGGAGGAAGCAGTATCAATATTTTGTACTATGAAACCTTCCATCGTATGGGGTTGACAGATAAAAATCTTAGACCGTCAAACACCGTTTTTCACGGAGTGATGCCTGGTAAATTGGCTTACCCAGTTGGTAAGATAGCTCTGGAGGTGGTTTTTGGAGATGATCATGATTCAAGGTCCAAGACACTAACCTTTGAAGTGGTTAAGATCAGAAGTCTTTACCATGCTTTATTTGGACGGACGGTTTACGCTAAATTCATGGCAAGGCCATGTTATGTTTATCTGCAGCTCAAGATGCCGGGTCACAAAGGGACCATTACGGTTCATGGTAGCCGTAAGATTGCTCTGGACTGTGAGGAAGGTGATGTGGCATATGCTGAATCGGTTTGTGCAACGGAGGAGTTGAAGTTTTATAAGGACAATGTTGATCCGACAGACATGACGTCTCTGAAGAAGCCCACCACAGAGCATGATCCGGCTTTGAAGTTTAAATCGGCTGATGAAACCAAATTGGTTGACTTTATTCCTGGTGATTCATCCAAGCTTCAAAGATCGCCAACTTGATCCCAAATAGGAAAGCGTGCTCATCGAGTTCATTCGTGAGAACCGGGACATCTTTGCATGGAAACCTTCTAACATGCCAGGTGTACCAACGGAACTCGCTGAGCACACTCTTAATATTGATCCAAAGTTCAAACCGGTCAAACAGTTTCTTCGCCGCTTTAATGAGGAACAGCGTAAGGCCATTGGGGAAGAGGTAGCCCAGCTACTGGCGGCAGGGTTTATCGTGGAAGTATTTCACCCAGAGTGGTTGGCTAATCCGGTGCTGGTACTTAAGAAAAATGGCACTTGGCATATGTGTGGATTACATGATTTGAACAAAGCTTGCCCTGCCGATCCTTTGCCTCCCTCGTATTGATCAAATCATTGATGCTACGGTGGGTTGTGAGCGTTTGAGTTTTTTGGATGCTTATTCCGGTTATCATCAGATCAAGATGGCAGTTAAGGGCCAGGAGAAGATAGCTTTCATTACTCCCTTTGGATCCTTCTGCTATGTATCCTTGACTTTTGGGCTCAAGAGTGTCCAGGCAACTTATCAACGTTGTGTGCAGAATTGTCTTCATACTCAGATTGGGCGCAACGTTCATGCTTATGTGGATGATATTGTGGTCAAGTCTAGGAAGGCAGAAACGCTCATATCTGATTTGCAAGAAACCTTTGATAATCTGAGAGTTTATAAAATGATGCTCAATCCGGCTAAGTGTGTTTTTGTGTGTCGGCCGGCAAGTTTGGGTTTTCGGTGATCCAACCGGGTATTGAGGCTAATCCGAAAAGATCAAGGCTATCACATCTCCGCTAAACCGCATGTACCAATGATGTTCATCGTCTCGACAGTCGACAAGTGCTTTGAGCCGTTTATCAAAGAGGTTGGGAGAGAAGGCGATTCCTCTGTACCAGATGTTGAAGAAGACAGTTAATTTTGTCTGGAGCGAGGCTGCTGATGCGGCGTTTGAAGACTTGAAGAAGCAGTTGGCTGAACCGCCGGTTCTTGCCGCTCCAGTTGATAAGGAGCCACTGCTGTTATATGTGGCTGCTAATGCCCGAGCTGTCAGTGTTTCCATTGTGGTGGAGCGCAAGGAGGCTGGAAGGAATACCCGGTTCAAAGGCCGGTTTACTATATCAGTGAAGTGCTCATTGAGTCAAAACAGAGATATCCGCATTGGCAGAAGCTAGTGTATGGGGTTTTTATGGCAAGGCGGAAGCTTAAACAGTACTTTCAAGGTCACCCCATCACAAAGGGTCGGGCTTCGCCCTTTGGGGATATAATCTAGAACAGGGAAGCAACTGGCCGGGTTGCTAAGTGGGCTATTGAGCTTGGGCCGCATGGTTTGAAGTATATGCCTCGAACAGCAATCAAATCCCAAGCCCTTGTGGATTTCATCAATGATTGGACCGAGTTGCAGATACCGGAGGACAAACCGTACAATACATACTGGACTATTCACTTTGACGGGTCCAGGCAATTGGAGGGCTCGGGGGCTAGAGTTGTTCTTACTTCCCCTCGAGGTGATAAAATTCATTATGTTCTTCGCTTAATGTTCCCTTGTACTAACAATGCAGCTGAGTATGAAGCCTTACTCCATGGTCTTCGAGTGGCCAAGGAGATGAACTTGAGCCGAGTACGATGCCTTGGAGATTCTGATCTGGTGGCTCAACAAGTTTCTGGCACTTGGGACTCTAAAGATCCCCTCATGGCGGCTTACAAAGTAGAAGTGGATGTTGTGGCTGGTCACTTCAAAGGTTATCGTTGAGCACATTGGTCAGCGAAAACGGCAACCGATGCTTTAAGCCGGCTGGGATCTCAACAGAACGGTGCCACCCAATACCTTCTCGATGTCCCGCATAACTGGCTTGCTCAATCGCCCATAGAGGAGGACTCGCTATTCCTCGATCCGGAGGCACAGCAGCAGGCCGCCGGTATATCATTCCGATTGACGTTTCCATACTTGGCATATATGAACCGGGGTGAGTTACCAGATGATGAAATTTTAGCCAGACAGATAGTCCGGCGATCCAAGTCCATGACAATTGTCAATGGCGAGTTGCATCATTGCAGTGTTTCAGGGGCGTTTCAGCATTACGTTTCTCCTGAAGAAGGTTGTGAAATTTTACGTGAGATCCATGAAGGAGACTGTGGTCATCACATCGGTTCGAAATCCTTGGTTGCTAAAGCTTTCCATCATGGCTTCTATTGGCTGACGGCTCACGCTGATGCTGAGGACTTGGTGAGGCGGTGCGACGCCTGTCAAAAATTCTAACGACGAGCTCATGTTCCGGCTCAGGAGCTACGGATGATTCCTATCACCTGGCCATTTGCCACTTGGGGGCTTGACATGGTAGGGCCTTTCAAGAGATCCAAAGATAAGAAGACCCACCTGTTGGTGGCGGTTGACAAATTCACTAAATGGGTTGAAGCGGAGCCAGTAAGCAAGTGTGACGCAGCCACGGCGTGTTCGGCCCATCAAAAGGTGATCTTCCGCTTTGTTTTCCACATAGCATTATCACAGATAATGGCACGAACCTTTCTAAAGGTGAGATGGAGGACTTCTGTCAACGAGAGCACATCCAGCTTGATGTAGCGTCTGTGGCTCACTCCTAATCTAATGGTCAAGCTGAGCGAGCTAATCAGGAAACCTTAAAGGGTATGAAGCCCCGGCTTATGGTTGCTTTGAAGCGGATGCCGGGTTGCTGGGTGGAAGAACTACCATTTGTGTTATGGAGCATCAACACCACCCCAAACCGGTCTACAGGTTATATGCCTTTCTTCATGGTTTACATAGCAGAGGCGGTCCTCCCGGGTGATATTCGTCATGACTCGCCTCGGGTTGACAATTATGTTGAAGCGGACAACCAGCAAGCACGTCAAGAAGCACTGGACCTATTAGATGAGAAGCGGGACATGGCCTTGGCTTGTTCGGCGGTTTACCAGCAGGACCTGCGGCGTTATCACAGCCGCCGGGTTAAAACAAGAACCTTTCAAGAAGGCGATTTAGTGCCCCGGCTCATCTAGGATCAGTCTGATATGCACAAGTTATCCCACCTTGGGAAGGACCCTTTGTGGTCAGCAAGAATCTACACAACGAATCATACTACCTCATTGACGTTCGAGAAGACTCACGCACTTCTGAGGAGGAGACCCGGCGGCCGTGGAACATTGCTCTCCTTCGGCCTTACTACACCTGAGCTATAGGCTCTTCTTATGTACATATTATGACAATGTATATATTATGCTCAATATAATAAACCGGCATCCTTGCTACAAGCAGGGCCTCTGCCGTTCTTCCAATATTTCTTGGTTACAAGGGGGCTTTTGCTTCCAAAGTGATGACCCGTTTTGTCCATTAAACTGGCTATTACGCCATCATACAGCTTGGGAGCTTCACACCCAAGGGGCCAAAGAGAGATCTGTTGCTACAAGCACGACTCAAACATAGGCACCCATTGAGCACAGCTCACAAAGTTACTTGGGGGCTCTTTGTGTAAGTAACAAAGAGTTTGAAAGGACCCTTGTAATTGGGTATCGACCCACGGCTTGGAAGCCTGGTGTATTCACCTAAAACCCCAATTTAACCTGCCTTCATCAAGTAAGCCACTCCTATCCAGGTAATCCTGGCACGACCCGCCAAACGTTTGACAAGTTACTCTCATTGAGATCCTGAACTTGTCAAAGTTAAAAGGACGATTGGTTAGTTGGAGGCCCATCTTAAAAGGCTTTGTCAAATGGTTTAACTCAGCAGCCTAGCAGCCCACGAAAAGCCTCGAATTTTGGTCTGGCAGCCCTCGAAAAGCCTCGACTACAATTTTTATTCGCTTTCGTTTTTGCAAGTTTTATCTTTATTGATCAACTTTTCAAAGTAAGCCGGCGTCTTTCGACCCGGCCAGACTATCTGTCTTCATCTCAACCCGGTGTTTCTTAACCCGGTGTGGCTTACTGATATCAGCTGTTAAGTATATAATCAAGGGTGAACCGACATCTTTTAATCCGGTCTGGCATTGACTATAAGTCGCCAGAATGATCATCCGGTGTTTATCAATACCCGGTATGACTTATTACGCACCAGCATAATATGGTGGGTACCTTCCAACACCTAAAGTTTGGGTTTTCACCCTTCCTAAATGAGTTGGTGGACCAACAACAGTGATTTAATATCACAGGTATGATATGATTCATATTTTAGTACCTTATAACCTCTGTTATGATGATTCTGCTTCAGATTAGTATTATAATTCATTCCATGTAAACCGCCAGGACATGTTAGTGTTTAACATGCAGATAGCATGACTTATACAGGATACCAAGACAAATAAAGCATAGCCATATCATGTTGGATTAAAATATCAAGTGGCATTGCACAATGGCAGCAGATCAAAGTATGCCAACTAGCCTATTACAAGGTGCTTTAAAGCCCAAAATAAATGATTGTTCTTTACACATAACACAATCTGTGAATATCAACCCAGTTGCCGGACTAAGACTCATCGTCGGGTTGACGAGAGGTTGATGGATCTTCTGGTGTCGGTTCAGCCTCCTCCTCCCCATCTAGTGGCTGGAAGTCAACGGTGGTCCAGTCAATCCGGGTTAAAGCTTGAAAGACAGCCTCTTCACTTATAAGTTCGGACGGTTCAACATCAGGGGCGTAAGTGTGCTTACGGGTTGGCGGGATAAGATTTTGCACTTCCTTCACAGCAATGTCAATCCGTTGGTTGTCGGCATCATAGAAGGACCGATGAACAGTCAAATTAGCCTCTTCCGCCAATTGACTGGCCAGAGAACGCATCTCCTTTGTCAGGGCTTTGAGGGCTTCATTATCAAATTCTCCCCCTTTTCTTGTTCACCGGGATAGCCCTTGGCAATATCAACTGGATCCAGGTCAGCTATCCATGCTTTGGCTCGAGTAAGTGCCAACAAAGCGCCAGCCCTGGCAGCGGATCGCTTCATCTCTTCTATCTACGCCGACATCATTGATAACCTTGCTAGAGTGTGCTTGATCAATGTTGGTGCCGGTTTGTTGTATGAGACTGCGCAGATAACCCGTTGGGCACCGGTATACAGTTGCTCTATCAACGTATATGATGCCTTCAGCTTCATCCGCATGTCAGAGCCTAGATGAGCAACACGGCCACCTATAACGGTTTAAGACTTTGATGTTAAACCGGCAATTTCAAAGATGGTTATTCAAGAAATCTTGACAAGAGTATTTACCAAATATTGCAGAGGTCATGGCATTTACTTGGCGCTTCAACCCGGTTAGCTCTTCCGCCACCGGTTTAAGAGCTGATTCGGCGTCTTCAGCCCGCTTCAGCAATGCAGTCTTTTCAGTTTCCCAGTTGGCACTTTCAGTCTTGAAGTTGTCCTTCAGTTGTTCCATGGCTGTTAAAGCGCCTTTCAGCTCCTCTTTAGCCTTGGAAGTCTCTGCTTGTTGGGACTTGATATTCTCTTGAAGATCAGAAATTTGAGAACCTTGGTGATTTATATCAGCCTTCCACAGTCAGATGAGGAGGATGTTAGTATTTTTCTCAAAAGTCCCAAGCATATAACCAGTTATACACTTGGCACTTGGGGGCTAATGCGGATTGCTTCTTTACCGCTGATTGTTTGAAGTCCCAAGGATCAATACAAGTATTAATCTTGGCACTTGGGGGCTAATGTGTGTTTGATAAGAAAATACATAGGCAAGGGAATTAACAAAATGTAGTATGGAACATAAAAGTCCCGGTTTATCTTCAAGAGAGAAACCGGCCCTTGGGGGCTACTCAGTTGAAGTGTTTTATCTTAAAAGTCCCGGTTTGTCTTCAAGAGATAAACCGGCCCTTGGGGGCTACAATGCAATGAATATACAGAACAAGGGTTAAAGTGTTTGGGAGATTACCTCATAGCGCTCCTTCATCATATTCACCAAACCGGCCTTGTAGTCTCGACTTGTGTATAGGCGGTTTAAGAATCCGGAATGAAGCTCCTCAGCAGAAAGGTTAACATAGCTGGATAAATATGTCTTCCCTTTCCCCTTGCCCATAGCAGCAAACTCCTCCTTGGCAGTATGCTTTGATAAGGCAACTGGATTGCCTGGGACGGTATGAGCAGTACTGATGACAATAACATCATCATCACCACCTTTTGACGGGCTCGGCAGATTGACAATATCTCTGGCTGGGCTCGACGGATTAACAGCTGGGCTCGACGGATTAACAGCTAGGCTCGGCGGATTAGCAGCTGGGCTCGGTGGATCAGCAGCTGGACTTGGAGGCGTAGCATGCGGGCTTGATGGATCAACATGCGAGCTGTGTCACTTCCGCGGATTAGCATCGATGGGCTGGATCTTGTGGGGCAGAGTCATCCATGACAACATCAGTGTCTCTACCAGCATCTTCTGGGGTCTTCTCCGGTTCAACTTCATTAGTAGGGCCACTGGTCTTGGCTTTCTTACTCAGTTGGGCCTTGGCACTACAATGTCAAAACAAAGATTAGTATGGTAAACCGACGCATGAAGAAAAAAGCTGAAGGGCAGTATACTTACCCAGCAACGGTCTTGAGGGGAGGCAATTGCGTGGTTGATGAGTCGCTAGATGAAGAATTAGAAGTTACCTGATAATTTGAATCAGACGGATTAAGTGGGTATCGAAAGCAACCCGCCAAGGGACAAGGTTTATTAAAAGAGGAAGAGACCTCTGGACGATGTTTCCGAGGTGGAGTGTCTGGTAAACCGGAGGAAGTGACTTGTTGGCCACTGTGCCGGGTTGTGCGACGACCTTCATGTTGCTATGTCTTCAAAGAAAATTGTGGATCCAAATGAGCAAGAGGGTGAGAGCGTTTTACTTTCCGAACTGCACGGCGAAATTTTTGAACCGGCACATGATCTGAACCGGAGGAAAGGGAGATTACCTCAACATGATCAGCATGGCTGGCTTCCACATCATCCTGGTAATAGTCATTGTTAATAAGGTGTATGAAAAATGAGCCAAGGGAATCAAGTTTTACCTCTTGATCTGATTCTTCGATATCTTCAGGCGGATCAGCGGACTCGGCGGTTTTCCTCTTGGCTGGTTTCTTTGTGACTTTGCTTTTGGCACGAGGAGCCCTCGTTGGTTTATCTTGAGTTTTCCTCTTCCAGAAGGAATCCTTGGCCTGTAAAAATTAAACAAAGGATTATTATAGCAGTGTTAAAGCGGAGACGGATCAAAAAAGCACAAGGTTAAAGTTTTTACCGCTGGCGGTTTGTTGGAGGCATAAATAGGGAGCAGCCCAGTTTGGCTGCATGCGGTGATCGGTTCGTCAAGCATCTTCTTCACACATTCAGTGACTTCATCATCAGTCATTTCTATTTCATTAAACCGTTGAAGATCCTTGGCGTCGCCGGTATACTCATGCATCAATCCGGAGCGGTGGCTTAAAGGTAGGATATGCCACGAAACCCAGCAGCGAACGAGGTCAACACTAGTCAAACCGTTGGCTAGGAGAGCCCGGAGCTTGGCGAGTTGAGGTGCATAAACTTGTCGTTCTTTGGCAGTTAGTCGTTGAGGTAACGGGTGGCCATTGCTAAGCTGGTGAGCGTGGTAACCCGACAAAGGATTTTCTCCTGCAGGGGCAGTGTTTTGACAATAAAACCATGTTTGGTTCCATTCTTTGGGATGGCTGTGGTGTTTTGCATGACGGAAGTCAACTTCTTTCCTTTTCTGGATTGACACCCCACCAAGTTCTGTGTTGGGACCATCAGAGAACTCAGTTCGGTGGTTTAAATGGAATAAGTCCCGGAAGAGCTCAACAGATGGTTCTTCTTGAAGGTAAACTTCACAGAATACTTGAAAATTGCATATGTTGGACACGGAGTTCGGTCTAATATCCTGTGGATGGAGTTGAAAGCTAGCAAGGACATCCCGAAAAAACTTTGATCCGGGAGGGCTGAATCCCCGGTCTAGGTGTTGCATGAACACAATCACTTCTCCATCTTGAGGCTCAGGAGGGCACTCAGGGCCAGGGACTCGCCAATGAAGGACATTCTTTGAGGCTAAAGCGCTAGTTGCAACATATCCATTGATTTGCGTTTCCGTGATCCGGGAAGGAACCCAGTTGCAAGGGGAGAATTGCTTGGTCATCTTGGAAAACAAACTGTAAAAGAAAAATGAAGGCCGATTTACGATTGAAGATTGATGTGCACTAATTGGTGTTAAACCGGGGAATTTGATCAAGGCATATATGTGAGTTAAACCGGAAATTACTACTCAAGTCAAGATGGCAGATTAAGTGAGGGCTAATGGCATATGCGGATTAACGACTACTAAAGGTTAAACCGTCCCTAAACAGAAGAGGAAGAGTTGAAATCTACTAAGTGTTTACAGAAACAGGTTTCACAATATGGCAATATAATTTTGGATCTACCGTGGTTCAACAAAGAATTTTTTTGAGCCCTACAATGGTGCTAAGAGGAACGGAGAAGGTCCAGATGGAGTTTTTCCAGGAACAGCAAGACGCTATGGTTCGACAGACTAAAGTTATGGATCTAACCGCAAAAGAAAATTATCAAGCATCACTAGATTCAGTAAAGAGGCTAAGAGAAAGGTGGAGAAGCACTGATGAACGTCGATGAACATGGATAAACCCGAAGCCCTAATGGAGATCTAGGGTTACGGGAAGAAAGCTTACCATGACCACGCAGCAGCGGAGGAGTATCGCAGGAGCTCTGGTACGAACAGGGTGATGCAGCGGCCTAGTCGGTGCAGATTCGAGGGTCAACGGCGGCGGCGGCGGCGTTTGAGCTCTTCGGGTCGCGAGGAGGAAGACGAGAGGCAAGGGGGAAAAATGGAAAGACCCCCCGGGCCTATTTATAAAGGAAAGGGGATAAAACAGTAGGTGCGAGAATCGAGGGGCTTGAAGCGGCAAAGGGGTCGTAGCTGTCGCCTCGATCTTCGGGAATTAATTAAGAGAAGGGAATCTTCATAAATCTTTTTATGCAGAGATGACATCATGACGATTTACTGCAGTGACAGAAGATGACGTCACGGCGGTTTACCGAAGTTTACAGGGAGATGACAACATAGCGGTTTACAAGAATCATTACAAGATGCTCACGGAATTTTTCTAAGTATTGAAGATTGACATGGACATGTTCTAATCAATCTGGGGCCTAATGTTGAGGATATACCTACTGAGTGTAAACCGCCCAGGAGGGGCCGGTTCACGCTCAACTATACTGAAGCCCATGAAGATAAGAAGATGGCGCTTTACTGATAAAGCTTAGAGGCCCGAAGCCCAGAGGCGGATTAGGGCCCATAGTGGTAAACCATCATAGTTGTATAACTTGTGTTGTAAGATAGGGAAAGGGAGAGACCGAGCCGAACACTTGTATGAGTCGGCCTCGGGACTCTGTAAACCGCCAAGGCCAACTCTCAGCATATATAAAGGATGACCCGTGGCGTTCAGTGGACGAGACAACAGCTCGAGACTCAGGCAAAGCGTATTTGCTCCCTGGTCATCGAAACCCCAATAATTCCATCACAACTAGACGTAGGCTTTTACCTTCATCGAAGGGGGCCAAACTAGTATAAACTCTCGTGTCCCTTGTCCGGTTTAACCCCTTCAGGCTAATCTCGTTGCGATGGCTCCACGACTAAGTCCTTCCGCTAGGACATCTGATGTGATATTTCCACGACACAAGCCGCAGAGATTTCTGAGCTCAATCGGAAACTTCGACTAGCCGATGAGGAGCTCGACCACGTCAACAAGCGGTTTGTATACGTCACTATTACATACCCAAAGTAATATGTGTGCTAATTCTTTAAATTTACTGAGTTTTATGACTTTACTCATAGTTGGCGCAGCCGAGGTCGAGTCCCTCAAGCGCGCGCTTGCCCAAGCCAAGAAGGAGGCGGAGGTGAGCAGGGCGGCCGCTGACAAAGCGGCGAAGGAGTTGGAGGTGGAGCGAACTGCCCGCGAACAACAAGAGGCACAGGTGGGCGAGGTCGAACGAGAGCTCAAGGACGCCATTACCAAGTGCGAGTCCTTGGAGCATAAGAGTTCGGAACGAGCCTCCGAGCTCACCAAAGCTCTTGAGAGCATGAAGGAAGCCTAGGTTGAGGCCCAAGGCGCTCGCCAGGAGATCCAGGAGGCCAGGAAGATAGCGGCTGGTAAGGCCTTTCTACCGCAGAGTAAATTTACAAGTAAGAGATACATCTTGCTAACTCGAGTTTGGAGTTCATCAGGCGAGTTTGCGGATCTTCCGAGGAGTGTTGCTGACGCCGCAGAGTTCTTCCGAGCCAAAGAGGGGAGCTCGACGGAGAAGTTGTTTTGGTCGCAATACCTTGCGCCAGAGCATCCGGTGCCCCTTAGCGGTTAGCTGAAACAGCTGACCGAGCTGCACAGCGTGGCTGGATTGGCCATGAAGGATGTAGCAGTCCATCTTTGGCCAGCCGAGCCCATACCCAGCAGCTACTTCGGACTCGTGAAGTGGCTGGTCGATGCGCGTCCTCAAATCGACGCCATCAAGCGGTCGGCCTGCATAGAAGGTGCTCGGATGGCCTTCGCCCAAGTCAAAGTGCAATGGGCGAAGATGAAGGCCACCAAAATTGCCACCGCAGGGCTGCCTGAAGGCAAGGATCACCGGCGGCCGGAGAAGTACTTCAGCGAGGTCCTCGAGGGAGCCTGCATTGTAGAGGGCTAGTGCGCAAAGGATATCATATTTGAGTAGTGGAGTCCGGTTCGTAAGAACCATGTAATGAACTCATAATGTGAAATATTTATGCTTGCGCGTTATGATTTTGTTAGTTTATCCTCCTGTTTGGCCGTTTATTTTATAAGTCTGAAAGTTTACCAGTAGTCGGCTTCTGCCCCCACGTAATATTACAGAGGTGTTCAGGAACGCATGTCCGCACTTTATCCAATGTCTTGGTCTGATATAGGAGGCGTCTTGCGAGGTGAACTAGGCAATCAGACTATGCGGCTTTATTACTTTCACTTAGCCATAAGATTCCACTGGTGGGGCTAAGTACTAGCCCCTGTTGCGTGAACGGCGATCCGGAGTACGACGCCTTTGCAACATGGCTGGTCAAAGCCCAGCCCCTCATATAACACGACATAAATCGCGAACGATTTGTAGTATAACACTAATTCACCGGATTGCTCACCCGCTCTTGCATATCATGACAGTCAGTTTTCGGCTTTCTCTACTGAGGTACTTAACCGAACGAACCAGAAATACAATCGCAGTAGTTCTCCCTTTGCTACCTTAGCCGAACTTGTGGAACGTAAGGTGGCAAGCACATGAGGCGGGTAACCCAACTATAGACCAAAGACATAATTCAGAGCTGATGCATATAGTGCAATATCTGGGACACCGAAGAGTTCTCTATAGGTGTGCGGACTTAACAGTTTGCGGGGCCGAATACAGCCCCTGGTATGAAGGTCGTGCCGAAGCATGTATGTCAGTTGAAAGCAAGGAGGGGATACGGATGACAACATAATATAAGAACCCAATCAAAAAGGTGGTGATCATCTGTTTCCTTTATATCCTTATTAATACGTCAAGGCGTGTTTCAGCAGACAATACCAGGAATATCAAGGTCATGTTACATGCCTAAAAAATTGTACGTAAGGGAAAGTCTAACACAGGGCCTAAAAGTAATAGTTCAAAGACTCTAGTGATGGCTTGCCGCCCGTCTGCGCCATTTCTCCTTAGTAATAAGTCCTTTGATAGGAGTATGTGATGGTTGGGAAAATAGGGCTCTTAATGAACCTTTAGTGAAAAAAATGTATGTAGTTCCAGTACGGTCAAGCCGTACTATGGACTTGTTCCGCAGTCTGCCTCCGGCACTGCCCAAGGTATTTTGAGTGCATAGTTATGTATGCGCGGTACGTAGGCTGCCACCTTATGGGGCAGTCGTCGAAGGCCGAACTGCTAATCAAGGTCAAGACCCATTTATTTATCGCAATGATGGGTGGACCAAACTCGTTTGGACACATCATTGGCTTTATTGCCCGACGAACTATTCGGCTTAATGAGGCCGTCGTACACCTCAGCTGCAAGGGTCGCGGTGTGCTCTTCAGTACGGAGGGAGTGCTCCATATTTCCATTGACTGTAATGACGCCACATGGTCCGGGCATCTTAAGCTTCAAATAAGCATAGTGCAGAACTGCGTTAAAGCGGGCAAAAGCAGTTCATCCGAGCAGTGCTTGATAACCACTACGGAAACTGACAATGTCAAAGATTAATTCTTCACTCCGAAAGTTGTCTGGGGAGTCGAATACTACCTCCAGTGTCAGTGAGCCCATACAACGGGCCTCCACGCTGGGTATCACACCTTTAAAGGTAGTGTTACTAGGCTTGATTCTTGATGGGTCAATGCCCATTTTGCAGACAGTGTCTTGATAAATCAAGTTGAGACTGCTGCCCCCATCCATAAGGACTCTAGTGAGATGTTATCCATTGATAATTGGATCGAGTACTAGGGCGGCCAAGCCCCCGTGACGGATACTGGTTGGGTGATCCCTGCGATCGAAAGTGATCGGACAGGCTAACCATGGGTTGAACACTAGGGTGACAGGCTCTATGGCGTAGATGTCCCTTAGTGCGTGCTTGCACTCCCTTTGGGGAATGTGAGTGACATAGGTCATGTTCGCTATTTTCACGTTGGGGGGAAACTGCTTTTGGCCCCCGGTGTTCGGCTAATGGGGCTCATCATCGTCCTCACTTGGAGTTCCTTTTCCCTTGTGTTCAGTATTTATCTTACCAGCCTGTTTGAAAACCCAACAGTTCATGTTGGTGTGGTTAGTAGGCTTATCGGGTGTGCCATGAATCGGACAGGGCCTCTCAAGAATTTTGTCCAAACTGGATGGACCGTCCTTGTTGCCTTTGAAAGGTTTCTTCCGCTGACCGGATTTAGAACCACTGAATCCGACATTGACTGTTGTATCATCTATGTCATCATTATTGCCCTGACATTTGTTTTTATTGCGGCGTGGTTTATCATTACCATCCCTGGCCTCAGAAGTGACAGGGTTGCCTGAGCTGTTGCTTCTATGAGCCAACCAACTATCTTAACCCGCACATAAACGGGTCATAAGTGCAGTTAAGGCTGCCATGGTCTTCGGCTTCTCCTGCCCAAGGTGTTGGGTGAGCCATTCGTCCCGGACGATGTGTTTGAAGGCCGCTAAGGCTTTGGCGTCCGGACAGTCCACAATTTGGTTCTTTTTAATTAGGAACCGATTCCAAAGCTTGCGAGCCAATTCGCCTGGTTGCTGGATTATGTAACTCAAGTCGTCCACATCCAGTGGCTGGACATAAGTGCCCTGAAAGTTGGCCCAAAAAGCATCTTCCAAATATTCCCAGGTTCCAATGGAGCTTTCTAGGAGGCTGTTCAGCTAGTGCCGTGTTGATCCTTTCAGCTTTAGAGGGAGATATTTCATGGCGTGGAGGTCATCTCCATGAGCCATATGAATGTGGAGAAGAAAATCTTCAATCCAGATGGTTGGATCCGTCGTTCCATCATACTGTTCGATGTTCACGGGTTTAAACCCTTTCGGAAACTGGTGTTGCATTACGTCATCGGTAAAGCACATAGGGTGTGCGGCACCCCTGTATCGTGCGACATCATGATGGAGATCGGATGAAATTTGAGTTCGGTTCTGATCCCGAATATTGTAATGTTCATCATGCTGGACTTCAAAACCGTTATCTCGTGCCGGGGCACGGCCTCTTGATCCATAGATCGATCTGGTCTGACCGGCTTTATTGGCCAGGTCCCGTTGCAAGTCATATGTGTAACCCGCATCTGTTGTCTCCTTGTCTCCTCGATGAGGGGGTGCGGGCTGGTGTTTGGCTTGATATGCCGCTTTATCCCGTCCATGTGGTGTTCGGTCTAGTTGGTCTGCATGATTGTATTTCGACGGTATTGGCTCAAGGGCTTCGTCGTTGAATTGTGGCAGCAGCTTACGCTTGGGGTAACTTTTGGAAGGTCGCTCGTGGCCGTACTCCTCTGCGGCTAGGACCTTGGTCCACCTTTCATTGAGTGTACCATGTTCCGCTTTGAGGTGTTGTTGTTTCTTCTTCAGGCTCCACGCTGTAGCGATGAGTTGTCGCTTGAAGCTTTCTTGCTTGAGGGGTTCCTCTGGGATGATAAAATCTTCATCACTGAGGCTAACATCCTCTTCGGAGACTGGCATATAATTGTTGTCTTTCGAATCTTTGTGATTATCGTGTTCGGAGCTATACTGACCCTCCTCCCTCTCATCCTGTTCAGATGTGGGCTCAACGCGGTGTTTGGGATCTTCGGCACTATCCGGGGTCTCATTATCTCCGGTGCCGGTATTACTATCCTTCGCCCGACACGATCGTCAGCGGTGCCACTGTCGTCGTCGCTTTGGTGGTTATCAACGGGCTTGTCCTCGTCGGGGTTCTGATTATCCTCGTCGTCCTTTTTATCAGGATTGTCCACCATGTATATGTCATAGGTTGAACTGGTCGTCCAATGCCCTGTGATGGGTGGGACTTGGCCTGATTCGGCGTCGGCATCGTCGTCCTTACCGTCGATGTCTTCGGATGCGTAGTCCAGCATGTCGGTTAAATCCTCGATAGTGGCTATTAAGTGGGTGGTGTGCGTTTCGTAAAATTCCCCGCTCTCAGCCCCCAACCCATGTTGGGTGCAGTTCGGAGCAAGGCTTCCGTAATGGCAAGATATCGCATTAAGCCCAACGCTTCGTCTAGAGGTGAAAGCTGGGCATGAGTCTGCGGATCTACCGGGCTGGGTTCTGTGACAGACACCTGGTCAGGCCTAATCGACGCAGACCTCGAAAGTTCGGAGTTGTCATCCAGAGGCGAGTCCAAGATGGCGTCTAGGTCTCCGGTCGGAAATTAGAAAAGTGTCCAGCGGGGCTTATCCTCCTGTCTTCGGACGATACGACCTGCTCCAGATCTAAGGCCGAGGCGGGCGTGAGTTTTGACCCCTGAATGGGATCTAAGAGTGGATCCAAAGAGCTTCCTTCATGGGGGAAAGGGGCGGCGACTGAGGCCGTGAACCCCTCGAAAATCAGATCTCCCCGGATATCAGTGATGTAGTTCAGGTTTCCAAACCTTATCTAGTGGCCGGGGGCATAACTGTAGACCTGCTCGAGGCGGCCGATCGAGTTGGCACGAAGCATGAAGCTGCCAAACACAAAGACCTGTCCAGGGAGAAAGGTTTCCCTGGACGCAGCATCATCGTTGATGAAGAGGCGAGCCATCAATCCTTCTGTCAACGATACAACGGAGCTCTCGATGAAAGCACCAATGTCGGTGTCAAAACCAGCGGATCCTGGGTAGGGGGCCGAAGTTGTCTGTCTGAAGATCGATGGTAACAATGAAATAAAAGGGGCATAGTGTTTACCCAGGTTCGGGCCCTCTTGATGGAGGTAAAACCCTACTCCTGCTTGATTATATTCGATGAGTATAGGGGTTACAAGAGTTGATATACCTCGAGATCGTAATGGCTAAACCCTAGCTTGGGTAGCCTATCAATGTTATGATCCGACCTTCGATCTAACCCTCCGGTTTATATAGATACCGGAGGGGCTTAGGTTGTATAAAGTCGGTTTAATAGAAAGGAAATAGTATATCTGGATATCTAAACTTGCCATCCACATATACAGGAGTCCCTACCGGACAAGAGATGTGGTCTTCTGCCTTGTATCTTGACGGCCCATTAGTCCGGCCCATATCCAATAGACCAGACGCACGAGGACCCCTTAGTCTAGGACTCCCTAAATCCCCAAGAAAGCTGCTCCACCAAGGATCTCAGGAGGGTAGGGTGTCCGGCGGTGCTGCCTCAAGACCTATGCCCACGGACGAGGCGCCTTCCCCTCTCGCATAGGAAGGCGCGCCCAGCGCCCCTCTCAAGTTGGGCTCGGGGGCTCTCCTATGGAGGGTCTCTGACCTGGCCAGCGTCACAAGGGAGGCGCTCGGGCACCGTGTGGAGGCGTGCTTCAATGCGCGCTTCCATAAAGAAAGCGCAGGGCGCGAAGCACCAGGCGCTCAGGAGTTCATCACTAAGGCAATCAAGGAGAATTAGGAGGCAAGAGCCATCTGGGGTGATCGCTGCCCACCACCAGGCGCGATTCCTTGCCCCACGAGGACAGGGAGTTGCGCGTCTACGTCAACATTCTAGGGCTCAACAGGGCCGCGTCTCAGGAGCTCTTCTGGCCGTCCCGTGTTGGCCAATGCGAGGGCCCCCCTCACAGCCACGTTCACATGCCCTTCGTTTTGTTGAACGCGTCTGCCACATTCCAGAGCCACATACGGGGCGTCCTGGCAGCTCAGGAGGCCAGGCGCCAAGCGATCCAGGCGGAGATGGCGATGGATCCTCACGAGCCCCCGGACCTCCAGAGCCTCCCAAGATTCAGGACCAGGGTGGCTCATGAGGAGCGACCTCTGCAGCGTGCGTCTTCAACTAATCCAACATCTCTTCAGCAACGGTACCAGGTGACATCTTTTCGCTCGTCCAATTGGGGGCGCCCCTCGGGCTGCATTATCCCCAAGTCGCGTGGGTCCGTCCATGCGACATGTATCCTTCTTGCATCTAACAGAACTGGCCTTACCTTCTTCCATGAGTTGCTTTATGACTATAATCTATTCGTCCGGTGCTTCGTCGCTGTGAACGTCGCACGCCCTTGCAAGCCCACCCGCGACCGCCTCATGCTTAAAGACTGGCATGGCGTCTGTGCTCGGGTCCGTCCCTGCAGCGTTGCTAAACCCAAGAGGCTGACCTCTGGCTCACGGGCCAGTTCCCGTGCACGTCACCTCCCATGACCCTTGGTGCCTTGTTCTTGCATGAGCTAATCGCGGGTGGATGAGTGAGGGTGCACGACCCGTTGTCGTGTCACCACGGGAGCCGCGCATCGATTGTCTTTCTTCAGGACCTTCACATGAGAAGACTGGGCATGGCATTTGTGCTTGGGTCTATCCCTGTAGCATCAATAAACCCAACGGCTGAGCTCTGTCTGGCGGGCCGGTCCCGTTCACGTCACCTCCTGGGGTCGTTGGTGTTTGGCCTTCTCATGCGATAACCTCAGGAGATTCACTCGGCGCAGGTTGCCTAACCATCCCGCAGGACTATCACAAGTGTTCCCAATCAAGTTATGCTGCAACCCACCTTGAGGTAGGGCCTCGTGAGTCCCACGCTGGCTCAGAGTGCCCAGACACACCTCCTCTAGCCTTGCCGTGCAATCCATGTGTCAGGGCAGGGCTGTACATGCCCCGCGGTCTCTCCTTAGAGGGAGCCCCCACCCATGTACTAGTGGAAGCACCATGCTCCATGCTGGCAGTCGACATGGTCGAGGAGCGGCTATGCCCGTGCAAGAGCGGAAGCGCCATGCTCTGCGCTAGTGATAAACAACTAAGGGTAGCCTCATGGCTGCAGCAACCTCAGGTGAGCCACCAGGCTCAATGCTTAGCCTCACCGCGCTGCTTTCCCTCGGGAGAGTAGTGTGAGGGGGCTGGGCACGGGGGCTATGCTCAGGTCACGCCTGGCGTATGCCACCTCTCCAGGTCCCATGGACCTGGTCTTCACGCACTCCTCCCAAGCGAGAGCCCGGCGAGGAAAGATTTGATGGTGTGTTTGTACGTCAAGGGCGACTCCTGAGCATCGCGACTCAGAAGCCTAACTGGTCACGTAGCCCCTCACCCCTTGGTATCGTCCTGGCGATATGGACGACCCAGCGACGGCTGAGGTATGTGCAGGGCCGGGCCCTGCCGACGAAGAACGCCAAGACCTGCTCCCGTATCTCCTTTCTAAGGGTTGTTTATACGTCAAGGGGGACTCCTGAGTATCGCGACTCAGGAACCTAACTGGTCACATAGCCCTCACCCCTTGGTCTTGTCCTGGTGATCCGGACGACCCAATGGTGGCTGAGGTATGCGCGGGGCTAGGCCCTGCCGTCGCGGAACACCAAGACCTGCTCCCGTATCTCCTTTCTTAGGGTTGTTATTACGTCAAGGGGGATTCCTGAGCATCGCAACTTAGGAGCCTAACTGGTCACATAGCTGTCGGTGTCAAAACCGGCGGATCTCGGGTAGGGGGTCCTGAACTGTGCATCTAAGGCTAATGGTAACAGGAGGCGGGGGACACGATGTTTACCCAGGTTCAGACCCTCTCGGGTAATACCCTACTTCCTGCTTGATTGATCTTGATGATATGAGTATTACAAGAGTTGATCTACCACGAGATCGTAGAGGCTAGACCCTAGAAGCTAGCCTATGATTGTGATTGTTGTTGTCCTACGGACTAAACCCTCTGGTTTATATAGACATCGGAGAGGGCTAGGGTTACATAGAGTCGGTTACAGAGAAGGATATCTACATATCCGAATTTCTAAGCTTGCCTTCCACGCAAAGGAGGGTCCCATCCGGACACGGGACGAAGTCTTCAATCTTGTATCTTCATACTCCAACAGTCCGGCCAAAGTATATAGTCCGGCTGTCCGAGAACCCCTTAATCCAGGACTCCCTTAGTAGCCCCTGAACCAGGCTTCAATGACGATAAGTCCGGCGCGCAGATTGTCTTCGGCATTGCAAGGCGGGTTCCTCCTCCGAATACTCCATAGAAGATTTTGAACACAAGAATCGTGTCCGGCTCTGCAAAACAAATTCCACGTACCACCGTAGACAGCACGATATTCCACAAATCTAGTCTGCTAACAAATTTTTATAGCGTGACATCACGCCATGGCCCGGTCATTATTCGAACCGTTTTTCACAACCTGCCACCGCACATATCGCAAGGCGGTTTTATCGACACGTCTTGTCGAAGCAGAGATCGTGTCCCCTTATCGTGGGATTCTCATCAATACGGGCGTGGGTAATCCAACCGCGCCATCAATCGTGGCGCTTGGGGAATAAGCGATTTTAAAGGGCAAGTGGGGAGGCGCGGGATCTCTGCTACCTTTATAAGGGGATAAGAACTCCCTCTTTCACCCACGCCTTCTTCCTCTGTGCATCCATTCCTTCTTGCTCAAGCCCTAGCGCTCAGGCGTTCGTCTTCTCCACCCAAAAAGGTTTCCTGAAAATGTCCGGATCCGGAGCAGGAGGCAAGTGGATGGCCTCTACCGTCCGGGAGAAGGATATCAAAAAGCTTCGGGGGGCGGGTATTTGGCCAAGAGAATCGGCCATCATCTTCCGACGACGGGACAAATCGTCCCCACGCCGGAACCCCACGAGAGGGTGGTATTCCTCCCTCATTTTGTCCGCGGGCTAGGGTTTCCCCTCCATCCATTTGTTCGCGGCATCATGTATTATTATGGGATTGATTTTCATGATCTTTCCCCCAATTTCTTCCTCAACATCTCGACATTCATCGTCGTGTGCGAGGCCTTTCTCCGCATCCCACCACACTTCGGCTTATGGCTGAAGGTTTTTAATGTGAAGCCCAAGGTAGTGAGCAGCGAGCATGCTGAATGCGGAGGCGCCATGGTGAGCAAGATGCCCAACATTACATGGCCAACAGGTACTTTCAATGATTTTGTCAAGGAGTGGCAGCAGCAGTGGTTTTACATCACCGAGCCGCGCGGGCAAGGAATGCGCTGCTGCTCCAGAGTTCCGATCCGGCGCCCCCCTGCGACTTACGTCCTGGCTCAAGAAGGGCCTGAACCGGGCTTCGTCTGACGAGCTATCAGAGCTCCAGACGCGCGTCCAATACATGGAAGACAAGAACATCAAGCTCGTCAATGTAGTCCAGGTGATGTTAGTTCGCCGGATTCTACCTTGTCAACACCGGACTTGCAATTTATGGGAGTTCGACCCGGCCAAGCACCAGACCTTGCTAGAGCTCTTCGGCTCCTCGCATAAGGACATCTGGAAGGTGGTTTTCAATTATGAAAAATCATGGCCGGACTCCACCGAGGACCGTGGGTACCATTTGTCCCGCCCTGCAAGTTCGGTAAGTGATTGTTCATTGACAGTTCATATGTTTTATTCGCATATCCTTTAGGAAAATGCTTGATATGTTTCCCCCAAATTTCCTAGGGCTAGGCGAAGAAGGCGGGGCGGATCTACTGTCCGGCCCTGCTGCCAGAAGAACCGACCGGCCCACTTCTGATGATGATGCTGGTCCCGGAGCCTTACAAGGCACCGAAGAAGAAGGCCGAAAAGGAGGCCAAGAAGACCAGGGCGGCCTCCGTCGTCGTGGCGCTTCGGACACAAGATCCGAAGACTCCAATGTCCATTCTTCCTCCGAAGAGGATGAGGAGGAGGAAGGAAACGAATCCCCCGCGGGAGGAAGAAAGAAAAGGACGACCTCCACATCTTTGGAGGCCGAGTCGCCTAAGAGGGAAAAACTCCTCTTCAAGAGGAGTCCACCGCCGCCGCCGATAGCAGCCCAGAGTGGGATCCCAGCGCCAAGCTCCTGGTGAACTCGTGAGTATAAAATCCGAACATACTCATGTGTCCAGACTTGTCATGGCATGATATTCTAATCTGAGCCATACTTTTTTTAGTACGGCGAGGTCCCGCGCCGAACAATCCTCGTCAGAGGATTTGCTGGGTTCGGATGCAATGGAGAGCAGGACACCCCCGAAGGCCCCCTCCCCCAAACATATGAATGAAACCAAGGTTTCATCCTAGAAGGACCCAGGCCACGGAGGGGGCAAAAGATCGCAAAGGCGGCGCCAGGATGCCAGACTTCAGGGTCCGGACACACGGGAGAGAAGGCTCCCGTGGACGTCGCGGCGGGTGTTATCTTGAATCCGGCCCCCAGCCGGACACGATTCCGGAGGCCCATAAGGCCCCAGGGTCAGGCAGGCGGCCTCCGTCAGCTAGAGGAGGTGTGTTTGTTCCACTGGCAACCTCTGTCCAACCGGAGGTGCCGGATGCTTTATAGGCGACGCTGAAGGGTGCCTCCATCGTTGACGAACACCGTGCCCTTATGGGTGCGGTGATTGAGAAGATTCAGTCCCCTGAGAGTGGACTGAATGAATCGTGTATCAGCCTCATAAGAGGCTTTGAGGTATGTTTTATGAGGTTTGAAAGAGTGTCATGGTATAGATAGGAGCCCCTGATACACTGTTCGGTGAAAGAAAGAACCGGACAGAGGATCAAATTTATGTTCGCAGGAGACTCACTTGATGCATCTATCACTCTTTTTAATAAGCAGGCGTCTGTAGTGACTGCCGCCTCTCATGCCGCGGAAGTATCCGGACTGAGGCATAGTCTGGAGCGGGCCGAAGGAGAACTTGGCCAAGTGAAGAAACAGCTGGAGGATAACCAATGTATGCAGAAACCTTGTCTATTTAGCACAAATGAATAAGTGTGCCTAATGAAAATATTTTTGTAATGTGCTCTAGGGGCGTCGGCCAAAATTTAGGCTCTTAAAAAGGCTGTGGCCGAAGCCGAGAAGAAGGCAGCCGCAGAGCAGGCTCTCCGTGAGAAACACGAGGCCAGAGTTATTGAGGCTGAGCGAGAGCTTCAAGAGGCCGTGAATAAATGCAAGACCTTGGAACAAAGTTTAGCAGGGAAAGAATCCGAACTCTCCCAGGCTCGCCAAGCCGCAAGTGATGCCCGGGGGGAAGCCCAAGGTGCCTTGAAGGAAATCCGGGAGGCGAGGAAGATTGCGGCTGGTAAGGCTTTTTCTATACAAAGCGGGTATTTGAAAGGAGAAAATCAAGTTGAGAGTTTAAATTCTGATTTCTCCAGGGGATTTGCGAAGCTACCACGCAGCATATCTGATGCCGCCCAATTATACCGAGCTGAAGAGAGGAATACTGCGGATAAGCTCTTCTAGATGCAGTATCTGGCGCCGAATTATCCGGTGCCGTTTTCCGATAAACTGAAGCAGCTGGTCGAACTGCATAAGGTGGCTGAGCTAGCCATGAAGGATTTGATTATCCGGCTGTGGGCCGTCGAGCCAATTCCGAGCAGTTACTTCGGGCTCGTGAAGCGGCTTGTGAGTGCCTGCCCTCGACTCGAAGTCGTCAAGAAGTCTGTCTGCATAGAAGGTGCACGAATGGCCTTCGCCCGCGCAAAGGTGCATTGGGGGAAGATGGATGTGGAAAAGCTGATGACCGAGGGACCGCCGGAGGGAAAGGAGCACCGCAAGCCCGAGCTGTGTTATGAAGGTGTCTTGAAAGGAGCCCACCTTGCGGCGGAGCAATGCACCAAGGACATTATATTTCCATGAATGCGATCATGTTTGTCCTTTGTAATATTTGAACAAGATCATTTCTATCATTTATTGCTTGTCGTTTGAAAGTTTTTCCTCATGTGCGGCCGTTTTATATACTAATCCTGAGAGTTGGCCAGTCATCGGCTTCTGCCCCCACGTAGTAAGTACGGGGATGTTCGGGATAAACCTGAACACTCTTTATCCCAGCTTTGCGTCCTTGAAGGAGGTGTTCAGCATAGCGAACCAGGCAATCAGACTAGAGGGCTTTATCACTCTCACTTAGCCATAGGAGTTTAAAAAGGAAGGTAGGCGCAGCCCCTAGTGTTCAGAAGACCGCACGAGGAGCTTTACAGGCGCCTGATCGGAAAAAAAGCCGATCCCTCGCATGCTGCATTGGTTATGGCATTATGCGGAAGAAATCCTTAAAGATTTTACAACCTCTCGAACAGCTGACCTGCTCTCGCTGCACCATGACAGTCAGTTTTCAGCTTTCTCTACTGAGGTGCTCGTCCGGAAGAACTAGGACACAATCGCAGTAGTTCTCCCTGTGCTACCTTAGACGATATAGCGGAACATAAGGTACCAAAACATAGGAGCCGGGCAAACCCAACTATTGACCCAAGAGATGATTCGGAGCTGATGCATATAATGCTATAAGTTCGGGGTGCCGAACTGCCGTGAAGGTGTTCGGACTTTGTTGACATATTATGGGTATAAAGAAGCCCCTGGCATATTGAGGCATAACGCGAAATGTTGTTTCCTTTTGACAAAAGAGTTTTAATAGGAAAAAAGAGCATCATATAAACTCACATGTTGTATTTGAATAATACGTCGATGCATATGAGTACAGGTATTGTGATAAAAAGAAATATGACTGTGGAACCTGCTGAGACCAGGCGGGAGGAAGGTGTATGCGGATTCGGAGTGTGGTCGGATGATCATAGAGGGGAATATCTAGAGATTCCCTTACGCGCTCGAACTGTCTTCACGCCATCCGTCCTGGCCTACGCAGAGGTGAACCTGCAAAGAACATGTAAGAAATGGTTTCGCGCCACAGAGTGGTTGAGCCGCGGTATGTGGCTTGTCTTAACTTTTTGCCGGAGTGTTTTTAGTTAAGCTTCGGGCGAGCCGGGCTATCCTGCCGCGCAGTAGTTCGGACTCCTTTGGCAGTGTCCAGGAGCTGGGCCTTGCCATTAACCGTGATGGCGCCATGCGGACCAGGCATCTTGAGTTTACAGTAGGCGTAATGTGGCACCGCATTGAACTGAGCGAACGCAGTTTGTCCGAGCAATGCCTGATAGTCACTGTGAAAGGGGACGATGTCGAAGACTAACTCTTCGGTATGGTAACTGTCCGGAGATCCGAAGACCACTTTCAGTGTGATCGAGCCGTCTGTGAGCCTCTGCACAGTATGACACCCTTGAAGGTGGTTTTTGTGGGCTTGATCCTTGAGGGGTCGATGCCCATTTTGCAGACTGTATCCTGATAGAGCAGGTTCAAGCTGCTGCCACCGTCCATGAGGACTCATGTAAGGTGGAATCCGTCAATGATGGGGTCGAGGACCAATGCGGTCGAACCGCCATGACGGATACTGGTAGGATGGTCCCTGCGATCGAAAGTGATCGGACAAGAGGACCATGTATTGAGCTTTGGGGCAACTGGCTCCATTGCGTAGACGTCCCTTGGTTCACGCTTCTGCTTGGGAATATGGGTTGCGTATATTATATTCACTGTTTTCACCTGGGGGGGAATTTCTTCTGTCCTCCTGTGTTCGGTGATCGGGGCTCTTCGTCGTCATCGTTGCTTTGGGACCCCTTCCCCTTGTTTTCGGCACCTGATCTGCCAGCTTGTTTGAAGACCCAGCATTCTCTGTTGGTATGATTGGCTGGTGTTCCTGGGGTGCCATGAATTTGGCATGGACGGTCGAGTATGCGGTCCAAATTGGACGGGCCTGCATTGTTTTTGTTGAATGGCTTTTTTCGCTGACCGGACTTGGAGCCACTGAATCCGGCATTGACTGCCATGTCTTCGGCACTATCACCGTTTTATGATGCTTGTGTTTGTTGCACAGTGGTTTGTCATTGCTATCCCTGGCTTTTGATGTGCCATGCTTGCTTGCTGTGTTGTTGCTACGAGCCAACCAGCTATCCTTGCCCGCACAAAAGTGGGTCATGAGTGTTGTGAGGGCTGCCATGGACTTTGGCTTTTCTTGGCTGAGATGTCGGGCAAGCCACTCATCGCGGATGTTATGCTTAAAGGCCGCTAGGGCTTCGGCATCCGGACAGTCAACAATTTGGTTCTTTTTAGTTAGGAACCGGGTCCAAAATTTACTTGCTGACTCTCCGGGCGGTTGGGTTATGTGACTTAAGTCGTCAGCATCCGGTGGTCACACATAAGTGCCCTGGAACTTGTCAAGGAATGTGTCTGCAAGGTTCTCCCAACTCCCGATGGAGTTTGCCGGCAAGCTATTTAGCCAATGCCGAGCCGGTCCCTTGAGTTTTAGTGGGAGGTACTTGATAGCGTGTAGATCATCTCTGCGGGCCATGTGAATATGGAGGAAGAAATCTTCTAGCCATACCACAGGGTCTGTAGTACCATTGTATGATTCAATGTTCACGGGTTTAAACCCTTCTGGGAATTCATGATCCATTACTTCATCAGTGAAACCTTTGGGGGTGTCTTGACACCCTTTGTGCGAACTACGTTGTATTCTATCCAGCCGGTCTTTTGTTTATTGTATCTGGCGTGACGGTCATCGTCACACATTGTGGCGCGCCCCTGTGATCCGTAGATCGATCTTGACTGTCCTGCTTTGTTTTCCAATACGTCTTGCCGGTCCTTCGTGTAGCCCCGAGCCTTAGTGTTGTTGTTTGATTGGGGACGGGGTGCGGTCTGGACTTCGGGCTGGTACGCCACTTTGTCTCGGCCACGGGGTGGCCAGTCAGCTACATCATGTGCTGGTAGTGTGGGTTCTAATGCCTCCTCCTCGAGTTGAGGTAGCAACCTGCGCTTTGGGTAACTTTTGGCAGCCAAGACCTCGGTCCATCTATCAGTTAGCAGATCTTGATCAGCTTGAAGTCATTCTGCTTTTCTTCGAGCTTTTGCGGTGGCTATAAGCGGTGGCTTGAAGCGCTCCTGCTCGACGGGATCCTCAGGCACGATGAATTCTTCGTCGCCAAGGCTCACTTCGTCTTCGGAGAGAGGCATGTAGTTATCATCCTCTGATTCCCCATTTGTTGCCTGTTCTTTAGGGCTAGCTTGCCCATCTTCTTGCTCGGCCTGCTTGAAGCCTGGCTGGGCAGGATTGTTTTCATCTTCGGCACCATCTGGATTGTTATCATCTCTTGTGCCGGTATCACTATTTTTGCTGTGGCGGGGCTTGGAGCGGCGCCTATGACGCCGGGGCCTAGATTGCTTCTCCAAGGGGTTATCTTCCATTGCCTCATCGCCATTGTTTTCTTTGGGGGTGTCCACCATATAATATATATATATATATATATAATATCATATGATGAGGTGGTTGTCCAGCGCCCTATAGGTGGTGGTTCCTGTTCTTCTCCTGCATCGTCGTCCATACCGTCCATGTCCTCGGAGTTGAAGTAAAGCACGTCGGTTAAGTCATCGACAGTGGCTATTAAGTGGGTGGTGGTTTGGGAACGAATTTCTTCATCGTCCGCTTCCCACTCGAGCCGGACATAGTTCGGCCAAGAATCTCCCGACAAGGAAATAGACCTTAATGAATTTAGCACATCACCCAAGGGCGAGTGCTGAAAACTATCTGTGGAGGTGAACTCCATGACCGGTGCCCAATCAGATTCGATAGGTATGGACATACGTGGTTCGGATCCTGTAGCCAGAGACGAGTCCGAGGGTCCGATGACACCACCCTTACAGGAGGTGGGATCAGTGTTCGGCTCCAACGCCGATGAGTGTGCGGCCTTCGTGGCGGGGTCCATCCACCCGTCCTCGGAAGGCGCTATCTGCTTGGGATTGATTCCCGGGATAGCCGCAAGTGCGATCTCCCAAACACTGTCTGATGGCAGACCTAAGTCATGCTCGTCACGACTGTTCGGCGTACCTGACATGGGCTCGAATCCGTCGAAGATCAAGTCTCCGTGGGTATCAGCAGTATAGTTCACGCTTCCAAACTTGACCTGATGGCCAAGGGCGTAGCTATCAATCTGCTCCAGGTGGCCAAGCGAGTTGGCCAATAGTACGAAGCCGCCGAATATGAAGATCTGTCCGAGAAGGAAAACTCCCCCCTGGACCGCGTCGTTGAAGATAATTGAAGGAGCCATCAAGCCTTATCGTGACGACACAGTGGAACTCTCAATGAAAGCACCAATGTCGGTGTCAAAACCGGCGGATCTCGGGTAGGGGGTCCCAAACTGTGCGTCTAAGGCTAATGGTAACAGGAGGCGGGGAACACGATGTTTACCCAGTTCGGGCCCTCTCGATGGAGGTAATACCCTACTTTCCTGCTTGATTGATCTTGATGATATGAGTATTACAAGAGTTGATCTACCACGAGATCGCAGAGGCTAAACCCTAGAAGCTAGCCTATGACTGTGATTGTTATTGTCCTACAGACTAAACCCTCTTGTTTGTATAGACATCAGAGAGGGCTAGGGTTACACAGAGTCAATTACAGAGAAGGAGATCTACATATCCGAATTGCCAAGCTTGCCTTCCATGCAAAGGAGAGTCCCATCCGGACACAGGACGAAGTCTTCAATCTTGTATCTTCATAGTCCAACAGTCTGGCCAAAGTATATAGTCCGGCTGTCCGAGGACCCCTTAATCCAGGACTCCCTCAGTAGCCCCTCACCCCTTGGCTTTGTCCTGGTGATCCAAACGATCCAATGGCGGCTGAGGTATGTGCGGGGCCGGGCCCTCCCGACGCAGAACACTAGCTAAAGCAAACAGAAAAGAGATCGCATAGCCCTAGCAAATTATTACAAAGCATATTGTCTCTCAAAAGTACCAAGCACAAGTTCTTACGCCTCCGCGAGGCACGATACATGTTGCAAAGCTGAAACAGGGGGAAGCGCCGCCATGAAGCCTCTTCTTCAGCCATGGGCGCCGTCATCGCTCGCCTGGGGAGCCCCATCGTCGATGATGTCGCTGTTATCCTTGCCATCATCCCTAGCCATGGGGTCGACAGCGAGGAACTTCTGCAACAGGGTCTCCACCTGATCCTTCACGGCCTTAGCGACGACGATATAGGACTCGGGGTCCACAGGCTCGAGCAAGGCACCGAAGTCGAAGCTGGTGTCCCGGATATAGAGGTGGCTGAAGACACGCATCATGGCCGAGGAAGAAAGCTCGCGGGACTTTCCCCCCACCATGGAGCCTACTCCGAAGATGACGCCCTCGAGTGCCGCGACGAGCGTAGGTAGCACCACGACGGGACCTTAGTCCGGAGTCGCCATCGGATCCTTGTGCTCGCCCCCGAAGAGATCCTGTAATGCCTTGCAAGATCTCATCTCGAGGGAGACGAAGGCATCAAGCCCCATAGCGGCCACCTCCTCAGCCCTGGCAAGGAGCTTCTCCCTGGCCTCCAGCCGAGCCTTCTCGTCGGAGACAAGCTTGGCGTGGGACACCTGGACTGCCTCCACCTCCTCCCTCAACTTCTCCAGGCGGCCGCATTCCGTGGCCTGCTCCCGGGTTGCCTGTGCCAGCTCGGCATCACGATCGGCAACCGCAGCTTCCCGGGCCTTCAGCTCCTCCTCCCACACCTCGAGCTGACGGGCCTGGGTAGCCTGCTGATCGCTGTGGGTTTTTAGCTTGGCCTCCGCCGCACAGCAATGCTCCTCGGTGACCTTGGCTTCCTTCAATGCCACGTCGCCGGCAGCTGCAGCCAGGCCGGCCACCTTCCAGCCCTCCTCTGCGGATGCCGCGGCTTCTCCCTAGGACGGCCTGACAGATGCATCGGCCTAGAGCCACACCAAGACCAGCTCTAGGTGCCCCAATGCCCTGCGCCAATCATGAAGATCGTCCCGAAGCTGGTCTGGCATGAAGAGGGCCTTATCTAGAGCACCGGGCGCGGCAGAAGAACCACGGCCCGTCGGCGTGACGGACTGTAGAGGAGACGGCGCCAGCGTCAAGACTGGCAAAGCAGCAGTAGCAGAGAGGACCGTGTCGGCGTTCTGGGAACGGGGGTCCCCAGACTTGCCTACCTGCAACCTGCGGCATGGCTCGAGCTGTGGCCCAGTACGGCCCGTCTGCATCAACCCAAGCTCAAGACCCTCGCGAGGGGTCAAGCCTCGCGGGGCGGACAACGCAAGGCTTCCTCAGGGGCGGCCTCATCAGGCAGGCTCGCGAGGGGGCAGAGAGATCAAGGCAACGAGTACCTCGCGAGGTGCTCGTGCCGCAAGCCATGATGATCGAGGCCAGGAGGGCGCCAGGCGGGCGCCAGCCAGCACAGTGTCCTCGTTTCCTCTTTGGTGCAAAGGGGGCAAGCGCAGGCGCGGAGTACCGAGGCATAAAGCAAAGGTTTCCCTATCGGTGCAACGAGACCAAGACCAGCAGGACTGCAAGACGGATATCACCGTGGAGCCTAGGACAGCGTCATCGCCAGTGCCTTTGGCAGTCGAAGACCAACTTTAGTCAGGATAGCTTGTACTAGCTGTCCCCCTTCAAAATGGCCGTTGTTGGCTCCCTTCCCGCTCAATATTTGGGAAGAGGACCAGGGCCTCTATAAGTACAGATAGCCACCACAGTAGAAGCGGGATCGAATCCTTCCCAAGAAGAACACCGCACCAGCTCAAGAACACCCCTCGCGAGGTTGTTGTTCCTCTATACTGTTCATCATCACCCCAGAGGCAATCCACCACACCACACACTGGATTAGGGTATTACACCACAACGATGGCCCGAAGTAGTATAAACCTTGTGTCCCTCGTGTTGTTCATCGTGTAGCTTAGATTTACGGCGAGGTTTTGGGGCGTGGATCGGTAGGGAGAAGATCTTCGTGCGCACCCCAGAGTTCGAACCTTAAGGGTTTTGCCGGAACCCGATATTCGACATTTGTTGTGCGATGTAGGGGTGCGCCGGAATCTTCTTTCCACGGTTCTGCTTCCACTGCTTCGTCGCATCATGTCCGGTGACCCGATGGCCAACACCGACCGCTGGGTGGCATGGCCTGCCCATGCCGTGCCGCCTACCCAAGGTGACCTCAACCCCGCGCCTCAGGCAGCCCGCGCTCCGCAGAACGCTGCGGGGCACGGGCGACGAGGTCAAGCGTCGCCTGCCCTCACTCCGCGGCAGGTGCGATGAGCAGCAAGGGCCTCAAACCACGTCGCGGCCATAGCGCCGCACACCCGGCGGGAACAGGCGAACATGAAGGTCGCGCTCACCGTGGCTCGGGAACTGCTACAGCGCCGGCTGCAAGAGAGCGGCCATGACGTGCTGCTGGAGCGCGTCGCCGAGCTCCTGGATGCCGCAGCTTCAGGGGCGCCTCCTTTCTGTGCCCAGCTTCCACCCTAGGCCCCGGGCGGATCATACAGAGGGCCCATCCATGCCCGCGCGCCCTCAGGCGTGCCCCAAGGCTTCATCAACACCAGCTCAACCATCGGCGCAGGGTGTCAAGTTGCACCAGCACCACCCCAGTAAGCGAGGGATGCGACGCCGCCACCTGGCCGGGCCGCCTATCACCCCAAGGCGGCGCTCGAGCTGGGCGCGTGGAGCATGAGGCACTACAGCGAAGCCTTCGGGGTGGCAACCTCGGAGGCTTACGTGCCCCTTATGGTGGATCGCGAATACGCGCTGGAAGACGACCCTGGCTCGTTCCTCGGGCCAGGCTGGGAGGAAGAGACGCCAGAAGCCGAGCCTCTCCAAGATCCTCAAGGAAGCCTCACCGGCCGCGCTGGCGGCAGCGGCTACCAAGTACCACTGATTCCTCAGGAGCAAGCTTATGCTAACCATGGGTCACAGGGGGTTCAGGTCGCTACAGCTGAAGGCTACCCCAGCTCGGCAGCCTCCCTTCCGCCAGGAGGGGCACACTGGGGGCTGCAGGAGAGGGGTCGGGAGCCAGGCCCCTCCCCACAGCGCGTGGAGCAAGGTGTTTCTCGCATGTAGGCCCTCTGCTGGGGAGCTGCCGCAAGGCCTGCCCCTGGCAGAGGACCCGTGGTCGTCGGGGGAACCGCTGGCGTCCCCTTTACCCCATTGGCGTCGTCCTTGGTTTCAGGTTGCCGTCAATGGCGGTCGAGGGTGGCGCAAGGTGGGGCCCTCGTTTGGCAATATGAAGCAAGGCCGGTACCTATGAAGAAAGCCCAGTGCCTGTGAAGCTCGCCGCCCGTGACACTCTCACGTAATAATGAGTTGGGGTTGTACACGCCCCGAAGTCTCCGGAGAGCCGCCCTCGGGCCTCTGGGGCTCCCTCCCACGCCCAGTGGCAGCACTTAGCACCGCGCCGATGAGAAGACGTCGAAGACTAGACTAGGTGCCGGACGCAGCCTTTTGCTTTTTACCTCCCTTTCTGTGGTCGAGCTTCCTTGCTTCGGATTTAAGTTGAAGTTTAATTTGCATTTGCGTGTGCGTGGGGAGGTTTGTTTTGTCTCGATTCGTGTGTTTTCTCCCGTTCTGGTTTTTGCCTTGATTAGGAGTTCGCACCAGCTGCCTCCCCCACGCGAGACTCTCATGGCGGGCAGGCACAAGATCTTGTAGCATGTAAATCCCGGCCGGCACTTGCTCTCGCGAGGCTCTCACCACATGGTCAGCAGGTCACCCGGAGGACCCACGGGAAATCACAGACCCGCAAGCCTACCCACGGTACACCCGGGCTAAAGGTAAACCACAGCAATTAACCCATCGAGGGGCCCGCAACACCACGCGGGCGCGCATTTGGCGTCGTTCCTAGAAACATATGGACGATATTCCTTTTACATGAGGGGCTTCCCCTCCAAAAATGCTCTTACGACCTCTAGGGCCACGCCCGAGTTTCTCTATGCAGGATAAACAGTAGGGGGATACAGGATCAATCGGACATGTCGCTCATCACATCCTCTTGGTTGCCTCCAGAGGTGTCACTGGCACTGTTGTCGTTGTCACTGGCATCACCATCACCATCATCAACGCCATCTTCACCACTATTCACCACATCACCCTCATCCGCAGCAACTACCACCCCGTCATCATAAAAAGCGAAGGCCCGGACAAGTGCATCCACGTTGTCCTCCACCCACCATGCCAGGTCGCCTCGAATGGCCACAGGCATCGGAGTAATGACGGCGTCTAAGTCGAAGTGGGGATCTCTATCCTGAAGATGGCTGAAGACACGGGAGAATGCACGCCCGGGCAGGCCGCGGCTCCTCTCCTCGACAAGCTGGCGAGCTCTCTCAGAGCGAGTCTCCAGATGTGTCACTACGTCAGTGAAGAAGTGGAGGTGACCGGCATAGTTAGTCACATGGGGTTGCAGAGCGGTCGCATTGCAGATATTGCCCAGGGCCGCGTTGGCCCTATCCCTGAGCGCCTAGAGCATGGGGCCATGCATATGCTCCAGCATCTACCGCTGAAGAATTTCTTCTCTGTTCTACCGTGCAACGGACTCAACATCATCAACCCGCCATTGGAGAAAAAGCAGCTCGGTGCGGGAGGAGGCCAACTCAGTCTGCGCCGAGACCAGGGCGGCTGCGGTGGCCTCTGCGCGTTGCGTCGCTTCGGTCAGCTTGGACCTGAGAGCGGCAGTCCTTCCTGCAGCCTTAGCTTCAATCAGCTCCAGTCTCTCGCCGTACTCGCGCACAAGACCCGCGTGAGCTTCCGCCACGCGGCGGTCGACCTCTTCTTGCATCCAGGCCTCCCGCGCTCCAACGTTGTCCTCTGCTTGGGTAACCTGGCACTCCCTCATCTCCAACCACTCAAGGTTGAGAGTGCGCTCGGCTGCTTCCAGCATCAGCGCTTCTTCATGCCTCCGGAGCTCTTCCTCCTCGACGGGCATCCCCTTCAGCGACACAAGGGAGGCCTGGCACAACTCCACTTGCTGCTCCAGGCTTGGAGCTCCCAAGCGCATTTCTCCGTGATCTTGCGCCATCGGTCTGCTTCCCGAGCCTCCTCAATAGCTCGGGAGCAGGCCTTTCGCGAGGTCACGAGGGATGCTTCGGCCTTCGCGTTGTCAAGCTCGCGCTGATGACGCATGAGGTTGACTTCCACCTTCAGTTTGCGCCGCTCCTCAACTAGCCGCAGGACTTCAGCTTCCAGGCACGCGTCCACGTCCGCGAGCTCTCCACCGAGCTGGCCCATCATGTCCATCTCTTTTCGGAGGAACTCTTGGCGAACGGCGATGCGCTCCCGCGCTCGCTTGAGCATGTCGTCGATATCATCCTCCGCCGCCGGCGCCGGCGGAGGGCCCGGAAGCGGCTCGCCCCCTCTCAGCGGGGGGCTGGGGGCTAGCGCCCCCACAATCGCTGGGCGGGTTTCGGAAGGGACCCTGGCCGGCGCGGATCCATCCCCGGAAGAAGAGCCAAGGATCAACTTCAACCATTCGCCGTCCATGAACAAAGAGGGATCCCGGGGCAGGCTGGTCACGCCCCGGGCGAGGTCACGAAGGAAAGGCAGCAAGAGCACGGGCTCGAGGCACCGTGCGGGCCGGCTCGCCTCTCTGGCCGAACTTGCGTCAGGGGAAGCACGCAAGCTCGGCACACCCAAGGCCAGCGATGGAGGCGAGGCCGGAGGAAGCAGCTTCTTGGCAGGCTCCGTGAGCTTGGTAGGAGGGATCCTGAAGGGCCACAGTCAGGAAAGGGACCATAGAATAAGGAATTACAAGAATGAGGTACTTACTCGTCCATGGCGAAATACTTCCTATGCTTCAATGTCAGTAGGGGCGCTCACTGCTACTCGAAGACTCCTTCCTCTTGCGGAGGGCGTCGAAGTCTATGCGGAACCGACTCAGGCTCTCAACATGAGGGCCGACGCATGGCACAGACGAAGAAGCGCCTGGGCAGCCTGCCTCAGGGACGACAAGCTGAGAGGAGCGGTCGGGCACCGCTTCTTGGTGGCCTGCCGAGGCCTCAGGGGCTTCGGCCTCTAGAGTCGCAGGTTGCGCCCCCTCATCAACGACTGCCTCGGGGCGGGCTCCGCAAGATCAAGAGGACGACGCCTTGGGAGCCCCGCGCAACGTCGACATCTCGACACCAGATCCCCCAGCCTCCAGCGATGCTTGCCTCCCTACACCCCCTCATGACGCAAGATGGGTGTTGGCGACAGTGAAGGGAGCCACGACAACAGGATTCTCGCGAGGCCCCACGAGGCCAGCCGGGCGCAGCCCCCATTCGTCGAAGTGAGGCATCTGCCTCACAAACTTGGCTCCGCTCGAGCAGAGATACAGGAGGCTGCCCCCGTGCCGGATATCGCCCGGCGAGGGGTCGCCTGTCAAGACCTCCAGCACCTTCCTCAGCATTTTAGGCGCCAGCTCCGTATCCTGGAGCCTCATGCGGTCCTGATGCCCGGTCAGGGCCCACATCGGTCGAGAATGGCGCTGGAGAGGAGCAACGCGACACTGGGGGACTCCTTCACCACCTTGGGCGCAGTCACGCCGAGCGCTTTCAACCTCCCCAGCCGACGCCAGACAAAGGAAAGCCGGGGGCTCACGAGCCTCTCATGGCCCCAGCCCGGATTGGGGACAGCAGGCAATGTCGGGTGCGAGAGCAGGGGGCTGGGCACTCCGACATCCACATACAGCCACCGCGTCCGGAACCCATTCATAGAAGGTGAGAGGCAAAAATCAATCCCCGAGGTGGCCGTCTCTGCCATGGCCTGGAAGCTCACGCACCCCGAGCACTGCAATGGGTCAATCGGGCGCAAGCAAAAGAAGTGACGCAGGAGGGTAATGCCCACCATTGCTTCGCAGACGAAGGTGAATACAGCAAGAAGGGTGACAGATTGAGGATCAAGATGCATCATATGGATCTGGTAGATGGAAAGCACCACATTGAAGAAAGCAGAGAAAGGGGGAACCAGGCCAGCCCACAGGGTGTCGACGGAGAATCGAACCTCTGTGACAATCCTGTCGACGGAGGCATGGGATGCCGGCCAAAGCATCGTCCTTACGCACTCGTTGAAGCTAGAGGCAAGTGCGGGGCGGATCTTCTCCAAGGCCTCCAGATTGAGCACCAGCGACCGGCCGACAACGGGCTCAATTGCCGAATACGAGCTGGATGAGGATGCGGGCTTCTTCCCCTTCTCTTTGCTAGTTGGCACCATAGCGATGGAAGGGGCAGAGCTCAAGTCAGATTGGAAGCGAAAGTAGAGGTTCGAGGAAGAAAGGGGAACAGGAAGCACGCGAGCAGCAAGGAGGGAATAACTATGTAAGGCTTCATGTCCGCCTAGCCAAGCGGAAATTGGGGGAGCGTGGGGAAGCGGAGATGCCCACGTCCAATCAATCGCCACGCGGCGACCAAGGCCGCAGGCTGTTGGGGCCCGTGGCACTCCGCACTTGCCCTTTGGCTTCGCTGCTAAGCCAAGTCCGAGCGCGCCTTGGGCCCGGGGGCTGTTGTCGGCGTTACGAGCACGGGGTCCCCAAACTTGTTCACACTGTGGCTGCTGGCGTGGCTCAAGGAGTGGCCCAGTACGGCCCGTCTGCATCAACCCAAGCTCAAGACCCTCGCGAGGGGCCAAGCCTCATGGGGCGGACGATGCAAGGCTTCCTCAGGGGCGGCCTCACCAGGCAGGCTCGCGAGGGGGCGGAGAGATCAAGGCAAGGAGTACGTCGCGAGGTGCTCGTGACGCAAGCCATGATGATCGAGGCCAGGCAGGTGCCAGCCAGCACAGTGTCCTTGTTTCCTCTTTGGTGCAAAGGGGGCAAGCGCAGGCGCGGAGTACTGAGGCATCAAGCAAAGGTTTCCCTATTGGTGCAACGAGACCAAGACCAGCATGACTGCAAGACGGAGATCACCGTGGAGCCCAGGACAGCGTCATCGCCAGTGCCTTTGGCAGTCGAAGACCAATTTTAGTCAGGATAGCTTGTACTAGCTGTCCCCCTTAAAAATGGCCGTTGTTGGCTCCCTTCCTGCTCAATATTTGGGAAGAGGACCAGGGCCTCTATAAGTAGAGATAGCCACCACAGTAGAAGCGGGATCGAATCCTTCCCAAGTAGAACACCGCACCAGCTCAAGAACACCCCTCGCGAGGCTGTTCTTCCTCTGTACTGTTCATCATCACCCCCAGAGGCAATCCACCACACCACACACTAGATTATGGTATTACACCACAACAGTGGCCCGAACCAGTATAAACCTTGTGTCCCTTGTGTTGTTCATCGTGTAGCTTAGATTTACGGCGAGGTTTTGGGGCATGGATCGGTAGGGAGAAGATCTTCGTGTGCACCCCAGAGTTCGAACCTTAAGGGTTTTGCCGGAACCCGGTATCCGACAGGCTGGGGGCTCCGGAGCCCTTGGGCCCCCTGCAGGCAACTTGAGCGTGAGCGCCTCCGGAGTCGGCTCGGCCGCAGGGATTGTCTCCTCTAGAGGCTGGGCCCCAAACCCTCGGGAGGGCAACACCGCCGCAGGAGCATGAGGGGCAGTCTCTTCCTTCTGAGCCGGAGTCGCTGCAACCATAGCAGGGCGCTTGGCCTAGGCGGCTCCAGCGTCCTCCTTCCTCTTTGCCACCGATATCAGCCTGGCATCAGGATGAAGATATTGAGTACTACATCGAGATCAAAGAGAAAGGGCAAGGAGATACACTTACTGATCCTCGGCGATGTAATTCCTTCTCCTGCCCAGGAGCGCAAGCTTCCCGGGCACGGGCGACGCAACGCTCTCGGGGATGGGCAAGTGCGTGGCCGGCTCTGCGGTGGATGCCAACGACGAAGCAGGAGCGCCGCCTTAGGGAAGCAACGTCGACCTGCCCCTCTTCGGGATCCCCTGCTTCAGCTTCTTCAGAGGGGTCCCCTCGGATCTCGTGGTGACCCCAGCGGAGCGCGGCGATTCCTGACTGGGTGCTCACCAGTGTCGTTGTCATAGAAGGCACGAAGGAGCTCACTCTGTCGTGGGGGAGAAGTCTCCCCCACCCCCTCCAAGGTGGCCTCCGAGGAGGGATCGCCGGAGGAAACCTTCACCGGGGAGCCCGCAGGCAGGCAGGGCTCCAGCGGCACGAGCCCCCTCTCGTTGAAGACAAGGATGGCGGCGGCTATCTCCTCCTCGTTAGCACAATGGTACAACAGGAGATAGATGTCCGGGGGGCCACCCTGGTCCTTCCCGAGCAAGGTGCGCACAACCTTGCTCAGCTCCTCATCGGACAAGTTGTCCGGGCGCAACCGGAGGTCTTCTTCCGCGCCCTTGAATCTCCACAGGGGGCGCGAGTGCGCCTAGAGCGGTGCCAGGCGCTGCGTTAGGAACTCCTTGATCATCATGGCCCCCATCACCCTCTCCGCCTTCAGGTCGGCCGTCATCCTCTCCAATAGTTGCTCCGCCCGGGGGTCGGTGAGCTTCTTGTGAGCCCATCCATCCCGAGGCGTCGGCAGCCCGGTCGGCAGCTCTAGCCGAGCGTAGGAGAACTTGGCGTCCATGAAGATCCACTTGTTCTGGAAGTCCTCCACCTTCTTCCCAGCCCGAGAGATCACATTGCTGCCGTTGGCCACGATGAAGCTGGCACACCCAGAGCACTGGTTGTTGCTCGTCCGGAGGTAGAATAAGTGGCGGAACAACGCGACGGAGGGCATCACCCCCACGAACGCCTCGCAGTAGAAGGCGAAGATGATAGGAGGAGGATGGATTTGGGGTGAAGATGGAGGGCATGGAGCCTGTAATGGCGAAGGATGGCGTAGAAGAAACTTGAGAAAGGAGGGACCAGCCCAGCAAAGATGTTGTGTAGAAAGAAGGGGTAGAAGGTGCCGCCCAAGGATTCCCGCTTGGCGGAGCCGACTTGGAGTGTTGTCTCTCCCCCCTCGTTGCTGCTGCCCGCCGTCAGCTGGAGCGCGGCGGCGAGGTGCTTGTCCTCGGCGATGGTGGATGCGCTCAGGGCTGGCTCAAACCAAGGAGCCAAGCGCGCGGTCGGAGCCGAATATTTCACCTTGTTGGCGGCCATCGGGAGCGAACTTGGGAAGAGGTACAGCAGATCTAGAGGTTTTCTGTGCAGAGGGAGAAGGGGGTATAGAGCAAGGCGAAGGGAAGGCAATGAAGGCTTAGCAGCAGACGCCAACCTTTTTGTCGGCCGAGAACAGTTGCCAAGGCTGAGTGGGGAAGAGGAGACGCCCACATCCCATCAATCGCCATGCGTCGACAAAGGCCGCAAGTGGTTAGGGCCCATGGCGCTCCGCACTTGCCCTTTGGCTTTGCCTTGAAGCCAAGTCCGAGTGTGCCTTGGGCCCAAGGGCTACTGTCGGCGTTCCAGGAACAGGGGTACCCAGACTTACTTGCATGTGGCTCATGGTGTGGCTCCATCAATGGCCTGGTACGACCCAGCTTCTACATCGACAACTCAAGACCCTCGCGAGGCGGACAACACCAAGACCTCCAAAAGGAGCAGCCTCCTCAGGCTGGCTCCCTAGGAGCAGAGATTTCCATGCAGGCCTCACCTCGCGAGGTTCGGGTGACATGAGCCATGACGACCAAGGCCAGGCGGGCGCCAGCGGGCACAGTGTACCAATTTACTCTTTGGTGCTAAGGAGGCCAGCGCAGGCGCGGAGTCCCGGGGATCAGCCAAAGGTTTCCATTCCCGTGCAATAAGACCAAGACCGCCAGGACGTCAGGAATGAGGTCATCACCGAGCCCACCACGGTGTCACAAACAGAGGCTTTTGTAGGCGAACACTACTTTTGTTAGGATAAGATGTACTAGTTTTCTCCCTTCAAATTTGGCTGTTGTGGGATCCCTTCCCGCCTTCATTTGGGAAGAGGACCAAGCCCACTATAAATAGGACCTAGCCACCACCATTGAGGGGGGTCGGATCCACTCCACCCTCACCAGCTCACCAGCTCACTTGAGCTCAAGAACACACCTCCTGAGGTGGTTCTCCACTGTACTAGTTCATCCTCAGCCCCTCGAGGCCAATCCACCACAAAGTAGGAGTAGGGTTTTACACTGCAAGGTGGCCCGAACCTGGGTAAACTGCTGTCTCCCTTTTCCTTTGTGTTCGACGAGCTAGGTTGTGAGATTAGCGAGTAGGCAAAATGGGGAGGTTGAGTTCTTCGCATGCACCTCAGAGTTTGAACCTCTCAAGGGTTTGCGGAACCCAAAATCCGACATAGATCGAGATGCTTAATATGACTTTCACGAAGCACATACCTTGACAAAGTTCTAAAGAAGTTCAAAATGGACTAGTCAAAGAAAGAGTTCTTGCCTGTGTTGCAAGGTGTCAAATTGAGTAAGACTCAAAGTCCGGCCATGGTAGAAGATAGAGAGAGAATGAAAGTCAATACCTATGCCTCAGCCATAGGTTCTATAATGTATGCCATGTTGTGTACCCGACCTGATGTGTGCCTTGCCATAAGTTTGGCAGGGAGGTACCAAAGTAATCCATGAGTGGATCACTGGACAGCGGTCAAGAATATCCTGAAGTACCTTAAAATGACTAAGGAAACGTTTCTCGATTATGGAGGTGATAAAGAGTTCGTCGTAAAGGGTTACATCGATGCAAGCTTTGACACCGATCTGGACGACTAAATGTCTAAATCCGGATATGTATTCAATGTGGGAGCAATAGAGTAGCTCCATGTAGAGCATCGTGGACATACATATTTGCAAAGTACGCACGGATCTGAATGCTGCAGACCCGTTGACTAAAACCTCTCTCACAAGCAAAACATAATCACACCTTAGAACTCATTGGGTGTTAATCACATGGCAATGTGAATTAGATTATTGACTCTAGTGCAAGTGGGAGACTATTAGAAATATGCCCTAGACACAATAATAAATTGGTTATTATCATATTTCCTTGTTCATGATAAAGGTTTATTATTCATGCTAGAATTGTATTGACTGGGAACTTAGATACCTGTGTGGATACATAAACAAATACCAAGTCCCTAGTAAGACTCTACTAGACTAGCTCGTTGATCAAAAGATGGTTAAGGTTTCCTGACCATAGACATGAGTTGTCATTTGATAACAGGATCACATCATTAGGAGAATGATGTGATGGACAAGACCCATTTGTTAACATAACATATGATCGTTCAGTTTATTGCTACTCATTTCTTAATGTCAAATACATGTTCCTTTGACCATGAGATCATGCAACTCCCAGACTCCGGAGGAATGCCTTGTGTGTATCAAACGTCACTTCATAACTAGGTGATTATAAAGGTGCTCTACAAATGTCTCCAAAGGTGTCTGTTGAGTTGGCATGGATCGAGACTAGGATTTGACACTCCGTATGATGGATAGGTATCTCTGGGCCCTCTCGGTAATACAACATCACAAGAAGATTGCAAGCAAAGTGACTAAGGAGTTGGTTACAGGATGATGTATTACAAAATGAGTAAAGAGACTTGCTGGTAACGAGCTTGACTAGGTATGGAGATACCGACGATCGAATCCCGGGCAAGTAACGTACCGACGGATAAAGGAAATTACGTATGTTGTCATATAGGTTCAACCTATAAAGATCTTCGTAGAATATGTAGGAAACAATATGAGCATCCAAGTCCCGCTATTGGTTATTGACCAGAGAAGCTTCTCGGTCATGTCTACATCATTCTCGAACACGTAGGGCCCTCACGCTTAACGTTCGTTAACGATATAGTATTATATGTGTTGTGTATGTTGGTGACCGAATGGTGTTCGGTGTCCCGGATGAGATCACGGACATGACGAGGAGCTCCGGAATGGTTCGGAGGTAAAGATTGATATATAGGATGATAGTATTTGGTGTCCGTAAGAGTTCCAGAATACACTGACTAATTATTGGATCACCGGAAGGTTGTTTAGGCCAAGGGGTAAAGGCCTACGGGGCTTTAGGTCGGTGCAAAAGGAAGTTTTGTGGAGGTCAGAGACCAGACGCCAGGGACCCGGAGGACCACCAAAGTAACACCACCTACTATTTATACCGAAACAAGAGCAGATTGCTACTATTTATACCAAAGGCCTTTGTTATCTACAAGTAAGTTAGAGAATTCCTGTTGTCAAGCTAGTTATCTTATACAAGACTTTTCTATAAGGCCTGCAAGCAGGTTCAGGTGGAAGCAGGAAAGTAACACCACCTGGTTTTAGACCGGGTGTAACTCTTTCTCTTTTGCCCTTTATGACAGCATGTTCCCTAAGTAGGATAAGTTCATTGTGTTATTACAGGTAGTATTGCTCTCAAAGCTAGGAAGGAAAGGTAAAGAGCAAGCTTATTTACTAAGATCCTAGCGAGTCGAATACTTTGAATGAGCAGGGGAGCGAGCGGAGTACTTTACGCAAGTAGTGGTTTACCAGGAACTCGTATAAGAGCTAGTCATATAGTCCTTGAAGCAATCGGTACGGCTGTTAGCAAGGAGTTTGAAGCTTTAGTAGTTTCAACTTTCTTGTTTTAGCTATGAATGAAGTTGGTTTAGAGGTGTCAAGTAGAGAGGCCAGATCTTCTATTCCTTCTCATACTACGAGTAATATCTCTACTACACTTTCCACTTTATGTTGATCAGTTTGAGCATGAGCAACTCATTCAGGAGGAGCCTCCCGTGGAACTCTTATTTTGAGGAAGCAATGAACATTATCTTTTTTCCATTCTCAATAAATGAGGAAGGAGGGGTGAGGTCCTCACTTGCGAGTGAGGCAAGACTTTCTTTTATAATACATCCTACCCAATTTTGGTTGACGATTGTGTTATATTCCAATTATTCACTTGTTTTTCTTGTCACTTTGACGAGACCAGATGAGAGAGAGAACTATTTTTCATTTCCAGACAGACCCCGAGCCGAGGTTGGAAAAATTCTTTATTTTCTTGTTGGTTCCTTTTTTTGAGGGAAGGCCATCATGGCTAGCTTTATTAATTAATGCATAAAGATACATCGTCTACGAGCTTGCTCACCAGACAATCTGGAGGCTCGTCAGTCCAAATAGAAGAAAGTTTATTACAATAACTAAAATTAGCTAGCACATGCGCCACTTGATTTGCTAATCGAAAACAATGCTTAAAGTTGACCTTCCCAATCAATGTAGAGATGTCCACACATTCCGCAAATATCGCTGCCGCCGTGTCCCACCAAGTACTCTGACCGGAGCAATAGTTGATCACCGTTAGAGAGTCGGGTTCTACTTTAACTCACTGGAACCCTAGGCTATTTGCCAAGTTTAGTCCGTCTCTCATCTCCATTGCCTCTGATGTCATTGCGCCCACTGCATATGGGATTCTTTCTTTATTATTTAGTCCAAGTTTTTCTCTTCCATTTAGTTCATTAGACTTAGGAAAAATAGAAGCTGCAGAAATGCTCGCTTCTAAAAGTCTTAAAGGCTCTGATCAAGGCAATGAACATTTTGCACTTGGAAACTAATAAGAAAGGAATTCAAATCATAGTTCAATACAGACTTTTTCTCTTTTAAGAAGGGTGAAACTTTCCTTCCAATACTTGTGCGCTCTACCCTTCTCTACTGAACAAACCCACTACACATCGAGTGGCAGGGTATGTGTGTAGGCCTTTTCAAGGACATTCGAAACACCATGTCAATAAATTGCTATAGGAATAGATCAAGAGTTCTAGCCTTTTTGTGGGTTGGGTGATCTTCAAACTCTTATTTTTCTAGCGAAAGAACGCCCTTCTGAGTGATGATCTCCTACAAGCGAGTATAGTAAGGTTGGATTCAATTGAGACAGAAATGTCACTAGTCAGCTCCTTAGCGTGAAAATTAACACCACTTTCTTATTACCTAAGAGATTAGATAAGGGAAGAAGGCAGGACAAAGCTTATAGATTTGGAGATCGTACTTCTAACGCTTTGTCTGAGTCAGTCCTACGACCCCTTTCAGCTGAGACATGAATCCTAGCCTATCTGAGTCGCAGAATGAAGGCCTCTTTAGAAGGCGCCACCCAAGTCTCCTTTGATACTTCGGAGTCAGGAATGTTTTTCCAAGGAAGGCGGATTTTCTGCATTCCGCAGCACGAACAGGGTGTATAGAAGATCGATGTGCCATCTTTCTAACCACCTTCATTTGTTGCATGATCACTAGGGAAGGGAGTCTTTGATAAAGGGACCCCCAACCAAGAAATCTACTAACTCAGAGTGATAGTCAAGCTCGTATCGCGGAACTAGAACATTTCTTTGTTTGATAGGTCAGATAGGAAGCACGCAAGCAAACCAAGTTATAGGTTTGGAAGTTAGAACTCAGAAAGGTTGTCATGTGACTATATTTGAAGTCTTTGGGTAGGACATCATGCTAAGGTCTTATGATGACCCATGTGCATAGGAGGTTTACTGCAGCCCTAAAGCTCTGTCCCCTATCCTACCACTAGATATCCTATGCCGGAACATGAATAGAGAAAGTTGTGAGTGTAGTCTTAGGAATGAACCCGGGGTTGCTCTAGCAAAAAGATTGTACTAAAAAAATCTAGAAAGCTCAATTCCAAGCTTTAAACCTCTGGTCCACGGGTCAGTGAACGAATGGGTTTTGGGAAATAGAGAACATGGACTCGATTGAACAAAGGTGGCACCGGAATGAATAGCCCACTTGTTTCGGGCAAGAACTCGAGTTACAGAGCGACCTCTACTCTTCGACTCTAGCTTTCGCTTCTGCTTTTCTCTTGTTTTGATTTATTAGCTTTTTAGGGAAACAAGAGCGTCTGAAATACAACTATGCCTATGAGTGGGTCCTACTTAGCTAGTCGTCCTAGGGGGTGCAATTCAAGAGACAAGTTCTACAAGTTCTCATGGCCGAGATCCCCATATTGGTAACGGGGCTGGTGCTGACTCGTTTAGAGAACATACCCTCAATCTTCTTGGGAAGAAAGAGAGAAGGACGACCCTGTAAGGGAGATCCTGTGTTGGAAGATATTGGTGGGTGTCATCTCGTTCAATTCTGGGTCCAATGACAAGAGGGACCTTCAAGTAGATTAGAAGTAGATGTTGTTGAGAAAAGGTCAAAGTGCCACTATGGAGGTCGGAACAAGCGTCTACCTGCCAAGTGAATTTTGATTGAAATGACGATGGCAATAGGTTGAGCTCTATCCACTGAAATTGAATCCATCAATGTGGTAAAGGACAAAGCAGAAACAAATCCTCCATTTCCCTGCCTTGTAAATGAACAAAGAAGAAATGCTAGAGTGAGGAGATCTGTTGGTTGACCAACTCAAGGAAACGACGCCTCTCCTGCTTTGCTTACTTTTGGCCAGCATTCGTCTTCGGCTTACAGTATGATAACCCACAAGTGTAGGGCATCAATTGTAGCCTCCTTTGATAAGTAAGAGTGTCGAACCCAACGAGGAGCTAAAGGTAGAACAAATATTCCCTCAAGTTCTATCGACCACCGATACAACTCTACGCACGCTTGACGTTCACTTTACCTAGAACAAGTATGAAACTAGAAGGACTTCGTAGGTGTTGTTGGATAGGTTTGCAAGAATATAAAGAGCACGTAAATAAAAAGTAGGGGCTGTTTAGATAAAGACACAACTAAGTTAATTTTAGTAGAGAGCTTTTTGTCACGAGAAAGTTATTTGTCCCTAGGCAATCAATAACTAGACCAGTAATCACTATTGCAATTTTATTTGAGGGAGAGGCATAAGCTAACATACTTTATCTACTTGGATCATATGCACTTATGATTGGAACTCTAGCAAGCATCCGCAACTACTAAAGAGCATTAAGGTAAAACCCAACCATAGCATTAAAGCATCAAGTCCCCTTTAACCCATACGCCACAACCCCCTTACTCGGGTTTGTGCTTCTGTCACTCAAGCAACCCACTATAAGCAAATCATGAACATATTGCAACACCCTACAGCGGGAATCCCTCACGCTTGCGTGACACGGAGGGCACAATAGGACAGCACCAATAATAAAACATGCAACTCAAACCAATCACGATCATCAATTAACCCATAGGACAAAACGTATCTACTCAAACATCATAAGATAGCCATACATCATTGGGAAATAATATATAGCGTTGAGCACCATGTTTAAGTAGAGATTACAGCGGGTAAAAGAGGGGTTACACCGTTGTATAGAGGAGGGAAGAGTTGGTGATGAAGGCGGTGAAGTTGTTGGTGTAGATCGCGGTGATGATGATGACCCCCAGCGATGTTCCGGCGCCACCGGAAGCAAGGGGGAGAGAGCCCCCCTTCTTCTTCTTCTTCCTTGACCTCCTCCCTATATGGGAGAAGGGTTTCCCCTCTGGTCCATGGCCTCCATGGCGTGGGAGGGGCGAGAGCCCCTCCGAGATCCGATATGTCTCTCTGTCTCTCTCTGTTTCTACGTCCCCACATTCCGCCCTTTCACCATTTCTTTTATATCCGGAGATCCGTAACTCCGATTGGATTGAAACCTTCGCCCAGATTTTTCTCTCCAAAAATTAGCTTTCTTGCTGCAAAAGAAGAGCGTCAACCACCTTACGGGGTGCCGATCTGTGTGTCAAGATGGAAATTGATAAAGTCCGCATCGAGCAAAGTGGCACCACCTTCAGGGGAATCATCCCTACTCGAGAAGCGCGGTGTGCGGGAAAAATCACACTCGATGTGGTATTCGGCACCCCGGAGAATTACAGGTCCGAAGAAATCACATTCCAAGTGGCTCCCTTTAGCAGCGGATACCACGCCCTTCTAGGGCGGGACGTGTTTACAAGCTTTCAAGTAGTACCTCATTACAGGTACATGAAGCTTAAAATGCCCGGACCCAACAGAATTATCACTCTAGCTAGTGATCCGGACGTCACACTTCGCGCCGAAAACAAAACTGCAACACTAGCCCTCGAAGCATTATCTGAAGCCCTAGCAGCCGAAGAGTTAACAACACTGCGGGCCACCGTGGACAGGGACGACATGATACTCGACAAGCGACCCAAGTCCACCTCATTTAAACCTGCAGACGAGATAGTCAAATTCCAAGTCCACCCAACGGACCCCACGAAGACAGCATCCATCGGGACACAGATGAGCCCCGCGATGGACGCTGCACTGCGAGATTTCTTACGCGAGAATTGGGACATTTTCGCCTGGCACCCTTCGGACATGCCAGGCATCCCACGCCGGTTGGCCGAACACAGCCTCAATATACTAAAGGGATACAAACCGGTCAAACAGACTCTAAGGCGGTTTTCAGAACCCAAACAACAAGCCATGGGGGAAGAGCTAGCCAAGCTACTCGAGGCTGGATTCATCAGAGATATTGAACATCCGGATTGGCTGGCAAATTTGGTAATGGTACCAAAAAAAGGACAAATCCTGGCGCCTATGCGTCGACTTCAAAGACCTCAACAAGGCTTGCCCCAAGGATCCCTTTCCCCTCCCTCGCATCGATCAAATCATCGACGCCATAGCTGGACACGACTCGCCGTGTTTTCTCGATGCATACTCTGGATACCATCAAATAAAGATGGCAGAGTCTGACCAAGCTGCAATAGCTTTTATAACGCCATATGGCCCTTTTTGCTTCAAAAATATGCCCTTCGGGCTCAAGAATGCTGGCGCAACCTATCAACGCATGATTCAAACATGCCTGGAAAAACAAATCGCAAAACAGTGGAAGCATATGTGGACGATGTGGTCATAAAAACTAGACACGTCGAAACCCTAATAAATGACTTGAGGCTTACATTCGATAACCTCCGGACATACGACATCAAGTTGAATCCGGAAATGCGTTTTTGGTGTCCCCTCGGGGAAGCTGCTGGGCTTCATTGTTTCCAATAGAGGAATCGAAGCGAATCTAGCAAAAATCCGAGCTCTGTCACAGTTGGCTAAACCAACAGACCTCAAGCACATCCAGAAGCTAGCTGGATGCATTGCCGCTTTGAGCCGCTTTATATCCAGGCTAGGAGAAAAGGCATTGCCTCTTTACCGCCTCCTTCGGCGCACCAAACACTTTGTATGGACGGATGCAGCCGCGGTCGGACTCGATGAGATAAAGACCTTATTGGCCAGTAATCCAGTCCTAACAGCGCCAAACATCGGCGAACCTATGCTACTATACATAGCTGCAACACATCAAGTGGTAAGCGCAGTGCTCGTCGTCGAACGAGAGATGGACGGATACAAATTCCCGCTTCAAAAGCCGGTTTATTACGTATCCACGGTCCTCACCCCATGCAAATCCCGATACCCACACTATCAAAAAAATAGCATACGCGGTCTTCATGGCATCCCGGAAGCTAAGACACTACTTTCAAGAGTGTTCGATTACTGTCGCCTTCGAAGTACCACTCAATGACATAATTAATAACCACGACGCTATGGGCCGGATTGCTAAATGGGCTATCGAGCTCCTGCCATTCGACATAATATACAAACCACGGCGAGCCATTAAATCGCAAGTACTGGCTGACTTTGTCGCCGAATGGACAGAAGCCGAACTCCCTAAAGAGTACGACGCGTACTCCAACTGGATCATGCACTTTGATGGCTCCAAAATGCTGGCCGGACTGGGAGCAGGGGTAGTCCTGACGTCTCCCACCGGGGACACGGTCCAGTACGTCCTACAAATATTATACACAAACTCCAACAATGCAGCCGAATATGAGGCTCTGTTGCATGGTCTTCGGATGGCAGTCTCTATGGGCATCCAGCGCCTAGAAGTGCGCGGGGATTCGAACCTTGCAATATCACAAATAAATGGAGACTTTGATGCCAAGGATCCGAAAATGGTGGCCTATCGTAATGTCGTCCTCAAAATGTCAGCTCAGTTCGAGGGGCTCAAATTCCGCCATGTGGCTTGAGAAAACAATCAAGCGGCGGACGTCCTCGCCCGCATCAGCACCAAACGCGACCCTGTCCCACCTAATATATTCCTGTAAAGGCTGTTCAAGCCATCCGTAGTATGGGAAGGGGAGTCCGGCAATACCAGCACGGATCCGAATACACGCCCAGACTCTGAACCATCAGACACAATCGGAGGCTCTGCCACCGAAATAACATCTTTGGCCCACGAAATCATGGCCGTAATCTCCCCATGGACCGAGCCTTTCTTGGCCTACCTAAATAGGCAGGAGCTCCCCGAAGACCAAAATGAAGCATTCTGCATAGTCCGGCGTTCTAAAGCTTACAAAGTCCACGAAGGGGAACTCTACAAGAAAAGCGCGACCGGAGTGCTCCAAAGGTGCATCTCCGAAGAGGAAGGGCGGCAACTCCTGGCTGAAATCCATGCCGGACTGGGCGGACACCACGCCGCAGCTCGAGCGCTAGTCAGCAAAGCCTTCCGTACAGGCTTCTATTGGCCGACGGCCCAAGCAGACGCATAGGACCTTGTCCAACATTGCGTCGGCTGCCAGCTCTTCGCCAATCAGAGTCATATGCCCCCTACTGCTCTCCAAACAATCCCCATAACTTGGCCCTTCGTGGTCTGGGGGCTGGATATGGTCGGACCTCTTAAAGGGGGAAGCCATAAGAAAAAATACTTATTGGTCATGGTGGACAAATTCACCAAATGGATCGAAGCCAAACCAGTTAAAACGGCCGAATCCGGACCAGTAATAGACTTCATATCCGGGGTCGTACACCGGTATGGTGTCCCCCATAGCATCATCACTGATAATGGCTCAAATTTCACAGCCGATGAAGTGAAAACTTGGTGCGGCAAAATGGGCATTAAGCTCGACTACACTTCTGTCTACCACCCCCAAACAAATGGCCAGGTCAAACGGGCAAATGGTCTCATCATAAGCGGCATAAAACCCAGACTAGTGCAATCTTTAGCAGAATCGGATACGCACTGGGTAGAGGAGCTTGACTCCGTACTCTGGGGGCTGCGGATCACACCGAATTGAACCACCAGATACACACCATTTTTTATGGTGTACGGTGCGGAAGCAGTACTACCCTACGACATAATACATGATTCTCCACGCGTACGCATGTACGAAGAGAAGACGAGTTAGATCGGCAGGATAACTTGGATGCCCTGGAGGAGGAGCGCGATGTTGCAAAAGCCCGTTTCGCATTCTATCAGCAGCAGGCTCGACGATTTCAAAGCAGAGAAGTGCCGGCCAAAACTTACAATATTGGCGAGCTCGTTCTACGCCTACCGGAGAAGAAGGACAAACTCAAACCCAAGTGGGAAGGTCCCTTTGTCATTGACAAAGTTCTCACTGGAGGAGCGTACCATCTACGTAATGCATCCGATAACAGACTCGAGCCGAACCCATGGAACGCAGCCAGACTCCAAAGATTCTACGCCTAACGCCGAACTCAGTGTTCGTCTCCTTACCCCTCCTTTTTAATTATGCTCCACCCCCTTTTCTCTCCTTTCTCGCCCCTTTTTCTCTACACACTAAGTATATAATACAGTGCGGACTCCCGGACCATTCCGACGGTACTATGTGTGTAAGCTGTACTTGGGGGCTTCCTATTCGGAAGCTAGACATAATTACTTTAAATGGCTTGTTGCCCATCGCATATGTATTCCTTTTCCATATGTGCCTTTTCTTCACCATTATATGCATCGATATGACTTAAGATGTGGCCAAGCTGGGTTGCCTGGCTCTTGTGTTTATGCCCTACGTTCCCGTTAATTTGTCTAGGGCATAAGGGGAGCACCTCTTTGATTGTTACTGCCAATTAAGCCGGATGTGTACCTCAGACTGGTGAAGCCGAAAGCTAGTTTCCTTAAGAGAATATTCGATCAGTGAACAAAGGATGTATTCGTTGGTTACAACAAAAAAAAACCAGAAGCTTTGTATCCTGCGCCATCGCTCGCAGTACGGACATGTGCATTGACACATGCATACCGAGGAAAGGAACCCCTAATGTAACTATTCTCCCCGAAGATGTTTCTTGCTATCCATGCAATATAACATAACTAGTTGGGTACTTGTCTGTTCAAGCACTTATGACCCCTACGCCTGGTCTCCACGCATACCCCGGTTTTTGTATAACCGAGCGGGTATTCGGACACACCCCGGACTATAGGATCTGGGGGCTGAAGCGAAAAGGTCCACCATGACAAATGATTTCAATCCGGCTAGAGGCTACTTATGCCAATCAAATTACACAATCACTGAGACTGATTATATTCCTCCTCTATACCATCTAACAAGCTATCTAGCCTACAATCCTGTTGAGAATACTTAGCGGCTAACGCTACCTGGTCATATACCAGACCCACAGGAATTTCTTGCCCATCGGGCCCTGCCGGTCCTACTTCGGCCATATGGTTCGGGTCCAGCTTGGTGTAGCGCATCTTCACAATTGCCCAGGCTTCTCTTGCTCCTTGCCGGCATGCTGATATCTTCCACAGACGGAAGCGCCGCCGGGCTCTTTGAAGCAGGTCCGCAAGCTCCCCCATGCCATTCGGCAGGAGGCTTGATGGCCACAAGGCCTGAGCAACGTCGTGCATCACCTGCCAAGCACGCTCGTGCATCTGCGGAAGTTCTTGCAGCAAATCACCTGCAGATGAGGGCATCTCATCTTCAGGGCGACCCGTTAACATTCCTGCAAGCAAAAAAATTCAAAAAAACTTCCTCGTTGAACTATCACACAGTTCGCTTGAGCTCTTACCATAAATGCCGCGTCGAAGCCTTTTGTTCTCCTTCACGGAGTCCGCCAGTTGGGCGCGGACGTCCTTTAATTCCACGTCCAAATGAATATTGGCATCTTGTAGCTTGTTCTTCTCTTGCGTCACATGCGTAAGGATGCGCTCGCCAGCCTTTAGATGCCGTTGGAGATGCGATTCGTCACCCATTACGCCTTCCGGACTCACCCCGAGATTGTCTGCAGAATTTTCTGTTAGACTAACCGCACCAGCCATTTTCCAACCGGTACATCTGCGTATAATGGAGACAAATATTACCAGAGGGGGCCTTTCGGGATCCCTCTAACTTGGCTACCGCATCAGTCAGCTGGGCCTTACATGCCTCTAGCTCCCGAGCCAATTGTTCATTCTTGTCCACAAGGACCTGCACATAAACTGATCCTTCAAACAGTTGTCCCAACTATTTCAAGTCTCAGGGGCTACTGCTATATATACTTGTCAAAATTTCTTGCCCGTATATCTTTAGTGTACTGGTTCGTCGCCTGGGCCAGCCCGCCTCGAGCAGCTCGGACGTATGCGTCCGTCGAATTGAAGGCATTAAAAGCCTCTTCGGAAAAGATGTTATTCCGGAGCACGGCCCTCCGGCGCCGGTGATTCATGGCGCTCTCCACTTCGAAGTTCGTGAACATGTACCCGCATCCTCCGTCGGGGAGCTTTGCGGTGCTGGCCCCGTGTCCACCTCCACCCCCGAAGCCGGGTCTGGGACCCGGCTGGTGGAGGCGTGATTGGTGGGGTCTCCGGACATAGTCTGGTTATTCCTCTTCCCGCCAAGACACAAAGGGTGTTGTCATATTTCAAATTCTATAATTATAGGACAGGTTATTACTTTACCTCTGTAGCGGTGTGTCAACCCTCACCGCCTTCCTCTTGAGCCTGCCCGATCCGGATGCCCGTGGTTGACGAGTCCCTAGGGGCTCGGCCCCTCGCTCCGGTCGTCGTTTCTGCAAATAGAACGATGCCTCAAGGGTAAATTATAGTACCTGGGGGGAGTCCTCTTCGGAGGATAGGGTTTTTTAGCTCGGCTTACACGCGACGCCGGGAGCAGTCCGGGGTAGTCGGCCGTAATGGCCACCAGGGCGCCATCCCAACTCACTTGATAAAATACCCCATTGACAAGCTCCACAGTAATATCGGGATCTACTTTGAGTCCCGGATCTAGGGCCCTTCCAGGGTCCTCTGGTTGCGGGGAGGGGCTGAAGATTCCTTCTAGGCCCTCCTCAGTTCCTGCTCGGAAGCATTGATGCAAGTAATCTTAGTAGAAGAACGCTAGAGTAAGTGAAGCAGGGAAAAGGATGGCAACTTACCCACTCTGGGGGGTTGTACATGGAGAATCCGTCCCGCGTTTTTATGCGAAGGAATTCCTCCTCTTCCCCCTTGTACAAATCGGACAATATCCTTGCCAAAGCGGCAGCGGAGTCCGGACCCTTATGGCCGCAGCGGGTGGTGTCGTCTTCCCCGTTGAAATGCCACATGGGGCTTCCCCCGATATTGGAGCGGTTGCACTCCTCGCCTTATGCATATCTCTATGACCTCAACTATCGTCAGTCCGGATTTGGCCAACAACTTTATCCTATTCACCAGGAGGTGTATTTCCCTTGTGTCCTCCTCTTGAGGTCCCCGAGGGCACCAACTTAAGCGTGCCCTCGGCGGGGCGTTGCTGAACTTTGGGAGACCTGTCCGGACTGGATCCGGAAGGGGAACATCATCTATATAGAACCACTCTGAAGGCCAGTTTTCGGGCGCCTTCTCAGGAGTGCCGGACAGATATCCGGTCTCGGTGATGCGCCATACTTCGGCCCTGCCCACTTGACATAGGGATTCTCCCTGGGTGCGGGGGACAAGGCAGAACAACTTCCTTCATAATCCGAAGTGTGGTTCACAGCCTAAAAATAGCTCACAAAGGGCGACATACCCCGCTATGTGTAGAATAGAGGCAGGGGTAAGATTGTGTAACTGGAGGCCGTAGAACTCCAGGAGCCCGCTAAGAAACGGGCGGATAGGAAACCCGACGCCCCTCAGCAGATGCGGATGAGGCATATCCGCTCCTCCGGAGATGGGTTAGGAGATCCCTCAGCTTGTTCCCCTCCGTCATAAGTGGCTATTCCAGCTCGGACGGGGACCATGAACGCCGGTGGGAGAAACCCTTGGGTTTGTAACTTTACCAAACGGCTGTGAGGAACTGAGCACTCTCCCCAATCCCCCGACTTAGAGCGAGGGGGGCAAGCAGAAGAGCTGCGACGGCTGGCCATGTTGGAATGGTTTTTCGCGGAGCGCTCTAGGTGCTAGCTCAAGGGAGGAGAGTGTAACGCCCTCGATGCGGCTATATCTCCCACGTGTCGAAGCACGACTTAGAGGCATAACCGCATTGAAAGCAATGTCGCAAGTGAGGTAATCTTCACACAACCCATGTAATACATAAGGGAAAGAGATACATAGTTGGCTTACAATCGCCACTTCACACAATTACATGAATAAAGCATTGCATCATCCAGATACAATCAAGTTCCGACTACGGAACCAAAATAAAAGAAGAACCCCAAATGCGATAAAGGTCCCGATCGACCCCAAGCTGGGCTCCACTCTTGATCAACTAGAACGAAACAACACAAAGGGCAAGATCTTCATCGAGCTCCTCCTTGAGCTTGGTTGCGTCACCTTTCGATAACATAGGCACCGCAAACTGGTTTTGGAAGTATCTCGTGAGCCACGAGGACTCATCTATCCCATTACCATGGGTATCAAGACTAGCAAAGCTTAATGGGTAAGGAAGGGGTAAAGTGGTGAGGTTGCAGCAGCAATGCTAAGCATGATATGGTGGCTAACATACGCAAATGAGAGCGAGAAGAGAAACAAAGGAACGGTCGTGAAGCTAGCAATGATCAAGAGGTGATCCGAACACCTACTTCGTCAAACATAACCCGAAACCGTGTTCACTTCCGGACTCCGAGAAGAGACCATCACGGCTACACACGGTTGATGCATTTTAATTCGCATCAAGTGTCAAGTTACCTACAACCGGACATTAACAAATTCCCATCTGCCACATAACCGCTGGCACGGCTCTCGAAAGTTTAAACCTGCGGGGTGTCCCAACTTAGCCCATGACAAGCTCTCGCGATCAGCGAAGAATAGACCTTCTCCCAGAAGACCCGATCGATCTCGGAATCGGTTTACAAGACATTTCGACAATGGTAAAACAAGACCAGCAAAGCCGCCCGATCGCCGACAATCCCGATAGGAGCTGCACATATCTCGTTCTCGTGGCAACACCGGATGAGACAGCACGAGTAAAACCAGACTTGAGTTTCCCGAGGTGGCCTGCTGGTGGCTCGGTTCGGACCAACACTTAGACAAGCACCGCCGGGGGCTAAAATAAAGATGACCCTCGAGTTGGCCGACCCAAGGAAAGGGATAGGTGGTGGTGAGGCAAATGGTAAAACCAAGGTTGGGCCTTCTTTGGACAAGTTTTATTCAAAGCGAACCGTCGGGGGTCCATAAATCACCCGACCGCGTTAGGAGCGCAAAATCCGGGAACATAACACCGGTATGACAGAAACTAGGGCGGCAAGTGGAACAAAACACCGGGCATAAGGCCGAGCCTTCCACCCTTTACCAAATATATAGATGCATTAATAATATAAGAGATATTGTGATATCCCAACATAACCACATCCATCATGGAGCAATCTTGACTTCACCGCAGCTAGCAACGCTATAAGAGGGGCTAAGCAAAGCGGTAACATTGCCAAGCAACGGTTTGCTAGGAAGGGTGTCAAAGATTAGAGGTCCATGGCAATTTGGGAGGCTTGAGGAACAAGTAATAGGAAGCACAGCAAAGCGATAGAACGAAGCAACTAGCATAGCAATGATAGTAGTGAGATCCAGGGTAGCGGTCATCTTGCCTGAAATCCCGCAAGGAAGAAGAACGAGTCCATGAAGAAGACAAACGGACGCAGTCGAACGAATCCTCACAATCGCAACATTACCGGAACTAAGAAGCAACACCGGAAAGAAACAAACAACATGGTAAATGCACAAGCATAAATATGGCATGATGCACAAACAAGTATGATGCATGTCCGGTTTAATGAGGCATGGCATGGCTAAGTGCAACAAACAATACTACAAGTTAAGTGGAGCTCAATATGCAACGAGTTGCATATTGACAAAACACCACATCATTTATTTAGTTCGCTCTCGTTAATGTACCCAACAATATTAAATGTTATTAAACATGGCAAGGGGTGAAGCATAAGTAAACTAACTATTTAGTCAAGTTTAAATGAGGCCGGAAACAACAAACAACAATTCCGGAAAATCCTCATGTGCATATTTCGAATTTGGTACTGTTCTGCCCTAAATCATATTTTATTGTTGTTAAACAGTAAAACAAAGTGCACCATGTTAAACTAGGCATTTTTCCACCCCATTTACATATAAAGTTTATTTAAAACCAAGCTACGGTTAATTAGTTATGAAATAAATCATTTTAACATGGCATTTGAGCAAATTTAAACGAACATCATTTTAAACATTTAAACATGGATGAAAGTGGCATATTACTAATCTACACAAAATTCTAAGCATTTTAGATGTATAAATTATTTACATATGATGCAGGGTTGTGGAGTTATTATATGCATGAACTTCAGGGGTTTTTCTGTAAATCTGCAAACACTGGATAAATTAGACAAATTCGCAGACGGTAAAAAAACCACATCGGGCCGGATAACTGGCCCAAGAGTGCACAGGGGAAGGGCTGGGGGGACTGCTCACCATGGGCCAAGCCCAGGTCGGTGGAGATGGCCGAGGCAGGGGGCTCGGGCAGAGAGGTGGATCGAGGAGGGGATGGATTTGGGTTGGCTGGTGTTGAACGAGGGGGGATTTGGACCAGGGAGGATCCCGATGTAGATGGTGGCGGCGCAAGGGTAGGATCCCTAGAAATTAGGTGGTTTGTCTAGGTTAGTTAGGTGGGGTCTATATATAGCAAAAGGATTTTGATAGGGGCATTAGGTCCCTCCGATCGTAATCGGACGGCCAAAAAAAATAGGCTAGAGAGTCCAATTAATAAAACGGAGATGTTTTGTAGATGTTAGGGGATGATCCGGACCCAACGGTAATGACTGCCCGGGTCGGATTCAGGGAAGTTTCGGACACGCACGCGAGGGGTCTGAGTAAAATGTAGAGAGGGTCAAACGGTCAGACAAGAGGGACCCAACAACCTGGTTGGTCTCGGAATGGTCCACAAACGCAAGGGGGGCGCGGCAACTACGAGCAGATGCAAGTTTTAGAAACAATGACGGCAACGAATGCCGATGCAATGCAAATGATGCTATGAGATGAGATGCATAACAAAAACAAAATGCAAAACAACAGACAAAAACCCAACCACGAAGAAAATAAAATAACACATCTCCGGAAAAGGCAAGAGTTGGAGTTACGAATATGGAAAGTTGTATCCGGGGCGTTACAGAGAGTGAGGTTTGGATCTGAGAATCCATGTCCCTTCAAATAGATGGTTGGCCCGGAGGATCGAGGGTGGCAAATGCAAAAATGCCTTGACTCCTCGCATTTGCTCGACACGTGGCGCTGAAGCCTAGGAGCACAACATTGATTGGAGGTCGGACACTATTCGTCATAACAGGTACTTTGGAGTATTCGGAGAAGGAACCCGCCTTGCAATGTCGAAGACAATACTGCACGCCGGACTCATCGTCATTGAAGCCTGGTTCAGGGGCTACTGAGGGAGTCCTGGATTAGGGGGGATCTGGACAGCCAGACTGTGTATAACGTCCGGACTATTGAAGCGTGAAGATACAAGACTCAAGACTTCGGCCCGTGTCCGGATGGGACTCTCCTTTGCGTGGAAGGCAAGCTTGACGATCCGGATATTGTGTTTCCTTCCTTGTAACCGACTCCATGTAACCTGTTACAAGGAAGGAAACACAATATCTGGATCGCCAAGCGTGGAAGGCAAGCTTGGCGATCCGGATATTGTGTTTCCTTCCTTGTAACCGACTCCATGTAAACCCTAGCCCTCTCCAGTGTCTATATAAACCGGAGAGGTTGGTCCTTAGAAGGCCGATCACAATTACAATCATACCATCATAGGCTAGCTCTTAGGGTTTAGCCTCTACGATCTCGTGGTAGATCTACTCTTGTACTACCCATATCATCAATATTAATCAAGCATGAAGTAGGGTTTTACCTCCATCGAGAGGGCCCGAACCTGGGTAAACATCCGTGTCCCTTGCTTCCTGTTACCATCAGCCTTGACGCACAAATCGGGACCCCCTACCCGAGATCCGCCGGTTTTAACACCGACAATGCCCACGAGCGTTAGGGGCGCGCCTGCCCCCCTAGGGCACGCCCCCTGCCTCGTGGCCCCCTCAGGCACCGTCTCGCGTTGGTTTTTCTTCCCAAAAAACATAAATATTCCAAAAATGATCTCCATCCGTTTATCCCATTTGGACTCCGTTTGATATTGGGTTTTTGCGAAACATAAAACATGCAACAAACAGGAACTAGAACTGGGCACTGGATCAATATGTCAGTCCCAAAAATAGTATAGAAAGTTCCCAAAAGTATATGAAAGTTTAATAATATTGGCATGGAACAATAAAAAATTATAGATACGACGGAGGCGTATCACAATAGCGTTTGCAACTCTATTGGAAATCGAATTTCTATGTCTGTCCATAAAAAGCATCAACTTCTAGTGCCACCATCCAACACAAGAGTAGGTAACCTGCTCTCTCTTTTCTCTGTTGGGGTATCTAGGTATATCTTCCAACTCTCCTTCCTACACACTGGCATACAAAGCAGCCTCATAAACTACATTTTGTAACTGAACCTCCACAGTTTTCAAACCTAAGGGTGGATCAAAAGGCACCGGTATTATCTAATCTAACTTGAATTCAGATCAATAATCAAGGGGCAGAAGAAGAAGGCAAGAGCGTGGTTCCGGCTAAAACCAACTCTGCCAGGAAAGCAGAACTCAGCGGTGACTGGTCCGCTCGAACCACACTACTTACTTAGGCTCACTTATGAGAGCTCCCCGGACTCCGATCTCTGATCTAGTAGATGCGAGAAATCAATCCAAATCCATCTGATCTTATGATATGGAGAGGACAAAGGTACTAGGGATATTTCCTCCATTTATATTCATAATAAAGAACTCCCACTATTCGTTATATCAACCTTTAGCGGGTCTTGGTGAATCAAAAAAGGTGTAGATAATGTGCATTGCTTTTGAATTCAATTTGAACTAACTAGTTTCCACGGTTCTCCAGGAACCTACCGTTTGTTTGGAGTATAGCCAAGTGGCAAGGCATCGGTTTTTGGTATCGGCATGCAAAGGTTCGAATCCTTTTACTCCAGATTATGAAGACCCAATCGGATTTGTCAAGAATGAGCTAACAACTATAGGGGGAGCGGCTCAGTATCAACATACCACCTGCCCGTCTTATCAATGTCAATCATCTGTTTGGATGAGGCCATTCTAAGGGTTGTTTAGGATTGGTATCTGCTCTCTTCCCACGAAGTTCTTGTCCCCATGACTAGTATCAGTAGAGGCAAGACCTGTAAGCATCAAGCCAACCAAGAAGTAGAAGTTGGTAAAGATGGCACAAACAAAAGAAGAAAGAAACTTGGTTGGTGATCTTACATACGGGAGGCCTTCTATAGAGTGAGGCAAATAGCGATTTTGATATAGATACTGGGATCAGAAAATGGTTGTGGGTGTGGACGCCGAACAGGTGGCACGAAATGCCCGATCAACGGACGGAGTCATACCACCGCCTCCTCCTGCAAACGAGCAAGTTCTAAGCTTTATCGATCTTCTCTGGCTCAGGAAACTCTGATCGAATGTCCGCCTTTAGAAAGGACATGTTTCTTCCTATTATTCATATCCGCTAGGGGTATGAAGGAGAAGGAGACCGGATGTGTTAAGCTAGTTGGTAAGAGTTCTTGTCATTATTGATAGTGGCTCAAGAGAAAGAGCTTACGCTGATTGTGCTAGCTTCATTCATATTTGATTCCGCAACTGAGACCTTTTCCCACATCTGTGCTAGGAGGGCAAGCGGTCAAAGCAGAAAGGGTTCTCGCTTCTCCGTCTGGAAGGACCAAATGGACCAAATCCTATCGATCTTTCCTTATGACTCGACTTTATAAAAATAGTAAGAAGAAAACTCTCTTGAAATTACCAGTTTATCCGAAGTATCCCAATGGTGTAAGACCGTCAACTATTTGGGAAAAGGAGAGTACGTTTTATTATCCATGAATGGGATCTTAATGAGCTGCCCCCCGAACATAAAGATTTTTGGCAGCAGGGGGAAGTGGCTTAGACCACTACGCATATGATGATTCTGGGGAGAGTGATGATGAATCAACTGATGAGTCGGATCTTGACACTGATTATGATTTTACTGATGATGAATCAACTAATGAATCGGATCTTGACACTGATTATGATTTAACTGATGATGAATCAACTGATGAATCAGGGAGTTCATCTGATGATATGGACTACTCTGAAGGAACACCCCCCTGAAGGGAATGAAAGCCGTCTGATAATCTTTCTATAGGTTCCCCGAAGAGAATGGAAAAATCACAGAAACGCTTGATATATGTTATTGTGAGATTCTTTGACCCGGAGAATCGGGCCTGATTGGGATAAATTAGATTTGATGAACCTTTGGACTGAGTGGAAAGACTTTGAGAACCCGACCAACCTCTGGAATCTCGAGGACTGGTAATGAGAGGTTCCTAGATGTGGGGAAATAAGTTCTTCATTGGAACAGTTGGCTGGTCGGCCTTCGTGGATTAGGTCGGCTTTCTTGGAATGGAACCATTGGGGCCGGCCGGCCCGCAGATGTAGAGAGGTTGCCCCCCACCATCCTCTTGAACTGCAAAAAAAGGGACGCTTCAAAAGAAGGGAACGCACGGCTCTTATCTGGTTCAAATCCAGTTCGTCCCCACATGTTCACTTATAATGAAATCACATGTTAAGCCCGATAAATTCATCTACAATTTATTGATTTGTTGGTTTGGCAAGGTAGAACTGAGTCCCTTCCATTAAGGTTATATTATAGTTTCAGTAGGAGACATGCAGACCGGATAGGAATGCAAGAATACTCTGTAAATTGTTTATTAATTGGTTTAGTCTGTGGAAGAGAAGTATCGATCTAGAGGATTGCCCCCCCCCCCCAGTCTGACCTAGTTGTCCTTGACTTGCTTCGGAAAGAAAAGACCTAGTACTTGTTTACCTTGACCATGGCTACTTTCCCACCGCCTTTCCTTCTATACTTTTCCTATGTGCTATCCCAGGCATACCTTGTCAAGCTATCTACCCCTACGAAAAACCAAGCCTACTTACTATGTGTTTTCCTCTATTGGCAAATACGCATATACTGACCTACTCACGTGCATATCTTGCATAAAGCCTACCCCTAAAAAAACTAGCTCGTACCTTCCTAGTCCTTGTTGCCAGCCCTACTCGACTTTACTAGACTACTTAGAAAAAGCTACTACTTGAATGCATACTTTTACTATTATTTATAGAAAAAACAAAAACTATTTATGAGTTTATGCCCCACCAACAGAGCAAAAGAACGCTCAAATAAGGAACTAGAATATGAAAGTGCAAAATCTCCTACCAAACCAAGAAAGCACTATATCTCATTTCAAAAATCTGGTAAAAATTCTTCGACCTAACTCAACACAACTATATTTTGACTGTATATGTATGTTTGTAACATGCCACAAAACCATCTTAAGATTAGACAGTTATCAATCAGCAAACGCATTGACCACATGCAAAAAAATCAAGACAGGTCTCCATCCTTTTATTCGGTGCTTTCCTTTTATAAGTCACTGCTATTCTTCCTTGACCCTTCTTACCTTTGCTAGATTTTGCATTCCCCTCATTACTATTCGGCTCAGTATTATCTTCATTTTGGAATTGCTTCCACCAGAAGTAGACGATAAGTACAATATATGTCATAATTCCGTATATAGAAAATTCAGGTAGTAAGTAATGGAACTGTAGCATGCAAAGGGATTGTAGCATGGAAATTGAGAAGAAATCTCCATCAAGTTTTTCCATTTTATGCCATATGAATAAGAGATTCCTTTTAGTTAGAAAGCTCGTGTAGAAGTTTGCTATCAAAGACCTCAGTATTCTTTTCATCTGCGATTTCCCACTTCTCTGTCTCTGGGTGAATGCCTCTACCAGAGGTTATGCGCCAGCTTGGGAAAGCCCTAAGTTATATCTTAATCTATCTTGCAAGGTAGATTGGATCATGTCCGCGATAGAAGTTCGGAGGAATGAAACGACGATTTCGGTATAGGAAGAGAAAGGGATTGTGCTTTCGACCGTGGTGAGATAGGATAGACTTGGGATTCTTTCTTGGCCCTTGATTGCCAACACTCCGGGGCTGAACTTATTAATGAAACTAATAGGTAGGATTGGGATGATGAACTGGTGAGGTTCTTTCTTTTGCTGACTAACCAAGGTAATTAATCCCTTCCATTGGCCAGGCGGGTAAGCAAGGAGATGACGTTCTCACTAACAAATAAAATATGCCAGGTCGAATTCAAAAACAAATCCTTAAACTCCATCATTTACCGACATCCTCTCGGCTATCATACGTCCTCCGCTTATCTCCCTTAGGCATAGGCATCTCAACACATTCCTCCTTCCGAGTTGCTTGTCCAAACTTGGATCTTTAGTAAAATGAAGGAACTGCTAAGCTATTATTAGGTATCAATTAAGAGCCTTTTGTCATTTCCAACTACATTATTAAGCGTCAAGCTATCGCTTCGGGTCATCTTAGTATCGGTAAGATAAACTCCCAGCTATTTGCCTGGGAGTAAACTTCCCTTTCGTTGACCATGGCGTCTGGTGTTGGAATCCGAGAAGGACTCTTCCTTCCGTTCCAAACCGACTTTGGGGAGGCCCTCTCCCCAAGTTACGACCCCCAGGCTCAACATATAAATAGAGGAGCAGGGCTAGCCCCTAGAACACAAGTTTTGGAGCCTCCTCTAGTTCTTTTAGTTCTAGTTGGTCCTAGTTGACTAATTAGAGTTAGGCTAACCTTCTAGTTCCTCCTCCGCTCTAAATCTGTTGTGCTTGGCGAAGCCCTGTGGAAATAGTTTCGCCACCACTGTCACCACGTCGTCGTGCTGCCGGAACTCATCTACTACTTCGCCCCTCTTGCTGGATCAAGAAGGCGAGGACATCATCGAACTGAACGTGTGCTGAAAGAATTAATTATTGATATGAGTAGCATATTATTCCTATTAAGTCTCAATGTCACATACACGCCCACTCAAAGAAACTGACGTCCTCGTTGGCTCAACATGAGCGTTCACTCTTAGCACACGTCTATTTACGCCGGTGCCAGCACCCACATGTGCCCATGCTATGCGCCACGACGGGCCACACGCACCATGTACATTTCTACGCCATTGGCCCGCACATGCCCGTGGGACCGCAGGGATCGGCTCTTATGCGATTTGCAATGCCCCAGCCACAGGCATTAGTTCTCGGCTGTTACACGTGGTCGGATCTAGACTAGCCCGACTTACCAACACTAGTCCTTTCTGCACACTTTGTCCTCACTCGTACGCATCTGAGATCAACTTCCAAGTCGGTCACCAATCATTAAATTGCTTCAAGTCAAACACGCTTAACTTTGAGATTCCTTGCGGGTGTACTCCTATAAAAGTAGAAATTCCTTGTTAATATGAGTAGCATATCATTCCTATTAAGCGAAGATGTCGCATTCTTGTTCAGTTTTTACAGGTTTTTAGACCTTCTATAAAGTTCTGGTTCGGGTTTCTGTTTTCCTTTTCCTTTTCGTTTTTTCAGATTTCTTTCTTTTCTAGAAAATTTTTTATTTTTAAAAAAATGGTCAGGGTTTCAAAAAATGTATGTGTTTATAAAAAAGTTGACTATTTCAAAATATGTTCACAAATTTTCAAAAAAAAACACGTTTCTAAAAAAATGTTCGCAATTTTAAAAACTGTTCACCATTTTTACAAAAAAATGCTCATGTTTTACTTTTAGTAAAAGTTCTATCTTGGTCAGAATGGGGATAACATTTCTCTTCTGCATTGTCTATGGAGCATATTGAGGAGAAAGCTCACTCAACCTACTGAACTTGTAAATATGGTTGCGCTCATGATGGGGATCCCGTTTATGGTGTGAGGTGAAGTTAGAAGCATAACTGGATATATACCCATATTGTCTTCCACACTTACCTCCGGTAGGACTAACAAAATAGAAATATATGACTACAACTTTAAAGATCTATTTCAATAGAAGAGAAAAGTTCACTAATCTATAGCCTAGAAAGCAAAAAAGAAATGATCAGTCCAATGACAGAATAACAAAATCACGGGGGAACAAATCACTAAGGTTAAGGATGAGAAAGTCAAAATTGAAGATAGAGAATAGACGCCATGAACAAGTGTAATTCAAGAGAAGAAAGCGGCCATGGGCAGCGGGCAAGTGCTTGCTTGGTAGGCCAACAACCCTATGAACTTGGGCGGGGCACTCGACGAAAGGGTGGCACGCTGAGCAAGTACGCAAAATTGGCCCCGCAGAGCTTTCACCACCTCTCGGAAAGTAGATCGAAAGCCAATCGTTTCGAAAGATGAAGACTCTTTGCATGGTCCCCTTCTCAAAACAGCACAAAGTTGGCACCACGTCAATGCACCCAGCATGTAAACTTCTTCTTTTTTATTTACCAATGTCGCTATCCAATTGATCATCCTTCCATACCTTCCAAGCAAGAGTGTTTTATTGCAATATTAAGTTATTACAGAAGAGGCGGTTTGTAAATCATCAAATTCCCACAAATGGGATGAGAAGTGGGTCCATGTAAATGATCAAGACCTTGCAAACAAAAATGTTCCTTCCCCATATGGAGTTCGGGGCCCAAAGGCAATCGTTGCGTGAACTGTATATTATTCGTATTAGTTGATCTAAGCCACACAATTATTGCAGGGTGGGGCTCGGCCTTCACTGAATAATGATACGCCTCCATGAGCGTTAGAAATGTTATTGATTCATTCCATGATTAGGACCTCTTTGATTTGTAGGATTTTGAAACCGTACGAATAGGAAAAGTATAGGGTTGGAGTGGCATGCCCATTTGAATCCTATAGGATTAGCAATGAGTGTTTGATGCCACAGGAAAAACAACAGAATTGTAAAAGGAGGTTGGAGTGGATGTCTATGAATCAAAGGATCAACATAGAAAAAAATCCTAAGGATTTTGGTCATCCAGAAATCCTGTAAAATTCCTTTGAATCACCCCCACCCACACAATTAGTCATATTTTTCTCCACATCTATTAACCATTGAAACTTTACTACAACTTTTTTTTGATCCTACGGGAGGGGTGGCCCAAATTATACCAGCATCTCTTTTGGTTCTTGGGCATTATATTCTCATTTTATCTGGATTTGAACGCGATGTAATAAAACTTATGGTTGATGTCGTAGATAATATAAATCCAATATGCGAAGTGGTCAAAGTAGGAGTCGCAAGTACTATTTATGATGTTACTGGGATTTTAGCCAGGGTTTTTAAAAAATATCAGCAGTTTCAAAAATGTTTGTGTTTTAAAAAATGCCTTTTATAAAAAAATTAGAACTTTTAAAAAGTTCATGTTTAATAAAAAAATCTCAGAAAAATCGCGTTAATTGATTTTTCAAAAATGAATGGAAAAATCTTGTGCTAAAATCTCCGACTATATACTTTAATTCACCATAGTGCATACTGCAAAAAAAACGCAAAACAACAAAATAATTTTTGGGGCAAGAATTGAAGCAAGTGAATGTGCTAAAGTGTCCGGAAGCAAGTGTTTTTTAGGTAAGAATTGAAGCAAGTGAATGTCGCTAAATCGGATGGCCTATTTGTGTTTTGGGGTCTATTTGACGCAAAATGTCTCTACTACTATAGTACAACAATTTTCAAACTTGCACTAGCAAGGCACATGTGACGCCGAAGCATTTGTTTGTCATTGATTTCTTCCACGGGGCGAACGCTGCCATCTATCAATGTTGAACGCATCTGATCCATTGGTCATGGTTTGTGGGATTCGCTCCGCACGGCCGCGCACCAAAACAAGGTTGGGGGTCTCTCTACCGTTAACCGCACCTGACATCTTTCACGTGAGAGTTAGCTTTAAGTTGTGAACCGGCTCTGTTAGACAAGGTACTGCTCCAGTATAGGCTAGAAGCATCTCAACAAGTGTGCACGTATCATATAGAATGAGATCTCCTATTTTGCGGGCGCGACTATGTCCCGCTTCAAGCGAAACTGAGTCAGCTCTCGCTTAAGGCAGCGGCCTCAATGGGCCGGCCCAGCTCGCGTGAGGCCACTGCATCAATTTTTTTGTTTCTTTAACCTTTGTATTCTTTTCTTAATTTTTTTTACTTTTGTTTACACTTCTAAAAATTATAAACATATACTGTATATTACAAAATATACTTTTCATAAATATTTTGAAAAATATTAATTACGCATTTGAAAAATGTTAAATGTGTATAGAAAAATGTTGACCATGTATACCAAAAATGTATACAAAATTTATGCAATATGTGTGAAAAAAGTTGATCATGTATTTAAAATATGTTAAACAAGTATTTTAAAAATGTTGAATGTGTGTAGAAAAAATGTTGACCATGTATTGAACAAATGAAGACATCTTTTGATCTTGTATGTAAAAAATATGAATCAAGCATTTTAAAAACCATTGAACAAGTATTACGAAATGTTAATCAAGCATTTAGAAAATATTAAATGTGTACAGAAAAAATGTTGACCATGCATTCAAATAAATAGTAATCTTGCACTTCAAAAATATTGATAAAGCATTTGAAAATGTTAAATGTTCATTCAAAGAACGTTGACCATGTATTTGAAAAATATTGACCATGTATTTGAAAAATGTTAAACAAGCATTTGAAAAAATGTGTATAGGAAAAATGTTGATCATGTAGAAAATGCAAATCTTGTATCTAAAAAAACGTTAATACCATTTTAATATATTAAAAATGTTTTTCGAAGAAATATTGACTGTGTATTAAAAATGTTAAATTTACATTGAAAATATTTTAAACATTTATAGAAAAATATTGTTTACAGATACAAAAAATGTAGAATAAAACAAAAAAACAAGAAAAGAAAAGGATTGAAACCCGAAAAAAAATATAAATAAAAAATAAAATCGAAGAAACAAATGAAAAAAAGGAGAAGAAAATAAGAAAAGAAACATCCCTGGAGAAAAAAAGAAAATCAAGGAGACCTGGACTCATTTCGCCTCAATTAAAACCCGCCCTAATACTTGAACAGAGTCTTGACGCTAGCCCAGTGGCCAGCATTTCGTATTCTAAGCTGGCATACCACGGTTTGAATCCCCCCGCGGCTCTCCTTTTTCACTATTTTTCTTTTAAAGTGTGCGCGAGTGGGCCAGCCCGTAGTTGTTGAAGCTCGCAGCAAGACTTTCTACGGTCTCGCTTAAGCAAAACTACTAACTGAGGAGTACGTCTTTTAAAGATCACTCCCACCTTGTAAAGTTGCAATAAGTGGCACACACAGCGAGAGTTTTCCTCTCTTTTTTCGTAGATTCGTTTATTCAAAACATTTTATCTGTTAAACCGTCTATCTAAATCTCGAACTATTTTGACCATTGGATCCCTCGCATCGAGATTTTTAAAACAAGATCCCATATTGATAGGTTTCAACGAACTTTGTTTTTCTTACAAAAAGGCACGCATTTTTTTTCCCTTTCCGAGAGGCACGGACGTACCTCTCGAGAAAGCAAATCCATGCCTCTATGAGAAGTAAATCCATACCTCTCGCGGAACAATAAACATGTTTTTTTAACTTTTAGAGAGGCATGACCATGCCTCTTGCGGAAGCAAATCTGCGCATCCATGAAAACTAAATATGTACCTCTCGCGAAACAAAAAAAACCTGCGTTTTTTTCCTTTTCTGAGAGGCAAGATCGTGCCTCTCGCGGAAGCAAATTCATGCCTCCACGAGAAGTAAATATGTGCCTCTCACAAAATGACAAAACACGTTATTTTCCTTCCCGACAGGCGCGGAAGCAAATCCGTGCCTCCACGCAAAATAAATCTGTGTCTCCCAATGAAAAAAAAAGTATTTCGTTTTTTCTCTTTCCGGGAAACACGACCGTGCCTCCGCGCGAAGTAAATCCGTGTCTCGCATGAAAAAAAAAACACAATTCTCCCTTTTCAAGAGGCATGACCATGCCTCTCGTGAAAGTCATCCGTGCCTCCATGAGAAGTAAATTTGTGTCTCTTCTAGAAGGAAAGAAACGCGTTTTTCTGCACAATGTTTTTCCGAATGTTTTCTTTGTCCAAATCCTAATAGAAGCCAGGGAAAACAGAAAAGCCGAAAATACCAAAAAAAATCTAAAAGCCGAAAACGCGTAAAAATATATAAAAAGGAAAACATCTAAATGCCGAAAACGCAAACAGAAAAAAAAAATCTAGAGGAAGTGTGCAGAGCGTGACACGTGACGGCGGTGAGAGCGCGCCAGTCGGTGCGATCCCATTCCAACCCAAGTGGCCCTTGCGGAGGCTCCTGAAGAAGTACTATTCTATTCGTTGCTCTCCTTGCTTAATGCGAGAAATAGCATTCGCAAGGCTCAATTCGATTTGGTTGAAAGTGAGCGAACGCGCACCACCCCACCCCTCCTGCTCGCACTTTGGCCGGCCCATCTACAGGGCTGGGCGTACCAATGTTTTCCCTTTCATTGTTTTCATTTTTCTGCTTTTTAAAAAAATATTCGGGTCTTCATAAAAAAATCAGGATTTCAAAAAAGTTTTAAAGTTAAAAATATCATGAATTTGAAAAATGTTTCGGATTCCGAAAATGTTCATGAATATGAAAATTATTTCTGTATTTCTAAAATCTTTATGAATTTAAAAAATATTCATGAATTCAAAAATTTATTGAATGTTAAAAATGTCCCTGTTTAGAAATTAATCTGCAATTGTACAAGAATATTCATGGATTCCAAATTTGTTTTAAAAATTGCGAATTTGAAAAACAACTGTGGATTTGAAAAAAGGTTCAAGAATTTCAAAACAAATCTTGATTTTTTTAAAATATAAGTATAAAATTTCGTGATTTCATAGAATGTTCGCAAATTACAAAAAAAATGGCGAATTAAAAAAATGTTGACGTTTCAAAAAATGTTTGCAAAATAAAAAATCACGAATTTCAAGAAATGATTGCAAATTTAAAAAATATTCACAAAATCAACCTATGTTCATGAACTGGAAAATATTTAAAATAAAGGGAAAACGAAAATATAAAAAACAAGAAAATTTAAAATATAAATAAAGAAAAATAGAAACATAGAAAAAAGGAAATTTGGTTTGAGATGGTTCTGGAACCTTTCCAAAACCGGAAGAGGGGTATAGGCCGGCCTAGTCGTACGTAGCGGGGCACTACAGGGTACGCATTACAACGGTACTCGTCGACCTATGTGGGAAAAAGGATCCGCCATATAGGACCTCCTGAAGGCGGTCGATGCACCCGCTAAAATCAACCGCTTGATTTGGAACATTTCTCGGTAAATAAATGTAAAAGGTAGATCATTCCCAGCTTCCATCTTGGTCATCGAGTGAAGATGAGGTTGGATAACTGAAGGTGTTGCTACCAATTTGACACTTCCGGATTCAAAGTAGAGGTGACCTGACACCGATGGGCACTGATGGGCCCACATGGGCCTGGCACATGTAGTTTTTGGAATGGCTAAACTGATCTGAATGGGTCAAGCCCACATGCCTTTGCTCCTCTTTCTTTTTTTTCTTGTTGTGGTATCAGAGATTATTAGGGCATCTCCGACGCAGTCAAAACACCAGTAAATATTTAGACCTAGCCATTCGAACTCTTTTAGGCGTCCAATACAGATCATCCAATTAGGCCAGATCAGTCTGGACATCCGAAATCCAACAAGCTAGACCCAAACTAGGGGTGGGGGAGTCCGGACGTCCGCCACGTGGAACTTCGGCACCCTGGACACATCCAAAAACCCTCTTCGATGACCGTTCTAGAACCCTTCGCTCATCCATTCTAGCATGACCGGACACCGGCCACTCACCTACCCGCATTCATTGTGGTGTGACGATCAAGAAGCCTAATCTGGCTTTAAAGTTGATCGGCCTCATTCTTCACAAATCCTATCTACATAATCCTCCTCCTCTCCCACACCTCCACCGACCGCTACACACCACCACACCTCCGCCTACCACGATGGGCAAGAAGACGGAGTCGAGAAGACCCGGACGTGGTGCTGCCCGACGGCTACCACTCGAACAAGCCGCCGCCACCGCCCCAGAATGGCGGATCCAGGGGAGCTTTGGATCCAATTCACATAGTCGCCCACGGTCGACGGGCTCGTCGTCCTCCAAGGCTCTGTCCACCGTAAAGGCATAGCCGATCGAAGGATAAGAACTAGCCGCCCTCGTTGCTCACCGCAGTGGCCTGCTCAGACGACGAGTTCACGCAACATATGGAGGAGGTGTTGTGGCAATCATTGGTCGAACGGGGTCTATCGTGGTTACTCCCTCCATGCGACCCAACGTCCAAATATGATGCCACGTCAAGGAGGAGCCAGTGTCCCAACAGTGACGTTCAGACCGATCGCCACACCAAGGAGGAGTCGACGTCCCCTCCACGTCATCATCCGGGCACCCAGTGGCACCCGGTCTTCCCCGCGGTCAAGCAGCCGTACTCCCGCCGCAGTGGTCGCCCCCACGCCTCCACAACTATCTCAGAGGCGCCGACGCCGGCAGTGCGTCGTTGTCCAAATTCCCAAAGCGCACCATCGGCGTGTATAATAACCCTACTAAAATCCCAAAGCAGGGAAACTAGAGTTCTATCCGGTAGACAGGAACCTCTCTGCACCCCTACACCTGCGGAGGAGGGGGGAACGACCTACCGGCGGAGGAGGGGTGTGGTGCGCTTAGGAAACTCCTTTCTAGAGATGGGTTAATTGATCCGAGTGTTTTTTCATTACAAAAATGCCCCGACAAACTCGGCACCACCACTAATGTACACACTCATCAATGGCCAAAAACCAGCAAAATCATCCTCAAATCCACCGGAAACATTAAATCAAAATAATACTCCCTCAGACCCAAAATAAATTTCGTTGATTTAGTACGACGTTGTACTAAATTCGCGACACTTATTTTGGGACCCAGCGAGTAGTAGCCAAAATATGACAATTGCACGTACGAAGAAGAAGAATCATAAAAATATGGCAAATAAAATGGACACCCTATTTGATGGGGTCCTTTTCCTCCGTGTGCAGTGCATTGCACGCACACCAATCGTGCATACATCGACTTACAGCAACGAGTAATTCACAGCATCACGCGCAAGAAGTGCACAAACCAATCCCGGAAACCAAATTAACCAGCAGTTTGTTGCGTACACGTACGTTAATTACGTAACCAACTGCCCGATCCTACATCGCCGCCACGCCGACGCCGGCGCCCTCGCCAACGTCCGCGACGCCGTTGCCGCGGCACCTGCACTGCGGGGACTCCTCGAAGTTGTCCGACGTGAAGGCCTGGGAGAGCGGCCCGACGTAGAACATGAGGTGGTCGGCGTCGGCCATGAGCACCTGGTCGATGCCCCAGTTGACGAAGAAGATCTTCACCGAGACGCCCCGGAGGTCCCACAAGCTGCCGCCGGCCACCCTGCCGGAGATCGTCTGCTTGTAGGTAAGCTTGTACCCGCCGTCCACCTCGAACTCACAATCCTTGTCCATGAACACCTGGAACGCGCCGTCCGACCGCCGGAGCGTGTAGCCGGTGACGCCCACCGGGAGGATTCCCTTCGGGAACCCGAATTTCTCCAACATCTCGTAGGCGCTCGGCTCGGGGCCGACCGGATCCGGGACCACCGTCTCGGCGGGGACGTTGCGGGCGGCGGAGACGGAGAAGACGGCGGTGCCGGCGAGCAGCGTGAATAAGAGTAGGAGGCGGAGTCGCGTGGTGGCCATGATGGCGTGTGGATTTCCCTGGTTGTTTGGGTGTTCTTTTGCCGGCTATTATTTGCCAGGTTTGCTGGTGAGGAGGTAGGGCCGTGTGGGGGTGGATTTGGGTTTAAGTTTGGACATCCGGAGATGTATTACATGTGTTGAGATCGCGTTGCCGTGAGGTTGGATCCGAGTCTGGCTGTAACTTGGGTTGTAAGTTGACAAGGACCTCATTGCAGCGAGCAAACGTGTCCATCATTAGCTATATTTGCCCTTGAAGCGCGATTTATCGGACTGCCGAAATCTTTTATGCAAACCAAACCGCCTTCAACTACAGCTCTGTTTTGAGTAGGTGACAACGAGGATGGGGCGTCGACCCGTTGGCTGGGCAGCTGGGGTAGCTGCCAGCCCACCAAGTTCAAGCCCCGGCTTTGATGCGCTGTGCTCGTGGAGTTTCTCCTATAAAAAAATGCCAACGAGGGTTAGCCCTTAGGTTGTTCTCAATTTTTTTTGGATAATCGGTGACAACAGGGATGCCACAAGGACACCATCATACTTGCACAAACACTTGCTTGTCAGTGCTTGAAACAAGGCAAGGACAATAGAGCTCGCTACCCTTGATAGTTGAATGCTTAGCCACCACGTTCCAGGTTTTGTAAACCTCGGATCGGCACACGGTATCCAGATTAGGGTTTCGTACGGTAAGGTTGTGTATCCTTCGAGAAGAGCGTCCCGACTATGAAGACTGTTTTTGGAAGAAAGACGCAAGGTGTGCCCGGCTTTAAACTAATGAAGCCAACACAAGCTAGTGGTTCTTACAAAGTCTTACAACCAGAATAGAAACAAGTAGCCAAATAACAATCGACCAAGGAATTCGGAGCTCGGTTACCGCCAAAGCTTTCCCTGACACAGCTCTGTAGGAACTTAGCCAGGGCACACTGGAAAAGGATGTGGTCGACGTTTTCCGGTCACACAAGTCCATAGGAATTTAGCCGCCGGGGAAGGGGGGGCGTACACTCGAAAAGGATATGGTCAACGTTTCTTAGGTTGCCGCAAAGGGCACAATAGTCATTTCCTGGGCCGCTCCGTTTTGTTAAGATTAAGCGCCGATGGTAGGTGATCTAACGAAGCTTGCCAAAGGAAGATACGGACTTTAAGAGGAACCCTTGATGCCAACGAGGCCTTCTTAGCACATCGCAGGCCTTGGATCAGTTTGGCATAAAGAGATTTCGCAGTGAAGACACCCAATGTCTCTGGGTCCCATTTCACTGAATCTCTTTCGGTGGATAAGGAGAAACCTATAAGCTGCCCTTGTAATGCTACCCAAGAAGCAAGTTCAGGCTCAGAGAGGTTATGCAAAAAAAGCAAGATTGGACAGACCGTCGACAAACACATTGCTAACAAGGATCTCAGGGCAGATGCAATGATGAAAAGGTTGGGATATCTAGTGTAGACAGGCTTGTGATTGATCCACTTCGAAAGCAAAATTTTGGTGTCTCTCTCATTTCGGACCTCGTCCAAGTTAAAAATCTCTTTACATTTTTTGATCCCTCTCCAAAGTTGGGAGCCTTTAGTCTCAGAAGCGAAGAAAGAAGCATCTGGAAAGTACTTGGCTTTGAGAATTCAAGCCCACATGCTGTCATCATTCTGGAAAAATTTCCAAATCCACTTGGCTACAGAGCCAAGTTCATCTTCTTAGAGTTAGGGATGCCCGAGCCTCTCTAGACTTTAGGGCACGCTTGGAATCGATGTATTTCGATACAGAGGTGTTTAAATTACACATGTATCTTACCGGCCGTAGAGCAATTTACACCTGGAAAAGAAACGACGGGCGGAGATGTGTATTATTTACACATGTATTTGAAAGAAAAACGAAAATCCAAACAAGGCTTTAGGTTTTCCAAGGTCCGCCCATCTGACCATACATTTCCGTTTACCCATGCCCGCTTCCCAAAAATAATCTAGCCCTAATTTTGTCAAATTGGACATGAACACTGTCGCCTAGAATAAAGAGGCCCATTGTGGAGGTCGGGGTAGCGGATAAACACGGATTGGTAAGATTTAATATCGCACCTTAAGACACGAGTTTCCCTTGCCAAGGGTCTACTCTCTTGAAAACTTTACTGACCGTAAAATCCCAATTCGATGCCAGCAGCTGTTTATCCGAGCAAGGAAGGCCAAGGTATGTAACGGGAAATTCCGCTCTCTCCCAGTTGAGGAGATTGGCAATATGGACAGTAGCGGCCTCGTCAACCCCTAAAGTTCTGATACTTCAAAACCTTTGAGGTTAATTCAGATTTTGGGCAATATGTGAAGGCTAAAGGTGGAGGCTGCAGGCCACTTAAGAACTCTAGGACATACTATATTGGTGGGGTTCGTGTCAGTTCCTTAGATGCTATACCATCGTTATCAATGGAACCAGATCATCGCTCTGAAGAAAACAGTATCATCATCGCAACATTCAGAACATTTCAAGCCAGGTTAGCATTTTTTTTATAACAAAGAAAAGGGAGAGAGCGGAACGCATAACTGAACATGTTTAGACATAAACTTGCATCAACCTCTGAAACCAACTTATGTCCATCCCACAATTCACAGCAGAGGCCAAAGTTTCTAGGACCAGGTAATGTAAGTCTCTGACTGGTCCTCCCACCATAATATTACCAACAAAGTAGGAGAATCTGGGCAGGAATATATTACAAGAGAAGCCCCCTCTTTCACATTAACTTGCTAGCATGGGAACCCCAAGTAGCTGCCATCCTTCTCAGCGCTTCAGGCGCAGAGCATCCTTGAGCAAAATGGCAGAGTCGCTAGACTGACCGGCTCTCCAGACCCTGAAGTCGTCGTCGAAGTAGCCTTGTTTGTTCCAACCATCCAACAGATCTAGAGAGAACGGGCCTTGCTCATCACCAAAAGGATCCCTGTAATGCCACATGCCCGACCGCCTTGTCTTGCGTTGCGCCACATGAGTATTCCCAGACTCATCGGCATCCATATCAACAACAACCACGTTTGCACCTTGATCCTGCGACGGACCATCTTCGTCGTCATCAATGTTGATTACTTCAGCTGGGATGCCAGCTGCATTGGCTGCATCAATCATGGTTGGTCAGGTAGAACAGAATGCTAAAATTATGTATGAACCAGAAAACGTTACGAATAAAGCTGGAAAATTGTAATCAAACTCGTGGCCTCGTGGGTTCATTAAACTGCTTACATATGTGAACGATGGGAAGATGCGCGCAAAATTCAAAACCATTCATTTACAAAACTAGGGTCACATGATGTTTTCACTGTAGGTCACATGATGTTTTACCATGGAAATTCACAGGTGACTTTTAAGTTATTACTCCCTCCGTAAAGAAATATAAGAGCGTTTGGATCACTAAAATAGTGATCTAAACACTCTTATATTTGTTTACAGAGGGAGTACTTAATAGTAGCTCAATAGGTAAAACCCGGCGCCTCTAAAAAAATTACTACATTTTTCCTCATGTATAATAGTAACGAATAAAAGGATGGTAATAAGAGAAAACCTTCAGCACCCTGCTTCTGGACACTTGCTCCCAGTTTATCACCAGCAGCATTCTCTTCACTACCTGCATTGTGAAATATGAACAGTGAAAAGTGAGGTATCTGAGAAAGGCCGGTGTGTCAACAGAATGAAAATGCAACAGCAGCTCGACACAGGGAAGGTGGAGGACCAATCCTTCCAAGAGCAGTGCAATTATTAGTGAAATGACAGGTTGACCTTTACCCTGAGTACTCTGGCTTTGGACATTTGTTCTGGGTGTATCGCCAGCAGCATTGGATTTAGTGTCTGAGTCATTAAAACATGAACAATGAGAAACAGGTAGCTCGGAATGGTCAGTATGTCACTGGAATGAAACTGCAACATCAGCTGGAATAAAGGCTTGAAGAAGACTAACCATCTAATCCTCAGAGAAGTACTCCTCTGTAAACTAACGTAAGACCTTTTAGATCACTACTTTAGTGATCTAAAAGGTCTTACATTAATTTACAGAGGTAGTACAGCATAACTAGTGAAAGGATATTTGCTAAAAAAAACTAGTGAAAGGATGGGCAGTAAGCACAGACCTGCAGTGCCGTGATTTTGAACACGCGTTTTCGGTGTATCAGTGTCACCTTCAGTAGCTGCATAATGTAATATGAACAATGAAACTGGGAAGGTAACTCAAAGAAGAGAGGGGGAGAGAAAGAGGTGACATGGGGATTCTGTAACATTCTTTTCTTCAAACCAAGGTTAAGTAAAGCTGTTGTTTAGACATGGAGTTTTCTGAGCCTCAGCTCAAAACTATTTAGGGGTATAATTTAGAACAATTTTCAATCCAAATTAAAATGACAATCAATGATTGAGATGATGTTAATAGTAACCAAAGAGCCAACTTACTTAACTGAAGATGCATTATTTATTAGAGGGCATATCATACGGAGTAATGGTTACTTAACAACCGCAAATGTGGATAGCACTTATCAGTAGCTTGCTAAGTTGTCTAATCTACAGGTGCATAAAATGATTGGAATGAATCTTCAAGTGTTCTTTTAGTGGGCATTCTACAATATTTAACTCTATTGTTCACAGCAGAAGAGAATAGCACTAACGGTCTCATGCAGCATTGAACTCCACTACCATTGATATCAAAATAGGCATAGCATTAGAAGTGTAATGTAAGTATTGACTCAAACTAGTCATCCAACATCAAGTATGTAAAACTGAAATACAACTTTACAAAATCCAGATGAATGCAGATAATCATTATATAAGTAAAACCTTTAGAATTTTCTTCTGGACAACTTTTTAAGGATAAGGAAACAGCTCTGCCGTCGTTGGCACCTACACAAAAAATCGGGAGTGTTTTACAACCGTTAAAAAAAATACTGCACATCATGTAAGCAAACCTTCAGGTTTTTCTTCAGAACAACTTTTCAGGTAAGCAGCTTCCTCTTTGGCACCTGAACAAAAAGTATCAAGTATGTAAAACAGAAATACAACTTTACAAAATCCAGCTGAATGCAGATAATCATTATACAAGTAAAACCTTTAGAATTTTCTTCTGGGAAACTTTCTAAGGAAACAGCTCTATCCTCACTGGCACCTACAAAAATCAGGAGTGTTTTACAACCTTTCAGAACAATTTACCACACATCATGCAAGCACACCTTTAGTTTTTTCTTCAGAGAAATTTTTCATGTGAGCAGCTTCACCTGCACAAAAAGTCAGAATGGTTTATCAGCATTTGGAACAATTTAGTGAACACTATGTGAACAATTTAGTGAACACCACACCTTCTGAGTAACTTTTCAAGCAAACAGCTCTCGCGTCATTGGCACCTACACAAAAAGCAGTATTTTTTACCAACATTCACAACAATTTAGTGCATAGTATCTAATCAAACCTTCATATTTGTCTTCCGAGCAACTTCTCAAGCAAACAGCTATCTCCTCATTGGCACCTACACAAAAATCAGTGTGTTTTAGCAACATTGACTACAACTTTTAGAGCCTTTTCCAAAAATAATAAGTTAGTGTATGGTATTGCAATCAAACCTTTATATTTTTCGTCTGAGCAACTTCTCAAGCAAACAGCTCTCGCATTGGCCCCTACACAAAATTCAGCGTTTACCACCATTCTAAACCACTCATTGCACATTAATGTACTCGAACCTCTAGGCTTTTCTTTTGAGCAACGTGTCAAACGAACAGCTTTCTCCCCGTTGGCGCCTACACAAAAACGTGATTATCTCCTGTTCGTGAATTGTGACTGAATGGATACCCTATCTAAAAGTAAATCTTTAGTTATTTCTTCCGGGTAACTTTTTCAATAAACAACTCACACTCTTGGCTCCTACATAAATATCAGAATTTATCAATCAACCATAAAAGTTGAAAGCAAGTTACAGAAGCAAACCTTTAGATTCTTCTGAGTATCTTTCCAAGCAAACAGCTCTGTCCCCACTCGCACCTACACAAAATAAATATTTACCTGCTATTTTAGAACAACTTGAGAAATTCCTGATAAACCGTTGAAATAAGCAACAAAAAGGGTAAAAAGGGAGCAGCTTCAGTTGTGATGAAAAGGATTAGAATCAAAGATCAATATGACAATGGTCATACAACCACATGTTGCAATATGAGTAAAAACAAGTGCATAACTGATAGAGACCATAAATCTATTGGAGTGGATATTTTTGCTAGTGGTAATTAATTGTACAAAGCAAACCAGCTGTTATACTTGGCATCCATTTCGAAATATAAACTATACGACCAGCTCTAAGATGAACAGTAAACTGGCAAGAAAATAAAAAAAATCCCAGTTTTAACAAAGTAAATTGAGTTAGATTGGGGTTCCTGCATGTAGCCAACTGCCCTTATGTAGTGGTAAATAAAATGTAGGATGTTACCGAACACAGTCACACACATAACGGAATTCACTATTTGTCCAGGACAAAGTGGCTGTAAAACAACAGAAACACTAGTAGATCCAATATCTAGATTTAGTGTCTTTTGTATAGGTAATCTATTGGTGGAAACAGTAGTAGAGATACATGCTGTAATAAGTTAACCTAAATATAACAAATGTAAATAACATAAGGAAGCCATATATGAAATATAATCGTGCAAATAGAATGGTGAGTTAAGCCACCATTTGTTCCCATAGATCTCTGCAGAAGCTCAATATGACACTAATTGATTTTAGTAGCCAATATGGCAGCCCACACAGGTAATAGAGATAGGAGCATCATCACCTTGTAAAGTAGCTGTATTCATCTGAAAAGACTTCTCTGATGCTGCAACTAATAATTCTGTGTCTTTATTATCTTCCAGATCTGGAATAACTCGAGGGACCTCTTCAAGAAGACGTTGTCTTTCGGATGGCGAGCGCAATAGCTGTCTCTTATCAATGTACTCGAGCTTCGTAAAATTTAGTCAAGGATATAACTGTACAAAGTCCACTAGCATGTCCTAAGATGGGTGTATCGTAATGAAGTATAAAAAGGAAACCAAGAACAATTCTTTTATTAAAAAGATCATTAAATGAACGAAAGATCTTTATCTGACAAGGATATTCGCAGCGCCAACCTTTTTCATTGGCCAATTCAATTAAATTGTCCAGTCTCTTAAGTTCTTTATCGATCCACTGGAATGGGGAAAGGGCAATTTGGTTAACATTTCTAACAGAAAAAAGAATTATTACGTAAACTTAAAATAGGAGAGTTCAGACTCTAGAACATGTCACTGAAATACTGTTTTGAATTTAAAATGAGCTAATATCTTATGATGATACATAAAAAAATGCAGAATGTACCGGACAAATACATAAAGTTGGTATAATTTCCTAACAGACTTACATGAGTGACTATATCTCTGTGTACACTTCTCGCTTTTTCCTCAAACTCAGCCTGTAAAAACCAGCACGTTCATGGAATCAACAATCAAGTAAAAAAGAGACCCAACAAATATCTGCAACATTTTCCAAAGCCAAAAAGGAAGGAAAAGCAGGAAAGAAATATGTCAAATAACTGGCATCCAATACTCCAAGCAAATACTGAATACTTGAGTTGGCCTCACTCTCTGATATGGATATCACACAAATATATAAAAAACATAGCAAGGTGCAACTCTCACACCAGATTTTGTTTTGAGTTATTTTGCACATTTAACCCTCTTGTCATTAAATAAAGTTGTTGGCCCTGTTTCCCATAAAAACATAACTTGAAACTCCGATTCAAACATCCCAGGCTGTCTAGCACATCCAGAGATATCACAGGTTTCACACCCGAGCACTTCAAGGCTGGCAGGGCTTGTCATCTATTTTCCAATGAAGAATGCACTTGTGACAAGGACAATTCAGATACAACACAAACTGTGTGATGAGAAATCCAAAATAATTACATGTGAGGCGCTGATACCAATACCACTATATTTAACTTTACAGATTGCAATATGCTTCATTAGTTACATATTATGTTCGACAAAGAATATAGCCAAGCATCGGCAGCTATCTGTTTCCTATAACTTCTAACTTTCTATGCATGTTGAAACAAAAATAATAGTAGTCTGCATTACATCAAATACTATCAGGACAACTGCATTTTGGGACACTAGAAATTGAAAAAGATTAACTTACAACAGTGAGCCTTTTAGAGTGTTCTTTCTGGACGAACAGACGAAAATCTTCGCATTCGTCCTGTTATAATCAACAACAAAAAACTTGAACAACATGTGCATCCAATACAAGTTTAAGTGCATACATGAAGAAAATAAAATAATAGCAGAAAGAACCTATAGATCATAAATCTGTTTTGATTAATATTTAATAGTCATCGGTGCCAATCTTCTATCTCTCTAGGAATTGCTTTAGTAGTGTTGGAACATTAAGAAGTGTAATTCCCACAATAAAAAGCGTTATAAATTACCTCCCCAAAATCTTCATCTGATAACATGGAAATTTTGACTTCAGACCAGCAGCTGGAAACACACAAAAGCATATCTGTAGACATGTCCTTCACCTTGTATTCTTCTGAGGATTTCTTAATGCCTGTTGCATATCTCTCATCAGAAAATAATAACTAAATGCGATGTAGCCAAAAGATACAGAATAGAGTATTTATTCCCATGTCCTGTGAAATGGAGTTTTTTTTCCCATGAGTTAAGCTCCTGTTAATGTATGGATTGTAGAATTCATCATTATTTCTTATTTACTCGCTGGAAGACAGTATTAATTTGAATAGAACTAAACAACATGCACAAATAACTGATACAGTTCTCTATTAGGGGAAGAGCACTAAACCAGGCAAATGGAGCATAGATTAGTCAAATGGAATATAGGGAACATAAAAGGTTGAATATTACCAGTTACTTGTCCAAGCTGGTAGAATGCTTTAGGCTTGTAGTAACTATAGTCTTTGGGGTCATTCTTTACTCTAACAAAACAACCAATAACTTTATTTTCAAATGCCTCAGGCTGCTTTAGCAGATCAATAACTACGGATTTCTTCAAATAGATCAACTTAATGTTGTCGCAAACAAGAGAAGCAAAGCATCTCTTGTTTCTTTCAGAAGTCCCTTTCGAAGTAGTGAACTCAGAGGTCATGGTCCGAGTTCTCTTTTTCATACATGAATCACTATTATCCTCAGAACTGGCAAATGTTTCATCCTCAGATGTGTCATTTGCAGCAATATGCCTCTCGAGCAAGCTATATATCTTGTTGTACTTAACCTTTGATTTCCTAAACAATTGCTTGAGTTTCTCATCACATATGACATGCTTTTTCTTATCTTTTTGCGAAAGATCCTTCTGTCGAATGTACTCCTTGACAACTTCAGCAGCACCAAATTGATCTAGAGATTTGGATGTATCTTTGCCTATTGATTCAAGGAATCCAATCAGCTCTTTTGAACCCCAGCCAACATAGACATTCTTCTTTGATTTTGCATGCTTCAGAAAGGGTTTCGCTTTATTTGATGTTCCATTTAAATTAGATGGGCAAATTGGCTCAGCATCACCACCATCACTATTGCCCAAGAAATCATCATCTGAGCTGTCCTGTACTTTAGGAAAATTCTCAGAATCTGACATTTGATCCGGGCCATCATTTAAACTAGCATAAGCTTCTTGAAGGTTATCCAGTGTTAAGCCCTCTTTCTTTATAATTATCTCCCAGTATTCCTTAAACAAAAATTCAACAGTTGACCTGTCACTGAAATCAACCCTCTCCTAGAAAACAGAGAATCTACCATCAGAACATATGCATATATAGAGTAAAAAGAAACTTGAAGGGCCAAATGCCATCACCAAAGAGTAACTACTAAGTACCATCAGAAATGTGCACATAAGACAAATTTAATGGTAAGCATTCTACATGTCAGATGTTACATTCTGCATTAGAGCAATTGCTACAAGGAAATACAATATGCATTATGCAAGGAAACAATATATAGTTAAATATCACAATATATAGTTAAACAACACTGTACAAACTGATGCTTGCTACAAGCCAACAAATATATCCAGTATAGAAGGTTATCAAAGATAGCCGAATAACAAAAGAAGGGAAACAGTTAAGCCCGTGTTCAATAATAAAAATAAAAATAAAAGTTAATCCCCAACGGTCAAGATTCCCTAGAGTAATCCCTACTCCACCAAGTGGATATCAGCAGATTTTAACCTGTGATTGTTTTCTATGTATTATCAACACCATGTCAGCCTTCTCTCTCCATTCAAAATCCATGTTTTTGTTACCTATCGACTGTGCTAGGTCCTAAAGAGAACTCCCAAGAACACATCGACAACCAAAAGTGCCCAACACTACATAATTTTGGATCTTTTTTTGTGTGTGTGTGGTGTTTAGAATTTCCTTCTATCTTTTCACACAAACATGTGACTGGAGAAGAACGACCGCAGGAAAACTTGAATCATTCGTGTAAAGACCATTGCATTTAACAACATAACTGTAGATGCCCAGATTTTTAAAGCACCCACATCATTCTACTTTTCAGCTACGTCTCGTTGGCTGCTGCAACCACTTTCTATTGAGAATATCACTATGTTACTCACGTCAAGTATTGAGGTGCTCAAGGCGGAACAGAGAATATTAGCTATTCCAGATCTAAGTGGTTAGAGAAGTTGTGACATGGGGAGAAGACAGGGACGTGGTTCAGACAAAAAGAGTGGCTTTGGTTAATCTAAACAAAGGGCCAGGATCAATCTGCTGAAATCCACTTGATGAAATTAGGGCATCTCCAAGGGCAATCCCGCAAGTGTCAAATTTCAGTCCTCATATGTCCGCGGACAGCGAAGGGTTGAGCCCCATTTGTCCTCCCCTCCAGTGATGCTCCCCCAATTTTATCCCCAATTGTCCAACACATGCATATGATTGGGTGGGGATGGAGAGAGGAGAGAGAAAAATGAAAGAAATAAAATGGTCCAAGGTGGGCTGGAGCTGATGTGGCAGACATGTCTGGACAGCCCCATTTCTCCCGCACATATGGGGCAGGTTTGGGGAAGCCCGGACTGTCCAGACATATGGGGCAGATTTGGGGAAGCCCGTTGGGCAAGCGTTTTGGGTCCGGACAGAATCCAGACTGTCCGCCCAGACATATGGGGGAGGTTTGAGGGGTGCCCTTTGAGATGCTCTTAGGGGCCACTCCAAGGGGATCTGCACCTGGCTGGACGGTGGATTAAAATTCTATCAAGGATTTAAGGATATGTACTTAGTTACCCCATCAGAGTCGATTTCGATATTATTCTCAATCATGATTCCCAGCCTTAGACAGTTAGCGCATAATCCCTTTGTTTGCCTTCTTCCGACTTGGACAAAGTCTGCTTCTCTCCGGCAACTACAACAAACCGATTTAACCGGACAGCAGAGGCACCGATAGTATGAACGCCCTTTGCAGATACAGCATGTGTGCCAACCTGCCACATTTAGCAACCAGTAGGGTCAGTAATGAATAAAAATAATAACATTTGGTGGAATTAAAGACAACCTGAACAGCTGAAACTACTGTTAACAAAAAATAGGAGCCATGTTTTATTAGATCCATTAGGAATTCTAAGGTATCATGTTTTAGCATACTGCTGCGCCGTGTCATAGAGTGTCTGAAGGAACTAGCTAAACAGAGCAATAAAGGTAAGTAAAATTATTTCAGGTTTCACAGAGCAACTTTATTCACCCACATAACCACAAGAGTTCCGCAGCAATGACAGTTGTAGCAATGGTAAAGAAAGTGCATGTAGTGATGTAGATACTCACAGCAGATGAAGTTCTCATCTGAATTGAGGAAATCGTCATCCTTTTCCACGCACTTAGGATGGTAAGCCTTGTTGCAGTTCCTGGAAGATACTGATAGGTATAAATATATGCTGTGAAAATGTCGGGACTCTGGAACAATGCAATGGACTAAAACAATGTTTCCACCCATTTAGCATATACTAAACCATAGTTAAAAGAGGCACACTTAATTGCGCTTAATGTGCGCATAACTGCGCTTAAGGCTTTGGTCAGAAAAGCGCAAGGCAGTGGCAAAATGCACAATTATTTACGAACTCATGCTAAGAGAAAAATAGCCAGCAACGGGCCAAAGGTGATCGGGATTCTGTCCAGGACCAGGTAAACAGGCTGCTGCTTCAGCAGCGAGTTTGTTATATCTGTTATCCTATAGAGTATAGACAGAGAAGGAGGCTCGTCCTCATCCCACCACGACTTGCCATTGCACACGTTTTACTAGACATGTCGTCGTACACTGCAGTTGGCTAGGAGAAAGCGGATGAACCAACCCAGCAACCAACAGCGTGCCTCACACTAATTCAATCCAAATAGCACAAACCCCATCAATTCTGAACCTACGGAACTCCGCCTACGAGCCGGTTCTTAGATCATCGACCGGCATTCCACTTTCTCCTCAGGCTGCGGGGACAGGGCAGGAATGGACAAGAAGACGAGGCCCGGGGCGAGAGCGGCGAACCTGTAGTCGCAGAGGCGGAGGTGGCCGCCGTCCTTGCAGACGAAGCAGAAGTCGCCCTCCCCGCCGTCGGGCTCGGGCTCGGTCTCGGTCTCGCCCTCGCTCACGGGCCGCGGCACGCTCCCACCCGCGCCGCTGCGGGGCCTCGCGGCGGGTTTCTTGGCCTTCCTCTTCCCCATCCCGCGCGCCGACTCCGGGACGGGACGGAGGCGGTCGAAGCCGGCGGGGAAATTTCGGGATCGGAGGCGATCAAGGTGTGGGTGGAGGGAGAATCAAGAAAATATTTGTGGGCGGAGGGGATCTTGGCGATGAGGGCGGCGGAGTGGTGAGTGGAGTGGAGACAGGGGAGGGGGTTTTAAGCGGGGGGCGAGGTTTTCGAGGGGGCAGGGGTCTTGTTGACTGTGACTGCAGTGCCGGTGGGTACCAGATATGTCTCCTTCCCTCCCCCTCGAAAGGGAAAAAGCAGGGGAGATGGTGCGCTCGTAGGCTCCTTTCCACCGTCCGATCCAGCCGGACGATCTGCGCCGTTGTTTCTTCACTGGTGTCCGCGGATCGGGTCGGATTGGATAACGCTTTAGCTCAGTTTTATTTGCCGGGTTCGGAGCGAATCGGATAATGGCTGGATGCCGATTCGGATGCGGGCTATGCCGGACTATGAATTCGGAATGGAAACGGATAAAATATATCAGACACATGCGCGCCAAGAGACATAATTTTATTTCTATCGGGCAAACAATATGAACATAAAATTTATCTAGGAAACCATGTCAAGCAGACTGCCCATCTCCATTGGCCAGACCATCGTCGAGAACTTTGTCCATCATGTTGGACCACGGACTATCGAAGAAATGCAGCCGCCAATCGGCGACACACAAAGATGTATGATGTTGCGATGACCATATTTACATGTAATGATTGTAGTTTTTGGTCTAATTGGATACTTTTATTGAATAATTCGAATTGATAACCTAGGATAATCGGTAAGAAAAAGTAGCCCGCCAGGTATTAACAATACTATATATGTAGTTGACCAAAATTTGTATATGTCCGTATCTGGCGGCTTCGTGTGAGTGCATACCATCTTCTAAGAAATAAATGTGGATTCGTAGCGAAAATTATATGTATCAAATATATTATTCACCCGTGCCATATCTCTTCACCCATACTATTCTCGTGATCTCGTATGTGCTTCGGCTTTTGGGATCCTTTCACTTTCAAAAGTGGGTCGTAGAGTATAACGGCTGGAATTGGAGCTAGGGATGGCAATGGGTAGGGATCGTAGAGTATGGGTGGGTACAACCTCCTTGTGCCCAAACTCATACCCATAGAAACATCCTATACCCATTCATTTCAATATCCACAGGCACAAATTAATACACATGCCCATATCCATCAGATATCCTATACCCAGTGGGTATCAAGTTGGTACAATATATAATATTTACATATTGAAAAAGTAGAAAAAAGTCTGAAATTCAAGTGATGGTGAGCTATTAGTATAGCACCAACATAACCTCCTCCAGTGGGTGTCATGTTGCGGGCGACAAGGGAGTACAATAAGCAGTTGGTGGAAGCGACTAAGGATTGGGGATCACCGATCCAAGAGTTGGACAAGAGTTCGTTGGTAATCAGACGATATTTCATCATTTCGAGAAGTCACGTAGGACGTAGGAGGAGTGGCAAGTTGGTGGTTGCGGTCTTATTAGCTATGGCTAGTTTTGGGAATAAGCGACTGAGGATTGGGCCATAGGACTTGGATGTTGACCCCTGATACGTCTCCAATGTATCTACTTTTTCAAACACTTTTGCTCTTGGTTTGTCCTTTTAATTTGCATGATTTGAGTGAAACTAACCCGGACTGACATTGTATCAACAAAACTATCTCGGTGTTGTTTTTGTGCAGAAATAAAAGATTATTAGAATTGGACAAAACTTTATGGAGATTTATTTTGGAATGACTGAAAAATACTGTAGCAAAGAAGTGCCAGAGGGGGTCACCCTGGGCTCACAAGCCTAGGGGCGCTTAACCCACCCCCCCCCCCCACCCCGCGTCGGGCAGGCTTATGGGTCCCCTGGACCTCTTCCTAACCTAATTCCAACGCTATATATTCCGTCTTCCTAGGAAAAAATCAAAGAGAAAGTTTCATCGCGTTTTATGATACGGAGCCGCCATCTCCCGTTCTTCATCGGGAGCCCTGACCTGGAGTCCATTCGTAGCTCCAAAGAGAGGGATTTGTCATCATCGTCATCACCAACCCTTCTCCATCAACAATTTCATGATGCTCACAATCATGTGTGAGTAATCCCCTTGTAGGCATACTGGGGTAGATGGAGATGGATGAGATTTCATATGTGCAATCATGTCAATTTTGTTCTGGCTTGATCCCTAGTTTCCACTATGTTTTTAGATTGATGTTGTTATGACTTTGTTATGCCCAATGCTTGTCACTAGGCCCGAGTGCCATGATTTCAGATATGAACATGTTATGCTTTCATGAATATATTCACATTCTTGATCTTACATGCAAGTTGTATGCACCTGTTATCGTTCTAAGCGTTAGACCCCCAAGGTGACCTCAAATTGGGATATCGATGGGGATGACTTTAACTTGAGGAGTTCATGTATTTACCATGTGTTAATGCTATGTTCCGGTTCTCTATTAAAAGGAGCGCATTAATTACCCTTAGTTTTCATTAGGACCCCACTGCCACAGAACGATAGGACAAAAGATGTCATGCAAGTTTTTACCGCAAGCGTGTATGACTATATACGAAATATAAGCCTACATATGATTGATGAGTTTGAGCTATTGTGTATCGCTCTAGGTTGTGACAGTTACATATTGAATCTCGTCTAAATATCCATCGCTACTCCATGCCTACACTTTAATACTATTGATTTTGCTCAAGCTACCACTAATCTGCTTGTTACAAATTTGCTACTGCTGCTGCTACTACTATTGCTACTTTGCTATCACTACTATCAATATTATTGTGCTACTAATAAATTGTTGCAACAAAGTGATTTCTCATGGTTGAATTGACAACTCAACTGCTGAGGCTTATAAATATTCTTTGGCTCTGTTTGTGTCGAATCAATAAATTTGGGTGAAATACTACCCTCTAAGATTGTTGTGATCCCTATACTTGTGGGTCGGCCTATTTATACTAAATGGGCCACTATTGGTTCGTGCCACGTGTTGACGTACCATAGGCGCCTCTCGTCCGTTGGATGGATGACACCTGTCACAATGCAAAGCTGACATGTGGTTCCGCTTGAAGGAAATATGCCCTAGAGGCAATAATAAAGTTATTATTTATTTCCTTATTTCATGATAAATGTTTATCATTCATGCTAGAATTGTATTAACCGGAAACATGATACATGTGTGAATGCATAGACAAAACAATATGTCACTAGTATGCCTCTACTAGACTAGCTTGTTAATCAAAGATGGTTATGTTTCCTAACCATGAACAAAGAGTTGTTATTTGATTAACAAGGTCACATCATTAGTAGAATGATCGATTGACATGACCCATTCCATTAGCTTAGCACACGATCGTTTAGTATGTTGCTACTGCTTTTATCCATGACTTATACATGTTCCTGTAACTATGAGATTATGCAACTCCGTTTACGGAGGAACACTTTGGTGCTACCAAACGTCACAACGAATCGGGTGATTATAAAGGAGTACTACGGTGTCTCCAAAGGCGATGTTGGGTTGGCGTATTTGAGATTAGGTTTTGTCACTCCGATTGTCGGAGAGGTATCTCTGGGCCCTCTCGGTAATGCACATCATGAAGCCTTGCAAGCATTACAACTAATGAGTTAGTTGTGAGATGATGTATTACGGAACGAGTAAAGAGACTTGCGTAGCGAGATTGAACTAGGTATTGGATACCGACGATCGAATCTTGGGCAAGTAACATACCGATGACAAAGGGAACAACGTATGTTGTTATGCGGTCGACCGACAAAGATCTTCGTAGAATATGTAGGAGCCAATATGGGCATCAGGTCCCGCTATTGGTTATTGACCGAGAATAGTTCTAGGTCATGTCTACATTGTTCTCGAACCGTAGGGTCCGCACGCTTAAGGTTTCGATGGCGGTTATTATGAGTTTATGTATTTTGATGTACCGAAGAAGTTGAGTCCGGATGTGATCACGGACATGACGTGGAGTCTCGAAATGGTCGAGACATAAAGATTGATATATTGGAAGCCTATATTTGGAGTTCGAATGGTTAGGGTGAAAACAGAATTTCTCTGAGTACCGGAGGTTACGGAACCCCGGGAGGTAAATGGGCCTTAGTGGGCCTCGAGGGAGAAGAGGAGGGCGGCCGGGGGGTGGCGCGCCCCCCCCATCCGAATAGGACAAGGAGGCGGCGCCTCTTCCTCTTCCCTCCCCAATCCTATTCCAACTAGGAAGGGGGAGTCCTACTCGGTGGGAGTAGGACTCCTCCAGCCTTGGGCCGGCCGCACCTCCCCCCTCCCTCCTTTATATCTGGGGGCGGGGGCACCCTAGAACACACAAGTTTGATCTACGGATCGTTCCTTAGCCGTGCGGTGCCCCCTCCACCATATTCCACCTCGGTCATACCGTCATGAAGCTTAAGCGAAGCCTGCGCCGGTGAAACATCAAGATCGTCACCACGCCGTCGTCTTGTGAAACTCTCCTCGACACTCGGCTGGATCGGAGTACGAGGGCGTCATCGAGCTGTACGTGTGTCAAGAACTCGGGCGCCGGAGTAATGGCCGGATCGGTCGGATCACGAGGAGAACGATGACTACTTCCTCTACGCTGTGATTGCTTCCGCCGGGTCTACGAGGGTGCGTGGACAACACTCTCCCTCTCGTTGCTGTTCATCACCATGATCTTGCGTGTGCGAGGAAAATTTCTGAAATTACTACGTTCCCCAACAAGTGGCATCCGAGCCTAGGTTTTTATGGTTTGATGTTTTGCACGAGTAGAACACAAGTGAGTTGTGGGCGATACAAGTCATACTACCTACCAAGCATGTCATACTTTGGTTCAGCGGTATTGTGAGATGAAGCGCCCGGACCAACATTACGCCAGACGCTTACGCGAGACTGGTTTCACCGCTTCGAGCACTCGTTGCTTAAAGGTGATTGGTGGGTGCTGTCTCTCTCACTTTAGTTGAACTGAAAAGTGCTACGCCGGTCCTTGAGAAGGTTAAAACGGAGTCTATTTGACGAAATATCGTTGTGGTTTTGATGCGAGGTGAGACTGGTTCTTGCTTAAGCCCGTAGCAGCCACGTAAAATTTGCAACAACAAAGTAGAGGACGTCTAACTTGTTTTTGCGGGGCATGTTGTGATGTGATATGGTCAAGGCGTGATGCTATATTTTATTGTATGAGATGATCATGTTTTGTAACGAAGTTATCGGCAATGGCTGGAGCCATATGGTTGTCGCTTTATTGTATGCAATGCAATCGCTACGTAATGCTTTACTTTATCACTAAGCGGTAGAGATAGTCGTAGAAGCATAAGATTGGCGAGGCGACAACGATGCTACGATGGAGATCAAGGTGTCGCGCCGGTGGCGATGGTGATCATGGTGGTGCTTGCAAGATGGAGATCATGAAGCACAAGATGATAATGACCATATCATATCACTTATATTGATTTGCATGTGATGTTTATCCGTTTATGCATCTTATCTTGCTTTGATTGACGGTAGCATTATAAGATGATCTCTCACTAAATTATCAAGAAGTGTTCTCCCCGAGTATGCACCGTTGCCAAAGTTCGTCGTGCCCAGACACCACGTGATGATCGGGTGTGATAAGCTCTATGTCCATCTACAACGGGTGCAAGCCAGTTTTGCACACGCAGAATACTCGGGTTATACTTGACGAGCCTAGCATATGCAGATATGGCCTCGGAACACGGAGACCGAAGGTCGGCGTGAATCATATAGTAGATATGATCAACATAAGATGTTCACCATTCAAAACTACTCCATTTCACGTGATGATCGGTTATGGTTTAGTTGATTTGGATCACGTGATCACTTAGATGACTAGAGAGATGTCTTTCTAAGTGGGAGTTCTTAAATAATATGATTAATTGAACTTAAATTTATCATGAACTTAGTACCTGATAGTATCTTGCTTGTTTATGTTTGATTGTAGATAGATGGCTCGTCTTTGTTGTTCCGTTGAATTTTAGTGCGTTCCTTGAGAAAGCAAAGTTGAAAGATGATGGTAGCAATTACACGGATCGGGTCCGTAACTCGAGGATTATCCTCATTCTTTGCACTGAAGAGTTACGTCTGGATGCACCGCTGGGTGCCAGCCCCGCTGCGATGCTAACCGACGACGTTAAGAACGTCTGGCGAGCGAAGTCGATGACTACTCTATAGTTCGATGTGCCATGCTTTACGGCTTAGAACCGGGACTTCAACAACGTTTTGAGCGTCATGGAGCATATGAGATGTTCCAGAGTTGAAGTTGATATTCCAACAGAATGCCCGGATTGAGAGATATGAAGTCTCCAATAAGTTCTATAGCTGCAAGATGGAGGAGAACAGTTACATTAGTGAGCACATACTCGGAATGTCCGGGTACTACAATCACTTGACACAATTGGGAGTTAATCTTCCGGATGATTGTGTCATTGATGAATTCTTCAATCACGCCACCAAGCTACAAAGGCTTCATGATGAACTATAATATTCAAGGGTTAGTAAAGACTATGCTCGAGCTCTTCGCAATGCTAAAGGCTGCGGAGGTAGAAATCAAGAAGGAGCATCAAGTGTTGATGGTCAATAAGACCACTAGTTTCAAGAAGAAAGGCAAAGGGAAGAAGAAGGAACTTCAAGAAGAACAGCAAGCAAGTTGTTGCTCAGAGAAGAAACCCAAGTCCGGACCTAAGCACTGGCCGAGTGCTTCTACCGCAAGCGGTAGTCCTTTGGAAGCGGAAGCGCCCCAAGTATTTGGCGGATAAGAAGGATGGCAAGGTGAACAAAGGTATATGTGATATACATGTTATTGATGTGTACCTTACTAGAGCTCGTGATAGCACTGGTATTTGATCTTGGTTACATTGCTAATATTTGCAACTCAAAGCAGGACTACGGATTGCGAACACCGGCAAAGGACGAGGTGACGATGCGCGTGGGAAATGGTTCCAAAGTCGATGTGATCGCGGTCGGCACGCTACCTCTACATCTACCTTGGGATTAGTTTTAGACCTAAATAATTGTTATTTGGTGCTGCGTTGAGCATGAACATTATATCTGGATCTTGTTTGATGCGAGACGGTTATTCATTTAAATCGAGAGAATAATGGTTGTTCTATTTATATGAGTAATATCTTTTATGGTCATGCACCCTTGAGGAGTGGTCTATTTTGATGAATCTCGATAGTAGTGATACACATATTCATAATGTTGAAACCAAAAGATGCAGAGTTGATAATGATAGTGCAACTTATTTGTGGCATTGCCGTTTAGGTCATATCGATTGTAAAGCGCATGAAGAAACTCCATCTTGATGGACTTTTGGAGTCACTTGATTATGAATCACTTGGCACTTGCGAACCGTGCCTCATGGGCAAGATGACTAGAACCCGTTCTCGGTACTATGGAGAGAGCAACAGATTTGTTGGAAATCATACATCTGAGATGTATGTGGTCCGATGAATGTTGAGGCTCGTGGCGGATATCGTTATTTTCTCACCTTCACAGATGACTTAAGCAGATATGGGTATATCTACTTAATGAAACATAAGTCTGAAACATTTGAAAAGTTCAAAGAATTTCAGAGTGAAGTTGAAAATCATCGTAACAAGAAAATTAAATTTCTACGATCGATCGTGGAGGTGAATATTTGAGTTACGAGTTTGGTCTACATTTGAAACAATGCGGAATAGTTTCGCAACTCACGCCACCGGAACACCACAACGTAATGGTGTGTCCGAGCGTCGTGTCGCACTTTACTAGATATGGTGCGATCTATGATGTCTCTTACTGATTTATCGCTATCGTTTTGGGGTTATGCTCTAGAGGCGGCCGCATTCACCTTGAATAGAACACCGTCGAAATCCGTTGAGACGACACCTTATGAAGCTGTGGTTTAGCAAGAAACCAAAGTTGTCGTTTCTTAAAGTTTGGGGATGCGATGCTTATGTGAAAAACTTCAACCGATAAGCTCGAACCCAAATCGAGAAATGTGTCTTCATAGGATACCCAAAGGAGACAGTTGGGTACACCTTCTATCACAGATCCGAAGGCAAGACATTCGTTGCTAAGAATGGATCCTTTCTAGAGAAGGAGTTTCTCTCGAAAGAAGTGAGTGGGAGGAAAGTAGAACTTGATGAGGTAATAGTACCTTCTCCCTTACTTGAAAGTAGTTAAATCGCAGAAACCGGTTTCGAGACATCTACACCAAGTAGTGAGGAAGTTGATGATGTTGATCATGAAACTTGAGATCAAGTTACTCTGAGAACCTCGTAGATCAACGAGTAAGATCCGCACAGTGGTATGGTAATCCTGTTCTAGAAATCATGCTACTAGATCATGATGAACCTACGAACTATGAAGAAGCGATGGTGAGCCCAGATTCGCAAAATGGCTTGAGGCCATGAAATGCGAGATGGGATCCATGTATGAAAACAAAGTATGGACTTTGGTTGACTTGCCCGAGGGTAGGCAAGCAATAGAAAACAAGTGGATCTTCAAGAAGAAGACCGACGCCGACGGTAATATTATCGTCTACAAAGCTCGACTTGTCGCAAAAGGGTTTCGACAAGTTCAAGGAGTTGACTACGATGAGACCTTCTCACCCGTAGCGATGCTTAAGTCCGTCCGAATCATGTTAGCAATTGCCGCATTTTATGATTATGAAATTTGGCAAATGGATGTAAAGACCGCATTCTGAATGGATTTACGGAAGAAGAGTTGTATATGATGCAACCGAAGGTTTTGTCGATCCAAAAGGAGCTAACAAAGTATGCAAGCTCCAACGATCCATCTATGGACTGGTGCAAGCATCTCGGAGTTGGAATAAACGCTTTGATAGTGTGATCAAAGCATTTGGGTTTGTCTGAGACTTTTGGAGAAGCTTTGTATTTACAAGAAAGTGAGTGGGAGCTCTGTAGCATTTTCGATATTATATGTAGATGACATATTGCTGATCGGAAATGATATAGAATTCTGGATTGCATAAAGGGATACTTGAATAAGAGTTTTTCAATGAAAGACCTCGGTGAAGCTGCTTACATATTAGGCATTAAGATCTATAGAGATAGATCAAGGCGCTTGATTGGACTTTCACAAAGCACATACCTTGACAAAATTTTGAAGAAGTTCAAAATGGATCAAGCAAAGAAAGGGTTCTTGCACGTGTTACAAGGTGTGAAGTTGAGTAAGACTCAATGCCCGACCACTGCAGAAGATAGAGAGAAAATGAAAGATGTTCCTATGCTTGACCATAGGCTCTATCATGTATGCAATCTTGTGTACCGGACTGATGTGTGCCTTGCTATAAGTTTAGCAGGAGGTACCAAAGTAATCCAGTGGATCACTAGGCAGTGGTCAAGAACATCTGAAATACGAAGAGGACTAAGGATATGTTTCTCGTATATGGAGGTGACAAAGAGCTCATAAATGGCAGTTACGTTGATGCAAGTTTTGACACCGATCCGGACGATTCTAAATCGCAGACCGGATGCGTATTTACACTAAGCGGAGGAGCTGTCGGTTGGTGCAGTTCTAAACAAAGCGTCGTGGCGGGATCTACATGTGAAGCGGAGTACATAGCAGCCGAAGCAGCTAATGAAGGAGTGCGGATGAAGGAGTTCATATACGATCTAGGTGTCATAACTAGTGCATCGGGTCCAATGAAAATCTTCGTGACAATCTTGGAGCAATTGCCTTAGCGAAGGAATCCAGATTTCACAAGAGGACCAAGCACATCAAGAGATGCTTCAATTCCATCCGGGACTTAGTCCGGTGGGAGACATAGAGATTTGCAAGATACATACGGATCTGAATGTTGCGAACCGTTGACTAAGCCTCTTCCACGAGCAAAACATGATCAACACCAAGACTCCATGGGTGTTAGAATCATTACTATGTAATCTAGATTATTGACTCTAGTGCAAGTGGGAGATGAAGGAAATATGCCCTAGAGGCAATAATAAAGTTATTATTTATTTCCTTATTTCATGATAAATGTTTATCATTCATGCTAGAATTGTATTAACCGGAAACATGATACATGTGTGAATGCATAGAAAAACAATATGTCACTAGTATGCCTCTACTAGACTAGCTTGTTAATCAAAGATGGTTATGTTTCCTAACCATGAACAAAGAGTTGTTATTTGATTAACAAGGTCACATCATTAGTAGAATGATCGATTGACATGACCCATTCCATTAGCTTAGCACACGATCGTTTAGTATGTTGCTACTGCTTTTATCCATGACTTATACATGTTCCCGTAACTATGAGATTATGCAACTCCGTTTACGGAGGAACACTTTGGGTGCTACCAAAGCGTCACAACGAATCTGGGTGATTATAAAGGAGTACTACAGGTGTCTCCAAAGGCGAGATGTTGGGTTGGCGTATTTGAGATTAGGTTTTGTCACTCCGATTGTCGGAGAGGTATCTCTGGGCCCTCTCGGTAATGCACATCATGAAGCCTTGCAAGCATTACAACTAATGAGTTAGTTGTGAGATGATGTATTACGGAACGAGTAAAGAGACTTGCGATAACGAGATTGAACTAGGTATTGGATACCGACGATCGAATCTTGGGCAAGTAACATACCGATGACAAAGGGAACAACGTATGTTGTTATGCGGTCCGACCGACAAAGATCTTCGTAGAATATGTAGGAGCCAATATGGGCATCCAGGTCCGCTATTGGTTATTGACCGAGAATAGTTCTAGGTCATGTCTACATTGTTCTCGAACCGTAGGGTCCATGCGCTTAAGGTTTCGATGGCGGTTATTATGAGTTTATGTATTTTGATGTACCGAAGAAGTTGAGTCCGGATGTGATCACGGACATGGCGTGGAGTCTCGAAATGGTCGAGACATAAAGATTGATATATTGGAAGCCTATATTTGGAGTTGGAATGGTTAGGGTGAAAACAGAATTCTTGAGTACCGGAGGTTACGGAACCCCGGGAGGTAAATGGGCCTTAGTGGGCCTCGAGGAGAAGAGGAGGGGCGGCCGGGGGTGGTCACATGCGCCTCCCCCCAATCCGAATAGGACAAGGAGGCGGCGCCTTTCCTCTTCTGTAGGATCGTTGAAGGTAAGAGTGTCTAGAGGGGGGGTGATTAGACAACTCGACAAGATAAAAGTTTATGCCTTTGCTTAACACAAGTTTTTAGCAAGTTCACAATAGGGATCAAATCAAGCATCATGCAAACAAGTCGAGCAACATACTACACATGCAATTCTAGAGTATGGGGCAGCGGAAAGTAAATTGCACATATAGTAAGGAGAGATTGTGAAGAGCAAACGCAATTTGGAGACACGGAGATTTTTCTCGTGGTTCCGATAGGTGGTGCTATCGTCAATCCACGTTGATGGAGACTTCAACCCACGGAGGGTAACGGCTGCGAGAGTCCACGGAGGCTCCACCCACGAAGGGTCCACGAAGAAGCAACCTTGTCTATGCCATCATGGCCTCGTCCACGGAGGACTAGCCTTACTCGGGGTAGATCTTCACGAAGTAGGCGATCTCCTTGCCCTCACAAACTTCTTGGTTCAACTCCACATCTTGACGGAGGCTCCCAAGCGACACCTAACCAATCTAGGAGGCACCACCCTCCAAAAGGTAATAGATGGTGTTGGTGATGATGAACTCCTTGCTCTTGTGCTTCAAATGATAATCTCCCCAACACTCAACTCTCCTCACTGATTTGGCTGTGGTGGAGGAAGGGATTGAGTGGAAAGCAACTTGGGAAGGCTAGAAATCAAGTTTCATATGATGGGAGTGGAGCAACTTGATCTCAACACAAGGGTAGGTAGTTTTCTTCTCGTAAATGTAAGGTAGGAGTGGTAGTTCTTTCGATGGCTCTCTCCACGAATGAAGAGGAGGTGGAGGGTATTTATAGCCTCCACACAAAATCCAACCGTTACACATTTGACCAATCTCGGTCGGACCGAAGTTGACAACTCGGTGAGACCGAAAATTCAAATCTTGTGAGCGTTGGGATTTTCGGTGGGACCGAAAATACAATCTCGGTTAGTCCGATTCTTCCAAAGTCTAGGGTTTGCCAATCTCGGTGGGACCGACTTTCTCATCTCGGTGACACCGATTTGAGTCTGAAGGTTCTGAAGCTTGGCAACACCAATTTCGTATGACCGAGTTTGGAATCGGAAAATCCGAAATTATTAGGGTTTGGCTATATGGTGAGGTGGTTCATCTCGGTGTGGTGAGTTTATGGAATCGGTGGGACCGAGATTACTTATGGGTTTATGTTGGAATGAAAGATTGCTGATAGTTTGAGAGATAGATCACTAAGCACTTTGAGCAACCAGATCATCATCATAACCTCATCCCTTTTAATAGTATTGGCTTTCCTATGGACTCAATGTGATCTTGGATCACTAAACCAAAAATGGAGTCTTGAGCTTTTGCCAATCCTTTCCTTAGCATCCTAGGGGTTCACCTCTTGATCTTTTTGCCATGCGAGTGATTGACTTTCTGAAACATACTTGTTAAAAGCATTAGTCCAACCACAAAGTATGTTGTCATTAATTACCAAAACCACCTAGGAGCAAATGTGCTTTCAATCTCCCCTTTTGGTAATTGATGGCAACACACGAATAAGATATCAAAGCTTCTTGAAAGAAAGACAGGATTATCATTAAAGCTTTGACAAACATGTAGTACAGGCTCCCCTACAAGTGTGCAAGATTTTAGATTTTGGTTTTGGACTACCACAAGCACACATGAGAGAAAAACAAGATGTGCTACATGCAGCTTGGCTATATGCATCAGAGCAGATGAGGATAAGATAAAGAAGATGCATATGTGCATAGTGATTTCTTGCAAACAAGTATTCACAAGCAAGTCACCATCATGCACATTCTGCAAGATGCATATACTTACCTTGGAGTTCCTTGGTATTGTACCTGAAGAAATAAACTTGGGAAAACAAGGTTAGATAACACAAGAGTAGTTCTTCAACCAATAGCAAGAACATCAAGAGTACCAAGCCAGGGATGACATGTATAAGGAGTGTCTCATGTTGAGCACTTAGCTTGAATCAGCCAACATGTCTCCCAAGACTAAAAGATTTTCAATGAGCTCTGAGAGAATTTTGCTTTTCATAAGATACCAATTGTGCTTTTCAGAAGATACCAATTGTGAAAGCAAGAGAAGCAAAATCAAGAGAATGATGCCAAATGTATTACTGTGAAAATATGGCAAAGCTTTGATGTGATCCTCTCCCCTTTAAGGTAAGATTGTTCTTCTTCCTTTAAAATTTTCTTTTCTCCCCTTATCCTCCAATCTTCCCTTAAGCTCCCCCTAAATCTTCTCCCCCTTTGACATCAAGTGCCGAAAAGGACAGTAAACCAGGAAGGGCAGGAAAGATGGAAGGAAAGAAGTGGGTTCATTAAGAATCACAACTGAGCAAATTAAGTATCCAGAAGAAATCATTTAGGTGAGCTGCAGAAGATGATATCCTGGCGAATGTAAGTCGGTGACACCGAGTTGATATGGATCGGTGAGTCCGAAAGTCAGAGACTTAGGGTAGATCCTTTTTCGGTCAGACCAAAGTGATTGAATCGGTGACGCCGAGTTTAATTCCAAGGAAATCCAGAAATAATTCAGCTCACTTTGCAAGGAATGTTTCAGAAGATTTGCAATGAATTTGTAAATGATTTTCAGGGAATTGATCAGAGCTAAAAAATATACACAAGAACAGAAGAAACAGAAATGAAAAAGATTGCCAGATGAAGTTTTTTTTTGAAAACACAATGAGAATAGCAGAGAAATTCAAAGACATATGTACTTCATCTAGACAAGGGTCGGTGACTAGGTCACCTATGTTTGAGTATATTGACTTAGGAGTCAAATGAGAACATTTGATCATAGGTCATACTCATCGTTTAAGCTCAAAATGGGGTTGCCATTTTTCGATTAATCATTTGATGTGATCACATCTTTTGAAGCTGCTTGTACTCATGTCTTTGAGCAAAGCTCCTTCAAGATATGAAAAACATACCTTGGGCTTGTTGTTGCCGTACTCATGTAGATGAACTTGATGTGGATGCTCATAGAATATGAAGTTGGAGCACAATTTCCAAGTGTATAGTTCATCTTCCTACATGGGTTAGGCAAGCAAGGAAATACTCAAGAATATCCAAGATGACATGAGTGAAGTACTAGATGTATATGATGTCAAAAAGGATATGTGGAATTTTATTCCTTGAACTCAACATCCCAAAGAGCTAGATACTTGGTCAATGACAAGATTACTCATGGTTTGAGTGTGTGATAATCTTGTGGAATGTAGACCATCCAAGTACCTGCAAGGAGTTAGATGCAATACAAGGGGGCAAATGTGTCCAAGACATATGATCATCATCATAAGAGAAATATCAAGGATTAGTCAATTAGGCTCATGTCCTGCATGCATCAATGGAGTTTTCACTCCAAGTTTGAAGCATCAATGATGTTCAACTCACTCCTTAAGCGACAAAACACTTTCTCATCAAGTGGTTTTGTGAAGATATCTGCAAGCTGTTTGTCAGTACGAACATGTTTAAGATCAATGTCACCCTTAGCAATATGATCACGAATAAAATGGTGATGAACTTCAATGTGTTTAGATGCGAGAGTGTTGCACGGATTGTGTCCAATCTTAATCGCACTCTCATTGTCACAAAGCAAAGGAACATGTCTCGCATGTATCCCATAATCCTTAAGCATTTGTTTCATCCATAGCAATCGAAAGCACAACACGACCCAGCAGCAATATATTCTGCTTGGCGAAGAGATAATGATATCGAATTTTGTTTCTTGGATGACCAAGATACAAGGGATCGACCGAGAAATTGACATGTACCCGAAGTTGACTTTCTATCAATCTTGTCTCCAGCATAGTCCGAGTCGGAGTAGCCAACAAGATCGAAAGAAGCCCTCTTAGGATGCCAAATGCCAAAGTTAGGTGTGTGTATCAAATATCTCACAATTCTTTTGACAGCCTTAAGATGACATTCTTTAGGAGCAGCTTGATATCGAGCACACATGCATACACTCAACATTATATCAGGACGAGAAGCACAGAGATATAGTAGAGAACCAATCATGGATCGATAAACCTTTTGATCAATGGTTCTCCATCTTTAGTCAAGTCATTATGTCCATTAGTAGGCATGGGGGTTCTCATACCTTTGCTCTCTTGCATGTTGAACTTCTTGAAGAGATCCTTAGTGTACTTTGTTTGTGAGACAAAAGTACCCTCCTTAGATTGCTTGATTTGCAACCCAAGGAAGAACTTGAGTTCACTCATCATGGACATCTCATATTTCTCTGACATAAGCTTTCCAAACTTCTCACTAAAATCAGGGTTAGTTGAACCAAAGATAATGTCATCAAAATATATTTGGCATACAAATAGTTCACCGTCAACCCTTTTCGTGAATAGCGTTGAGTCAATTTTACCAATCTCAAATCCTTTTTCAAGAAGAAAGCTAGTCAAGCATTTGTACCAAGCTCTAGGAGCTTGTTTAAGACCATAAAGAGCTTTGTGCAATTTGTAAACATGATTAGGCTTTTTAGGATTCACAAATCCGGGAGGTTGTTTCACAAATACTTCCTCCTCAATTTCACCATTAAGGAAAGCACTTTTAATGTCCATTTGATAGAGAGTAATATCATGGTGGTTGGCATAAGCAAGAAGAATGCGAATGGACTCAAGTCTAGCAATGGGGGCATAGGTCTCACCATAGTCCATACCTTCGACTTGTGTGTAACCTTGTGCTACGAGACGAGCCTTGTTGCGGATGACTTGTCCATCTTCATCTTGCTTGTTCCGAAACACCCATTTGGTTCCAATGACGTTTTGGTCATCATTGGGCTTCTCTACCAAAGACCAAACGTTGTTCCTCTCGAAGTTGTGTAGCTCTTCATGCATAGCATTCACCCAATCCGGGTCTTCAAGCGCTTCTTCTACCTTCATAGGTTCAAGACTAGAGATAAATGAGTAGTGTTCACAAAAGTTAGCTAAACGAGTTTTAGAGCGAGTGATTCTCCCGGAGTCGATGTCATTCATCATTTGTTCCACGGGATGGTCCTTCTTGACTCTTGCTCGAACTCGGGATAGCTTTTGTCGTGGTCGTGGCTGAGCTTCCTCATCATCCTCATCTTCTTCTTCATCATTGCTGTTGGTGTTGTCTTGAGGTGGTGGAGAAGGAGGTTGTGGTGGATCTTCTTGTCGCGCTTCCTCATCTTGGTGAGTTCCACTTGTGGAGGCCTCCATGTTGCCTTGAGGTTCACCTTGCCGTGAGGTAGGGGGCTCCACATATGTAGATGAGGTACTCTCCTTCACTTCCATGGGACGAATCTTTCCAATGGATAGATCTTGAATGGCTTCCGATGGGTCCTTATCTCCTACATCAATAGGCATTTGCTCTACTTGCGAGCCATTAGATTCATCAAACTTCACATCTACCGTCTCTTCAACCTTTCGGGTGAAATTGTTGTAGACACGGTATGTGTGGGAGTTTGATCCATAACCGAGGAAAAAGCCTTCATGAGTTTTAGGAGCAAATTTAGACCGACGATGCTTATCAAGAATATAGCATTTTGAACCAAAGACACGAAAATATCCCACTTGGGGTTTGTTACCGGTAAGGAGCTCGTATGAAGTCTTGCCGAGGAGCTTGTGAAGATAAAGCCTGTTGATAGCATGACAAGCTGTCTCGACGGCTTCACCCCAGAAGTGTTTCGGTGTCTTGTATTCATCAAGCATTGTTCTCGCCATCTCAATGAGTGTTCGGTTCTTCCTCTCAACAACTCCATTTTGTTGAGGTGTGTACGTAGCCGAGAACTCATGTAGAATCCCTTCCTCATCGAGAAAGGAGTCCACATGGGCGTTCTTGAACTCCGTTCGTTGTCGCTCGAACTTTCTTGATCTTCACCTCAAATTGATTACGAGCCTTTCTAGCAAAGGTTTTGAAGATTTTCTCGAACCTGTGATTTGTCATCAAGGAAAAATACCCACGTAAATCTGGAAAAATCATCAACAATAACTAGACCAAAGGAGTTACCACCAAGGCTTTTGTAAGCATTGGGACCGAAGAGATCCATATGAAGAAGCTCAAGCGGTCTCCTTGTGGTCATGATATTCTTCACGGATGACTTCCACCTACTTGTTTTCTGCTTGACATGCACTCTGAGTCTATCTTTGTCAAAGAAAACATCTTTAACACCAAGAATGTGATCACCTTTGATTAGCTTATCTAGATTACGCATACCAACATGTCCAAGCCTTCTATGCCAAAGCCAACCTTTTGCAGATTTAGCGATGAAGCAAGTTCTAGGTTGAGCTTTCTTAGTGAAATCGACAATGTATAAATCACCTCTACGAATACCGGTAAAGACCATGTTATGATTGTCACGACGAAAAACTTGGCAATCTACTTTGGTGAATAGCACATTGAATCCAAAGTCAGCTAATCTAGACACGGAAAGTAAATTGTATCCAAGAGATTCAACAAGCATGACATTTTGAATGGAGCTATCATGAGATATGGCCACCTTACCAAGGCCAAGTACCTTACCCTTGGAGTTGTCTCCAAAAGTCACATACTTGCGTGGACCATTGTTCTTTGCAAGCTCTCGAAACATGTCTTCATCTCCGGTCATGTGATCGGTGCATCCACTATCAAGAATCCACTCTTTTCCACGGATATGTAGTCTCTCGAGTTGCCATAAGGTGAGACTCTTCATGATCCTGTCTAGCTCGGTGTCCGAATCGGAGTAATCGTCATCATGCTCATGCTCATCATCATATTGACCCATAGATAATTCATCATCAATACCTAGGTCAATTTGTGTAATAGCCTGGCTTATTAGGGATGATAGACTACTCATATCAATAAGGAATTCCTTCTTTTCCGGGAGCCCATTCGGAAAGAACTCCAAAGTTAAGCGTGCTTAGCTTGGAGTAGTTTCGAGATGGGTGACCGACCGAAGTTGCTCCGGGTGCGCACGAGTGAGGACAAAGTGCGCGAAAAGACTAGTATTGATCTGTGGGGCCGATCTAGATCCCGCCAGAGTAACGACCACCGGCGGGTGTGTCCGGCGTTACAAGTTGGTATCGAGCCGACCCTCGCGGTTACACGGATGGTTGCGACAGGTCTTGCGGTCATGTTGTTCATGGCGTTTGTGACCCGTCGTGACACACGGCATGGCACATGTACCGGATGGATGCACATACGGTTGTACCAAGAGGAACGTTCTGTGGCCCGACGAGGACGTCGGTTCCTCCGAGTGTGGGTGTATGTAATAGCACGGCTTATTAGGGATGATAGACTACTCATATCAATAAGGAATTCCTTCTTTTCCGGAGCCCATTGGAAAGAACTCCAAAGTTAAGCGTGCTCAGCTTGGAGTAGTTTCAGGATGGGTGATCGACCGAAGTTGCTCCGAGTGCGCGCACGAGTGAGGACAAAGTCGCAGAAAAGACTAGTATTGATCTGTGGGGCGATCTAGATCCCGCCAGAGTAACGACCACCGCGGGTGTGTCCGGCGTTACAATTTGACAATGACTTGCATCAGTTTTGTCGAGTGGCGATAATCATCGAATGCAATACAAGAGCATTTCTTATTCGAACATTGATAAAACCGGGATCACCCTTCTTTTTCATAAGATCACGAAGCTCAAAGAAGCATTTATCAAAGTTGGGATCTTTGGGGCGCATCATATCAAATTCAACAGTCTTGTATAGAATTTCATCAAGACCTCTCAAAGAGAAGTCCGGATAAAGTTCTTCCAAGAATTTCCACATAGCATGGGCCCACTCAAAGTTTGTGACAAGCTCAAGCAAGTTATCGGGCAAACCTCTAATGATAAGATTGACAGTTCTAAGGTTACGAAGCAAATCAAGCTCTTCATCCATAGTAGGGTGCAAGGGGTCAAATGGTGGTACATATGGGGTTTCAACATATTTGCGCAAGTTGTACATCTTAAAGATAGCAAGCATTTCAATCCTCCACGAGTTATAGGACACTCCATCAAGAATAGGCACTCTATGACTAACACTCCCAAACGTGAACCGTCCATCTTCCTCCAATGGTGTGCAAACCAAAGCAATGGAGACCAATGCTCTGATACCAATTGTAGGATCGTTGAAGGTAAGAGTGTCTAGAGGGGGGGTGATTAGACAACTCGACAAGATAAAAGTTTATGCCTTTGCTTAACACAAGTTTTTAGCAAGTTCACAATAGGGATCAAATCAAGCATCATGCAAACAAGTCGAGCAACATACTACACATGCAATTCTAGAGTATGGGGCAGCGGAAAGTAAATTGCACATATAGTAAGGGAGAGATTGTGAAGAGCAAACGCAATTTGGAGACACGGAGATTTTTCTCGTGGTTCCGATAGGTGGTGCTATCGTCAATCCACGTTGATGGAGACTTCAACCCACGGAGGGTAACGGCTGCGAGAGTCCACGGAGGGCTCCACCCACGAAGGGTCCACGAAGAAGCAACCTTGTCTATGCCATCATGGCCTACGTCCACGGAGGACTAGCCTTACTCGGGGTAGATCTTCACGAAGTAGGCGATCTCCTTGCCCTCACAAACTTCTTGGTTCAACTCCACATCTTGACGGAGGCTCCCAAGCGACACCTAACCAATCTAGGAGGCACCACCCTCCAAAAGGTAATAGATGGTGTTGGTGATGATGAACTCCTTGCTCTTGTGCTTCAAATGATAATCTCCCCAACACTCAACTCTCCTCACTGATTTGGCTGTGGTGGAGGAAGGGATTGAGTGGAAAGCAACTTGGGAAGGCTAGAAATCAAGTTTCATATGATGGGAGTGGAGCAACTTGATCTCAACACAAGGGTAGGTAGTTTTCTTCTCGTAAATGTAAGGTAGGAGTGGTAGTTCTTTCGATGGCTCTCTCCACGAATGAAGAGGAGGTGGAGGGTATTTATAGCCTCCACACAAAATCCAACCGTTACACACATTTGACCAATCTCGGTCGGACGAAGTTGACAACTCGGTGAGACCGAAAATTCAAATCTTGTGAGCGTTGGGATTTTCGGTGGGACCGAAAATACAATCTCGGTTAGTCCGATTCTTCCAAAGTCTAGGGTTTGCCAATCTCGGTGGGACCGACTTTCTCATCTCGGTGACACCGATTTGAGTCTGAAGGTTCTGAAGCTTGGCAACACCAATTTCGTATGACCGAGTTTGGAATCGTAAAATCCGAAATTATTAGGGTTTGGCTATATGGTGAGGTGGTTCATCTCGGTGTGGTGAGTTTATGGAATCGGTGGGACCGAGATTACTTATGGGTTTATGTTGGAATGAAAGATTGCGATAGTTTGAGAGATAGATCACTAAGCACTTTGAGCAACCAGATCATCATCATAACCTCATCCCTTTTAATAGTATTGGCTTTCCTATGGACTCAATGTGATCTTGGATCACTAAACCAAAAATGGAGTCTTGAGCTTTTGCCAATCCTTTCCTTAGCATCCTAGGGGTTCACCTCTTGATCTTTTGCCATGCGAGTGATTGACTTTCTGAAACATACTTGTTAAAAGCATTAGTCCAACCACAAAGTATGTTGTCATTAATTACCAAAACCACCTAGGGAGCAAATGTGCTCAGAGGGGGGAGGCGGCCCTTTCCTCTTCCCTCCCCAATCCTATTCCAACTAGGAAGGGGGAGTCCTACTCGGGTGGGAGTAGGACTCCTCAGCAGCCCCTTGGGCCGACCGCACCTCCCCCCTCCTCCTTTATATACAGGCGGGGGGCACCCTAGAACACACAAGTTTGATCTACGGATCGTTCCTTAGCCGTGTGCGGTGCCCCCTCCACCATATTCCACCTCGGTCATACCGTCATGAAGCTTAAGCGAAGCCCTCGCGCCGTGAAACATCAAGATCGTCACCATGCCGTCGTCTTGTGAAACTCTCCCTCGACACTCGGCTGGATCGGAGTCTGAGGGGCGTCATCGAGCTGACGTGTGTCAAGAACTGGGCGCCGGAGTAATGGCGCCGGATCGGTCGGATCACGAGGAGAGCGTATGACTACTTCCTCTACGTTGTGATTGCTTCCGCTTCGGGTCTACGAGGGTACGTGGACAACACTCTCCCCTCTCGTTGCTGTTCATCACCATGATCTTGCGTGTGCGTAGGAAATTTTTTGAAATTACTACGTTCCCCAACACCGCTGGCGAATGAGAAATTGACACATGGGAAACCATCATTGGTCGTGACTGTTAACGAGTTTCGAATCCTAAACCGACACCCGATAGCTTAATGGTGACTCGTTATGGTGGCTGCCACGGTTACCCTTACAAAATCACTTCCATGACACGCCATTTATCGTCACGGAAGTGAACACTTCCGTGATGATACATGGAGTATTGTCATGGAACATTTCTACGACAACACGGGTATGACTATCTTGATTCTGTCATAAAATCGTCACGGGTGTACATGTGTGACAGAAAATGTTACCTAATGTGACAAACATATATTATCACAAAGGTGTTTTTTTGTGAATCTTGAGGTGTTCTATATCCCAGTGATAGAAAGGGACAAGACAAACATTTGCATTGTTGCCACTAAGGATAAAAAGACGGGGTTTAATCTTATTGCTAGATTTCTTTCAGTCTACATGATGACATCTTGCTTATTGCACTACTTTGTTTTTATTAAACTTAATACCTTGAGATGCATGCTGGAAAACGGTTTTCGGGGTGGAGTAATAGTAATGGATGCAGTTGGATTATGGTCTATTATCACATACGTGATGCCTATAGAAAATTATTCCATGAATGATCATAGTTGTGAATGTTATTCTGTCAAATTCCCAACAATAATTTGTCTACCATGCCATTACTTGCTTTAGAGAGAGATGCCACTAATGAACCTATGGCCCCGGGGTCTATTCTCATCAACCCTTACATAATTGCTCTTTTGTTTAGTCTCCATTTATTATAATATGCCCTAGAGGCAATAATAAAGTTGTTATTTTATATTTCCTTATTCATGATAAATGTTTATTATTCATGCTAGAATTGTATTAACCGGAAACTTGATACATGTGTGAATACATAGACAAAACAACATGTCACTACTATGCCTCTACTAGACTAGCTCGTTGATCAAAGATGGTTAAGTTTCCTAGCCATGGACATGAGTTGTCATTTGATAAACGGGATCACATCATTAGTGGATTGATGTGATGGATAAGACCCATCCATTAGCTTAGCATAATGATCGTTCAGTTTTATTGCTACTGCTTTCTTCGTATCAAATATATATTCCTCCGACTATGAGATTATGCAACTCCCGGACACCAGAGGAATGCCTTGTGTGCTATCAAACGTCGCAACGTAACTGGGTGATTATAAAGATACTCTACAGGTATCTCCAAAGGTGTTTGTTGGGTTGGCATAGATCGAGATTAGGATTTGTCACTCCGAGTATCGAAGAGGTATCTCTGGGCCCTCTCGGTAATGCACATCATATGAAGCCTTGCAAGCAATGTGACTAATGAGTTAGTTGTGGGATGATGCACTACGGAACGAGTAAATAGACTTGCTAGTAACAAGATTGACTATGTATGAAGATACCGACGGTCGAATCTCGGGCAAGTAACATAGCGATGACAAAGGGAATAACATATGTTGACATTGCGGTTCGATCGATAAAGATCTTCGTAGAATATGTGGGAACCAATATGAGCATCCAGGTTCCACTGTGGTTATTGACCAGAGAGGTGTCTTGGTCATGTCTACATAGTTCTCGAACCTGTAGGGTCCGCACGCTTAACGTTCGATGACGATATGTATTATATGAGTAATGTGTTTTGGTGACCGAAGGTTGTTCGGAGTCCCGGATGAGATCACGGACATGATGAGGAGTCTCTAAATGGTCGAGAGGTAAAGATTGATATATTGGAAGGTTATATACGGACATCAGAATGGTTCCGAAAAGGTTCGTGATTTTTTGGAGTACCGGGAGGTTATCGGAACCCCCGGGGAAAGTTAATGGGCCTCATGGGCCATAGGGGAGAGGAGGAGGCAGGCCACGGGAGGTGGCCCCCCCATAGGAGTCCGAATTGGACTAGGGGAGGGGGATGGGCCCCCTTTCCTTCTTCCTCTCCCCCTCTTTCACCTTTCCCCTCTCCGTTGGATGGAAGAGGGGAGCCGACTAGGATTAGGAGTCCTAGTGGGACTCCCCCCACTTGGGCGCGCCATAGGGTAGGCCCTCTCCCCTCTCCTCCTTTATATATGGGGGCAAGGGTCACCCCAAGACACATCAATTGTCTTATCCGTGTGTTGTGCCCCCTCCACCATTTACTCCTCCAGTCATATTGTCGTAGGGCTTAGGCGAAGCCCTGCGCAAATCACTTCACCAACACCGTCATCACGCCATCGTGCTGACGGAACTCATCGACTTATTCGTGCCTCTACTAGATCAAGAGTTCGAGGGATATCATCGAGCTGAACGTGTGCAGAACTGGGAGGTGCCATACGTTCAGTACTTGATCGGTTGATTCAAGAAGACGTTCGACTACATCAACCGCGTTAAGTTAATGCTTCCACTTTCAGTCTACGAGGGTACATGGACACAGTCTCCCCCTCTCATTGCTATGCATCTCCTAGATAAATCTTGCGTGGGCGTAGGAATTTTTTTTGAAATTGCATGCTACGTTTCCCAACAGTGAATACATGAACTCCTCAAATTACAGTCATCCCCGAAGAGTATCCCAATTATTGTCACCTCAGGGTCTACGGTTCAGAACAATAACAAGTGCGCATAACTAGCAGACAGTATCAAGAACTCAAATATAATCATGAAAACATAAAAGGGTTCAGATCTGAAATCATGGCACTCGGGCCCTAGTGACAAGCATTAAGCATAGCAAAGTGAAAGGATCGAGAAGAGGTGTCTAGAGGGGGGTGATTAGACACTCAACTAGTAAAGGTGGCAATGTTTAAGTTTCTTCAAGTTGAGGTGGAGTTTTAACACAAGTTCAAACATTCACAATACATTTCAAGCAAGCATGGCAAGAGTATGAGCAGTGGAAAGAGTAAAGCATGCTAATTGCAAGAAAGTAAAGAGATGGTATTGGAGTGTGCAAACGCAATGAAGACATGGAGATTTTTTGCGTGGTTCTGATAGGTGGTGCTATTGTACATCCACGTTGATGGAGACTTCAACCCACAAAGGGCAACGGTTGCATGAGTCCATGGAGGGATCCACCCACGAAGGGTCCACGAAGAAGCAACCTTGTCTATCCCACCATGGCCATCGCCCACGAAGGACTTGCCTCACTCGGGTAGATCTTCACGAAGTAGGCAATCTCCTTGCCCTTACAAACTTCTTAGTTCAACTCCACAATCTTGTCAGAGGATCCCAAGCGACACCTAACCAATCTAGGAGACACCACTCTCCAAAAGGTAATAGATGGTGTGTTGATGATGAACTCCTTGCTCTTGTGCTTAAAATGATAGTCTCCCCAACACTCAACTCTCTCTCACTGATTTGACTATGGTGGAAAGATGATTTGAGTGGAAAGCAACTTGGGGAAGGCTAGAGATCAAGATTCTTGTGGTAGGATTGGAATGTCTTGGTCTCAACACATGAGTAGGTGGTTCTCTCTCAGAAAATAAGTAGTGGAAGTGTAGGCACATTGAGGGAGTCCTGGATTAGGGGGTGTCCGGACAGCCGGACTATCATCGTCCGCCGGACTCCAAGACTACGAAGATACAAGATTGAAGACTCCGTCCTATGTCCGGATGGGACTTTCCTTGGCGTGGAAGGCAAGCTTGGCGATACGGATATTTAGATCTCCTACCATTGTAACCGACTCTGTGTAACCCTAGCCTCCTCCGATGTCTATATAAACCGGAGGGCTTTAGTCCGAGGACAACATACATTACAACAATCATACCATAGGCTAGCTTTAGGGTTTAGCCTCCTTGATCTCGTGGTAGATCCACTCTTGTACTACCCATATCATCAATATTAATCAAGCGGGGCGAGGGTTTTACCTCCATCGAGAGGGCCGAACACAGGTAAAAACATCGTGTCCCTCATCTCCTGTTACCATCCGCCTAGGCGCTGATTCGGGACCCTCTATCCGAGATCCGCGGTTTGACACCGACATTGGTGCTTTCATTGAGAGTTCCTCGTGTCGCCACCGATAGGCCCGATGGCATCTTCAACCAACAACGCTGTCGGGATGAGACTTTTCTCCCGGACAGATTTTCATGTTCGGCGGCCGCGCTGCTGGGCCAATTCGCAGCCATCTGGAGCAGATCGAAGCTACGCCCCAGCCATCAGTCGATTCGAAGTCTAAACTTCACGGCCGATGTCGCGGAGACTTGATCTTGACGGACTCGAGCCTGACCTAGCGCGCCGACTTTGTGGACGATGGGCATGATCTAGCTCTGCCGTCGAGCAGTGCCTTGGTGGCCGCAGATGAATCCGCTTCGGCCTTTAGTCCAGAGCCTATCACCCAGATCGAGGATCGGTGGATGGACACCACCTCGGGGGCTTCAACTTCCACGGTGATGGAGCCGAACGTTAATCTTGTCCCTCGCGAAAATCGTGATTCCGAGGTGCGGACTCCTTGCGGACTCAACCTCCCCGCCCTACCAATCAATTCGGATTGGGCGCGGTTATGGAATTCACCGCCGCGGACATCTTCCAACACTCGCCCTTTGGCGACATCCTAAATTCCTAAAGCATCTCTCGTTATCGGGAGAGTCTGGCGGACTATGGCCGGGATGGTTGAAATACGAACGACGAAGAAATTGAGCCCACCCACCACCCACTTTGTAGCCACTGTCGACGATCTAACCGACATGCTAGACTACGACTCCGATGACATCGGCGCTATGGGCGTGATGCCGGAGATTTAACGAGAACCAGCGCCTCTGAGGCTTTGGAAGACCACCTCGTCATACGACATATACATGGTGGACACCCCAAAAGACGGGGACGGCGAAGAAGCAGCGGAGGCAGATTCTTTAAAGAAGCAGCCCAAACGCCGGCGTCAGCGGCGCCGCTCTAAATCCCGCCACAGCAAGAATGGAGATTCCGGCATAGGAGATAATAATACCCAGAGAGTGCCGAAGACAATCCCCTCCAGCAAGACTCGGCGCAGGAGGATGCAGAAGCAAGCCCTCATGAGAGGGCGGCAGACGAAGAGGTTGAGGATCATAACTATATGCCTCCCTCCGAAGGCGAATCAAGCCTCAACGACATTTAATTGGCTGCGTGCGAGGATCCCGTCGAACAAGAGCGTTTCAAGCGCAGGCTTATCGCCACAGCAAACAGCCTAAAGAAAAAGCAGCAACAGCTTCAAGCTGATCAGGATCTGCTGGCCGATCGATGGACCGAGGTCCTCGTGGCCGAAGAGTATAAACTCGAACGCCCCTCCAAAAGCTACACAAGACGCAAGCTGCTCCCTCGATTAGAGGAGGAAGCATACATACCTCCATCACCAACAAGACGATCGGGTGACCGACCACCCGTGGTCGTGGTGAAGAGGCATCCAGCCCCAGCCAAGACCGTACCCGGCATCGCTCCAAAAGTACGAAGCCAAGAGGGAACGCGCCGGACTTGCGAGATATATTGGAGGACAAAGCAAGGCAATCCAGATCCATCTACGGATCACGTGGGCGCCCCATGACCCATGACGAATATCGTCGCGCCGGATACAATAACTCCGGCCGGGCCGAACACAGCAGACAACGCTCTCTTGAGCTACGTCGTGATATTGCTCAATACAGAGGCGCCACACACCCGCTATGCTTCACTGACGAAGTAATGGATCACCAAATCCCTGAAGGGTTTAAACCCGTAAACATCGAATCCTACGATGGCACAACAGACCCCGCGGTTTGGATGAAGATTATCTTCTCCACATCCATATGGCCCATGGCGACCATCTCCACGCCATCAAGTACCTCCCACTCAAGCTTAAAGGACCAGCTCGGCATTGGCTAAACAGCTTGCCCGCAGAGTCAATTGGGTGTTGGGAAGACACGGAAGCCGCATTCCTCGATAACTTCCGAGTGGCGCGTCGTGCGACCACCGACGCCGATGACCTAAGCCACATTATTCAGCAGCAGACGAGTCGGCCGGACAATTCTAGACATGGTTCTTGACAAAGAAAAATCAAATTGTCATTGTCCGGATCTGAGGCCCTTGCAGCCTTCAAACATAACATCCGGGACGAATGGCTAGCCCGCACACAGGGCAGGAAAAGCGAAATCCATGGCAGCCCTCACATCATTAATGACCCGCTTTTGCGGGAGAGGATAGCTGGCTAGCTCGCAGCAACAATCTCCGTAAAAATTCGGCAGTCCGGATACTAAGGACAGCAGCGGTAGGTCACGTCGAAACAAAACAAATGCCGCGTGCGGCGGCGATAAGAAGGATCTGGCAATCAACGCCCGATTCGAGGCTCTAAACCCGGTCAACGGAAGAAGCCATTCAAAAGAACCACTTGGTCCGTCCAACTTGGACCAAATACTCGACCGCTTATGCGGATACATGGCACCTGAAAAACCAGCTAATCACACTAATAGAGATTGCTGGGTGTTCACAGCGAGCAAGTTAATTGCGAAAACAATGACAAGGGGCTAAACAATGACGACGAGGAGGAGACCCGACCGCCAAACAATAGAGGATGAAGGGTTTTCCCCACAAGTGCGGACGGTGAACATGATTTACGTGACCCATATACCCAAGAGGGAGAGGAAGCGCACTAAGGGGCGTCTATGCGATGGAGCGATCGCCCAAGTTCAATCCATGGTCCTCTTGTCCGATCACTTTCGATCGAAGAGACCATCCGACCAGCATCGCCATGGCGGATTCGCGCATTGGTTTTAGACCCAATCGTCGATGGATTTCACCTCACAAGAGTCTCGATGGACGGCGGTAGTAACTGAACACGCTTTATCGGGATACGAGGCGCATATAACGCCTCGATGCGGCTATATCTCCCGTGTCGAAGCACGACTTAGAGGCATAACCGCATTGAAAGCAATGTCGCAAGTGAGGTAATCTTCACACAACCCATGTAATACATAAGGAAAGAGATACATAGTTGGCTTACAATCGCCACTTCACACAATTACATGAATAAAACATTACATCATCCAGATACAATCAAGGTCGACCACGGAACCAAAATAAAAGAAGAACCCCAAATCGACAAAGGTCCCGATCGACCCCAACTGGGCTCCACTCTTGATCAACTAGAGCGAAACAACAAAAAGGGCAAGATCTTCATCGAGCTCCTCCTTGAGCTTGGTTGCGTCACCGCCGTAACCTAGGCACCGCAAACTGGTTTTGGAAGTATCTGGTGAGCCACGAGGACTCAAGCAATCCCATTACCATGGGTTTCAAGACTAGCAAAGCTTAATGGGAAAGGAAGGGGTAAAGTGGTGAGGTTGCAGCAGCGACTAAGCAAGTATGGTGGCTAACATACGCAAAGAAGAGCGAGAAGAGAACAAGCGGAACGGTCGTGAAGCTAGCAATGATCAAGAGGTGATCCTGTACACCTACTTACGTCAAAAATAACCCAGAAACCGTGTTCACCTCCCGGACTCCGCCGAGAAGAGACCATCACGGCTACACACTCGGTTGATGCATTTTAATTCGGATCAAGTGTCAAGTTATCTACAACCGGATATTAACAAATTCCCATCTGCCACATAACCGCGGGCACAGCTCTCGAAAGTTTATACCTGCAGAGGTGTCCCAACTTAGCCCATGACAAGCTCTCGCGATCATCGAAGGAATAGACCTTCACCGAGACACTCCGATCGGGCTCGGTATCCCGGTACATCAAGACATTTCGACAATGGTAAAACAAGACCAGCAAGACCTCCCGGCGCGCCGACATCCCGATAGTAGCAGCGCGTATCTCGTCTCAGGCCACGACCGGATGAGCACTACGTATAACTAGAACCAGCCCTCAAGTTTCCCGAGGTGGCGCCGCAAGTGGCTCTAGTTTGGACCAACACTTAGACAAGCATTGGCCCGGGGGCTGAATAAAGATGACCCACAGGATGCGCGACTCCCAAGGAAAAAGTAGGTGGTGGTGAGGCAAATGGTAAAAGTCAATGTTGGGCCTTGCTGGACAAGTTTTATTCAAAGCGAACTGTCAGGGGGGTCCCATAAATCACCCGACCGCGTAAGGAACGCAAAATCCGGGAACATAACACCGGTATGGCGGAAACTAGGGTGGCAAGAGTGGAACAAAAACACGGGCATAAGGCCGAGCCTTCCACCCTTTACCAAGTATATAGATGCATTAATAATATAAGAGATATTGTGATATCCCAACATAACCCTGTCCATCATGGAGCAATCTTCAACTTCACCTGCAACTAGCAACGCCATAAGAGGGGCTGAGCAAAGCGGTAACATAGCCAAACAACGGTTTGCTAGGAATGGTGTCAAAGGTTAGAGGTTCATGGCAATATGGGATGGCTTGACAAACAGGTAATAGGTATCGCAGCATAGCGAAAGAACGAGGCAACTAGCATAGCAATGATAGTAGTGAGATCCGAGGTAGCGGTCATCTTGCACGAAATCCGCAAGGAAGAAGAACGAGTCCATGAAGAAGACGAACGGGAGTAGTCGAACGAATCCTCACAACTCCAGAACAAAACCGAAGCTAACGAGAGAAGCAAACCGGAAAGAAGCAAACAATATGGTAAACACACAAGCATAAACATGTCATGATGCACAAACAAGTATGATGCATGTCCGGTTTAATGAGGCATGGCATGGCATGGCAAAGTGCACAAGCAATCCTACAAATTAAGTGGAGCTCAATATGCAACGGGTTGCATATTGACAAAACACCACATGCAATTATTTAGTTCTCTCTCGGTTATGCTACTCAACAATATTAAATGTTGATTAACATGGCAAGGGGTGAAGCATAACAAAACTACCTAACTAGGCAAGTTTAAATGAGGCGGAAGAACAAACAACAATTAGGAAAATCCTCATATGCAAATTATGAATTTGGTACTGTTCTGCCCTAAACCATATTTTAAAGTTGTTAAACAGGAAAATAAAGTGGACCATGATAATCTAGGCATTTTTCCACCCCAAATACATATAAAGAACATTTAAATCCGAGCTACGGTTATTTAGTTATGAATTAAATCATTTTAACATGGCATTTGAGCAAATTTAATCAAACAACATTTTAAACATTTTAAACATGGATGAAAATGACATATTATGAAACTAGATGAAAAACTAGTCATTTTACATATATAAATTATTTTAATCCGATGCACGGTTGATGAGTTATTATATGCATGAGGCGCAAGGGCTTTCTGCAAAACTGTAATTCCTCGGAAATTAGCTAAATTCGCAGCGTATGAAAAAAAATCACATGGGCCGAATCTGGGCGGACTGGGCCAACAGAGAGGTGATGGGGGAGGCATCTCACCATGGGCCTTGGCCGGTCGGTGGGGAGGAGGGAGGCAGGGCTTACTGGGCGGTTTGCCTGTATTCTAGCGAACAGCGGCGGCATAGCGCCGCTCGTTCAGCGAGACGAAAGCGGCAGACGGCGGCGGGGCTCCGGCAAGGGCCGGCGAGGCCGGAGGAAGCTACGGGGGCAGCGGCGACCTCCAGATCCGGCGAGGGAACAGCCGGATCCGACGACCCCGAGGCTGAGGGAGGCCGGCGACGAGGTTCCTGGCGGCGGCGGCGGGTTCCTGCAAGGCAATGGCGACGGGGCAACGTTTAGCGGAGAGGGAGAGCACCGGAGAAGGTGAAGGGAGGAGGAGAGGACGGGCAGGGCGCCTGGCTGGAGTCCGCAATGGCTGCCGGGTCTCCGGCGAAGGCGCGAGGCGGCGGGGAAGCGGGCGAGGAGGCGAGGCGCTGGGCGCCAGGCGAGAGAGCGGGAGCGGGCTCAGATCGGTCCGCTTGGGCTGGCGGGCCTGGCGGCCTGAGGGCTCTTGGGCGCGGAGGACGCGAGGTGAGGTGGCGATGCCACATGGCGGCGGGAGAGAGTGGTGGGCGCGAGGGGCGTGGCGCGTGGATTGGTCCGGCAAGCGCTGGGCGGGCGCCAAGTGGCGGGCGCTGGCTAGCGGCGCTGAAAGCGAGGAGACAGGGGGAGGGAGGCGGCTAGAGGCGCGGATTTTGAGGAGGGGGGTGGCTGCTGCCAAAAATGGAAGGGGAGGCTTCCTTATATAGGTAGGGGCTAGGGTTTGAGGGGTTAGGAGGGGTTTCGGGACCCTCGGATCGCAATCCGACGGTTCCGGTCGGAGGGGAAAGTTAGGCAGGCCTAGGTGGGCTGTGACGAGAGGGTTGGGCTGAGAGGAGAGGGGAGAAATGCAGCCCGGCAACTGTTTCCGGATACCGAAAACGTCCGACGCAGTACCGCAAGCTGCATCGCTAAGTTTAACGGTTGGACTATCAAATGGACTCCGAATGCGACGAAACTTGACAGGCGCTCTGTCTACACTATAATAAGACCGCATGCCAAGCTTCAACCCATTCCGAGAACATTTTTATGCCACTTATAAAAATAATATTTCGGAGGAGCCGCGGGCGCGTGCGAGTGTGAAAGGGCTCGGAACGGACAACGGAGAGAAGCGACGGAACCCGAACGGATGCAAGTTTTGAAAAACATGCAGATGAAATGCAGATGATGACATGGCAAAACGCAACACGCAAGCAAATGACATGGCAACGACGGCGAAAAACTGGCGGACACCTGGCGCATCGGATCCGGGGTGTTACAGCACTCCACCACTACGAGAGGATCTCGTCCCGAGATCTAGAATGGCACCGGAGGGAAAAACGGAAGAGGAAGAGAAGAGGTAAAACTAAGTTGCTTCTTTGACGAACGAGTGAAACCATGAACCTTGAGAGGTTGAGCAATTTAAAAGAAAGAGTACAACAAAGATGAACGAGATTGCAAACAATCCGTTAGAAAAGAGGAACAAGGAGTATTACGAGAACTTGACGGTTGCAAAGACACAAATCAAGAGTTTAATGGACAAGATAGAATTTGAAACCACTCTGGTTAAAACAAGATGAGAGAGGAAGAATTCGGGCAGCACTCCGGTTGAACATGGAAGGAATAGAACATGAACTTGACAAGATGAGAGTATACTTGATGAAAACAACAACACACTGCGTCCGGAACTATTGAAAGAATGGCACAAAGGGGAAGAAAGATTTCAGACAGCACTCAGGTTGAAAAGAGAGGCAAAACTTGATGATATGAAAAGATATTGAAGAGATGATACAACACTCCGGTTAAATGGATAAGCCAGAAAAGAAGACGATCCTCACAATCGAGATGATGAGTGAAAAGAGCAACATCACAATGCCTCCGTAAGAAAGAATAGAAGTAGATCATTGGAATAAAGGGACGGAGAAGAAAATTACAACTTTTGCCACAAAAGAACTTGGAAAGCATCCTTGCAAAGAAGAATTGAACGGAGTTGTTGGGAAAAACCAACAACAAAAAGCACAAGCTTGTAGTGGGCTTATGGAAAACATCTCAAAATTATGAGGTGAGCTTCTGCCACCAACGGAAACAAAGATTGATTGAGAGCACCAAAGAGATGAAAAAACTTCTTCATTGAGATGAGAAGGAGAAAATTGGATCATTGATAAGCACCACAATAGCAACATTCCTTAGGGAAGGCTTAAGGTGAAATCTATACCAAGATAACTCCAATGAAGAGATTGATGGATTTAAAATACCTCATTCCTGACAACAATATGAATCATGAAACATGAAGGAAATTGTCAAGAGTGACATAACACCATCTCAAAAGATAAGATAGAAGGAATTGCACTTTGAAATGCAAGAAGAAGAATACTTGAACGCCTCAAAACCAAAACATGTGTTAGGCACCATGTTTAATTTTGAGTATAGCTTGGCTATTCTTAGCTTCAAGAGAAATCTTGAAGAACAATTGAAGAATGAAAAGAATCCTTGATGAACCACCATGTAGAGCCTCCATGAGGAACTCCGGTAATAAAAGGATGATAAAAAAGGAAGAGAAGTTGGAAACACAAGGTGAAGCCTTGCGATGATTTAGATGGAGCCTCGCGACGAGATAATGCAGAAAACTTGGAACTCCGGAAAAAGAAAGATGAAGCCTCTTGAACCGAGAATGTGATATGATGACCAACTCCGGAAAGAAAGATGAATCACTTGTAATCAAGAATTTATTCATCATGAATAATCTCCGTAAAAAGAATTGAGTTTACTCGATGAAACAAGAATAAGAATTACATTGTGCTCATCCTTCACCAATTAAATTGATGACAAGCAATGGATTTGGCATACTACTTATTCTCGTAGAAAGGATTAAGAGAGATATAGCGCAAACTTGAGAAGGTATTGATGGAACCACCGGTGGGATTTGGAAAGACGAATGGATTGATATGATAATGAAGGAAGTGAAATCTTGAACGAACCACCGTAAGAATTGAAAATGATCGAAGTAGGGGTGTATCACCGGTAAGAATTAGCAAATGAACGAAGGTGCTTGAGACAAACTAGATACATGAGAACAAAGAGATCAAGAACTGATTAGAGGATATTTGAACGAATCACCGGTAAGATTTGCAGAATGATAGCTACACGCTGAGAATGAAGAATTATGACATGATGGCCTTCGGAGGAAAGAAATGGAAACAACTCAAGAAATACTCCGGATGGTAAGAAAAGAATTCTCACAATCGAAAACAATATGAGAGGATGGCAACAAGCTAGCACCATGAATCTTGAAGAGAATAGAGCAAGATTTAAGAGAAATCCTTCTTCGATTTTCAAATGATGAGAATGACAACGAGAAACACCACCAAGAATTATTGAGGCACTCCGGAAGAATCAAAAGCGAAGAGGTTGAGCCAACTATGAAAAGAATTTGAAAGATCTTGGAGAAAAGCATTTGACTGATGATAACTCATTCTTACGTCAAACTTGGAGAAGAATTTGGAATAGCTCCGGAATAATTAGAAGAGTCAGGTAAGATCCTGGGAAAAGACCTGTGGGTTAGGGCCCACTCAAAAGAACACCGTTGAAAAGATTTAAAGAGATATTGCACCGGTTGAATTAAATGGCTTGAATGAGATACCAATCTCAAAAGAGCTTGAACGAATGCAGAGTGGAAACATGAATCTTCGAGATATCTTCAGCACTCCAGAACAAATGAATAGGAAGAGGTGAATGATTAAGAGGTGCATCGGTATGAGAAAGCATTAGAAACGAGGAAAGGAATATGATGAATATCGAAAGCTTGAATAGGATCCACCGGAGAAGAGAAAGGAGTGAGGTATGACGAACTAGTAGAACATCTTCTTGAGAACCACCGGGTAAGAACATTGACGGAAAAGAATGGAGAAACTTCACAAAAATAAAAGGGTACTTGGCAAAGAAATCTTAGTCCTTGAGGAAAAAGGGTGGGTGGGCGGGAAAAACAAAGGCAACTTGGAGACGGATGAAACAAACACCGTTGAGAAGAAATGATAATTGGTCTTGCTGATGTTGAAGTGATCGGATCCACTTGAAGAGAAACACGCCGGTTGAAAAGGATTAACATGACAACCTCAATGATCAAAAAGGATTAATATTCACATAGCAATATGAGAACACCGTTTAGGAAAGGTATGGATTCAACATTTGACATCGAAGCAACTCGAATACCACATATAACACAAAACAAAGGATTTGGCTTGCAAAATAAGCCGGAACAAATACATATGATAGAGATTTACCCAATCCCATATCATGCATCCATCGGAAAGATATTCTAGGAGCTACTTGAATTCCACCTATAAACTCCCGAAACTTTCGGTTATGCAATCTGGTGTTGGGGATACAGGAAGCAATATATCTCACCCAAACTAACAATACCTACATCCAAGCTGTATCCATCCGTCAACACATAACCAAGAAACCTTCGAAATCGTGTACCTCAACCTTGAAAAGCATCCGTTATACAAGTCATGGCAATACTCCGTACTCACCTCAAGATTGGGTTAGCGGGTTATCTCACCAACAACTGCATAAAAGAGATTTTCGATGTCGGCGACTAAACTCAGGTATTCGAACTGCAACGATAAAATTATGACGACAACACCTCGGAGCTCAACTCCCGGGACACCTCCAATAAAAAACCCCTGCCGACGGAGGCAACCAAGACAATGTTGTCATCATAAAACCATCGGAACGATTCTAAGATACCCGCGTGATCCTAAAAAAAAAATTTAGTGAAATTTGAGAAGAGAAGAGTCAAAACTCTACGTCAGGAGACCTCACCAGAGCGACGAAGGGACTGAGGAGTAAAAAGAATCCTACTCTCCGATATATATAATCCTAAAAGACTCAAAACATTTTTCTAGACACAACTCGGCCGCTAAAAATGATCAAGCAGTGGGGCTCCTAAGGTCGGGGAAGGCTCTGATACCAACTTGTAACGCCCTCGATGCGGCTATATCTCCCACGTGTCGAAGCACGACTTAGAGGCATAACCATATTGAAAGCAATGTCGCAAGTGAGGTAATCTTCACACAACCCATGTAATACATAAGGGAAAGAGATACATAGTTGGCTTACAATCGCCACTTCACACAATTACATGAATAAAACATTACATCATCCAGATACAATCAAGGTCCGACTACGGAACCAAAATAAAAGAAGAACCCCAAATGCGATAAAGGTCCCGATCGACCCCAACTGGGCTCCACTCTTGATCAACTAGAACGAAACAACAAAAAGGGCAAGATCTTCATCGAGCTCCTCCTTGAGCTTGGTTGCGCCACCTTTCGGTAACATAGGCACCGCAAACTGGTTTTGGAAGTATCCGTGAGCCACGAGGACTCAAAGAATCCCATTACCATGGGTTTCAAGACTAGCAAAGCTTAATGGGAAAGGAAGGGGTAAAGTGGTGAGGTTGCAGCAGCGACTAAGCAAGTATGGTGGCTAACATACGCAAAGAAGAGCGAGAAGAGAACAAGCGGAATGGTCGTGAAGCTAGCAATGATCAAGAGGTGATCCTGTACACCTACTTACGTCAAACATAACCCAGAAACCGTGTTCACCTCCCGGACTCCGCCGAGAAGAGACCATCACGGCTACACACTCGGTTGATGCGTTTTAATTCGGATCAAGTGTCAAGTTATCTACAACCGGACATTAACAAATTCCCATCTGCCACATAACCGCGGGCACGGCGCTCGAAAGTTTATACCCTGCAGGGGTGTCCCAACTTAGCCCATGACAAGCTCTCGCGATCATCGAAGGAATAGACCTTCACCCGAGACACTCCGATCAGGCTCGGTATCCCGGTACATCAAGACATTTCGACAATGGTAAAACAAGACCAACAAGACCTCCCGGCGTGCCGACATCCTGATAGTAGCCGCGCGTATCTCATCTCAGGCCACGAACGGATGAGCACTACGTACAACTAGAACCAGCCCTCAAGTTTCCCCGAGGTGGCGCTGCAAGTGGCTCTAGTTTGGACCAACACTTAGACAAGCATTGGCCGGGGGCTGAATAAAGATGACCCCAGGATGCGCGACTCCCAAGGGAAAAATTAGGTGGTGGTGAGGCAAATGGTAAAAGTCAATGTTGGGCCTTCTTTGGACAAGTTTTATTCAAAGCGAACTGTCGGGGGTCCCATAAATCACCCGACCGCGTAAGGGCATAAAATCCGGGAACATAACACCGGTATGACGGAAACTAGGGCGGCAAGAGTGGAACAAAACACTGCATAAGGCCGAGCCTTCCACCCTTTACCAAGTATATAGATGCATTAATAATATAAGAGATATTGTGATATCCCAACATAACCCTGTCCATCATGGAGTAATCTTCAACTTCACCTGCAACTAGCAACGCTATAAGAGGGGCTGAGCAAAGCGGTAACATAGCCAAACAACGGTTTGCTAGGAATGGTGTCAAAGGTTAGAGGTTCATGGCAATATGGGATGGCTTGACAAACAGGTAATAGGTATCGCAGCATAGCGAAAGAACGAGGCAACTAGCATAGCAATGATAGTAGTGAGATCCAGGGTAGCGGTCATCTTGCCTGAAATCCCGCAAGGAAGAAGAACGAGTCCATGAAGAAGACGGACGGGAGTAGTCGAACGAATCCTCACAACTCCGGAACGAAACCAAAGCTAACGAGAGAAGCAAACCGGAAAGAAGCAAACAATATGGTAAACACACAAGCATAAACATGTCATGATGCACAAACAAGTATGATGCATGTCCGGTTTAATGAGGCATGGCATGGCATGGCAAAGTGCACAAGCAATCCTACAAATTAAGTGGAGCTCAATATGCAACGGGTTGCATATTGACAAAACACCACATGCAATTATTTAGTTCTCTCTCGGTTATGCTACTCAACAATATTAAATGTTGATTAACATGGCAAGGGGTGAAGCATAACAAAACTACCTAACTAGGCAAGTTTAAATGAGGCCGGAAGAACAAACAACAATTCCGGAAAATCCTCATATGCAAATTATGAATTTGGTACTGTTCTGCCCTAAACCATATTTTAAAGTTGTTAAACAGGAAAATAAAGTGGACCATGATAATCTAGGCATTTTTCCACCCCAAATACATATAAAGAACATTTAAATCCGAGCTACGGTTATTTAGTTATGAATTAAATCATTTTAACATGGCATTTGAGCAAATTTAATCAAACAACATTTTAAACATTTTAAACATGGATGAAAAATGACATATTATGAAACTAGATGAAAAACTAGTCATTTTACATATATAAATTATTTTAATCCGATGCACGGTTGATGAGTTATTATATGCATGAGGCGCAAGGGCTTTCTGCAAAACTGTAATTCCTCGGAAATTAGCTAAATTCGCAGCGTATGAAAAAAAATCACATGGGCCGAATCTGGGCGGACTGGGCCAACAGAGAGGTGATGGGGGAGGCATCTCACCATGGGCCTTGGCCCGGTCGGTGGGGAGGAGGCCAGGCAGGGGCGCGCTGGGCCGGCCTGCCTGTGGCCCTAGCGGCAAGCGAAAGCAAGGGCCTTCGCTTCGCTTCGAGCGAGACGAAAGCGGCAGACGGCAGCGGGGCTCCGGCAAGGGCCGGCGAGGCCGGAGGAAGCTACGGGGGCGGCGGCGACCTCCAGATCCGGCGAGGGAACAGCCGGATCCGACGACCCCGAGGCTGAGGGAGGCCGGCGACGAGGTTCCTGGCGGCGGCGGCGGGTTCCTGCAAGGCAATGGCGACGGGGCAACGCGAAGCGGAGGAGAGCACCGGAGAAGGTGAAGGGAGGAGGAGAGGGACGGGGCCGGCCTGCTGCTGGAGTCCGACGGCGCTGGCTGCCGGGTCTCCGGCGGAAGGCGCGAGGCGGCGGGGAAGCGGGCGCGAGGCGAGGCGCTAGGGCGCTCAGGCGGAGAGAGCGGAGCTGGCCCAGATCGGTCCGCTGCAGGCTCTGGGGGCGCGGAGGACGAGGTGAGGTGGCGATGCCACATGGCGGCGGAGAGTGGTGGCGGGCTCGAGGCGGCGTGGGCGCGCTGGATTAGTCCGGTAGCGTGCGGCGGGCGCCAAGTGGCGGGCGCGGGCTAGCGGCGCTGAAAGCGAGGAGACAGGGGGAGGGAGGCGGCTAGAGGCGCGGATTTTGAGGAGGGGGGTGGCTGCTGCCAAAAATGGAAGGGGAGGCTTCCTTATATAGGTAGGGGCTAGGGTTTGAGGGGTTAGGAGGGGTTTCGGGACCCTCGGATCGCAATCCGACGGTTCCGGTCGGAGGGGAAAGTTAGGCAGGCCTAGGTGGGCTGTGACGAGAGGGTTGGGCTGAGAGGAGAGGGGAGAAATGCAGCCCGACAACTGTTTCCGGATACCGAAAACGTCCGACGCAGGTACCGGCAACGGTACCGCTAAGTTTAACGGTTGGGCTATCAAATGGACTCCGAATGCGACGAAACTTGACAGGCGCTCTGTCTACACTATAATAAGACCGCATGGCAAGCTTCAACCCATTCCGAGAACATTTTTATGCCACTTATAAAAATAATATTTCGGAGGAGCCGCGGGCGCGTGCGAGTGTGAAAGGGCTCGGAACGGACAACGGAGAGAAGCGACGGAACCCGAACGGATGCAAGTTTTGAAAATCATGCAGATGAAATGCGGATGATGACATGGCAAAACGCAACACGCAAGCAAATGACATGGCAACGACGGCGAAAAACTGGCGGACACCTGGCGCATCGGATCCGGGTGTTACTGGCGCAAAATGGGCATAGACCCTCAAGGATTAAACCTACAAAGACAACCTTTAAAGGTGTCATTCAGTGTGGAAGCCAAGCTATGCAAGCTCGAGAACACCGAAGTGGTCTTGGATCCTGGACAATTTCGGGCGAGGAGTTAATCTTGACATAGTCCCGTTTCGCAGCGGCTATCACGCTCTGCTCGGACGAACCGCGTTTGCAAAATTCAACGCGGTGCCGCATTATGCATACCTCAAGCTCAAGATGCCAGGCCCTCGTGGAGTTATCACGGTCAACGGGAATACGGAACGCTCCCTTCGAATGGAGGAACATACAGCGGCTCTCGCGGCAGAAGTACAGAGTAGCCTCTTAAGGCAATTCTCGAGTCCGGCTGTTAAACGGCTGGATACAGCAAAACGCGCCCGAAGCAATACCAACCAAGACCACCTGGCGCGATTAGAGCATGCGTAGCTATGCGGCCCCAACTCCCGCCCGCGCGTGATCGCAAGAATAACCCTCCGCGTACATCATTACGCTTTGGAGATACCATGGGCGCAGGGGAAGGGGCACGATCGCAATGGACCCAGAGTGCGGTTCGACCGCACCAGGGGCTCGCAAGTGTGCCCTCCTTTTTTTATTTTTATTTTCCTTCTTTGTGTACACAAGACTCCGTTAACCAGAAGCCCTGTCCGGCGGTGAACCTGCCGAACTCATGATGCAACAGTCAGGGACGAAAGAAGGCTGCAACGAACACTCAGGTGGTCTCAATTACGAGCATTAAATTCGATTATATACACCAAATCCGCAGCTCACCCCTGGAGGGGGACATGTTTACTTAGTCCAAATCCCTTGCTTACCGCACTATTTGTATCAGTCCGCACTCATAGCAGACTTCCTTTAATAAATAATGCAGCACTTTTCGACTGCAAGTACATTACCTTTTTTATATATATGTTCATTACATGACATCTTGCACCCGTATATTTTGGTACGGCCTAATACACCAGGGGCTTATGTTCCCCAAATTATGGTGTGATAAGTCCGAACACTTTCATAAGTGCGGCACCCGAACTTATAGCATTATATGAATCGGCTCGAATCATGTCTTGGGTCAATAGTTGGGTTTGCCCGGCTCCCACGTTTTGGTGCCTTACGTTCCGTTCTCGCCGGCTAAGGTGGCCTTTGGGAGAACCACTGCGATTGCGCCCGGTTGAGCAGGCGGCGCCTCGAGGAGAAAGCTAAACCGACCGGCATGATAAGGCGAGGCTCGGTCGCTGTTCGAGAGGTCTTTTCGGTCCATAAAGACTCATGCCGCTTGGCGAAGTTCGGACAATGTCCGAGCGAAGGCGTGGATAGCGCCCGGATTCGGTCTTCGAATACCGGGGCTTCACTAAATTTAAAATTATAGAATTCTATGGCTAAGTGAGAGTGTTCAAGCATTATAAGTCCGGTTGCCTTGTTCGTTGTGTTGGCGCCTCCTAGATGGACCCAAAAATGGGAACAAGAGTGCTCAAGTTTATCCCGAACACCCGGCACTCGTGGCTTGGGGGTGAAGCCAACGACTTGCCATCTCTCGATTTTATAAACGACCGCCTGAAGGTAATATTTTAAATTAAACAAGCGTTGCTCAAAGCGCACATGAACAAAGTTTCAGCAGCGCAGGATAATACATAGCAAGTTCACTCAAAGATTACATTTACGGGGCACTCATCCGCAATATCGCGGGCTCCCTTGAGACAGTTTTATAATACATTTCAGCGTGCGATACTCCTTGCCGGTGGCGGTGGGTTCGTGAGAAGCTTCTCCGCATCCAACTTGATGCACCTTTGTGCGGGCAAGGGCCCGACGAGCACCTTCAATACAAAGCGGCGCTTGATGACCTCCACCCGGGGCATGCATCCACCAGCCGCAGACGAGGCAAGTAGCTCCTGGGCATGACCTGTTCAGGCCATAGCCGGACTATAAGGCCCTTCATGGCCTCCTCGGCTACCTTGTGGAGTTCGACCAGCTGCTTCATTTGGTCGCTTGAAGCACCGGATGGCGGCCTCAACGCATCGATACCGAAGACCTTCTCCGTCGAGCTCCCTCCTTGCCATGATAGAATCTTGGCGGCATCGGACGCACTACACGGCAGATCCGCAAACGCCTCGAGAGCTCGAATGCGGGTAAGTGTCGTAGTTTACATTAACATGCACGCTTTGCATGAAAAATGCCTTACCGCCGCTATCTTCTTTATATCTTCAACCTCCTGAAGGGCCCTATGGGCCTCGGCCTTGGCGGACTTGGCACTTTCAAGGGCCGAAGCAAGCTCGGACTCTCGAGTCTTGAAGTCACGCTCCAAACTCTCATGCTTCTCCATGAGAGCCTGGAGCTCTTGCCGCACTTCCGCCACCCGCGCCTCCTGCTTTTCTCGTTCTGCTCGCTCCGTGGCCGCACTGCGTTCGGCCGCGGACACAGCCTCCTTCAGGGCTGCCACCTCGTTCGTGGCCCTTGCAATACCCATATTATCCTTGTTAATTTTATTGCAACCAAAATCCTTTTTTGTAAGGTATCTATTCAAAGTGGTGTTACTCACCTTCTTTGTCCTCGAGCTGCTTCTTCGCATGGCCGAGCTCTCGCTCGGACCGCTCGAGATCCTGCTTCAGCACATTGACCTCCGCCGTTAGTGCGGCAGAGGTCAGCAACGCAGCCTGCAAACCCATATTGACATATTTTAAGCAGCCATGCGTTATCTTGTTAGATCCTCAGTCCGGCTTTTCTTTCCGAACACCGAACTGAGCATCAGGGGCTACTGTCTATGCGGTATTACATTACATAATTTTAACTTCTTACCTCAAAGCCTGTTAGAAGGCTGCTGCAGGCTTCGGTCAGCCCGCTCTTGGCAAGCTGAACCTTCTGAATCACCGCACTCATGATAGTGCGGTGTTCTTCCTCGATGGAAGCACCTTTAAGCGCCACCAACAAGTTATCCGGCGCCTCCGGTTGGACGGAGGCCGCCGGTGTCACGGTCTTGCCCTTCTTTCGAAGGGGCCGCTTGCCGGACTCTGGAACTACTGCAGGTTCCGATGTAGAGTCCGACACAAAGTCCGGGAGGCAGCCTGACGGCGCCTCCGGAGCCTCCTCCTGATGGGTCCCTCTTTGGGATCCTACCTCGGCGTCCTCGCCGGCGCGGGGGGTAGTGGCAGTCGGAAGTGAATCCACATCCGACGGGGCCAAGGACCCGCTTGATGAAGCGGGGAGATCATCATCAGCCGGACTACGGACAGAATGCGGCGTTAGAAGGACACTGCGCGACACGAAAGAAATTGCATATCAAGGATCCGGATACTTACGATCTTGCGGGGACGCTCGCCCTTGAGGCCACTCATCCTCGCCAGCGGTGGTGTTGGCGAAACTGTCCGGGGGGATAGTCCTCCCCCTCTTGGACCCTTCGGCCCTCGTCGTCAGACGCCTGATTGCGGGAACTCTTTCGAGTCCCCGCGGCCACCTTCTTGGCCTTCTTCTCCGGCACCACATGCGGTGCGGAACTAGTAGCCCCGCTAAGCAGGCGCCCACTGGTCTTCCGCATGGGAGCCTGGTTGATAAGCTGCTTGGCCTTCTCCATCCATTCCTGTCAAAGGAAAAGAAAGAATGAGACCCTCTTAGAATCAATTCGATTACCACAAGTGTCCCGTAATGGGGTTGAATCACTTACCTCGTCAGCCGGATGCTGCGAGCGAAATCCGCGATCTTCCATCGCGGATGCGGGGGCTTCGGCGCCCTTAAACAGCACCCTCCAGGCGCCTTCATATGTTGTATCGAAGAGCCTGCTTAGCGCCTGGTGCTGTTCCGGATTGAACTCCCACAGATTGAATGCTCATTCTTGGCATGGGAGAATCTGGCGGATGAGCATGACTTGGAGCACGTCGACGAGCCTGAGCTTATTGCTCACCAGCTTCTGGATGCAGGCTCGGAGTCCCGTCACCTCCTTCGGATTGCCCCACAGCAAGCCCTTCTCTTTCAGAGGTGAGCTGCGTGGGACGCCAGATCTAAACTCGGGGGCCGCCGCCCATGTGGGCTTGCGCGGCTCGGTGATGTAGAACCACCCCGATTGCCACCCCTTGACGGAGTCCACGAAGGCCCCTTCGAGCCAAAGGACGTTGGGCAACTTACCCAACATGGCGCCTCCGCATTCCGCTTGCGTGCCCTTCACAACCTTCGGCTTGACGTTGAAGGTCTTGAGCCACAGGCCGAAGTGGGGCCGGATGCAGAGGAAGGCCTCGCACACGACGATAAACGCCGAGATGTTGAGGATGAAGTTCGGCGCCAGATCGTGGAAATCCAGGCCGTAGTAGAACATGAGCCCCCGGATGAATGGATGGAGTGGAAAGCCTTGTCCGCGGAGGAAGTGGGGAAGGAAGACGACCCTCTCATGAGGCCCAGGGGTAGGGATGAGATGCCCCTCGTCGGGCAGCCGATTCGCGATATCGCCGGAGAGGTATCCGGCGCTGCGCAGCTTGGTGATGTGCTCCTCCTTAACGGTGGAGGCCAACCATTTGCCTCCCGCTCCGGACATATTCGGAGAAGGTCGAGGCGAGACGCGCGAGCTTGGGCGTTGGAGCTTGAGTGCGTGGAGATGGATAAGCAAAGGAGGAAGAAGGCGTAGGTGAGAAGGTAAATCCTTATCCCTTATATGTAGGCGGACGAAAATGTGCGTTCCCCACCGGCCTGGTAAAACTCGCTTATCTCCCAAGCGCCACCATCAATGGCGCGGTTGGGTTACCCACGTCTGTATTGATGATAATCCCGGAATAAGGGGAACACGATCCGCTCGACAAGGCGTGCCAAGGAAAGCGCCGCTAAACATGCCGAGGTGGTATAGTAAAAACGATTCAAACAAAGGCTTGGTAGCGGTGTGATGTCACGCCGCATAATACGTCGCCAGATTGGACTGGTGTACATTTTATTCTCTACGGTGGAATGTGGAATTTATTTTGCGAGCGGACACTATCTGGTGTTCATGATCTCCTCTGGATTATTCAAGGGAGGAACCCGCCTTGCAATGCCGAACATTATCGCGCCGGACTTATCATCATTGAAGCCTGGTTAGTGGGCTCGAGGAGTCTGGATTAGGGGTGTCCGGACAGCCGGACTATCATCGTCCGCCGGACTCCAAGACTACGATGATACAAGATTGAAGACTCCGTCCTGTGTCCGGATGGGACTTTCCTTGGCGTGGAAGGCAAGCTTGGCGATACGGATATGTAGATCTCCTACCATTGTAACCAACTCTGTGTAATCCTAGCCTCCTCCGGTGTCTATATAAACCGGAGGGCTTTAGTCCGTAGGACAACATACATTACAACAATCATACCATAGGCTAGCTTTAGGGTTTAGCCTCCTTGATCTCGTGGTAGATCCACTCTTGTACTACCCATATCATCAATATTAATCAAGCAGGACGTAGGGTTTTACCTCCATCGAGAGGGCCCGAACCTGGGTAAAAACATCGTGTCCCTCGTCTCCTGTTACCATCCGCCTAGACGCACAGTTCGGGACCCCCTACCCGAGATCCGCCGATTTTGACACCGACAAACGTTCTGATGGCTCTCTCTCAAATGGAGATGGGGGTGGAGGGGTATATATAGCCTCCACACAAAATCCAACTGTTACACACATTTGACCCAACTCGGCTAGACCGAATAGAAGAACTCGGTGAGACCGATTTAGTTAAAAATGTGAACATTAGGAATCTTGGTGGGACTGATGAGATCAACTCGGTGGGACCGATGTGTTAGGGCTTAGGGCAAACATCAACTCGGTGAAGCCAATTGCCTGAACTCGGTGAGACCAATTTCAGCACAGAGCAAACAGAGATTTGGTCAAGCAAACTCAGTGGGACCGATCGCTCATTTCGGTGAGACCAAAATGTTATGAAGGGAAACAAAGAGTTTGCAGGGCCATCTCGGTTAGATCGAGATCCATATCGGTGTGATCGAATTGTCTAGGGTTTTTGGCAGTGGCTTGATACGTCTCCGACATATCTATAATTTATGAAGTATTCATGCCATGTTTATAATATTTTTACATGATTTTGGTATCCTTTGATTAGAACTAACCCGGGTTGACATTGTTTTCAGCAGAATTGCCGTGGTGTTGTTTTTGTGCAGAAATAAAAGTTCTCGGAATGCGCTGAAAATCAACAGAGAATATTTTTGAAAAATATAAAAAATACTGGAATAAAAAACTACCGGAGGGGAGTCCCGAGGGCACCACGAGGGTGGAGGGCGCCCCTCCTTTGGGCGCGCCCCCTGCCTCAGGGACTCCCTGTGGGGCCCCTTGACGTGAAATCAACGCCAACCCCTCCTATAAATCAAGGAAACCCCAGAACAGAAGAGACATCGGAAGTTCCGCTGCCGCAAGCCTTTGTAGCCATGAGAAATCAATCTAGGCCCTCTCTGGCACCCTGCTGGAGGGGGCCATCATCATCGGAGGCCATGGAAGAGGATCTAGAAGGGGCCATCATCGCCGTGAAGGCCAAGGACCAGAGGGAGAACCTTTCCCCATCCAGGGGAGGCCATGGAGGAGGAAGCACAAGGTGGAGAACCTCCCCTCCTCTCTCTCGGTGGCGCCGGAGTGCCATCGGGAGGGGAATCATCCCCGCGGTGATCGTCTTCATCAACATCACCATCATCATCACCATCCTCATCTCTTTTATGCGGTCCACTCTCCCGCACCCCGCTGTAATCCCTACTTGAACATGGTGCTTTATGCCACATATTATGATCCAATGATGTGTTGCCATCCTATGATGTTTTGAGTAGATTTCCTTTGTCTTTGGGTTGATTGATGATATAGATTGGTATGAGTTGTATGTTTTATTTTGGTGATGTTCTATTGTGCCCTCCGTGTCATGCAAGCATGAGGGATACCCGATGTAGGGTGTTGCAATACGTTCATGATTCGCTTATAGCGGGTTGCTTGAGTGACAGAAGCATAAACCCAAGTAAGGGGTTGTTGCGTATGGATAAAGGGGACTTGATATATCAATGCTATGGTTCGGTTTTACGTTAATGATCTTTAGTAGTTGCGGATGCTTGCTAGAGTTCCAATCATAAGTGCATATGATCCAAGAAGAGAAAGTATGTTAGCTTATGTCTCTCCCTCGTATAAAATTGCAATAGTGATTACTGGTCTTGTTAATAATTGCCTAGGATAATTCTGCACACCGACCCATCATTATTCCACACTCGCTATCTATAATATTTAGTAATATATCCTAACTTTATGATAACAGCACCTACTTTTATATTTTAGCTCTCGATATCATGCAAAGTTATCCTCTTCATACCCACAACATAGTTTTATTTCTCGTTTCTAGTTGGAAGCAAACGTTCGGTGTACGTAGAGTCATATCAGTGGTAGATGGGACTTGAGAGAATATTCATCCTACCTTTAGCTCCTTGTGGGTTTGACACTCCACACTTATCACTTCCACCTTTGGAAATTGCTACGATGATTCCTTGCACTTGGGGATTATCAGGGCTATGTCAACTGAACACGGTGGCGCCGGATGGATCATTTCGGTGGGGCCGAGTTTGACTTTGAGGTTTTGCACATATGTGGAAATGAGAAAGTGCCTGAGGGTTTTGGAGCAATATCACTAAGCACTTTGAGCAAGTAGACCATTAAGCAACACCTCATCCCCTTTTAATAGTATTGGCTTTCCTATGGACTCAATATGATCTTGGTGTTGGGGAACGTTGCAGAAAATTAAAATTTTTCCTACGGTTTCACCAAGATCCATCTATGAGTTCATCTAAGCAACGAGTATTCGGAGAGAGTTTGCATCTACATACCACTTGTAGATCGCGTGCGGAAGCTTGCAAGGTGATGATGGAGTCGTACTCGACGTGATTCAGAGCACCGATGTCCAAGTGCTGAACGGACAGCACCTCCGCGTTCAACACACATACGGGACGAGTGACGTCTCCTCCGTCTTGATCCAGCAAGGAGGAAGGAGAGGTTGAGGAAGACAGCTCCACCGGCAGCACGACGGCGTGGTGATGGTGGAGAAGCGAGACTCGGCAGTGGCTTCGCCAAGCGCTTGCGAAGGAGGAGAGGTGTTGGGAGGGAGGGCTGCGCCTTGGAGATGGGTACAACAGCCCCTCCCCTTTATATAGGCCCCTGGGCGCTGCCCCTGAGATCCAATCTCCAGGGGCGGCGGCCAAGGGGTGGAGTGCCCCCCAAGCCAAGTGGGGCGCCCCCCACCCCTAGGGTTTCAACCCTAGGCGCAGGGGGTGGGCCTAGGGAGGCGCACCAGCCCACTATGGGCTGGTTCCCCTCCCACTTCAGCCCATGGGGCCCTCCGGATAGGTGGCCCCACCCGGTGGACCCCCGGGACCCTTCCGGTGGTCCCGGTACATTACCGGGAGACCCCGAAACTTTCCCGATGACCGAAATACCACTTCCTATATATTATTCTTTACCTCCGGACCATTCCGAAACTCCTCCTGACGTCCGGGATCTCATCTGGGACTCCGAACAACATTCGATAGTCACATACTAGTCTTCCTAATAACCCTAGCGTCACTGAACCTTAAGTGTGTAGACCCTACGGGTTCGGGAGACACGCAGACATGACCGAGACGACTCTCGGGCAATAACCAACAGCGGGTCGGATACCCATGTTGGCTCCTACATGCTCCTCGATGATTTCATCGGTTGAACCACGATGTCGAGGATTCGATCAAACCTCGTATGCAATTCCCTTTGTCAATCGATGCGTTACTTGCCCGAGACTCGATCGTCGGTATCCCAATACCTTGTTCGGTCTCGTTACGCAATTCACTTTACTCATACCGTAATGCATGATCCGTGGCCAGCACCTTGGTCAACTTGAGCTCATTATGATGATGCATTACCGAGTGGGCCCAGAGATACCTCTCCGTCATACGGAGTGACAAATCCCGCCTCGATCCGTGTCAACCCAACAGATACTTTCGGAGATACCCGTAATGCACCTTTATAGTCACCCAGTTACGTTGTGACGTTTGATACACCCAAGGCACTCCTACGGTATCCGGGAGTTACACGATCTCATGGTCGAAGGAAGAGATACTTGACATTGGCAAAGCTCTAGCAAACGAACTACACGATCTTTTATGCTATGCTTAGGATTGGGTCTTGTCCATCACATCATTCTCCTAATGATGTGATCCCGTTATCAACGACATCCAATGTCCATAGTCAGGAAACCATGACTATCTGTTGATCACAACGAGCTAGTCAACTAGAGGCTCACTAGGGACATTTGTGGTCTAAGTGTTCACACGTGTATTACGATTTCCGGATAATATAGTTATAGCATGAACAAAAGACAATTATCATGAACATTGAAATATAATAATACTTTTATTATTGCCTCTAGGGCATATTTCCAACAGTCTCCCACTTGCACTAGAGTCACCAATCTAGTTACATTGTGATGAATCGAACACCCATAGAGTTCTGGTGTTGATCATGTTTTGCACGCGAGAGAGGTTTAGTCAACGGATCTGCGACATTCAGATCTGTGTGCACTTTGCAAATCTCTATGTCTCCATCTTGAACATTTTCGCGGATGGAGTTGAAACGACGCTTGATGTGCTCGGTCTTCTTGTGAAACCAGGCCCTTGGCAAGGGCAATAGCTCCGGTGTTGTCACAGAAGAGTTTGATCGCCCCGACGCATTGGGTATGACTCCTAGGTCGGTGATGAACTCCTTCACCCAAATCGCTTCATGCGCTGCCTCCGAGGCTGCCATGTACTCCGCTTCACACGTAGATCCCGCCACGACGCTCGCTTGCGGTTGCACTACCATCGCTCCACCATTCAACATATACACGATCCGGTTTGTGACTTAGAGTCATCGGATCTGAGTCGGCTAGCGCCGACGTAACCCTTCTGACGAGCTCTTCGTCTCCTCCATAAACGAAACATGTCCTTCGTCCTTTTCGTGTACTTCAGGATATTCTTGACCGTTGTCTAGTGTTCCTTGCCGGGATTACTTTGGTATCTTGCAACCAAACTTACGGCAAGGTTTACATCAGTCAGTACACAAAGATGGCATACATAATAGATCCTATGGCTGAAGCATAGGGATGACACTCATCTCTTCTTTATCTTTTGTCGTGGTGGGTGGTCGAGCTGAGCTCAATCTCACACCTTGTAACATAGGCAAGAACCCTTTCTTGGACTGATCCATTTTGAACCTCTTCAAAATCTTATCAAGGTATGTGCTTTGTGAAATACCTATGAGGCGCCTCGATCTATCTCTATAGATCTTGATGCCTAATATATAAGCAGCTTCTCCAAGGTCCTTCATTGAAAAACACTTGTTCAAGTAGGCCTTAATGCTGTCCAGAATTTCGTATCATTTCCCATCAAGAGTATGTCATCTACATATAATATGAGAAATGCTCTGAGCTCCCACTCACTTTCTTGTAAACACAGGCTTCTCCATAAGTCTCAAGATAAACTCAAACACTTTGATCATCTCATCAAAGCGAATGTTCCAACTCCGAGATGCTTGCACCAGCCCATAAATGGATCATTGGAGCTTGCATACTTTGTTAGCGTTCTTAGGATCGACAAAACCTTCCGGCTGCATCATAACAGCTTCTTCCTTAAGATGCCCGTTAAGGAATGCCGTTTTGACGTCCATCTGCCATATCTCATAATCATAGTATGCGGCAATTGCTAACATGATTCGGACGGACTTTAGCTTCGCTACGGGATAGAATGTCTCATCGTAGTCAATCCCTTGAACTTGTTGATAACCCTTAGCGACAAGTCGAGCCTTATAGATGGTAACATTACCATCCGCGTCCGTCTTCTTCTTAAAAATCCATTTGTTTTCTATCGCTCGCCGATCATCGGGCAAGTCTGTCAAAGCACATACTTTGTTTTCATACATGGATTCTATCTCAGATTTCATGGCTTCAAGCCATTTGTTGGAATCTGGGCCCGCCATTGCTTCCTCATAGTTCGAAGGTTCATTGTTGTCTAACAACATGATTTCCATGACAGGGTTGCCGTACCACTCTGGTGCGGAACGTGTCCTTGTGGACCTTGAAGTTCAAGAGCGACTTGATCCAAGTACCTTGATCATCATCATTGTTTTCCTCTTGGTTGGTGTGGGCATCACAGAACGGTTTCTGTGCTGCACCACTTTCCCGCTCGAGAGGTAGTACTTCATCGAGTTCTACTTTCCCCCACTTACTTCTTTCGAGAGAAACTCTTTTTCCAGAAAGCATCCGTTCTTGGCAACAAAGGTCTTGCCTTGGATCTTAAGTAGAAGGTATACCCGACAGTTTCCTTAGGGTATCCTATGAATACGCATTTTTCCGACTTGGGTTCGAGCTTTTCAGTTGAAGTTTCTTGACATAAGCATCACATCCCCAAACTTTTAGAAACGACAGCTTAGGTTTCTTCCCAAACCATAATTCATACGGTGTCGTCTCAACGGATTTAGACGGTGCCCTATTTAAAGTGAATGTAGCTGTCTCTAGAGCGTATCCCCAAAATGATAGCGGTAAATCGGTAAGAGACATCATAGACCGCACCATATCCAATAGAGTGCGATTACGACGTTCGGACACACCGTTTCGCTGAGGTGTTCCAGGCGGCGTGAGTTGTGAAACGATTCCACATTTCCTTAAGTGTGTGCCAAACTCGTGACTTAAGTATTCTCCTCCACGATCGATCGAAGAATTTTATCTTTCGGTCACGTTGATTCTCTACCTCACTCTGAAATTCCTTGAACTTTTCAAAGGTCTTAGACTTGTGTTTCATTAAGTAGACATACCCATATCTACTCAAGTCATCGGAGAGTGAGAACATAACGATATCCTCCATGAGCCTCAACGCTCATTGGACCGCACACATCGGTATGTATGATTTCCAACAAGTTGGTTGCTCGCTCCATTGTTCCGGAGAACGGAGTCTTGGTCATTTTGCAAGAGGCATGGTTCGACGTGTCAAACGATTCATAATCAAGAGACTCTAAAAGTCCATCAAGCATGGAGCTTCTTCATGCGCTTGACACCAATGTGACCAAGGCGGCGATGCCACAAGTATGTGGGACTATCGTTATCAACTTTACATCTTTTGGCATCCACACTATGAACATGTGTAACATTACGCCGAGATTCATTAAGAATAAACCATTGACCATCGGAGCATGACCATAAAACATATCTCTCATATAAATCGAACAACCATTATTCTCAGACTTAAATGAGTAGCCATCTCGTATTAAACGAGATCCAGATACAATGTTCATGCTCAAACATGGCACTAAATAACAATTATTAAGGTTCAAAACTAATCCCGTAGGTAAATGTAGAGGCAGCGTGCCGACGGCGATCACATCGTCTCTGGAACCATTCCCGACGCGCATCGTCACCTCGTCCTTTGTCAGTCTCCGTTTATTCCGCAGCTCCTACTGTGAGTTACAAATATGAGCAACGGCACCGGTATCAAATACCCAGGAGTTACTACGAGTACTGGTAAGGTACACATCAATTACATGTATATCAAATATACCTTTGGTGTTGCGGCCTTCTTATCCGCTAAGTATTTGGGGCAGTTCCGCTCAAAGGACCCTTCCCTTGCAATAAAAGCACTCGGTCTCGTGCTTGGGTCCATTCTTTGACTTCTTCCCGCAACAAAGGCTTACGGGCGCGCAACATCTTTGTTGTCCTTCTTGAAGTTCTTCTTACCCTTGCCCTTCTTGAACTTAGTGGTCTTATTGACCATCAACACTTGATGTTCTTTCTTGATTTTAGCCTCTGCGACTTGAAGATCGAGAACACTTCAGAATGGTCTTTACCATCCCCGCATGTTGTAGTTCATCACAAAGCTCTTGTAGCTTGGTGGGAGCGATCGAGGATTCTGTCAATGACCGCCTCATCCGGAGGTTAATGTTCATTTGGGTCATACGGTTGTGCAACCCGGACATCTTCGTGATGTGTTCACCGTGAACTGTTTTCCTCCATCTTACAACTGTAGAACTTGTCGATACATCATATCTCTCGACCGGGCATGAGCTTGGAAAACTAGTTTCAGCTCTTCAACATCTCATATGCTCCGTGGTGCTCAAAACGCTTTTGGAGCCCCGGTTCTAAGCTGTAAAGCATGCCGCATCGAACGAGGGAGTAATCATCAAGACGAGCTTGCCAAGCGCTCATAACGCCTTGGTTCTTTGGGACGGAGCGACACCTAGCGGTCCTTCTAGGACATATTGTTTCTGGCAGCTATGAGGATGATCTCGTGTTCCGGACCCGATCCGTATAGTTGCTGCCATCATCTTTCAGCTTGGTTTTCTAGGGAGCGTTGAAGTTCATGTTGACATTAGCGTTGGCCATTGATCTACAAGACATATTTGCAAAGGTTTTAGACTAAGTTCATGATAATAAAGTTCTAATCAAAATTATGAACTCCCACTTAGATTAGACATCCTCTAGTCATCTAAGTGTTACACGATCCGAGTCGACTAGCCCGTGTCCGATCATCACGTGAGACGGACTAGTCATCGTCGGTGAACATCTTCATGTTGATCGTATCTTCCATACGACTCGTGTTCGACCTTTCGGTCTCCGTGTTCCGAGGCCATGTGCGCACATGCTAGGCTCGTCAAGTTAACCCTAAGTGTTTTCGTTGTGTAAAACTGTCTTACACCCGTTGTATGTGAACGTAAGAATCCATCACACCGATCATCACGTGGTGCTTAGAAGCGATTTAACTGTAGCAACGGTGCGCGTTAGGGAGAACACTTCTTGAAATTTTGTAAGGATCATCTTATTTACTACCGTCGCTAAGTAAACAAGATGCATAAACATAATAAACATCACATGCAATTATATAGTTGTGACATGATATGGCCAATATCATAAAGCTCCATTGATCTCCATCTTCGGGCTCCATGATCATCTTGTCACCGGCTTGACACCATGATCTCCATCATCATGATCTCCATCATCGTGTCTTCATGAAGTTGTCACGCCAACGACTACTTCTACTTCTATGACTAACGATTTAGCAATGAAGTAAAGTAGTTTACATGGCGTTCTTCAATGACACGCAGGTCATACAAAAAATAAAGACAACTCCTATGGCTCCTGCCGTTGTCATACTCATCGACATGCAAGTCGTGAATCCTATTACAAGAACATGATCTCATACATCACAATTCATCATTCATCACAACTTCCGCCATATCACATCACATGATCAATCGCTGCAAAAACAAGTTAGACGTCCTCTAATTGTTGTTGCATCTTTTACGATGGCTGCGATTGGGTTCTAGCAAGAACGTTTTCTTACCTCGAATCACCACAACGTGATTTTGTCAACTTCTATTTACCCTTCATAAGGGCCCTGTTCATCGAATCCGCTCCAACTAAAGTGGGAGAGACAGACACCCGCCACCACCTTATGCAACTAGTGCATGTCAATCGGTGGAACCGGTCTCACGAAGCGCACGTGTAAGGTTGGTCCGGGCCGCTTCATCCCACAATACCGTTGAGCAAGAAAAGACTAGTAGAGGCAAGTAAGTTGACAAGATCCACGCCCACAACAAATTGTGTTCTACTCGTGCATTAGAGAACTACGATAGACCGGCTCATGATGCCCTTTGTTGGGGAACGTTGCAGAAAATTAAAATTTTTCTTACGGTTTCACCAAGATCCATCTATGAGTTCATCTAAGCAACAAGTATTGGGAGAGAGTTTGCATCTACATACCACTTGTAGATCGTGTGCGGAAGCTTGCAAGGTGATGATGGAGTCGTACTCGACGTGATTCAGATCACCGATGTCCAAGTGCTGAACGGACAACACCTCCGCGTTCAACACACGTACGGGACGAGTGACGTCTCCTCCGTCTTGATCCAGCAAGGAGGAAGGAGAGGTTGAGGAAGACAGCTCACACCGGCAAGACGACGGCGTGGTGATGGTGGAGAAGCAAGATCTCGGCAGGCTTCGCCAAGCGCTTGCGGAGGAGGAGAGGTGTTGGGAGGGAGGGCTGCGCCTTGGAGATGGGTACAGCAGCCCCCTCCCTCCCCTTTATATAGGCCCCTGGGGCGCCGCCCCGAGATCCAATCTCCAAGGGGCGGCGGCCAAGGGGTGGAGTGCCCCAAGCCAAGTGGGCGCCCCACCCCTAGGGTTTCAACCCTAGGCGCAGGGGTGGGCCTGAGGCGCACCAGCCCACTATGGGCTGGTTCCCCTCCCACTTCAGCCCATGGGGCCCTCCGGGATAGGTGGCCCCACCCGGTGGACCCCCGGGACCCTTCCGGTGGTCCCGGTACATTACCGGGAGACCCCGAAACTTTCCCGATGGCTGAAATACCACTTCCTATATATTATTCTTTACCTCCGGACCATTCCAAAACTCCTCGTGACGTCCGGGATCTCATCTGGGACTCCGAACAACATTCGATAGTCACATACTAGTCTTCCTAATAACCCTAGCGTCACTGAACCTTAAGTGTGTAGACCCTACGGGTTCGGGAGACACGCAGACATGACCGAGACGACTCTCGGGCAATAACCAACAGCGGGTGCGGATACCCATGTTGGCTCCTACATGCTCCTCGATGATTTCATCGGTTGAACCACGATGTCGAGGATTCGATCAAACCCGTATGCAATTCCTTTGTCAATCGATGCGTTACTTGCCCGAGACTCGATCGTCGGTATCCCAATACCTTGTTCGGTCTCGTTACGGCAAGTCACTTTACTCGCATCAGTAATGCATGATCCCGTGGCCAACACCTTGGTAAACTTGAGCTCATTATGATGATGCATTACCGAGTGGGCCCAGAGATACCTCTCCGTCATACGGAGTGACAAATCCGATCTCGATCCGTGTCAACCCAACAGATACTTTCGGAGATACCGTAATGCACCTTTATAGTCACCCGATTACGTTGTGACGTTTGATACACCCAAGGCACTCCTACGGTATCCGGAGTTACACGATCTCATGGTCGAAGGAAGAGATACTTGACATTGGCAAAGCTCTAGCAAACGAACTACACGATCTTTTATGCTATGCTTAGGATTGGGTCTTGTCCATCACATCATTCTCCTAATGATGTGATCCCGTTATCAACGACATCCAATGTCCATAGTCAGGAAACCATGACTATCTCTTGATCACAACGAGCTAGTCAACTAGAGGCTCACTAGGGACATTTGTGGTCTAAGTGTTCACACGTGTATTACGATTTCCGGATAATACAGTTATAGCATGAACAAAAGACAATTATCATGAACATTGAAATATAATAATACTTTTATTATTGCCTCTAGGGCATATTTCCAACACTTGGATCACTAAAATAGAAATGAAGAGTCTTGAGCTTTTGCCAATCTTTGTCCTTAGTATTTTGAAGGGGCTCCACATCCTCTTGTCCTTGCCACGCCATTGTTGAACTCATCTGAAATATACTAGATAAAAGTATTAGTCCAACAAGAGATATGTTGACATTAATTACCAAAATCACCCAGGGAGCACTTGTGCTTTCAATCTCCCCCTTTTTGGTAATTGATGACAACATACATCAAAGCTTTAGATAAAGATAAGAAGAGTAACAAGTAAAGCTTTGGAAAGACATGTAACATGCATAGGCTCCCCCTACATGTAAGCAATCATGTAAAGATAGAATATAAGAACATGTGAATGCATAAACATGACAGAGCAAGCAATGAGTTACATGTATTTTGGCTATATGCATCAGAGCAAATGATGTAGATAAAAGGAAGTGTACCTTCATGTTCATGAATCCTTCTTGCAAACAATATGTACATCAGCAAGACATCATCATGCACATGAGTGAGATGCATATACTTACCTTGTGGTCTTGAGCTGGCTTTGGAATAGGTGAACTTGATAAAATAGGGTTAGATAACACCAGAACACTCTAATTAAAGCAATTTCGGGAAACCACAAGAGTACCAAGACTAGGACGACATGTAATGGGTGAGTACTTAGTACTTCATTTGGATGTAGACATGTCACCAAAGATTTAAAGATATGCAATGAATTCCAAAAGATTTTCTTCCCTAGAAATAGACTCTTTTTCCCCTGAATCTGATATTGGATAATGGGAGAAGGTAGGGTAAGAGAAAATCAGGGCAAGAAAAATCAGAGCAGGAAATGGTGCAAAGCAACATGAATGTTTGCAATAGCTAAGATCAACCAAATATTGACATGTCTTTCCCCTCAAAAGGACATCTGACTTCTCTCCTCTTTGTAAGTGTGCATCTTTTTAGAAGAGGCTTTAATGCTCTCTCTCTCTCTCTCTCTCTCTCTCTAATAAGCTTTGATTAAGCTTTGATGTTCTCTCTCTCTCCCCCTTTGACATCAATTTCTGAGAAGGGTTTCTTCAAGAATTTGACTCAGGTAGGTTTGGTCCTGGAGAGACACTACAAAGCAGCGTGTAGCTTGAGATGCGGGTAGAGGATAAGAATCATCGAGTGGAGCTGAAAGAAAATGTGCAGAAGGTAATGGTAAAAAGTTTTCTTTAAGAGTGAAATCGGTAAGGCCGATTTGTTTCCATCGGTGACGCCGAGGTGGTAGCGTTATGGATGATGCATATCGGTCAGACCAGGTAGTCCATGTCGGTTGTACTGATGAACTGTCTACAAGATATTCTTGTAGTTTGGTCTACCCGATAGGCTTGGATCTGTGAGTCTGAGTTCAATGCAGAGGAAAACTTTTGTCAACTCAGCTCACTAGGAAAATTAAATCTCACAAGGATTTGTAGAGAATTTACTGAAAGATTTGCAATGAATTAGACACAGAAGTTACAGAGAAAAACATAAGAAAAGAGATCCAGATGAAGTTTTTTTAAAATAATAAGGGAAATACTCTAGCAAGAAAACATGCAGAGAAAATACAAGGGGCACAGAAACACTAGAGAACATCTGAAAGTGCAATCATGCCCTAAATATTATTTTGATGTTGATGACAATATACTAATAGGGGACTAACAAAGTTTGTCAAGTATATCTCAGGTTTATGTCCCCTCGGAATCAATTATGTGTGTGGATTATGACTTCGGAAATGTTTAACCTCATCAAGAACAAAGAAACAAGACTATCTTATGTTTACTCTTGAGTATAGGACCCCGCACTATTAAGAGGGGAACATGGGGTATCACTAAAGTCTTGCTCAAACAACTTCTTTAATGTCAGTATCTGATCTTCAGCCTTGTCCAGAACCAAAACACCGGTCGTCCGGTGTGGACCGGACGACCGACCATTCCTATACAGAACCAAAACATCGGTCGTTCGGTATGCACCGGATGTCCGACCATTCTCATACAGAACCAAAACATTGGTCGTTCGGTGTGCATCGGACGTCCGACCACTTCCATACAGAACCAAAACAGCGGTCGTCCGGTCCCTGTCAGACGTCCGTTGTCTGAAGAGCCCTCTATCGTCCGATATGCCTCGGACGTCTAGTACCCTCTCCACAGAACCTAAACATCGGTCGTCCAGAATCTCCGGTCATCCGATAACCAGTAGACCGCAGAAAAACATTGGACGTCCGGTCCCTATCGGACGTCCGGTGTCTGTTATGCTCTCGGTCCGTTGTGTATCGGACATCCGACGTTTCTATGATGTTTTGAGGACCAACGACCACTTATTGGAGTACACTATAATATCCCTCTCCCATTATGTGAGAGGGTTGACCATTCACTTCAAGCATCCTCTAGAACACACCTTCACTCTCTCTCTCACACACACTCCAACACCAAATCTTAGATCCCCAAGGGATTTGAGGCATTTGAGAGAAGTTGTCCACCCAAGTGATAGATCCACTTATTCCCCTTCTTTGCACCAAAGGAATCCGCGATTTGAGAAAGTCTTGAGTTTTTCCCGTTGTTCTTGTTACTCTTGGAGGTTGGAGACTCCTAGGCGGTAGGAGTCATTCGGAGGGGAATCGTTCTTTGTGATTACCCCCTAGAAAGTTTGTGAGGGTTTGGAGACCACCCCAAGGTCTACCACTAGTTGTTGAGAAACGCCTTCGTGGTGTTGTCTCAAAGAGAGAATAGGGTGAGCCTTCATGGCGTTGGTGTGCCTTCGTGGTAACATCCACCTCTCTAAACGGTGACGTAGCTTCCCTCCAAGGAAGTGAACATCGGCATACATCCTCATCTCTCGGAGTTGTGGTTATCCCTAACCCTAACTCCCTACTTGTGGTTACTTGTATATTAGTCTTACTTATATCATATTGTACTTGCTTACTCTCCTTCTTGTTCTACTTGGTTACCTTGTTTAGCTCATAGCATCATACTTGCAATTGTTAGGCTAAACTTCATATTCCGCATTATTGCCTAAAATTGCTAAGTAACAATTAAAATTTATAATTGTACCTATTCACCCCCCTCTAGGTCCATCTCGATCCTTTTAATTGGTATCAGAGCCTCGTGCTCTATTCATGTGGCATAACTGCCCTAGAGCGAGATGAACCCCGATGGGACTCCCCTTGTTGCAGATCCGAAGAGTACGGGCGAGGCTTCCTTGGAAGCCAAGTCCTTCACTTCAGAGGATCTGGAACGAGCTCTTGCTAAGCAAAAGGAGGAGCATGATGCCTCTCTTGAGGCCTTGGTACAAATGAGGATAGCCACACTAACCGCGATTCTTGCACCACTTTCTGGTGGTGCAACCTCGAGGCCAGCTGTGCCTACTCCCTCACTTGGCCAACAACCTCCTAGTAATGAACACTCCAGTGTTCCTTGGCTTTATGAAAGACCTCAAATAGAGAAACCTAAGGCCTTGTATGGTAGGTGCTTAGGGGAGGTGCTTAGAGAAATAAACAAGGTTTTTCTTAGCACTGGTGCTTATTTGTATAGGATAGACGCTTAACTAAGCGCCTCTCCTGTAGAAATAGGCACCGGTGCTTCAGAAAAACCCGGTTTATTTTCCTAAGCATCTCTCTAAGCACCTCCCATTGTACAAGGCCTAAGTATAACCCTCAAGGAAAACCTCCTTTACTTGATGACACTACCAATTTTGCTTTTGGGGAGAGTTGCTATGCATGATCATCTTCGATATGGAAATGATGAGATGTTGGAGATCTTGGAGTATGTCTACCAAGCTGTTGACCCGAAGAATCTTACTCCAAGAGAGGTTTATGACAAGAATCTCAACGACACAACAACTATGTGCATAAGAAGAGGTATGCCTGACAAGCAAAGGAGACCATATATACATATCACAAGTGCTAAGGAATTATGGGATAGCATTGTGAGGACCAAGACCGCTACTTCCACTCTCCGGCTTGCTCAGTATGAAATTGGCAAGGGTCAATTGCAAAACTTTTGTATGGAGAAAGGTGAATCTCCCAAGCAACTACTTGAGCGTCTCATGACTTTCACCGCCGACATTGAGTCATGTGAATGTGAAAAGATTCAAGATGGATTCAACTTGACTAAGCGATTCCTTGTGGATAAGTTGCTTCATGCTCTTGCTCCATATCATCACCAAATGGTGTGGGACATAAGACAACACCATGGATTTAAGGAAATGACTTCATATGACATCATATCCACTTTCCAACTATTTGAAGAGTCAAAGGCAAATGCCACAAAACATCTTGCCTTGCATGGCACCTAAACATGAAAGATCAATCTTGCATTGAAGGCCAAGCATGTATGTGAAGAAGAGGAAAGTGAAGAAGAAGAAGATGATGATGAGATTGACTCAGATGAGAGCCCGTCATATGAAGACATTGCTCTCTTTGTCAAAAAGTTTAGCGCGGGAAAATTCAAAGGAAGGTTTCAAAAGAAGAAAGTGAGGAAATGCTACAATTGTGAAGAAACCAACCACTTCTCCAACGAGTGCCCCTATGAGAAAATAGAATATAAACCAAGGTTTCCCAAGACCTTTCCCAAGAAGAAATTGCCAAATCCTTTGAACTCCAAGCTCGAGAAGAGAGATGAGAAGGCAATGGTTGCTCATGAAGAATCCGATCCGGATGATGTTAGTGGTGTTGCCAGAGTTGCTCAAGATTCTCAAAACACTTTGAGGCTAGTGAACAAGAGTGGTGATGTGGTCACCTACAATTACATGAAATACTACAAGGGCAACGCTCACAAGTGCCTAAAGGCAAAGGCCATGGTAGAAGATGGAGAGGACCGAAGCTCTCCTGACAAGGTCAAGGTAACCCCATGATCAAATCCTCCTATTTTCACTCCTTCTACTCCTAGTGATGAGTATCTTGATGTGGAGGATAGTTATGAGGATGATGATCTAGACGATCCTATGCTTGCTAAACTTAATAAGTTCATGTGCTCCCTCAAATGAAAGAAGCTCACTATGTTTCGTATGCTTATGGAGATGGTGAGTAAGCACACCATCACCATTAAGGAACTCGAAACCCTCGTCACCGAGGAAAAGGAAAAATATGAAATCCTTGAGCGGAAAGTCCAATAGGAGGAAGCATGAAATGATGAACTATGCTTAAAATTGGTGCAAACGTTGATGTTCATGCTAAAGATCTTGCCTCCTTGAAAAAGGCTAAGTACTCTTGTGAAGAGTTGATGAATGATAAAAGTAAGCTTGTGAAGTCTCATGCTTCTCTCTCTAAGGATTGTGAGCTCCTATCCGTGTCACTCAAGACTAAGGAAGAAGAGCTCACCCTTCTTACAAAGAGTTTTGAGACACTCAAGCTTACTTATCTTGAAACTCTAGCCAAGGCCTACTCTTCTCCTACTATTAATGTTGAGGCTTGTACTACTAACTCTAGTAGTGATCTAGCATCTATTCTTGAGGAGAATCGTTTTCTCAAAGCTCAAATCGAGAAAGGTCTCATGACATGTGCACAAGGACAAAAGAATCTTAATGAGGTGTTAAGTCAACACAATGAGGTGTTTGCCAAGGAGGGGCTCAGGTTTGACCCAAGCACAAGGAAGAAGAAGCCATCCTCTCAAAAGTGCACAACCCCTCTAAAGGAAACACTTGTACGAGAAGGGCACAAGGAGAAAGGCAAGGTTGTTAGTGGGAAGGCCACAAGGGGGATGCCCACTCTCAACAAGCCAAAATAGTTCATGCCTCCATCCTATGTACTTCGTAAGACTAAGGATGGAGAAGTTTATGCAAAATTTGTTGGTCCTCGAAATGCATTCTGATTCTATGCTATTTGGGTCCCTAAGACCCTTGTGACTAACTTGAGAGGTCCCATTGCAAAATGGGTGCCTCTAACCAAGTCATAATTGTGTGTAGATTGCTTTCTCCGGTGGAGTAAAATGGGTGATGGATAGTGGATGTACCAATCATATGACCGGAGATAGCAAATTGCTCTATGATTTCATGGAGGCTATTCAACCATTTATGAGCATTACGTTTGGTGGAGGTTCAAAAGGACAGGTACTTGGGTTGAGCAAGGTGGCTATCACAAATGACATGTCTCTAGCAAATGTCATGCTTGTTCAATCTCTTAAATATCATTTGCTTTATGTTCGCCAATTGGCTTCTGTTGGTTATGATACACTCTTTGGACTAACGGATGTGAAAGTCTTTAAGAGAGATACTCTTGAAGTGGCCTTTGTTGGAGAGTTGGATGGCAACCTTTACATGGTTGATTTATCGAAAGAGAGCACATTCCATGCAACTTATCTAATGGCCAAGGCCGATAAGGGGTGGCTATGGCATCGTCAGCTAGCCCATGTTGGCATGAGAAATATTCAAGATCTCTTAAAGGGTAATCACATCCTTGGACTAACCAATGTCTCTTTTGAGAAAGATCGTGTGTGTAGTGCATGCATAGCCGGGAAGCAACATCAATCAAAGCACCCACCCAAGAATATCGTGTCTACTTCAAGGCCTTTGGAGCTCCTTCATGTGGATCTTTTTGGGCCTCCTTCATGGGATAGTCTTGGTGGGAAAAAGTATGGGCTTGTCATTGTTGATGATTACTCAAGATATACATGGGTGTTTTTCCTCAAGTCCAAGGACGAGACGTAGATCACCTTCATTGATTTGCCAAGCAAGCACAAAGCAAGTTTGACAAAGAAATCTTGGCAATAAGAAGTGATAATGGCTCTGAGTTCAAGAACTATATCTTGGAAGAATTTCTTAGTGATGAAGGGATTGAGCATAAATATTCAGCTCCATACACTCCTCAGCAAACTGGTGTAGCCGAAAGGAAGAACCTACACTTGTGGAGATGGCAAGGTCCATGTTGGATGAATACAAGTCACCACATAGTTTTTGGGCCGAGGCTGTCAACACTGCATGCCATGCACCAAATCGGCTCTTCCTCCGCACTATATTGGAAAGGACTCCATATGAGCTCCTAACTGGGAACAAGCCAAATGTCAAGTACTTTCGTGTATTTGGGCGCAAATGTTTCATCCTCAACAAAAGAGAACGGTTAGGAAAATTTCAATCCAAAACAATTGAGGGCATATTTGTTGGCTATGGATCAAACTCTCACACCTATAGAGTCTACAATAAATCCAATGGATGTGTTGTAGAAACTTGTGACATGGTGTTTGATGAATTTAATGGCTCCCATGGGGAGCAAGTTGATCTAAGTGATGTAGGTGAAGAAGATTCTTCTCAAGATATTTTGACCATGGGTGTTGGTGCACTTCTTCCAATGGAACAAGAACCTCATGATGATGAAGAAGAAGATGGAAGCTTCACACATCATCAAACTACTTCAACACCCATACCACCACAAGCTCCTATTGCTCAACCAATGCCCTTAGTACAAGCACAAGAAGATGGTCAAGTCCCTCTTCATGATAATCTTCATGAACAAGATCATCATCAAGGGAAAGAACAAGAAAGTGCAATCATTGATGATGAACATCAACAAATGTAATATGAAGAAGAAGATCTTCCACCACACATTAATGATCCATATGTTGAGGACGTGGATGATGGCCATGAAGTTGAACCTCGAGAAACCCTAACCTCCGTCATGCCTCGAGTGGCCGGTCGTGTTGATGTTGGCAAAATTCTCATCGGCATATAAGAAGGTAGAGTCACTCGTAAACATTTGACAAACTTTTGTACTCACTTCTCGTTTGTGTCTAGTGTTGAACCTCTCAAGGTACAAGATGCATTGATGGACAACGATTGGCTCATTGCTATGCAGTAAGAGTTGAACAACTTTGAACGCAACCAAGTGTGGCCATTAGTCAAGAGGCCAACTACGGAACACAATGTCATTGGAACAAAATGGATTTTCAAGAACAAGCAAGATGAGAATGGTGTAATCATCTGCAACAAGGCAAGGTTAGTGGCATAAGGGTACTCACAAGTTGAAGGTTTGGACTTTGGTGAGACCCCTCGTTGCCCGTCTTGAATCCATTCGCATCTTACTTGCTTATGCTGCTTTCAATGGGTTTATATTACATCAAATGGATGTGAAGAGTGCTTTCCTTAACGGTCCTCTACAAGAAGAAGTATATGTGTCACAACCACCTAGGTTTGTTGATCCTGATCACAAAGACTACGTGTATAAACTTCATAAGGCTCTGTATGGCCTCAAACAAGCACCTCGTGCTTGGTATGATCATCTTAAGAAGTTTTTACTCGATGATGGTTTTGTGAGAGGGGTGATCGATCCCACTCTTTTTACTAAGAGGGACAAGGGTGATTTGATCTTATGCCAAATCTATGTAGATGATATCATTTTTGGTTCTCCTAACATTCATTTGTGCAAGAAGTTTGTGGCTTCCGTGACCAAGAATTTTGAAATGTCACTCAATACGGATTTGAAGTTCTTTCTCGGATTTCAGATTCAACAATTTCAAGAAGGAATTTTCTTGTCTCAAGCAAAATACCTCAAGGATATCCTACAAAACTTTGGCATGACTGATGCTAGTCCATGTAAGACACCCATACCAACCAAAATTGTACTCACTGAAGACACCAACAGTATCCCTTTCGACCCATCTAAATACCGCTCTATGATTGGCTCATTGCTTTATCTTTGTGCATCTAGACCAGACATCATGTTTAGTGTATGCATGTGTGCTAGATTTCAAGCTTCCCTTAGGGAAAGTCATCATAAGGCGGTTAAGCATATTCTTAGATACCTTGTTCACACCCCAAAGTTAGGTCTATGGTACCCCAAGGATGCTAAGTTTGATCTCATTGGGTACACGGATGTGGATTGGGCTGGAGACAAAATGGATCATAAGTCCACCTCCGGTGCATGTCAATTTCTTGGTCGCTCTTTGGTAAGTTGTTCCTCGAACAAACAACATTGTGTTGCTCTCTCCACTGCCGAAGCTGAATACATTGCAACCGCTAGTTGTGCGACTCAATTACTATGGATGAGGCAAACTTTGAAGGATTATGGTATCACCTATAGACATGTGCCTCTCCTATGTATAATGAAAGTGCCATCAATATTGCTGAGAACCCCAAAGATCATACCCGCACCAAGCACATTGATATTAGGTATCACTTCTTGAGAGATCATGTGGAAAAAGGTGACATTTATATTGCTCATGTTGGCACAGATATGCAACTTGCAAACGTTTTCACCAAGCCATTGGATGAAGCAAGGTTTTGTCAACTTAGACGTGAACTTTGTATCTTGGAGCTTGACAACATTATGTGAAATCTAGTACCCATTCATGCATTTTCATCATGTCTTGTTTAGATGTAGGCATATACTTAGGGGGAGACTCTCAACTCATGAGTACACTCACCCTATATAATGCATAAATAAAACAAACACTCTCAAAGTTACCATGTTCTTTGAACTATGGCACTTTAAAATGATGGAGTCGTGTTATTGAGCCCAAGGACACTAGTTTTTTTGGCATCATGACACGTACACTCACACATGGTGACCTATTGGTCACCGACTCTCCTCAAAAGGAGCGGCTGTCCAATCATGTTTGTGGTATTTAATTTGCATGTCTAGTGGCTCACCATGAGGTATTTTTTACATAGTTGTTTGTCCATCACATTTTGACATATACCTACTCCTGGTTTTTGGTTCCTCTAGATATGTCATGTGTCATCTATCAAACCTTTTTTCCATCGGTCGTCCGACGGTTATCAGACGTCCGATGACTCACAACTTTCCGGTCAACCGACGTTTTTTGGCTGTCCGGTTGCTGTGCAACATATCTTGCTCACGTCCAAAAATCAACTCCTCCCCTAGGTCTCGGACGTCCGTGGTTCACTGGTCGTCCGACGCCTAGCACGCCCATCAGTGCACAGACGTCCGACCCTGGTCAGCCGTCCAATGATTGTGCGGGTCACATATAAATTCTGGCATTGGGCCGAACGGTTGCCCTATCCCCACTTTTTTTCCCTCGCTCGGGTGAGTCCGCCGCCGCGCCACCTGGAGGGCCTCGCCGTTGCCTGTGCTGCCTCATTGCACCCTCTCCTTCTCGTCGTATCCCCTCCTCCAAATCTGGTACCCCTCCTTTGTTTTTGGTCGTTAGTTCCTACCCTCTCGATATCGTCGCCCTAACGTGCCAACGGTTGTGACCCTCGTGTTCTCTTGGACGATCTCTCAGGAGCGGTTCGTCCCAAGATGGTGTAAGTCAAGCATACCGCCCACAAGGATGATGGGGGTACCTCTGCCCGCGGTAATGATGTCCTTCTTAGTTATCCATTTTCATCATCTCAGTCTCCATTCGGATCTAGGGCTCAATATGGTTGTACGTGTTTTCTTTTTCTCCTCTTGATTTCAGCCTCCCGTCGTGGTGGTTCTGATGACTCTCAGGAAGAGTTGTGTCCCTGCAACCGTGCTGGCAAACATGCCGTGATCTCAGAGTCCTCCTCTTTCGAGGGTTCAGATTATGAAGAAGAGATGGAGGAGGAGGAGGAGCGTGGTGCGTGTGTGACGTTTTCGTCCCGCCCCCGGGGTTCTCGCCGGGACTCTCACATGCCTGCTCCTCCTCCCGATCAGCCGCATGACGATGGTCGTCACATTCCTCTTGAAGCTCCTCAACTGCATGGATGTATTCTCAAGGACTTCACCAAAGTTCCCAAGCCAGCATATTTTAAGTTTCAGCGTAATGTTAATCTATTTGAGGTGGTTCAGGATTCTTTGGATCAACGGTTTCGCACCAATGTTCAGGCTGACATCTACACCTCTATTGTCCTCCGTAAGGGTCTGTCTTTGCACCACTTCGTTGACTTAGAGTACATTCGGAAACATCCCGTGAAGTATCCGGGTGCCATTGAGCTCATTGAGTCATCTGGTCTTGCTGCTCCGTTTGCCTTTCAGCATGACTTCAATCAGGCTGCAATCCATCAGTTCTATGCCACATGTTTCTTTGCTCCTAACAAGACCGTCACATGGATGACCTCTGACACCGAGATCACTGTCTCTTATGCTCAATTTGTCGCTGCCCTTCGGTTTCCGGACACTGGATTCAAGATCCATCAAGAGGATCCAAATCACAAACCCAAAGGGGTTGAGGCGTGTGGCTATCTCCTAAAGGGAATTGATGAACTCACTAAGGAGGAAAAGCTGAAGGATCTGAATCAAGTGTCCATTTGGAGATCTCCATACTACATCATCATCAATGCGTCATTTGCACCATATATCCTAAGATGGGTGACAAAGGTTCTTGCAACAACTATTGCATTAATCTCATGTCTCGTCTCTATGAGTCTCCCAAGGGCAAGATTAATGTTCCTCATTTCCTTTAGCATGAAATCTGTCTTGCTAGCTTTCAGTATAAGCGTGCCTTTCCTCATGCTCCATTCATTCAGGATCTTATTGAGAGTGTGGCCCCCTTCTCCCTTGTCCGCACTCATGTGCATGAGAAGTGGGTTATTCCTCCTCACATGTCCAAAGATTTTGTTCCTAAAGGTTCCTAAAAGTCTGCTCCTGCTCGTAGGCTTGTCGCTAGTTCCCGTCCTTCTCATGCTAGCTCGGAGCCCTTTGGGCGTTTTGCTCGCTTTATCGGCAAGGCTCACTCTGCCATGATGAAGGCCTTCTCCTTCAACTGCACACAAAACCATGATGTTGTCACTCACTTGATCACCTCCAAGAATGCCTTGAAGTCTCGTCTCCGTTACTCTGGGGCTACTGATGTGAGTGAGGATGAGCGCCTCCCAGCTGCTCCTCCCTCTAACTTTGGTTTTCCTTCGGGGCCTGAGTGGGCTGATTTCCTCGACGAAGCTGGTGGGAGTGGAGCTCAAGATGATGATGATGATGATGACCTGTGATTGTCTGCGGGTTCTCTATACCCCTTTTAGGTAGTTTTTGCCAAGGGGGAGAACTTGTTCTAGTCTAGCCCCTTTTATTATGTTGCTCTTATGTTGAACCATTTACCTTGAGTGGGTGTATGAGTTTATATCTATATCTTATGATGTGATGTTGAACTTATTGAACCTCTATGCTCTATGAATGATGAGAAACTATGATATTATGTGGTTGTGCTTATATGATGGTTTCTATCTGGTTCTTGTGATATTGTGATCATATATTCTAGTTTGGTTGTCTCTATGAGGGAGAGCTCTCCACAAAATGATGCAATTATTATGGTTGAGAGGGGGAGCTCTTAAATAAATGTGTCTTACAACATAGAGCAATTTTGATTTCTGTTGTGCTATGAGTACATTGTCATCAACTACAAAAAGGGGGAGATTGAAAGTGCAATCATGCCCTAAATATTATTTTGATGTTGATGACAATATACTCATAGGGGACTAACAAACTTTGTCAAGTATATCTCAGGTTTCTATCCCCTCGGAATCAATTATGTGTGTGGATTATGACTTCGGAAATGTTTAACCTCATCAAGAACGAAGAAACAAGACTATCTTATGTTTACTCTTGAGTATAGGACCCCGCACTATTAAGAGGAGAACATGGGGTATCACTAAAGTCTTGCTCAAACAACTTCTTTAATGTCAGTATGTGATCTTCATCCTTGTCCAGAACCAAAACATCGGTCGTCCGATGTGGACCGAACGGCCGACCATTCCTGTACAGAACCAAAACATCAGTCGTCCGGTGTGCATCGGACGTCCAACCATTCTCATACAGAACCAAAACATCAGTCATCCAGTGTGCACCGGACATCCGACCACTTCCATACAGAACCAAAACAGCGGTCGTCCGGTCACTGTCGGACGTCCGTTGTCTGAAGAGCCCTCGGTTGTCTGATATGCCTCGGACGTCCGGTACCCTCTCCATAGAACCTAAACATTGGTCGTACGGAACCTCTGGTCATCCGATAACCAGTAGACCACAGCAAAACATCGGACATCCGGTCCCTATCGGACTTCCGGTGTCTGTTATGCTCTCGGTCGTCCATTGTGCATCAGACGTCCGACGTTTCTGTGTTGTTCTGAGGACCAACGGCCACTTATTGGAGTACACTATAAATATCCCTCTCCCATTCTGTGAGAGGGTTGACCATTCACTTCAAGCATCCTCTAGAACACACCTTCACTCTCTCTCTCTCTCTCACACACACACTCCAACACCAAATCTTAGATCCCTAAGGGATTTGAGAGGATTTGAGAGAAGTTGTCCACCCAAGTGATAAATCCACTTCCTGCCCTTCTTTGCACCAAAGGAATCCGTGATTTGAGCAAGTCTTGAGTTTTTCCCATTGTTCTTATTAGTCTTGGAGGTTGGAGACTCCTACGCGGTAGGAGTCATTCGAAGAGGAATCGTTCTTTGTGATTACCCCCCAGAAAGTTTGTGAGGGTTTGGAGACCACCCCAAGGTCTACCACTAGTTGTTGAGAAACGCCTTCGTGGTGTTGTCTCAAAGAGAGAATAGGGTGAGCCTTCGTGGCGTTGGTGTGCCTTCGTGGTAACATCCACCTCTCTAAACGGTGACGTAGCTTCCCTCCAAGGAAGTGAACATTGCCATACATCCTCGTCTCTCGGAGTTGTGGTTATCCCTAACCCTAACTCCCTACTTGTGGTTACTTGTCTCTTAGTCTTACTTATATCATATTGTACTTGCTTACTCTCCTTCTTGTTCTACTTGGTTACCTTGTTTAGCTCATAGCATCATACTTGCAATTGTTAGGCTAAACTCCATATTCCGCATTATTGCCTAAAATTGCTAAGTAACAATTAAAATTTGTAATTGTACCTATTCACCCCCCTCTAGGTCCATCTCGATCCTTTCAACCGCATCTAGATATGGTCGGCGACAAAGTCACCTATGTTAGAGTATATTGACTTAGGAGTCAAGTGAGATCACTTGATCATAGGTCATACTCATCGTTTAAGCTCAAAATGGGGTTACCATTTTTGGTTAAGCATTTTGATGTATTCACATCTTGTTGAGTTGCTTTGACTCATGATTTGGGTCAAAGCTTCTCTAAGATGGAGTGACATACCTAGGGTTGTGATGTTCATCTTGATCATGTAGGCGAACTTGTGTTGGATGCTCTAAGGTTGATGTAGTCCATCAAGAGTTGGGAGCATCCCTTATAGTTTGAGTTCGTCTTCCTACATGGGTTAGTCTTGCAAGGAAAGCACTTGTGTATCCAAGATGACAATCATGAAACTTGATATCAAATGAAATTTGATATATTGAAATTGTCAAAGGATATGTCGAGTGAGTTCATGTTTCCTTGTCTTCAACATCCATATAATAGGGACTTGGTGATGTAGAGATCGCTCAAAATGTGAGTGACTTGCAATCTCATAGATTTGGGCTTCATCCAAGTACGTACAAGGATTAGTTAACATGCAAGGGTACAAATATAGATCCAATACATATGATCATCATCATAATAGAAATATCAAGGATTAGTCATAAAAAGCTTATGCCCTGTATGTATCCATATGGAGTTTCTACTCCAAGTTTGAGGCATCAATGATATTCAATTCACCTCTCAAACGGCAAAATACTTTCTCATCAAGCGGTTTGGTGAATATATCCACCAATTGCTTATCGGTACGAACATGCTTAAGATTGATGTCACCCTTAGCAACATGACCTTGAATGAAATGATGAGGAACTTTAATATGCTTAGTTCGAGAGTGTTGCACGGGATTGTGAGCAATCTCTATAGCACTTTCATTGTCACAAAGCAATGGAACATGTTTCGCATGTATCCAATAATCCCTAAGAGTTTGGGTCATCCAAAGTAATTGTGCACAACATGAACCGGCGGCAATGTATTCTGCTTCGGCAGTGGATAAGGATATCGAGTTTTGTTTCTTGGAGGATCAAGACACAAGGGATCTACCAAGAAATTGACAAGTACCTGAAGTGGACTTTCTATCAACCTTGTCACCGGCATAGTCTGAAGAGTAGCCAACAAGATCAAAACAAGACCTCTTATGCTACCAAATGCCAAAGTTTGGCGTATGAATTAAGTATCTCACTGTCCTTTTCATAGCCTTAAGATGACATTCTTTAGGGTCCGCTTGATATCGTGCACATATGCACACACTTAGCATAATATCGGGACGGGAGGCACATATATATAATAATGAACCAATCATAGAGCAGTAAACCTTTTGGTCAACCGGTTTGCCATCCTTAGTCAAGTCAAGATGCCCACTAGTAGGCATGGGTCTTTTCATACCTTTGCTTTCTTGCATGTTGAACTTCTTGAGGATCCTTAGTATACTTTGTTTGAGAAACAGAGGCACCTTCCTTAGTTTGTTTGATTTGCAAACCAAGGAAAAATTTGAGTTCACTCATCATAGACATCTCAAATTTCTCCGACATTAGCCTTCCAAACTTTTCACTAAAATGGGGGTTATTAGAACCAAATATGATATCATCAACATAAATTTGGCACACAAACAATTCACCATTAACACTTTTAGTAAAAAGTGTAGAATCAATCTTCCCAATTTCAAAGCCTTTTTCAATAAGAAACTTGGTCAAGTATTTATACCATGCTCTGGGAGCTTGTTTAAGACCATAAACAGCTTTGTGAAGTTTGTAGACATGATTAGGTTTCTTAGGCTTGAAAAAGCCGGGAGGTTGTTTAGCATAGACTTCCTCCTCAATTTCACCATTAATAAAAACACTTTTAATGTCCATTTGATACAAAGTGATGTCATGGTGATTGGCATAAGCAAGTAAGATGCAGATGGACTCAAGTCTAGCAATGGGGGCATATGTCTCACCATAGTCCATACCTTTGACTTGAGTGTAGCCTTGGGCGAAAAGACGGGCCTTGTTGTGCACAACTTCTCCATCCTCATCTTACTTATTTGGAAACACACACTTGGTTCCAATGATGTTCTGGTTGTCGTCCGACTTTTCAACCAATGTCCACAATTGATTCCTCTTGAAATTGTGTAGCTCTTCATGCATAGAGTTCACCCAATGCTGATCATCAAGAGCTTCTTCAACCTTCATAGGTTCGATACTAGAAATGAATGAGTAATGTTCATAAAAGTTAGCTAAACGAGCTTCTTCAACCTTTAGAGCGAGTCATTATCCCGGTTTGAATGTCATCGAAGATTTGTTCGACGGGATGTTCTCTTGAGACACTTGCTCTAACTCGTGAGAGCCTTTGTTTAGGCCGGGGTGGAACATCCTCTTCATTGTCTTGTTCCTCTTCTTCTTCTTCTTATCCTTCTTCATTGTTGTTGACGTTGTTGTTATCTTGTGGAGGTGGAGAAGGAGGTCGATAGGTTCATCTTGTTGTACTTCCTCGTTTTCTTCATCTTGACGTGTTCCACTTGTGGATACTTCCATCTCAACTTGTGGTTCACCTTGTCGTGAAGTTGAGGTTTCCACTTGAATGGATGAGGTACTCTCCTTCACCTCCGCTAGGCGAATCTTGCCAATAGACAAGTCTTGAATTGCTTTCGAAGGATCTTTGTCGCCTACATCAATTGGCAATTGCTCTACTTGCGAGCCGTTAGACTCATCAAACTTCACATCTACCGTCTCTTCAGCTTTTCGGGTGAAATTGTTGTAGACAAGGTAAGTGTGAGAGTTTGAGCCATAACCGAGTAGAAAACCTTCATGAGATTTAGGGGCAAATTTCGAACAACGATGCTTATCAAGAATGTAGCACTTTGAGCCAAATACTCGAAAGTATCCAACTTGGGGTTTTTTACCGGTGAGAAGCTCGTATGCCGGGTTGCCATGAAGCTTATGAAGATATAGTCGATTCGTAGCATGACAAGCTGCCTCAACTGCTTCCGCCCAAAAGTGTCTTGGTGTCTTGTATTCATAAAGCATCATTCTAGCCATCTCAATAAGTGTATGGCTCTTCCTCTCAACAACTCCATTTTGTTGAGGTGTGTAGGTAGCTGAGAACTCATGTGAAATTCCTTCTTCGTCAAGAAAGGTATCCACATTGGCGTTCTTGAACTCCGTTCCGTCGTCGCTTCGAACCTTCTTGATCTTCACTTCAAATTGATTTTGGGCCTTCCTAGCGAAGTTCTTGAAGATCTTTTGGACCTGCGATTTATCATCAAGAAAGAACACCCACGTAAATCTGGAAAAATCATCAACAATGACTAAACCAAACGAGTTACCACCGGGACTCTTGTAGGCATTGGGACCAAAAAGATCCATGTGAAGTAGCTCACGCGGTCTTTTCGTGGTCATGATGTTCTTCATGGGATGACTTCCTCCAACTTGTTTTCCTACTTGACAAGCACTACAAAGTCTACCCTTGTCAAATATGACATATTTTACACCAAGGATATGATCACCTTTAATAAGCTTATCAAGATTTCGCATGCCCACGTGACCTAACCTTCTATGCCATAACCAACCTTTAGAAGATTTAGCAATTAAGCAAGTTCGAGGTTGAGCTCTCTTAGTGAAATCAACAATGTATAGATCACCTCTACATATACAGGTAAATACCATATTATGATTATCTCTTTGAAACACTTGGCAATCTACTTTACTGAATAGAACATTGAAACCAAAATTTGCTATTCTAGATATGGAAAGTAAATTGTAGCCAAGAGATTCAATGAGCATAACATTTTGGATAGAGCTGTCATGGGAGATGGCCACCTTACCAAGGCCAACTACCTTACCCTTTGAGTTGTCACCAAAAGTGACATACTTTTGGGGACTGTTGTTTTGAGCAAGCTCCTAGAACATATCTTTGTCTCCGGTCATATGATCAGTACATCCACTATCAAGAACCCATTCCTTACCTCCTGCCATGTAACCACGAAGGATAGCCATAAGACCAAAGTGTCTCATCGATTCATCAAGATCAAAGTCACTATCGTCATCCTCATCATAGTATCCATGTTCAACATCATCATGTGAATGATCATCACCTAGAGAAGGTGATTCATTAGATGTATGACCATAAAAAGATGCATCTTTATGGATTCTAATGACTTGTGAGATGATGCTACTAATGACTCCAACATCTCCTTCGGCACGCATGAGGTCACGAAGTTCAAATAGACAATCATCAAATTTAGGATCACTAGCATTCATTTTATGAAAAGCAATGGACTTTTGAAGAATCTCATCTAGGTTTTTCAAGGAATAGTTGGGAAAATTCTCCTCAAGATATCTCCATATAGTATAAGCACATTCAAATGTAGGCAAGCATATAAGCAAATTTCTAGGCAATCCTCTTATGATAAGATTAATGGTTCTAAGATTGCGGGTCATGTCAAGATACTCATCAGGGGTAGGATGCAAGGGATCAATAGGAGGTGCACAAGGGCTAGTAATATACTTGTTCAAATTATATTCATTGAAAATCTCAAGCATCTCATTATTATAAGCACTGTAGAACTCTTTGTCAAGCATAGGCACTCTACGCCTAATACTCCCAATTGTAGACTCATCCATATTCCTCCAATGGTGATTAAACCAAAGTAATGTAGACCAATGCTCTGATACCAATTGAAAGGATTGAGAAGAGTTGTCTAGAGGGGGTGATTAGACACTCAACTAGTAAAGGTGGCAATTTTTAAGTTTCTTCAAGTTGAGGTGGAGTTTTAACACAAGTTCAAACATTCACAATACACTTCAAGCAAGCATGACAAGAGTATGAGCAGCGGAAAGAGTAAAGCATGCTAATTGCAAGAAAGTAAAAGGATGGGATTAGAGTGTGCAAACACAATGAAGACACATAGATTTTTGGCGTGGTTCCGATAGGTTGTGCTATCATACATCCACGTTGATTGAAAATTCAATCCACGAAGGGTAACGGTTGTGCGAGTCCACGGAGGGATCCACCCATGAAGGGTCCACGAATAAGCAACCTTGTCTATCCCACTATGGCCATTGCCCACAAAGGACTTGCCTCACTCGGGTAGATCTTCACGAAGTAGGCGATCTCCTTGCCCTTACAAACTTCTTGGTTCAACTCTACTGTCTTGTCAGAGGCTCCCAAGCGACACCTACCCAATCTAGGAGATACCACTCTCAAAAAGGTAATAAATGGCGTGTTGATGATGAGATCCTTGCTCTTGTGCTTCAAATGATAGTCTCCCCAACACTCAACTCTCTCTCACAGATTTGGCTATGGTGGAAAGATGATTTGAGTGGAAAGCAACTTGGGGAAGGCTAGAGATCAAGATTTTTGTGGTAGGATTGGAATGTCTTGGTATCAACACATGAGTAGGTGGTTCTCTCTCTGAAAATGAGTAGTGGAAGTGTAGGCACGTTCTGATGGCTCTCTCTCAAATGGAGATGAGGATGGAGGGGTATATATAGCCTCCACACAAAATCCAACCATTAGACAAATTTGACCCAACTCGGTCAGACCGAATAGAAGAACTGGGTGACACCGATTTAGTTCAAAATGTGAACATTAGGAATATTGGTGGGACCAACGACAACAACTCGGTGGGACCGATGTGCTAGAGCTTAGGGCAAACATCAACTCGGTGAAGCCGATTGCCTGAACTCAGTGAGACCAATTTCAGCAAAGAGCAAACAGAGAGTTGATCAAGCAAACTTGGTGGGACCGATTGTTCATTTCGGTGAGACCAAAATGTTATGAAGGGAAACATAGAGTTTGCACGGCCATCTTGGTGAGACCGAGATCCATATCGGTGTGACCGAATTGTCTAAGGTTTCTGGCAGTGGCTATGTCAACTGAACTCGGTGGCGCCGGATGGATCATTTCGGTGGGGCCGAGTTTGAATTTGAGGTTTTGGACATATGTGGAAATGAGAAAGTAGCTGAGGTTTTTGGAGTAATATCACTAAGCACTTTGAGCAAGTAGACCATTGATGTTTGCTTGAACTATGTCGGTATTTCCCCAAGGAGGAAGGGATGATGCAACACAACAACGATAGGTATTTCCCTCAATGATGAGACCATGGTTATTGTACCAGTAGGAGAACCACGCAACACCACGTAAGCAACTCCTGCACACAAAGAACAAATACTTGCATCCCGACATAAGAGAGGGGTTGTCAATCCCTCACGGGCAAAAAGATAGGCAAAATTGTAGTAGATTGGATATTTGGTTCTCGCGGGAATGCGAGATGAAATAAATAAATAAAAATTGCATCAAGGTATTTTTGTATTTTGGGATTAATAGATCGGAAAATAAAAGCAAATAAAATAGATCTCGAAGGCAAATATGATTAAGAAGAGACACGGGGGCCGTAGATTTCACTAGTGGCTTCTCTCGAGAAAAATAGCATATGGTGGGTAAAAAATTACTGTTGGGAAATTGATAGAACTTCAAATAATCATGATGATATCCAGGCAATGATCATTATATAGGCATCACATCATAGATTAGTAGACCGACTCCTGCCTGCATCTACTACTATTACTCCACACAACGACCACTATCCATCATGCATCTAGTGTAGTAAGTTCATGGAGAAACGGAGTAATGCAATAAGAATGATGACATGATGTAGCAAGGTCTATTTATGTAGAAATATACCCCATCTTGTTATCCTTAATGGCAATGATACATACATGTCTGTTCCCCTTCTATCACTGGGATCAAGCAACGTAAGATCGAACCCATCACAAAGCACCTCTTCCCATGGCAAGAAAAATCGATCTAGTTGGCCTAACTAAACCAAAGATTCGAAGAAGAAATACGAGGCTATAAGTAATCATGCATATAAGAGATCAAAAGACTCAAATTACTTTCATGGATAAAAACATAGATCTGATCATAAACTAAAAGTTCATCAGATCCCAACAAACACACCGCAAAAAGGGTTACGTCAGATATATCTCCAAGAGACCAATGTAATTAGAATCAAGAGAGAGAGAGAGAGAGAGAGAGATAGAGAGAGAGAGAGCGAGAGAGGAAGCCATCTAACTACTAACTATGGACCCGTAGGTCTACAATGAACTTCTCACGTATCACCGGAGAGGCACCAATGAGGATGATGAACCCCTCCGTGATGGTGTTTAGATTGGATCTGGTGGTTCTGGAACTTGCTGCATGTGGAATTGATTTTCGTCGACTCCCCTAGGGTTTCTGGAATATTGGGGTATTTATAGAACAAAGAGGCGGTGCGGGAGGTCACTAAGGTGGGCACAACCCACCAGGGCACGCCTAGGTGTCTTGTGCTTACCACGGGCCCCCTCTTTGGTACTTCTTTGGTCCACTGGATGTCTTCTAGTCCAAAAAATATCCACAAAAAGTTTCGCTGCGTTTGGACTCCATTTGATATTGATTTCCTGCGATGTAAAAAAGCAGAAAACAACAACTGGCACTTTGCACTATGTCAATAGATTAGTCCCAAAAGATGATATAAAGTTGCTATAAAATGATTGTAAAACATCCAAGAATGATAATATAACAACATGGAACAATCAGAAATTATAGATACGTTGGAGATGTATCAGCATCCCCAAGCTTAATTCTTGCTCATCCTCGAGTAGGTAAATGATAAAAACAGAATTTTTGATGTGGAATGCTGCCTAACATGTTCATCACATATTCTTTTCTTTGTAGCATGGGCATTTGGACTTTTATATGGTTCAAAGCAATAGTCTAGTTTTGACATGAAGACTTTAATAATCAAGCATATCAACAAGCAACCATGTCTTTCAAAATATCAACACTAAAGCAAGTTATCCCTAGCCCATTATGCTAAATCATTGATCCATTCATGAAACACACTCGCATATTAGCTACACCCAATGCTCAAGTACGATCATAGTGCCCCTTAGTTGGTGCTTTATAAGAGACAATGGAGACTCAAGTAAAATAAAAATTGCATAAAGTAAATAGAAAGGCTCTTCGCAGAGGGAAGTAGGGATTTGTAGAGGTGCCAGAGCTCAAAGTGAAAAAAGATAGAGATAAAACATTTTGGGTGGCATGCTTTTCCTGTCAATGAAAATGATCGAGTAGTTCCCAATACTTTACATGCTAGATATATCATAGGCGGTTCCCAAACCGAAAATAAAGTTTATTCCTTTTTCCACCATACTTTCACTTTCCAAGGCTAATCGTATCCACGGGTGCCTTCCATACCAACACTTTCCAAGGAATTTGTTATTTGACAACATAAAGTAAATTCTTTTTTCATTTCGGGATTGGACATCCCTAATACCTTTGCCATACTCTCGTGCATTAACAAGTGAATAAACAATCATCTTGAGAATAACATATCTAGCATGGAAATATAGAAGCCAACCCCTACCGTTTCATGAGCGGTACGAGCACACAAAAGAGAAATTTATTTTGAAATTTAGAGATGGCACATACAAATTTGCTTAGAATGGCACGGAAATACTGCATATAGGTAGGTATAGTAGACTCATGTGGCAAAAATTGGTTTAAATGATTTTGGATGCACAAGTAGTGATCATACTTTATGCAAATGAAGGCTACCAAAAGATTGGGAAGCATCCAACCAAGAAACGTAAAATCTCATAAGCGAGCATTAAGAATAACTAACACCGAATAATGCACCACAAGTAGGATGTAATTTCATTGCATAACTATTAACTTTCGTGCTTGCATAGGGAATCACAAACCTTAAAACCAATATTCTTACTAAAGCATAATTACTCATCAACATGACTCACATATCACTATCATCATATCTCAAAACTATTACAAAGAATAAAGTTTATTTTGTCCAATGATCTTCATGGAAGTTTTTATCATATCCCTCTTGAATATCTATCACTTTGGGACTAATTTCATATGTTGCTTTTGATAGCTCAAACAAATTTAAGTGAAGAACATGAGCATAACAATTTTCTTCTCTCAAAATAATTTAAGTGAGGCAAGAGAAAATTTCTTAAATTTTTTAATAACTCTCAAATAAATCTAAGTGAAGCATGAGAGCATTTCTTCAAAAATATTAAAGCACACCATGCTCAAAAAGATATAAGTGAAGCACTAGAGCAATTCCATAGCTCATAAAGATTTAAGTGAAGCATAGGGAGCAATTCTAACAAGTCATAGCATAATTTTGGCTCCCTCAACTAGGTGTGTCCAGCATGGATATATGACTTAAAACACAAAGCAAAACAATCAAAAGACTCATATCATACAAAATGCTCCAAGCAAAACTCACAATATGTGACGAATAAAAATATAGCTCCAAGTAAAATACCGGTGGTTGTTAGAAGAAAGAGGGGATGCCATTCGGGGCCATCCCCAAGCTTAAGTGCTTGATACTTCTTAAATATTATCTTGGGGTGCCTCGGGCATCCTCAATCTTAGCCTTTTTCTAATCCTTATTCCTTCATCCATCGCGATCTCACCCAAAACTTGAAAACTTCAATCACACAAAACTCAATAAAACCTTCGCGAGATCCGTTAGTATAAGAAAGCAGATCACTACTTTAAGTACTGTTGAAAACCCATTCATATTTTGTTATTTTATTATATATACTGTGTTTTAACTTTTCCATGGAAAAAACTCTTCAAAGGAAACCATAGAATCATCAAAACAAGCACATAACACAACGAAAGCAGAATCTGTCAAAAACAGAACAGTCTGTAGTAATCAGAGAACTTCGTATATTTCTGTAACTCCAAAAATTCTAAAAAATTAGGACAAGGTGGCTAATTTGTATATCAATCTTTTGTAAAAAATTCAGAGTAAAATCTCGTTTCTGTGATTTATGAAAATTATTTTTCTGAGCGCAAAAGTTTCTGTTTTTCAACAAGATCAAATCAACTATCTCCCAAATTATCCCAAAGGATTTGCTTGGCACAAACACTAACTTAAACCACAAAAACACATCTAAACAGAGGAATAATTTGGTATTTTATTGAAAACAACAAGAAAACTAAAAAGGAAAAAGATACAAGTTGGGTTGCCTCCCAACGAGCGCTATCGTTTTACGCCCCTAGCTAGGCATAATGCAAAGATCTAAGTGTTGTCATTTTTGTTTCTAGATCCATATGATGCCCTCATGATTGATTAATATGGTGGCATAATTATAGTTCTAGGGAAGTGTTCCATACCCTTCCTTAGTTGGAATTGAAATTTAATATTGCCTTCTTTCATATCAATCATGGCACCAATAGCACGTAAAAACGCTCTACCAAGAATAATTGGACAAGACGGATTGCAATCAATATCAAGAACAATAAAATCTATAGGCACATAATTCCTATTTGCAAGAATAAGAACATCATTAACTCTTCCCATAGGTTTTTTAATAGTAGAATCCGCCAAGTGCAAATTTAGAGAACACTCTTCAATATCGGTAAGACCAAGCACATCACATAAAGATTTCGGAATTGTAGAAACACTAGCACCCAAGTCACATAAAGCAAAACACTCATAATTTTTAATCTTGATTTTGATAGTAGGTTCCCATTCATCATGTAATTTCCAAGGAATTGACACGTCTAATTCCAACTTTTCTTCTAAAGCTTTCATCATAGCATGGACAATATGTTTAGTAAAAGCTTTATTTTGTTCATAAGCATGGGGTAAATTTATCATGGATTGCAACAAAGAAATACAATCAAACAAAGGGAAACTATCATAATTAAAGTCTTTGTAATCCAAAAGAGTGGTCACATCACTAGTTAAAGTTTTGACCTCTTCAAACCCACTTTTATCAATTTTCTCAACAAGATTTTCACCCTCCGAATTATCGGGACGCCTTCTAGCTAAAGTTAACTCTTCTCCAGTCCCTTTATCATCAATATTAATTTTTCTAAACAAAGAATAAATAGAAGAAACACCAATCATTTTAAGATCTTCACCACTTTTATGAAAGCAATCACTAGAAAACGCTTTTTCTAAAAATTCTCTTCTATCTCTAAGCATAGCGGTTCTTTTCTTACTTTCATCCATAGAAACATAAAGAGCTTTAATTGATTCTTCTACCTTAGGCACAAAAATTTTCATCTTGAGATTTTCTACATCATGAGAAATTCTATCAATACTTCTAGACATATCATCAATCTTATTCAGCTTTTCTTCTATTGTAGCATTGAAAACTTTTTGAGTATTGATAAATTATTTAATATTATTCTCAAGATCAGAGGTGTTCATATTATTATTATAAGAGGGGTTACCATAGGAATTACCATAATTATTAGAGGAATTACTAGGAAAGGTCCTAGGATTAAAATTACTTCTATAAGCATTGTTATTAAAATTGTTTCGTGAGATAAAATTCACATCTATGGCATCAATATTTTGCTCAATCAAAGTAGACAAAGGCACATCATTAAAATAAAAGTACCATTGTGAATAATTTGCCATAATATTTTGTAGCAATTTAGTAGCTTCACCCAAAGTAATTTCCATAAAAGTACCACCCACGACAGAAAATAAAAGATTTCTAGAAACAAAATGAAATCCTGCATAAATTTTTTGTATGATCATCCAAAGATTTAATCCACGAGTTGGGCAATTCCTTAGCATCAATTTCATCCTTTCCCAAGATTGTGCAACATGCTCATGTTCAAGTTGCTTGAAATTCATGATCTGGGTTCTAAGGGAAATAATTTTTGTGGGCGGAAAATACTTAGTAATAAAGTCATATTTGCAGTTATCCCAAGAATTGATACTATTGCGAGGCAGAGAAGAAAACCAAAATTTTGCATGATCTTGCAAAGAAAACTGAAATAATTCAACTTTGCAATATCATTGTCCACATCTTTTTTCTTTTGCATATCGCATAATTCCATGAGTGTGTTAAGATGGGACGCGACATCCTCATTAGGAGTACCAGAAAATTGATCTTTCATAACAAGATTCAGCAAAGCGACATTAATATCACAAGACTACGCACTAGTGGCGGGAGGAGCAATCGGAGTGCTAATAAAATCATTGTTGTTGGTATTGGAGAAATAACACAACTTGGTGTTCTCTTGAGTCATGGTGACTACGCAACAAGATTGCACTCAAAAACAGATCTGATGAGAAAATGACGAACGCAAAAGAGAGCGAATAAAACGACAATTTTTTATGAAGTGGGGGAGAGGAAAATGACAGGCAAATAATGTAAATTGAAAGGAGATGAGATTTGTGATTAGGAACCTGGTAGATGTTGATGATGTCTCCCTGGCAACGGCGCCAGAAATTCCTTTTGATGTTTGCTTGAACTACGTAGGTATTTCCCCAAAGAGGAAGGGATGATGCAGCACATCAACGGTAGTTATTTCCCTCAGTGATGAGATCAAGGTTATCGAACTAGTAGGAGAACCACGCAACACCACTTAAACATCTCCTGCACACAAAGAACAAATACTTGCAACCGAACATAAGAGAGGGGTTGTCAATCCCTCACAGGCAAAAAGATAGGTAAAATTGTAGTAGATTGGATAAATGGATCTCGCGGGAACGCGAGATGAAATAAATAAATAAAAATTGCAGCAAGGTATTTTTGGATTTTTGGTTAATAGATCTGAAAATAAAAGCAAATAAAATAGATCTCGAAGGAAAATATGATTAAGAAGAGACCCAGGGGCCGTAGATTTCACTAGTGGCTTCTCTCAAGAAAGATAGAATACGGTGGGTAAAAAACCCACTATTGGGAAATTGATAGAACTTCAAATAAGCATGACGATATCTAGCATGCATCTAGTGTATTAAGTTCATGGAGAAACGGAGTAATGCAATAAGAACGATGACATGATGTAGACAAGATCTATTTATGTAGAAATAGACCCCATCTTGTTATCCTTAATGGCAACGATACATACGTCCCCTTCTGTCATTGGGATCAAGCACCATAAGATCGAACCCGTCAGAAAGCACCTCTTCCCATGGCAAGAAAAATCAATCTAGTTGGCCTAACTAAACCAAAGATTCGAAGAAGAAATATGAGGCTATAAGTAATCATGCATATAAGAGATCAAAAGACTCAAATAACTTTCATGGATAAAAACATAGATCTGATCATAAAGTCAAAGTTCATCGGATCCCAACAAACACACCACAAAAAGAGTTACATCAAATATATCTCCAAGAGACCATTGTATTGAGAATCAAGAGAGAGAGAGAGAGAGAGAGAGAGAGAGAGAGAGAGGAAGCCATCTAGCTACTAACTACGGACCCGTAGGTCTACAATGAAGTACTCACGCATCATCGGAGAGGCACCAGTGAGGATGATGAACCCCTCCGTGATGGTGTTTAGATTGGATCTGGTGGTTCTGGAACTTGCGGCAGTGGAAATGATTTTAAATCGACTTCTAGGGTTTCTGGAATATTGGGGTATTTATATATCAAAGAGGCAGTGCGGGAGGTCAACAAGGTGGGCATAACCCACCAGGGCGCGCCTGGGCCTCCAAGCGCGCCTAGGTGTCTTGTGCCCACCTCGGGCCCCCTCTTCGATACTTCTTTGGCCCACTGAATGTCTTTTGGTCCAAAAAAATCCACAAAAAGTTTCGCTGCATTTGGACTCCGTTTGATATTGATTTCCTGTGATGTAAAAAAGGCAGAAAACAACAACTAGCACTTGGCACTATGTCAATAGGTTAATCCCAAAAAATGGCTATAAAATGATTGTAAAACATCCAAGAATGATAATATAATAGCATGGAACAATCAAAAGTTATAGATATGTTGGAGACGTATCAACCATTAAGCAACACCTCATCCCCTTTTAATAGTATTGGCTTTCCTATGGACTAAATGTGATCTTGAATCACTAAAATAGAAATGAAGAGACTTGAGCTTTTGCCTATCTTTATTCTTAGTATTTTGAAGGGGCTCCACATCCTCTTGTACTTACCACGCCATTGTTGAACTCATCTGAAATATACTAGATAAAAGTATTAGTCCAACAAGAGATATGTTGACATTAATTACCAAAATCACCAAGGGAGCACTTGTGCTTTCAGAAAGTCATAGCAACATCAATCTCAGAACATAGTGAATACTAGGGATCATGCCCTAACAAATTGAGTTGATTACATGATGAATCTCATGCAATTCCATCACCGTCCAGCAAGCCTACGAAGGGATTACTCACTCCCGGCGGTGAGTGACAGGGTCCTATACCGGGGGTGGCTAACACCATGGAGCCCGGCCTCGTCCACCACAAGAGGGGCCAACAGGCCCACGACATCGTGCTAACCTAGTAGGCCAGGTAACCTTCTTGACACGCAAGTTTAGAGGGAGGCAATGCGCCAGATCGCATCTAGCATGTAAACCCTAGGCCTCTCTTGCCTATATAAAGGGAGGTCTAGGGTTCCTCTTGATCATCAATCCTTAGATAGGAGAACTCTCGGTAGCAATCTCGTACACCATTATAACCCCTCGCACGAGGTATCCCTCCATTATGAATCATCAAAACCTCCAGGACATAGGGTATTACTCCCCGGAGGCCTAAACCTAGATAAACCCCTCGTGTGACCTCCGATCCATGACTTCCAGCTGCGGTTGGACCCATACCGAGGGATCTGACGGGAAATCACTCCGTCAGTTAGCACACTAGGCACGGGCGGCGCCGGCTGGAGATCGATCAAGGATCAGATCTTTTTCTTCTTCCAGCGGCCTACCGCCAGGCGAAAGCCTTACCTTCGGCTCCCTGACATTCACTGCGAATGACGCGGGTTGAGTCGACGTCAACCCATCGATTCGTCCCACGTGCATCATCCACATTGGCAACATCGCCTTTGTCACCAACACCCACGGTGACCTTCGATTATGCCTACCTATGGTCCAACCCAGAGGACACGATGGGCTTCTGGTCCCGGTGTCCTTGGTGACTGATCCCACCGATCGCTTCTCGTTTGGATTAAGGAACGCGTGGGTTATATACCAGCACGAGCACCACCAACATCTCCAAAAGAATGTACAACTTGTTGCCATGGTGTGTGAGAACTGCCACATCAACCAGGCACCAGAAGACTATTTCCTTGACGAAACGATCTCAGATTGCAACATCGACACAACAGACCTACTATCATTATCTGACTCCGAGGACACAGGCAGTGAGCCGACCTCACCAGAAGAGGTTGAGGCCAGAGACGCCATGACCTCACCAGCTAAAACTGGATCTCCAGAGCATAAGGCCACAACGAACAACAAAATACCCTGGAATCCTGCATTTGGCAGGAGATGGAGAGCGGGGTCGAGCTATAAGTCCCACAACCATTCTCATTTTACAAAGTGAAGTTCAGGCCAAGGCAAGCGACAACATGCCACACTCAACCACCACGTCAGTGGCACCGAAAAGATCCACAAAACTTCCAAGCCCAACTGCCCGAGAAGGCAGCCCACCCAAAACCCCGGAGGACAAGCTCCACGAAATCCTCAGGTCCGGGGCCACACACCACGCATTGACGAAAGCATATGAAGAAAAGAGAAAAACAACAATATACAACACCAGGCAAGCAAGCCATGGAGGTCGCCAACAAGATACAGAGGCCGACGAAAGGGAGGATGACGAGGAGATCACTAGCAAAAATGGTCAACAGAGCTCCCCACAGTAGCTTAGAGCATACAAGAAGCAGTCAAATTGGCAAACAAGCTCAGAGCCGCACCCGCGGGCCCCAGAATCCTCGCCGACCTCATCAAAGATGTGCACGTGATGGTCGAGCTTCAAGAAAAGCAAATAAACAACACATAGAGCATCCTACAATCAGACAACAAGGAACCAGCACCAGAGGATCAGGTGACGGGTGACTCCGAGAGGCACAATGAGATGTTATGTGCCAATGACCTCCGACACACAATACAAACAGTGAAGGCAAGAAGCCAAGAGGGGTCCATTCATGAACGCCTTGGTTTTTGCCTAGATCTTCACGATCACCTAAGAGCCCAACCCATGGAGCGCTACGGGCCAGACCCGATACCTTGGTTAACATCTGGCATCGCACCCGCATAATTTGGTTATGAGGTCATCATACACCAATTCCCGTAGCCATTTATTGTGCGTGGGGTCGAAAAATATTCGGGCGGCACAAAACCTGACCTCTGGCTCAGTGACTACCAGACGTTCGTGGAGATAGCACATGGTCACATCGAAAATGCCCCTGCCATGTCTCGTTGTGCCTTTCAGGACCGACTTGGTCATTGCTGAACGGGCTTCCACCAAACTCCATCCACAGCTAGGCAGACTTTGAGCATGAGTTCCTCAACAACTTTGAAGGCACGTACCACCATCCAGGAAGCCGGGTAGACCTCTACAATATAACACAAGGAGCGCAAGAACCTTTGCACGACTTCATCGCCCGATGGCTCACGAACAAAAACACAATACCAAACATCTCTAGCAGCACGACCATCAAAGCATTCATCAACGGAGCGCTGGACCCCATGCTAAGGCACAAGATCGGTAGAAAGAAGGCACAAGGACAACTGCCCGACAACCTCCCTCATGAAGATCGCAAACGTCTTCACCACAAGCAAGGAGACGGCTTGCGCCGGCCGGCACCAAGCAACCAGAGGGGCTAATAAGGGCGCAGGGCAAGGCAGGCCACACCAGGCATGGCCTGAACCACAAATTCAGATGGAAGGAGCGGCCACCAACAATGACAACCAGATAGGAGGCTGACCTAGTAGGTAGCAAGAAAGCCAAACATGAACGCAATACAAAGCACGTGTCCCACACATACGAGACGATCATGAGTGGCCCTCGCAAATACCACAAGCATGGAGCCTACAGAGCATTACACTCAGCATGTGAGTGCCACCTGAATGAGAAACTCACCCTAGAGAAGACAACAAGGGATAGAGAGAGCTTAGACACCGAGGACGATCGCAGCATGCACACGACCTCCCACGGGATTTCAAAAGGAGCCCGAAAGGAGAAATCTGACACACATGCAGTGAACATGATTTTTTGAGGCCCAGGGTCCAAACGGGTCTAGAAGCAATCAGTGCGAGAGGTCTACGCCCTAGTCCTCGGAGTGCCATGGCTACTGGAATGGTCGAGGCATACTATCTCCTTTGGGCTCAAAGACCACCCAGACTACATACCCAATCCATGGAGGAATGTGCTCGTCATCGACCCCGTCATCGGGGGCTGCCAGGTGCCAAAGTACTCATGGACGGGGCTTCGGCCTCAACATCATGTATGTTGCAACACTTCAGAAAATGGGCATCCTTGTAACGGGTCTATGACCTTCACCTACACACTTTGACAACATCTTCCCAAAGAAGAAGGTCGAACCACTCAGCCAAATCACTTAGGAGGTCAGCTTTGGAAAAGAGGGCAACTTCTGAGCTGAGAAGCTATGTTTTGAAGTGATCCCATTCAAAGGAGGGTATCATTCCCTCCTGGGAAGGCCGCATTCATCAAATTCATGGCCATACCATGCTATGCCTATATGAAGCTTAAGATGCTGGCCAAAACAAGGTCATCATAGATTCCAGTGACACCAAGAACGTGTATGCAGCGGAGGTCGCCCACCTGGAGGGCTGAGGCCGACCTCACAGAAAGTGAACAAGAATGCGTAGAGGTCTCCCCTACGCACTTCAAGAAGAAGAACGACAACTCAGCTGCAATGGCTCAAGAGCCCCCAATTGACCCCTCATGCTCAAACTAGCATGAGGAAGGAGCACAAGGCTAGGAGACCTGTGCAAGACGTCAAAGCAAGAGAAGCTACTTGAACAATAGCACAATACAAACATCCAAAATTTTCAATCTGGAATGTTTTACAATATTAGTTAAGCATCTACTGGATTTTTGCTTCAAAATGAGCGGCATTTGAAAATTCAGAGGCATTTGAGTTTTTATTAGAATTTGAATTCATTTTAAAATGGTAGTGGAATTTTCATTCAACATTTCCTGATAGACTAATTGGATCAACAAGTATGAGATGAGCTAATATGACACCTAGAAAGTTAGAAGAAAATAATGCCAAAAGAAATGAAATTCAAATTTGGTTCTTTTTGAAATTTTCAAAAAATATATTTTTAGAAAGTTTTTATTTTGCCTCTGAAAAATATTACATCTTTTAGGTTTTATTTTTTGATATATATATATATATTGTCTATATAAATTATTTTTCTTTTTCTCTATTTTTCTTTTTTATTTTCCGTCAAAATGTTAAAAGAGGAAAAAAGGGGAAACTTATCGCCCGGCCCACCGCGACCGATTCGGCCCAGATCCACTAACCGGACCTAATCCGATCCGGATCGGTCACCGATCACTGCCCGATCTCCTCTCTCTCTGGCCCGGGGCCCCACTGCCCATTCACCCAATGTCATGGCCACCTTCCTTCCCCGATGCTGATCTCCTTCCTTTCCGCCACTGCCTTCCTGATCTCCTCGAATTGGCATCGAATCACCGCCCCCTGCACCGCCACCACCCCCTCTATAAAGTGCCCTGTCGGTGTCAAAACCGGCGGATCTCGGGTAGGGGGTCCCGAACTGTGCGTCTAGGCGGATGGTAACAGGAGACGAGGGACACAATGTTTTTACCTGTGTTCAGCCCTCTCGATGGAGGTAATACCCACGCCCCGCTTGATTAATATTGATGATATGGGTAGTACAAGAGTAGATCTACCACGAGATCAAGGAGGCTAAACCTAGAAGCTAGCCTATGGTATGATTGTTGAGATGTAATGTTGTGTCCTACGGACTAAAGCCCTCGGTTTATATAGACACCGGAGAGGCTAGGGTTACACAGTAGTCGGTTACAATGGTAGGAGATCTACATATCCAGATCGCCAAGCTTGCCTTCCACGCCAAGGAAAGTACCTTGGGACACGAGCCGAGTCTTCAATCTTCTATCTTCGTAGTCCGGGAGTCCGCGGATATTGATAGTCCGGCTGTCCGGACACCCCTAGTCCAGACTCCCAAGAGTAGCCCTCGAACCAGTCTTCAATGACGATAAGTCCGGCGTGCATAATGTTTGGCATTGCAAGGCGGGTTCCTCCGTGTATAATCCGGAGAAGATAATGAACACCAGATAGTGTCCGCTCGCAAAATAAATTCCACATTCCAACGTAGAGAGAATAAAACACATATATCGATCCAATCTGGCGACGATTTATGGCGCGGCGTGACGCCACACCGCAGCCAAGCCTTCGCTTTGAATTGTTCTTATTATTCCGCCTCGCTTAGCGTTTAAGCGGTTTTGGCACGCCCTGTCAAAGCAGATCGTGTTCCTTTATTCCGGATCCTCATTAATACGCGTGGGTAACCCATCCGCTCCGCCGCCACGCCTCTATCAAGGGGAATCCCAAACGGTCACGAGACGGCCCTTGGTATTTCTTCCCTTTATAAGAGGACCAAGGCCTGTCCTTGTCTTTCAACCTCGTGATCGAATCTCTCAGACGCCCCAGCCCAACACCTAGAGCTTCAGATTCGAGCGCCGGATCCATAACCATGTCCGCCCGACCTCCGGGGCGGTGGATGCCCTCCTCCGCCACGGAGGAGGACATATTGAAGTTGCGTGAGGCCAAGCACCGCCCACGGAGTTTCAAGACTGAGTTGCCTGCCCCAGGGCAGGCCGTGCCAGCCCCCGAGCCCGGCGAATACGTTGTCTTCGCACCTCACCTCCGTCGGGGATTAGGCTTCCCGACGGATCCTTTCGTGAGGGGGCTTTTGTTCTACTACGGGCTGGACTTCCACGACTTGGCTCCGGAGTCCATCCTCCACATCTCCGCATTTATCATTGTCTGCGAAGCCTTCCTCCGCGTCATTCCCCACTTTGGCCTATGGCTGAAAACATTTAAGGTGGAGCCGAAGATGATCAGGGGGCGCCAAGCGGAGTGCGGCGGGGCGACCATAAGCAGGAAGGTCGATGCCCCGTGGCTCAAGGTTCCTTCCAAGAGGAACAGGATCGTGGCAGCAGGAGTGGTTTTACATCACTGCTCCTAGGGCGCAAGCAAAGCCGCCGCCCTCCTTCCGCCCGGGACCTCCACGGCAGCTGATGTCGTGGGTCAACCAAGGGCTCAACTGGGGGCCGTCCAAGGACGTGCCCGCACTGGAGGGCCGGATTCGAGACCTCCAAACAAGGGAGATTGACCTGGTCAAGGTGATGCAGGTCATGCTAACTAGGCACCTCCTACCCTGCAAACGTTGTCCTCTCCGCTTATGGGAGTTCAATCCGGAGGACCTCGCATCCTCCAAAGATTTCATGGGTGCGACACCCTTGGAGATGTACGAGCTGTTCTTGGACCGCAGTGGCGGTCCGGATTCGCCGAGGATTTGGACTAAGCCGCGATCGCCGGATACTCTGGTAAATAGCTCAAAGTCCGGACATTCTATTTGTATGCCTTTCAAGAGATCGTCTCCTGACCCTTTATTCCTTACAGGAATGGGTGGCGCAATCAAGGCTGATCAGGTGTCCGGCCCCCCTCCCAGAGACCGCACTGGAGCCCGTGCTGGTCAGAATGTTGGAGGTTGCGCCCATAGAGGGGGGCGACGGGGGAGATAAAGGAGCTAATATTTCGTCCAAAGGGGCGACTGAAGAGGAGGGAACCAAGGATCCCTCCCTTCAGGGGAGAAGAGGACCGCCTCCGAAGATCCGGAGGTCCCAGCCCCTAAGCGTGGGAAGAAATCCCCACCGGGGGGTCCGGCGTCCGAAGAGAGTCCGGACGCGCAATCATCGCCCAAGGACCAGCCCTCCAACGAGCCGTGAGTATGAAAGAAGAAGTTTAATGAGGAAATACCTTCGTACGCTTCTGTAGGTAACCGAAATATTTATATCGCAGTTCGGATCTGCAGCCGTCTCAGATGAGTTCATCCTCGGGGGATCTTCTTCCGGAGATGATGGAGAGCGATACGCCTCCGTCTGCCGAGCCGCCGGATGAGGCAGGCGAGCCCGAAGTGTCGTCACGGAGGGCATCCCCGAGTCCGGAGGGGCCAAAGAGTTCAACACCCACCAGAGCCCGCCGAGAATCAAGAGTTTGCTTGAGAGGGCGCCCATTTCAAGATCATCGTGCGTTAATGCGTATGGTGATTGAAGGATTTCGCCCGCCGAAAGCGGATTGCATGACGCCGCCATGAGCTTGTTGGCGGGATTTGAGGTATGCGAAAATGGCGCACTTTTGTTTTTTAACAGTTGTGCATATAAAAATGCGCCAGATAGATAGTAGCCCCGAGACTCGGTAGGTTGTCGAAGACGACAGCGCGTCGAGGATCGAAAATCTAAATATCTCGGGTAATGAATACCGCCGCTCGACATGGTTGGCGGATAGTCCGGGGCCAGCCGGATCGATCGCTTTGCTTAATCGAGTCGATAATCGGACATGGCGAATCGACATCGCACTTTGTCAATCAGCGACTTGACGAGTCGCAAGGTAAATAAATTCTCCGCAGCCGCTTTATTGAGTGGGTTAAAGCCCTCCTCGATAAGTTATATGCTGTTTATCTGCAGCAGTCTTTGCCGCTGTGGAGAGATTTCGGCCGAGCTTGCACAAGCTAAGGAGCAAGCCGAAGGAGTGATGCGGTTGCCGCGAGGGCGGCCAAGAGTTGAAGGCCGAAAAGGCTGCGACCGCCTAAGCAGGCGGAGGGGCTGAATTGGCCAAGAAATTAAAGGATGCTACCGATCGAAGCGAGGCTTTGAAAAGGAGCGCCTATCGGAGCGGGAAGACCAAGAAGGCCACCGCCGGTTAAGGATGCCCGCCGCAATGCGGGCTATGAAGGAGGAGCTGCGCCAAGCTGGAGAAATCACGGCCGCGTGCCGCTTTCGCGTCGCCGGTTCATGGATGCCAAGCACGCTAAATTTGAGCGGCAGTGGAGTTTGGAGGACCCAGATATGGACTTGGGCTGCGAGTGCGGCCGACGCCGTTAAGCACTTCCGGAGCCGGGGATCACGAGGTGGAAGAGTTATATTGACTCAATTCCACAACCGGATCACCCTCTTCCATTGTCGGACAGGTTGGCGAATGGGCTGAATGAATAGACCGTCCGGCTGGCTATGATCGACATCGTGGCCCATGTGTGGCCGAGAGGTCCAAGGCGACGAGCTACTTCGCCCATCGCAGTTAGTTCCTTGGGGCGGTGCCGCATATCAAGGAAATGAAACGGTCGGCTGCATCGAGGGCGCGGATGGCTCGCCCGTAAAGGCGCAGATGTCCGGAGATGGATGCCACCGTTGCTTGCCTGTGGTACGGATGGGAACCGCTTCCGCCGAGCATTATTTCGGGAAGTTATGCGCGGCGTCAGATAATAGAGTCGCAGTGCTCAAAGAATGTAACGCTCAATTGAACACATTAACTTGTATATCAATGATTATAGTATGAATGCTTTTTATACTTGTGCTTCCAAGTAGTAATACTTCTCCTTGCGGCCGCTTAAGTATACTTGTGTATAACCCGAAGATGCGATTTTGGCTTCAGCCCCTTGCACAAGGTGTCGGGTGTTCGCAAAATAGCGCTTTTTCACACTTTAATCCGACGCCTCGGTCCTATTATAAGGAGGTGGTAGCGAGCTTAACGAGGCAATCCGGACTATAATGCTTTATCTCTTTCACTTAGCCAATGGAGCTCGAGGGTGGGGCTACGATATAGCCCCGATGACACCGCACATCTCCGCATTCGGGTGCGATGTGCTCGACCGAAGCGGTCCTTCATCAAGACGGGAATTCTAAACATTCCGATAGTCGATCAAGTGGTCGACCAGACTCGCTATATCATGATGATCGGTTTTGGCTTTCATCGAGGTGCTCGCCAAATTAACGGGGCACAATCGTAGTAGTTCTCCGGTGCGCGTTAGCCGGGTGATACGGAACGAAGGCAGCAAAACACGTGAGCCGCAAACCCAACATTTGACCAAAGACATGATTCGAGCTGATGCATATAATGCCCAACTTGAGACGCCAAACACTCCCGAAGGTGTTCGGACTTTATGGTAACGGGCAGAATTATGCCCTAAGCCCTTTGTGTCTAGGTACGGGCATTGTCTTCTGACGCGGCCAATGCCCAAGCGTCAGGCTCCGCCTTGGCTATAGGAAGAAGCCGAGGCGATTTAGCAACAAGAGACAAGAATAAAAGGTCTACGAGGGTCTTAATCAAAAGAATCCTTGCGACGGGTCCCTACTACACGCCTCGCTTTGTGTCTCCGCGCAGCCGTTATCCTCGACGGCACGCACGTTGTTCATCTCAGAGGAAAGAGAGGAACATTTTAGTATTAAAAGCAGTTCGTGCGAAAATAATGCAAAAGAATAAGTGTAAATAATTAAAGCTAGGTTTATATGAAACCGATGTTAGTTGTGCGCGCAGCCCCTTGTGAAAGGGTATGCGGCTAGGGAGCCCTAAGCTCGCTTAGTCCGGATTGGTCAATCCGAGTCCGGGTCTTTAAGTGACCTCGACCGAAATGGTGCCATGTGGACGGGCATCTTAAGTGTAAGAGACGCGTAATGCGGTATGGCGTTGAAGCGGACAAAAGCCTTTCGTCCCAATAGTGCTTGATGTTTACTTTTAAATGGGACGATATGAAAAATTAACTTTTCGCGTCGAAAGTTGTTCGGCGATCCGAACACGACTTCGAGTAGTATCGAGCCTATGCACCTGGCGTAAGGGCCTGGCGTCACTCCTTTGAAGGAAGTGCGGGTGTGTCGAATTTTGGTAGGGTCTATCCCCATCCGACGGATTGTGTTTGAATATAGCAGGTTTAAGTCACTGCCTCCGTCCATTAGGACGTTTGTGAATTGCAATCCATTTATGATCGGATTCACAATCAGGGGAGTCCTTCCCGCATTTCGAACACTTTTGGAGTAGTCCAGGTGGTCGAAAGTGATTGGTTTTGATATCCAATCTCTTCGGTCTGCTTGATTGGACCGTTTGGGGCTCTTTTTAGGAAGTGCCGCACTGTTTCTCCGTATCCTCACATAAAGTGAGTTTATCGCTTTGACCCCTTGGGGAAAAGTTTTTGTTTTCCGTGCCTGCTTGGGCGGGTTTATCTTCTTCGCTGACGCGCCGAGCCCCTTGTGTTCGGGCGTTTAATCGGCTGGACTGTTTGAAAACCCAACAATCCTCGTGGGTGTGATTTATGGCCTTCCGGGTTGTGGATTTGACATATCCGACCCAAGATTTTGTGTAGGTTAGACGGTTGTCATTGTCATCCTTGAGGGGCTGAGCTTTGCTATTTGTCCGTGAGCTTTTAAATCCGTGTCGATCGCCGTGTTTTGGGCTTTTTCTTTATTCCGCGCTGCTTTTTTCTCGCGCCGTGATTTTCCATTTCCATCTCTTATCTCAGATGTACTGGTCGCTGGTCTTGATCTCGCCAACCAGCTGTCCTCTCTCGCGCAAAAGCGGTCATGAGGCTTGTTAGTGCGGTCATTGTCCTCGGTTTCTCTTGGCCGAGGTGTCCGGCGAGCCATTCGTCTCGGACATTGTGCTTAAAAGCTGCTAAGGCTTGGCGTCCGCAATCGACTATCTGGTTCTTTTAGTAAGGAACCTGTTCTGCACTTCCGCTACCGACTCTCGGGCTGTTGAGTTATGTGACTTAGGTCATCTCAGATCCGGAGGCCGGACATAGGTCCCTTGAAAATTTGCTCTAAACGCTTCCTCGAGCTCTTCCCAACTTCCAACAAGATTTTCCGGGAGGCTTTTGAGCCAATGACGGGCTGGCCCTTTGAGCTTGAGGGGTAGATATTTTATGGCGTGGAGATCATCTCCTCCGCCATATGTATGTGCAAGATGTAGTCTTCTATCCGCATCTGTGGTCTGTTGTTCCATCATAGGCTTCTATATTTATGGGTTTAAACCTGCTGGGAATTCATGATCCAAAGAGCTCGTCGATGAAGCATAATGGGTGTGCAAATACTCTATACTTGTATCGCGTGCCGCTATCGTCGGACACTTGACGTGTTCCTTTGCTTATTGGGGCTTTCCTTTGGGTCCATAGATGGACTGGCTGGGCCATTGGACGGTGGGGGCTTTATGGCCTCTTCGTCGACTCGGGAGCAGCTTGCGCCGGGTAGCTCTTTGGTTGGTGGCTATTGCCGTGTTTGTCTCATGGGTTTTGAGTACTTTGCTCCATCTTATTCGGCGCGCCTTCCGCTGTGTTGAGCTTTGTTTTTCCTTCTTCGAGCTTCTTGTCAGAAGCGATGAGCTGCGTTGTAAAGCTTTTGTTCGACGGGCTCCTCGAGTTCGTCGTCATTGGGGCTTGTTTCGCCTTCGGAGGGAGGTATGTAGTTGTGATCCTCGACCTTTCTTTCGCCGCCCTTTCGTGAGGGCGTGCTTCTTCATCCCCGCGCCGAGTCTTGCTTTGGAGGGTTTGTCTTCAAGACTCTCCGAGTGTTATTATCTCCCGCTGGAATCACCATTCTTGTTGTGGCGGGATTTAGAGCGGCGCCACGACGCCGGCGTTTAGGCCGCTTCTTTAGAGAATCTTCCTCCGCCGCTTTTTGCCATCCCTTCTTTTGGGGTATCCACCATGTAGACGTCAGATGACAAGGTGGTTTTCCAAAGGCCTCGTGGGCGCTGGTCTCGCTGCTCCCGCATCGCCGCCCATAGCGCCGATGTCATCGAGTCGTAGTCTAGCATGTCGGTTAGATCCTCGATGCTGGCTATAAAGTGGGTGGTGGGTGGCTCAATTTCTTCGTCGCCTCGAACTCCAGCCGCCCCGCCATAGTCCGCCAGATTCTCCGATAGCGAGAGGTGCTTCAGAGAATTCAGGATATCGCCAAAAGGCGAAAGTGTTGAAAGATGTCCGCATGGTGAATTCCATAACCGCGCCTAACTGGTTTAGTTGGCAGGGTGCGGAGGCATGGAGTCCGCGCCTTGGGATCACGAAGTTTCGCAGGGACAAGATTGGTATTCGCCCATCGCCAGATGTGAAGCCCCTGTGGCGTCTATCCACCGCCCTCGCCATGGCGATCGGCCCGCCAGTAGCCGGAGCGAATTCGAAAAGGGCCTCCAAAGCACCGTCCGCGGCAGAGCTAGATCATGCCCATCGACACAAGGCGGCGCTGCTTGGCGTGGCTCGAGTCCGTCAAGATCAAGTCTCCGCGTCATCGGCCGTGAAGTTCAAGCTTCCAACCGACCGACAGCCAGGGGCGAAGCTGGTCTACTCTAGATGGCCAAGAGAATTGCCCGCAGCAAAGCCACCGAATATAAAGATCTGTCCGGGAGAAAAGTCTCACCCGGACAGCGTTGATGGTTGAAGATGCCATCGAGCCTATCGGTGGCGACATAGAGGAACTCTCTGAAAGCACCAATGTCGGTGTCAAACCGCGGATCTCGGTAGGGGGTCCCGAATCGCAGTGCCTAGGCGGATGGTAACAGAGACGAGGGACACAATGTTTTTACCTGTGTTCAGCCCTCTCGATGGAGGTAATACCCCACGCCCCGCTTGATTAATATTGATGATATGGGTAGTACAAGAGTAGATCTACCATGAGATCAAGGAGGCTAAACCCTAGAAGCTAGCCTATGGTATGATTGTTGAGATGTAATGTTGTGTCCTACGGACTAAAGCCCTCCGGTTTATATAGACACCGGAGAGGCTAGGGTTACACAGAGTCGGTTACAATGGTAGGAGATCTACATATCCGTATCGCCAAGCTTGTCTTCCATGCCAAGGAAAGTACCTTCCGGACACGAGTCGGAGTCTTCAATCTTCTATCTTCGTAGTCTGGGAGTCCGGTGGATATTGATAGTCCGGCTGTCCGGACACCCCCTAGTCCAGGACTCCCTCATGCCCTCTTCCCTCGATCGAAACCCCCTAAACCCCTCTCTTTCTCGCACCGATTCTGCCACTATTGCTCGCCAGAGAAGCCCTCTGCCGCCACACGCCACCGCTCGCCCCGCCTAACTCCAACCACCCTATCCTCTGCCGCCACCACCTAACTCCTTGTCGACGTCTGCATCTCAGGAGCTACTCGCCGCGCTCCGGACCTCCTGGCATGCTGACAACCTCGACCACCGCTGCTCTACCTCGCCGCCGACCTCACCGCCACCGCGGTGAGCACCGGAATGCCCCCTTGCCGTTGGATCTAGATCAAGAACCCCGGAATAGTTTCAGTTTTAGAAAATCATATCTCCTAAGATTTTTTAGTATTTTAATTTGATTATTTTTGCATTAGGTTAGAAATTTTATAAAGTTTCTGTAGATATCAAGTTTGACTAGATTTGAATTTTGAATTTGAATTTGCATGAAATTTGTTCGAAACACTAGTTTGGCTATATTTTGAGCTAGGAGCAATATTTTAGTGAATCTTTTTGCTACCGGTTCTTTGTGACATTGTGCATCAGTAGGATTGAATTGGTGTAATTTTTGTATTATTTAAAATTAGGTTTTAATGAAAATAGCACCGTTTAAGTGTTTTATAGGTTTTGTGTTATTTTCTTTTATTTTAATTTTTTAATTTTTTTGTTTTGTTCTTTTTGACTTATTCACTTTTGTTTCTGTGAAGTTAGCAGTAGAAATTTTATTTGTTTTAAAATGTATTTTTAGTATTTTATTTCCTTTTGTTTTACTAGAAAACTTGTTTTGAGCATTATAAGAGTTTCACAAATGATTTTAATGTGGTTCATTTTGCATAAATTTTCTATAGGATTTTCCTTTCTGTTATTTACTAAAAAGTTTATTTTGTTCTGTTGAAAATTTATTAGTGGCAAAAAATTTAGTAGTAGCTTGCTTTACTAGTAGTAAAGCTTTGCATTGAGTTTTATTGTTTTTGTTTGGTTTTGTTTTTGGTTTTTTTGCGTGTTTCAATGATTGTGTTATTATTTGTTATACTTGTTATAGTATTATTTGTATGATGAATTGCACATGTATGTCTTGTTTGTTTTGATAGACTACCCGGAGTGCGAGGCTTGTTACTACGAGTCTTTAGAGTTTGAATATCGTCACCAAGGCAAGTCATTTGATCATGTATTTTAATACCTATGATTTTTATTGCATTAGTTATTATCCTCCCCACCATGCATGCAAGTAGGTGAATTGAGTTATGTTCTTGAGTAGTATCATGTGGTGGGTTGAACCCAAATCCCCGTGTTACCAATGCCCGGGAACGTTATAGTTATTTTGCTATGCTTCGTAGACAGGGTTGGTTGAGTGAATTACATGGGAGATGTGAGAGTTAAGTTGATGACTACAGGGTTGGTTGAGTGAATTACAAGGCCGAATACATAGAACCTCTTGTGTCAGGCCCCCATCAATCTTAGGAAAGCCATGGGAAAGTAGGGGGAGTGGGGCTGCAGCTGGAGGCTAGCCCCACCAATGTCACGAATGGAGCCACCACTCATTTGGCCCTTGATGCAGAACAGACGCCAGGAGAGGTCAAAGTGAGGGTAGCCACCAGAAAGCACTCACAAAACATGATAACATTCGCGAGGTGTAGGATGTTGTTGGGGTTGAGGTGGTGAAGCTGCATACTAAAAAAGAAGAGGAGTCCCTGCATGAAGGGATGCAGGGGGAAGCAAATGCTCCCCCATAGAAGTCTAGATGGAGGATGCGCGCGCCATTCAGCGACACCGAGAATTCCTCTGTAGAAAGGGGAATCTGATACTAGAGGTCAGACAGAAATGACCCCTCCGCCTTCAGCTTCTGGACATCCCCGTCAGAGATCACAGAGTGAGTCCATCAGTTGGTGAAGACCTGCGCGCTAGGTTGCGGCTCGACAGCGGCACCAGAGCTTTTCGCTTTCCACTTCTTCTCCACCTCCCCGGTCATCCGCACGCAGCTAGCCCGGTAGAATGACATGATTGACCCATCTCTCATTTCTCATGGGAGGAAATGGCGGGCCCAAAAACGATGAACATTGCTATGGTAGTGGAGCAAAGCAAGTAAAAGCAGAGGCGTGAGGAAGCGGAGGCACAAGGGAGTGGGCGAAGATGAAATGGATCATGTTCACCCCACTGATCTTATGACCCACTATGGGTGAGACGAGAATTGAGGCGCCCCTGTGCGCCACATATCCCATGACCTATGGGCAGTTCCCATTCACGTTCCGCAGATGCGGGAATCAAAGCCCAATTACCGTGATGAGTCACACGTACCCATTTCAATCCACTCGCTGAAGCGACGGTTCAGGTAAAAGGTGGTGCCCCCGATCAAAATTAAAGTCAAGGCGAGGTGGTCTATAGCTATAGAAACATTGTCTGGCAACGTCCTTGAAGGGCGGGCATCAATCTTCCTGTGACCTATCAAGCCGGTATCACTGCAGTCGGGCTCCAGGAAGATGAATCGACAAGGGAGCCCGCCGGAGGCCTATGACCCATGTGTCGACCTCCACCACGCTCGGGAGCTACTGATAGGGTCCTATACTAGGGGTGGCTAATGCCAAGGATCCCGGTCTCGTCCACCACAAGGGGGCCCAACAAGCCTACGACATGGCGCTAACCCTAGGAGGCCAGACGACCTTCTTGATCCCCAAGACTAGAGGGCGGTAACGCCCCAGATGGCATCTAGCATGTAAACCCTAGGCCTCTCCAGTCTATATAAAGGGAGGTCTAGGGTTCTCTTGATCATCTATCCTCAGATAGGAGAACTCTCAGTAGAAATCTCATACACCATTGTAACCCCTCGCACAAGGTATCCCTCCATTATGAATAACCAAAACTAGCAGGACGTAGGGTATTACTCTTCGGAGGCCCGAACCTGGGTAAACCCATCGTGTGACCTCCGATCCATGAATTCCAACTTCGCTTGGACCCCTACCGAGGGATCTGACAGGAACTCACTCCGTCGGTGATCATCATGGAATTATTAATGGGGTTGATGATGACGATGACGACAAATCCCCCTTTCCAGAGCCCCGAACGAACTCCATATCATCCCTCCCGATGATGAATGGGAGATGGTGGTGGCTCCATATCATAAAATGCGATAAAACTTTCTCTTTGATTGTTTTCTCCACGAGACAATACTTATGGACTTGGAGGTAGGGCAAACGGCGGCTCATGGGGCCCATAAAGCCTGGGTGGCGCGCCCCAGGGGGGCGCACCACCTGAGCTTGTGGCTCTGTGATGGCCCCCTCTAGTAGATATTTTTGGCAGTATTTTTATACATTGCAAAAAAATTCTCCGTAAATTTTCAACCCAATTCGAGAACTTTTATTTCTGCACAAAAATAACACCAAGGTAGTTCTGCTGAAAACAGCGCCAGTCTGGGTTAGTTTCAGTCAAAGCATGCAAATTAGATTCCAAAACAATAGCAAAAGTGTTTGGAAAAGTAGATACGTTTGAGACGTATCAACTCCCCAAGCTTAACACATTGCTTCTCCTCAAGCAATTCAGTTGATAAACTGAAAGTGATAAAGAATTTTTTTACAAACTCTTTTGTTTTGTTGTTGTATATATGCTTAACTAGTATTCAGGTTTTAGCAAAGTTTATGAACTAATCATATGAATGATAACACCGAGGTCTCACATTTACTCATGACTAAAAATAATCAACTTGTGAGCAATAATATTATATCTCGGATGCCAACAATTTTTCAAAACAATCATGATATAATATGATAACATGGTATCTCGCTAGCCCTTTATGAGAACGCACAACATAAATGGAGAGAACCTCCGAAGTTCAAGCATCGGCTAAATATTGTAATTCAGGGTAGAAGAGATCTAGTCATGCTCATATCCAACATTAACTAGACTCAATGCATGTTAAACTAAGAATGGCAATAACGCAATCAAAATTGCTGCTTTAAATGAGGTGGTGATGACTCAACAATAAAAGTAAATAACATGAAAGTAAATAGAAAGGCCCTTCGTAGAGGGAAGCAGAGATTTGTAGAGGTGCTAGAGCTCAAAGCTTAAAACATAGATGAATATGTAAGTGCATCTAGTGCCCCTTAGTGATTTTGGTGTATTGAAGACTTATAGGTTAAGTATCTGATGCGTTTGTGAGTGTACACAGGTCTATAAGTCTACGAGGATTTTGATATTTACAGAGAAAGTCGACCCCTAAAAATGAAGTTCTTCAACTGAAGACTTTGATATTCTGAAGACTTTCTGAAGACTTTGAAAGTGAAGAAATTGGTGTGACCATGAAGACTTAATATTCATTCGAGGAATATGAAGCGTGAAGACTTTTGTTTTCGTAGTTTCATTTTTCTTTCTTGAGTCATAGGAAACACCGTGCATCGTTAAAGGGGTCGAGGAAATACTAAGGAAAAATTTCCATGTGATGCTCAACTCAAATCCTACCCCTACCAATCCCTTCGGTGAAGCCATTGGAAATCTCATACAGATTCATCAAATTCTTCAAAGGATGAGACGCAGTTCTTATGGTCACCGACGACTTTGCATCGATCGAGAGTTAGGAATTCGCCAAAGGCGAATTGCCTACATTGTGAGGAACATGATAGCCCCGAGGACTTTGAGAGTCACATTTCGATCGTTGTTGTCTTTCGCTACGGTGGACCAAAATATCTTATCCACCTAACGGTCATATCATTGAAGGGCATTTATGTCTTATCATGTCGGGCTGCTCCCTAGGCTATAAATAGCCGCCCCTACAACCACTAGTTGGTTGGCTGCCCGAGAGAACTTGACACTTGTCATCCGAGAGCAACCCATCCTCCGAGGACTTTGAGCGAAAATCATCAAGTGAGGAAAACCCAAAACCAAACCCCCATAAAACCCAAAGTGATTGAGCATCATCAAGAAATTGATCTGCGTGGATCCGATGCTTGTTACCTTTGAAGACTGTGCTTCTTCCAGACGGTTAGGCGCCAAGGTCTAGAGCATCCAAGAGGAATTGTGGATTGCCGAGTGACCAAGTCTGTGAAGGTTTGAAGTCACCAAGACTTACCACGAGTGATTGGACGAGGCCTGCGTGGTCTTAGTTCAAGGAGAATACGGTGAGGACTGGGTGTCCTGAGTTGCGGCTTAGAGATTGGGTGTCCGGACGTGTGTCCTCGAGTTTAAATACTCACCGCTTCCAACCAGACGCATAACCGAGACAAAGAAGCTTGAACTGGTTTACCAAATCATTGTCTTCACCAACCGATGGTTCTATTTCCTCAACTTATTCATTTCCTCATTCTCGTGTTGCATGTTGTTCATATCGTGCTTGAAGACTTTGATCAAGACTTTCACAAATTCCTCGTTCAATTTCTTCAAGATGTTTGTCTTCATCTTGTTATCCTATGTTTATGCTTTCAAGATTGCTCTTAGTCATCATTTCATCATGCCGACTATGTGTGTATCCCGTTATGTTTACCTCTCGAGTACATATTCCGTCAGTAAGTAGTTCTTCGCTAAGGAATTTCTCACCGCAAATTCCTCATGAAGAATTTCATAAAATCGCCTATTCACCCCCTCTAGTCGATATAACGACTTTCAATTGGTATCGAGCAAGGTACTCCCTTGTTACGTGTGATTTTGGTTTAACCACCGGAGTTCTAGTTATGTCGACCGCAGTATGATCAAGGTCTCGGCTGGGTGTCCTAACTTTGATGGAACGGACTACCCTTATCGAAGAACAAGATGCGAATGCATCTTGAGGCAATTGACAATGATCTCTCGGTATGTTGTGGAAAATGGTGTCCCTCTCACATCAAACACCGACCGCCATCGATGTGAAGAGATTCAAACAACTCGATTCTCAAGTTTAAGAATATCATCTCGTGGCCATCCGAGCAAAGGACAGATGGAAGAGTGAGTGCTTTGGAAACTGCTAAGCTTATCCGGGATAGGCTGTCCAAAGTAAATGAAGGAGTCTCAACTCAGCGTGACTCTCGAGTCGATGTTCTTCGGAATCTCTTCAACCGCTTCAAAAGCCTCGACAACGAAAATGTCCAACAAACCTTTGATCGCCTCATCGACATCTCAAATGAGCTTCAAGCCCTCGGTGCCACCGACATCACCGACCATGAAGTTGTGAAGAAACCGCTAAGATCGCTTGATTCCTCATTTGATACTCGGGACCGATGATACAAGAACGTGCCGACTACAAGTCGCTTGATCCCCGCCGATATCCTCGAAAGGCTTAACACTCACGAGTTCCAACTTGATGAAAAGAGAGATCTCTATGGCTCAAACTATGGCAAACCACATGCCCTGAAGGCTAAGGTTGTGTCTGACTCTGAATGTGAGGATTCTGGTAGTAGCCTTGGTGATCCTCAAGAATCGAGCCAGATCTAGCTTTGCTTGTGAAGAAATTCCGAAGTTCACAAGACGTGGTCGCTGGAAAACCCTCAAGCGGAAGTGATTCTTCATCCAAAGGACTACAAGAGAAGACTTTGCCACAAATGCAAGAAGCCAGGCCACTATATCCAAGATTGTCCTTAGTGGGAAAAGGAAATGAAGAAGAAGAAATACAAGGATTACAGTTCTGATGATATGAAGAAGAAGAAGAAATCGTCAAAATCTTCGTCATCAAAACCCTCAAAGTCTTCATCTCACAAGAAAGGCAACTCCAAGAAAGCTCGGGCATTCATTGGCAAGGAAATGGACTCAAGTTGAATCTGAGGAAAATGATGAAGAGGAGGAGTCTCAAGAATCTGAGTCCGTGTGGCAAGTCCGCCGCTACTCTTGCTTTCACAAGAAGTCCATCTTCAACATCAAGAACCCGGCTTCATCAACAAGCCCGATGAAGACAATGATGGCTACGCCCCACCTATTGCTTCATGGCAAAAGGAGCTAAGGTACTCAAATACAACTCCTCCGATTCTAGTGAAATGAATCGATGAGGATCTCAAACCTAGCTACTCTAAACTTGCTAAAATTGTCGTGAAACAACAACGGGCTCTTGAGAAGGTTCAAAACATGCTAGATAAAAGTGATGATATGTTGGGTGAAGAAATGGATCGCACTAAAGCCTTGACTAAAAATCTTCAGAGACTTCACCTAGGTATGATAATCTTCAAGGTCATCATAACTCTCTTGTCCGATCATGAGAAACTTTCATATGAATTTCTTCAAGAGAAGCAAGATAATGAGAAGCTTTCTCTTGAAGCTCTTCAAAGGAAGGAAGATCTTGAAAAGCTAAGAGTGTGTTATGAAGATCTTCAGAAGGAGCGCGATTCATTACTAGCTCAACAAATCAGCGCTTCTCAGGAAGAATTTGTTCCTCCATGCTTAAAGTGCATTGAACGTGAATCGCTAATTCTTCACCGAATGTTCAAATGCTTCAAATGTTACAAGTTCTTCATCCGCCTCGCTATCACTAATTCCTCATCCGAGGACTTTGCTAGTATCACCGACAATGCAGGTGAAGGAATTGTCATGACAGCATGTACAAAAGCCTCAAAGGGCATCGACACTTTGTGATGTGCTCAAAAGCAAATCCTCAATAGAAACCCTAGGAAAGAGGGTATTGCCTTTGAGAGGAAACTCAATGCCGATGGAACATATTGAAGCCCGAAAAGATCCCAAAACCTCATGGGTTGTCGCAAAGGGACCTCGATTGATCCATCTAACCTATCCGCTTTACATGTGAATCTCCTCATTCTTCCGATGAGTCATTTGACTCAACTATAAACTGTTCAAAAATCGAATGGTGAAGTATTTGCTAGATATGTTGGCACTAATCGCAGAACGGTTCCCCTATGAAGAAAATCTGGTTCCCAAAAGCTGTGTTGAAAGTCTTGGTGAATGTCCTCATGACACCACCGTGAAGAACAGAAACCCCAGATCAAATTCTTCATATGAACCAAACTCTTCATATGGATCCAAGTCCTCATATGGACCAAATTCTTCACGAGGATCAAATTCTCAACTGGATCAAAGTCCTCATATGATTATCATCGTGCTAACAAATCTGCCTCGCAGGTAAAGCAAAGGGCTATGAATATGTGCATTATTCTTCAAACCATTATGTTCATAAGTCCTCAAGAATTACTCGCTTATTCATATGCTTACCCTAACCCTCCTATACTAAGCTTAAATGGTTTGGCATCTTTGCCACCTTTCTCACATGGTGCTCGCAGATGATGAACTCTTTGCCACCCTCCGTATGTGGGTGGTGAAGAAAAGAACTAATCTTTTCGTAGGTCAGGTCTCGGACGTGCTCTAACGTCTCAAGAATTTGTCATGGGACCTAACAAAATGCTCGAAAGGACGCAGCGAATCATGATGAAGTGAACTTTCATTTCACACGCCCTCATATCGCTATATCATTTATCGCTTGATGAAATTCATCCGATGAACTTGATATCATATTCTTCACTAGTGAAGCATATGAGATTGTAAGTTACACTAATTCATCCGCAGGATGATCAACCCAAAACCACCGAATGGGTCCTCGATAGTGGATGTACAAATCACATATTCGGTGACAAGAATCTATTGATGGATGCTCCTTTATCACCATCACCTCAAGCATATCATATTTGCCGACAAAGGCAAAAGTCGTATTGGGTCTTGGTAAGGTTGTTATCTCTAAGGATAAGCACATGGACAAAGTCATGCTTGTTGAATCCTTAGGATACAATCTCATGTCGGCCTCAATGCTTTGTGATCTTGATATGGTTGTTGTCTTTGGCAAATATCATTGTGTTGTGATTATGGAAGTCGACAATTCCAAAGTCTTCAAGGTTTAGGAGAGGAGATCTATATATTGTTGATTTCTCTACAGACCACAACCAGCCGTGTGTCTACTTGCAAAAGCTTCGTAAGGCTGGCTATGGCATCGACGACTTGGTCATGCAGCATGAGGAATTTGAACACGCTATGGAAGAAGAAGCATGTCATTGGCATTGAAAATGTCAAATTCCTCAAGGATCACTTATGCGGAGCATGTGAAGCCGAAAATGACCAAGGCCAAGCATCCAACGAAGACTATCATGACCACTACCCGTCCATTCAATTGCTTCACATGGACCTCTTCGACCTAATCATTATTCAGCAAATACAAATGATGCATCTCTATATGGTTTTGTCATTGTTGATGATTATTCTCGATATACATGGGTACACATTGTTACTTACAAACATGAAGTGCGTGAAGTCTTCAAACGATTTTCCTCGAGGGATTCAACCAACTTTGGTGTGAAGATCAAGCATATCGAAGTGACAATGGAACCGAAGTTCAAGAATTCTGGTCTTGATGCCTATCTTGATGAACTTGGTATTACTCATGAATTATCTCGCCCTTATACTCCTCAGAGAATGGCGTCGTGGAGCGCAAGAACAGACTCTTGTTGAGATGGCTCGCACTATGCTTGATGAATACAAAACGCCTCGGCTTTTGGATTGATGCAATTGATACCGCTTGCCACATCATCAACAGAGTATATCTTCACAAATTCTTCAAGAAGACCGCCTATGAACTCCTCAACGACAAGAAACCCAATGTGAGTTATTTCAAAGTCTTCGTGCTAAATGTTGGATTAGAGATCCTCACCACAACTCTAAATTTGCACCAAAGCACATGAAGGTTTTATGCTTGGTTACGGAAGGACTCGCGACACCTACAGAGTCTTCAACATTGTTCTTCACAAGATTGTCGACATCAGAGATGTGCGGTTCGATGAAACTAATGGCTCGCAAAGAGAGCACCTACCTTCGTGTTAGATGAACCAGACCGAGGATGCTATCAAGCTCAAGGCAACCGAGGATGTCATTCCCATCAAGAATCATCAAGAATTCATTCCTCGTCCATGAAGAACGCCGAAATGATGCACCAAGAACATGATGAGGAAATTGGTGTCAAGAAAATGCTGATCAAAATCCTTAGCGACAACCAACTCATCCACGCGCTGCAAAAGAAGTGCAAGTGGAGAAGATCATCGATGACATCAACGCACCAGTCCTCTCACCCGCTCAAAAGCCTCACACTTATCTAACTTTTGTGGGCACTATGCTTTTGTCTCTATCTCGAGCCCACTAAGGTAGATGAAGCATTTCGAGCCGGAGGATTCAAGCTATGCAAGAAGAATTACATCATTCGAGCTGAACAATGTCTGGAATTGGTCAATCGCCTAGATCCTCGCAAGCATAATATCATTGGCACAAAGTGGATCTACCGCAACAAGCAAGATGAAAATGGCCTTGTGGTGAGGAATAAGGCACGACTAGTAGCTCAAGGCTATACACGAGTCAAGGAATTGATTTGATGAAACTTTTGCACTGTTGCTAGACTTGAAGCTATTCGTGATTTTACTTGCCTATGCTAACCATCATGATATCATCTTATATCAAATGGATGTGAAAAGTGCATTCCTCAATGGTAAGCTTGAGGAAGAAGTATATGTTGCTCAACCCCGTGTTTTGAAGATCCCAAGAATCCTCGACAAAGTCTTCAAACTTAATAAGGCCCTCTATGGCCTCAAGCAAGCCCCTCGGCGTGGTATGACACATTGAAGGAATTCTTCGTGAAGAATGGCTTCACACCCGTTCACTTGACCCTACTCTTTTACTAAATCATATGATGGTGAACTGTTTGTGTGCCAAATATATGTTGATGATATTATCTTTGGCTGTACTAACCAACGATATAGTGATGAATTTGTTTATATGATGAGTGAAGAATATCAAATGTCTATGATGGGAGAGTTGAAATTCTTCTTAGGTCTTCAAATTAAATCGCCAGCAAGAATGGCATATTCATATCTCAGAGAAATACCTCAAAGATGTACCGAGGAAATTGGCATGCAAGATTGCAAAGGCGTAAAATTCCTATGCCCACAAATGGCCATCTATGCAATCGATGAAAATGGTATTGACTTTGATCACAAGGTATACCGCCCATGATTGGTTCTTTATTGTACTTATGTGCATCTAGGCCAGATATAATGCTTAGTGTTTGCATGTGTGCCCGATTTCAAGCTGCACCAAGGAATCACACCATAAGGTCTGTGAAGCATATTCTTCGATATCTAGCTCACACACCAACACTAGGATTATGGTACCCCAAGGGCTCGCTTTTGATCTCATTGATATTCTCGACTCGACTATTTGGTGATCGTGTGGACCGCAAGTCAACATCCGCACTTGTCATTTCCTGACGATCTTTGGTCCGTTGGTCCTCAAGAAACAGAATCGTATCTCATCTCATCATCAAGCTGAATACATTGCTGCTGGCTCATCTGTGCTCAAGCGCTTTGGATGAAGCAAACCTCAAGGACTATGGCGCTAACGTGAAGAATGTGCCTCTCCTCTGCGACAATGAGAGTGCCATCAAGATTGCTCACAACCCAGTTCAAGACTCAAGACAAAGCACATCCAGATTCGTCATCATTTTCTTCGTGATCATGTGTTGAAGGGCGATATCTCCATCGAGCATGTGAAGATCAAGAACAGCTAGCTGATATCTTCACTAAGCCCTTGGATGAGAAGAGATTTAGCAAGTTTGTGTGAGCTAAATATCTTAGAATCTTCGAATGTTCTTTGAAAAGGACACACATCCTAACCCTTATGCATAATTGATGACTTAGATGTGCAACACATGAAGAAACGTTGTTCCTCAATCAATGAAGAATAACATTCTAAGTGTGAAGAAATTAATGAAGAATTTGATTCTCAGAACCCTACGACAATTGTACGCGGTGTCTGAAATCATCATTCTTATCTGTGGGCTACGCCACCACAAAAGTTGAAAATCTTCAATTTGAGTTTTTCTTCATTTTGAAATTCCTCGTTTTTCAAATTCTTCAACTTTGCAAAATCTTCAATGTTTCCGCTGTTTTTCTTCATTGGCTATATATATATATATGAGTTTATGTCCTCTACAAAGATTCACTTATTTCTAATTCTTCAAGTTGCGATTTCGCTAAGTGAATGTGATCGGACCCTTCCCTCTATGCTATACTCAATCCAATCTATTCAAAAAATTTCATGTGCGTTCGATTGAAACTCGCTCAAAGTCTTCACCGTGTCCTTGCGGTGAAGAAATTGCGAACTAAACTTTTAAGCAAATCTTATCCAAGTTTTCGGTTTTACCGCTCAAACCGTTCCGCATCCCACGATGTATTAGTTTAATCACCCACGATCTTACACGATCTCATCTGCACAGTACGTGGGTGACACATGTCGCGTGAAGAAGAAAGGGCAGGGGCATGTTCGTCCAAAACTTCGGGCGAACAGTTTTTTCACCGTGGCTATACATACCCCTCTCCCCTTCCTTGCTTCATTTACTCCGCTCGGTCTCTGTCTCTCTCTCGAGCTCTCCTCAAACCCTAGCGCCGCCGCTACTTCATCGCCGCCGGTGAGGAAAAGCTTCACTGCCTCGACCTCATCACTGTCACTTTCGCACGGTCATGAAATCTTCACTCCGCCGCCGCCGTAGTTGTTTCCCTCTGCCAAGTTAGGGCGTGGGAGATCTAACATGACAAACTTCTCTACAGTTCATCCCAGTTCGTCGTGTTCTTCAGTTCGGGTAATTAAAAGTCACTTTTATTACTCGTGTTGATTCTCAAATCTTTCTGAAAATCTTCAAAGGTGTTTTTGTTCTTCAAATTCTTCACATATGAAGACCTCACACACTGTATGTTCTTGATTTATCTCTCTAAGCATTCATTTCTTCAAGATTCCTCAATTGTGAGGATTTTCAATCTGTACAACTCTGGAACCATGAGACAAAACGCTTAGTGAAATTCCTCAAGGCACAACTGGTCAAATTCCTCAAAACTTGTTCTTTTGAAAAATGATCCGAGAACGATATGACCTCTCCAAATTCCTCGCACCTACACTCTGCTCACGGTACTCATGTCATTCTTTGAATCACTAGGTTCTCATCAACTTAACTCATTTGCAGCGTTCCTTGAAGAAAACTGCACACTTCTTCAGAGTGCTCTATTGCTCAAATTCCTCACCAAGAAAATGGCGTAAGGCAAGAGACCGCAGAAGGGAGGAAAGAAACCGGAGGTCATGGCGCTTTGAGATTCCCGAGGAAATAGACAAAGACTATCGACACCGATGAATCCAAGTTTGGCAAGGAGACTAAAAATCAGCGCAAAGTGCGATACAAAGGATAGAAAGAAGATGGGCACGAGAATGGAGGGAATACCGCTATGTTACTCCCAAGTACATGAGGAAATTCGCTTAAACCCTCCATGCCCACGAGCTCCTCCGCACTGGCAAGTCACGATCCCACCAAAGATCAAGCGTGGTGAGGACTTTCCCAAGAATGGTCCAGCGCCAAGCCAAATTGGCAAGACAGCCAAGGAGGCAGAAGGAAATTTAACGAGGATATCTGCTGCTGCTGCTGTTGCTGAACCCTCGGTCAAGCCGAGGAAATCAATGCCAAAGAAGCTCTGACGAAGCCAAGTGCTTCACCGTCAGCGCCCTCACGGCCCAGTTCCTCGCTTGCCCTCACGGCAAATTCCTCAGATCTCTGCTGCTCATTCAAAATCCTCGCCAGCTCCCTCCAAGTCCTCAACTCTGTGCATCCGCGACATGTCAAAGGACTTAGGGATTCTCAATTGCTTCGTGTCTCGAAAGAAGTTCCTCACCGCACCAATGTCCTCAACAGCCCCATGTCTTCAAGACAAAAGCAACAAATGGGCGCGGTCCTCGCCAAGTCCAAAGAAGAAACATGTTGCATTCAACGCTCCCTCTGATGATGAAGCCTCTGATGAAGAACTTGCAGAAATCATCAGAGACAGACTGTCCAAGGCCGCTAGAGCCAAAAGAACAACTGTGCCTCGCTTTTGGATCCAAGAAGATACTTGACTTCATTGACCTATGGCATCAGGATCCAAACACTCCTATCCCGGATCTGCCATTGACTCCTGGTCAAAGTCACATGCTGAACCATTTCATCACTGAAGAGAATGGAAATTTGAAAAGGCTCGTGAATTGAAGAAAGCACAAGTCAGAAAGGAGAAGCTTCCGAGGAAGAACTTAGTCAACTTGACTCCTGAAGAACTTCTCAAAGCTCAATCTGAAATCCAAGCACTCAAGAAGGATTTTGATGCTTACAATGCTGATTGGGCAAGGAGCCAAGGTGAGTTAAATCAATTTGACGAAGAAAATGACAACTATTGCTGCCCCATCGCAACCAAGAAAATCCTCAGTCAAGACTCGCTCACCTTTGAAGAACATGCCAAGACTGCTGATGACTCTCAAAGATGTCGATGAAAACACAAGTTCGTGGCTGATGCTCCATTCCGGCCGTGAAGAAATTCCTGGGCATCCACTAGTGGTGCGCTCAAGAATTGAAGGAAACAGGCAATCGCACTGGGCCATACCAAGAAACTATACCACAATCCTCAGCTCTGCCTGCACCAACACCAACTCCAATTCTTCCTTCTGCTTATGAAGTGAAGAAGATAAAGGCTGCAGAACGAGCTGCAGTGAAGAAGAGGAAGGCATCAGCTGCGTCAAATTCTTCGGCTGCGAAGAAAATGAAGCCAATGACCAGCTTGATTGAAAATCCTATTGATGCCATTCCCATCTCCTCCATGTCGTCCAAGGAAATTGTTCCTTATGGAGAAGAGTACTCGATCCCAAGCGGATCTGATGAAGAAAATCAATCTGTTGCTACCTCAGAACAGCTTGATGAAGAAATTGAAGTGGAAGCTTTCCTTCAACCCCGCTTGTTTCTCACCCGTGCCTCGGTTCACGGTGAAGAGGCGGTGTTGAGAAATTGAACAAGAAGACAAAGATGTGGATATTGGGTGCACTACACGGTGATGAATGATGACTTTTGGGAAAGTCAGCATCCCAATAATCCTCTCTTCACTCCGCTTCAACAAGTTCCTCCCCCGACTACAACTGCTCAATTGGGCTCAAGAAACTCATCCCACATCGTCATCAACGAAGAAATTCCAGCCACTAGCGCTGAAGAACCCATCCTTGATCCTCAAACTGCACAAGGAGAGGAACCAGAAATTCCTCACCAAGAACCCGAGATCGCGATTCACGAGGTTGTGCTTCAAATCACTGATATTCCTCTGCCCAAGCCAAAGAATCCGTTCTCAAGCAAGCAAAATTCAAAGCTGAAGACTTCTTTTCTGAGCATGTGTTCTTCACTGCTTATAATCCTTATGACTCTGCTCGAATGAGGAAAAGACGCTTCTGGACTCCTACACAAGCAAACTTCTATTCCTCAGTGCTATTTGACAAGGACAAGATCTTCGACCATGAGCATATTCCTCATGTGTATATGGAATCACTGCCGTGCTTGAGCGAAGACTCGTGTTCTTCACGATGCAGGCTACTCTGAATTTCTGACCGACATTTGTGGATTGGAATGAAGAACTCATTCTTGATTCTATGCCACCGCACATCACCGGAGATCTTTGAAGACATCAACTCATGGGTTGGAATGGATGATGAGAATACTCACTACAAGGCACCCGCAACTGAATTGCTTCGTGTCCTTCCTCTTGATCCTCCCCATGAAACTGCTCGTTGCATCTACAATGACCACGAACTCTCGATCACCTTATGCAAGTGCTTATGAAGTCACTGAAGCGTGTCAAGCCCTCGAACCAAATTCCTCGTCAAGGAATTGCTGTATGTGCCTCGGACTGTATATAGAATCTTGACGAAGACAATGAGTCCCATCAAAGGCCATGACTCAAATGAAGAAGATGTCGTTGGCATCATGAAGAACATGCTTTTCAATATCATTCATGGCGTTCCTGTCAACTTCCATGATTTCTTCATGAGGACTCTGGCCAATGTTGCAATGTCACCTTTTGAGCTGAAACCTTATGCGCCTTGGATCATGAGATTCATATTGGCAAGATCTTCACTGAACTACAAGGCTGACACTCTGAATCATGGCAGCTACTTTCCGCCCATTGAAGTCCTCAAGCGACCAGTTTCATCATCTGATGACAAGGGCAAGGCAGCAGCTATAATTGATGAAGGCACTCGTCCATTGGATGGTCAATTTCGCAAGGCTGCATCTTACTCCACCAATGACGATTCTCGCAACGCATGACACCGCCGCAAATACCTCAACCAAGCAATGCCTCAGCAATCGCACCTGTGGTGATGGTGATCGTGAGTTACTCCTCGTCTTCATCGAAGGTTGATCGCAATCGAAATGGGTGAAGCGCCAATTTGCTGCAATTCTTCACAACATGACCTCAACTCATAATGCGGTGAAGAAAAATCAGTACTACCTTCATGAAACCCTCAACCGCACTGGGTTGTTCTTAATCATGTCTATTCTCGGAAGAATTGAAGACTATGGGTCTTGTGAAGCTTTTGGTGGTCCGCACCACCTCCAAGAAATTCAAGAAAGTCAAAGTTCCCGATCCGGTGGCAGCTCTTATTCTTCATCGCTGAAACCGATGAATATGAAGATTTGGACGACACTGCGGCAGCCCTACTTCAACAAACAACCCCGATAACGGCGCTCCTCCATCGACTTGAATATCTTGAGGCGTTAGTCCTCGGCCGATCCTTTTGGTCATTTGATGACAAAGGGGAGAAATCTGAGTTAGTCTTCAAGCGGGTTTATACTATGGGCGTTTTATTAAGTTACAACTCTCGTTCTTCCAAACTTTTATTGGATCGAGTTGTAATCTTAAACCGATGGTGCCTCGATACTTTTGAGCGGTGCATTGTGCTTGACTTGCATCGTGCTCGATATTTTGATGTGTTATTCAGCATGCTTATTCCTCGTTAATATCATTGCACGCATGCTGAATCTCATCAGGCACCATATTTCATCATGCATTTCAAATTCTTCATATTATATATCAAATGCGTGTATGAATTACAAGATATAGGGGGAGATCTCCATGATTCAACTCTTCAAATGTGCATTGCCTCAAAAGCAAATTCCTCATTATGCACATATTCAGGGGGAGTTCTTCTATATCTTGCAATCAAATTCCTCAATATCAGTATTTACACTTCATATGTTTATCCCCGTTGAAAACTTAACCTATGTTGTCATCAATCACCAAAAAGGGGGAGATTGTAAGTGCATCTAGTGCCCCTTAGTGATTTTGGTGTATTGAAGACTTATAGGTTAAGTATCGATCGATGCGCTTGTGAGTGTACACAGGTCTATAAGTCTATGAGGAGTTTGATATTTACAGAGAAAGTCGACCCTAAAAATGAAGTTCTTCAATCAAGACTTTGATATTCGAAGACTTTCTGAAGACTTTGAAAGTGAAGAAATTGGTGTGACCATGAAGACTTAATATTCATTCGAGGAATATGAAGCGTGAAGACTTTTGTTTTCGTAGTTTCATTTTCTCTTTCTTGAGTCATAGGAAACACCGTACTGTTAAAGGGGGTCGAGGAAATACTAAGGAAAAATTTCCATGTGATGCTCAACTCAAATCCTACCCCTACCAATCCCTTCGAGTGAAGCCATTGGAAATCTCATACAGTTCAGTCAAATTCTTCAGTGACAGAGACGCAGTTCTTATGGTCACTGATGACTTTGCACTGACTGAGGAGTTAGGAATTCGCCAGTGCGAATTGCCTACACAGTGAGGAACATGATAGCCCTAAGGACTTTGAGAGTCACATTTCCGACCGTTGTTGTGCTGCGCGCCGGTGGACCAAAATATCTTATCCACCTAACGGTCATATCATTGAAGGGCATTTATGTCTTATCATGTCGGGCTGCTCCCTAGGCTATAAATAGCCGCCCCCTACAACCACTAGTTGGTTGGCTGCTCCGAGAGAACTTGACACTTGTCATCTGAGAGCAACCCATCCTCCGAGGACTTTGAGCGAAAATCATCAAGTGAGGAAAAACCCAAAACCAAACCCCCACAAAACCCAAAGTGATTGAGCATCACTGAAGAAATTGATCTGCGTGGATCCGACGCTTGTTACCTTTGAAGGCGTGCTTCTTCCAGACGGTTAGGCGCCAAGGTCTAGAGCATCCAAGAGGAATTGTGGATTGCCGAGTGACCAAGTCTGTGAAGGTTTGGAAGTCACTGAAGACTTACCACGAGTGATTGGACGAGGCCTGCGTGGTCTTAGTTCAAGGAGAATACGGTGAGGACTGGGTGTCTGATTTGTGGCTCGAGGCGGGTGTCCGGACTGTGTGTCCTCGAGTTTAAATACTCGGCCGCTCCAACAGACGTATAACCGAGACATTAGTTGAACTGGTTTACCAAATCATTGTCTTCACCAACCGATCGGTTCTATTTCCTCAACTTATTCATTTCCTCATTCATGTTGCATGTTGTTCATATCGTGCTTGAAGACTTTGATCAAGACTTTCACAAATTCCTCGTTCAATTTCTTCATCTGTTTGTCTTCATCTTGTTATCCGTGTTTATGCTTTCAAGATCTGCTCTTAGTCATCATTTCATCATCTTGACTATGTGTGTATCCTGTTATGTTTACCTCTGAGTACATATTCCGCTGCAAGTAGTTCTTCGCTAAGGAATTTCCTCACCGGCAAATTCCTCAGTGAAGAATTTCATAAAAATCGCCTATTCACCCCCCCTCTAGTCGATATAACGCACTTTCAGAATACATTTTGACTGGTGTGATTTTCCTGTCAACGTCACGACAAAGGATTTCAATATCTTCCATGCTAAACAAATTATTGGCGGTTCCCATGCGGAAATGAAGAGTTTACTCCCCCTCAACCATACAACATAAGCCATGGCTAGCCGAATCCACGGATGCCCTCCAAACAATCAACTTTCTAGGTGGAGTTTGTTTTATTATTTTTTTCTTTGCTTCTATTTACAGGACTGGGCATCCCAATCACCATCCTGTCTCATGCAATGACAAGTGAATCAACACCCATCATGAGAATAACCCGCTTAGCATGGAAGATATTGACCGCCCCGTCTCTTCATGAGCGGTACAGGCACACAAAACAAATGTTTATTTGAATGATTAGAGATGGCACATACAAATTAACTTGGAACGGCATGGTAATACTGTATATAGAAAGGTATGGTGGACTCACCTGGCATAACTTTAGGTTTTAGGATTTTTGATGCACAAGCAGTATTCCCGCTTAGAATAGACGAAGGCTAGCAAATAGATTGACAAGACACCAAGTGGAGAGTGACAACGATCATAATCATGCATTGCGAATATTTAACATTGAAGATGAGCATGTGTAGGATATAAACACCCCGAACATAAATATGATGAAGGTTGCATTGGTTTTGAATCAACTACATGTGTGAACATGTGCTAGTCAAGCCACTTGAATTCTTCAGAGGAGGATACCATCCTGACATACTATATCACAATCATTTTAATGCATGTTGACAGTCAAGATAAATGTCACAACCCTAGTTAGTATCTGCATTAGGACTAGCTAGTGTGATGCATCATGTTTAATTTTTTCTGAAACTTGAAATGGGGATGGCATAAACGCCCCCACCACTTAATTCAACTAGGGTTTACTAAAAAATGTTTTCAATGAACCTGAAATGGCCTTCTTAAATGTACATCAATTTTTGAATTGGTCTAGAACCTCTGCCAAAATGGTGCATACTTTTCCAGGAAACTCTGGATTTTTGAATTAAATCATATGCATTTGAATTTGGACATCTAAATTCTATAAAATACTTTAAATGTCCAAATAATCTTGAAAGTATTTGAGGGATGTTGGGAATATTTTCAAAAGTGCCCACAATTATTTTCAGGATTTTACAAAATGAATTAGTATTTTTTTACTAATTCAAAACAGAGAAGAATAAATAGCAAACATAAGAGAGAGGAGAGAGAGAGAGAGAGAGAGAGAAAAGGCTAGAGGCTGCTCACCTGGCTGGGCGGACCCACCTGGCCCGTGCCAGTCATCACCTACCTCTGCGAGTAGGCAGAGGAGGCAGACAGCACACGCGCGCCCGCGATGCCACGCACCTCCCTGCTCGCCTGTGTCATCGAGGCCACCGCGACGCCTCGGCCCTTCTCCTCGGCGCCGCGACAACCCCCTGGACGTCTCACTTCCCTCTCTGCCCTCTCTCTCGCCCTCTCCCCGCCATGGCCGACGTAGCCGCGCCCGCGCCGCCGTGAAGCCACAACCACCATCACTCCCTCGTCGCCTTGCCGTGTCCCCGAGCTCTCCCGCCGTCCAATGCACCGATCCAGCCGAGCCCCGAGCGCTCGCACGCCCGGGAGACACCTCCCCGAGCTCGCCTTCACTGCCCATCACCAGAGATTCCCCTCACCACCGGCTCAGCTCCAACCACCTCCAAGCTCGCCGTCCACTCCACTACGATCGCCGTGAGCTGCTGCCCATCCCCCCTCTCCATTCTCTTCCTCGTGCACCATAGCCACTGCACCAAGCTCGTTCGCATGCGCTGCCACCTCTGCTTGCCGCCGACGTGCGTCCGGACACCTAGCGGCCCGGCCGTCGTGGCCAGCTTGCTCCCCATGCCGCGTAGGGCTCATAGATGCCTTGGATGCACTGCCTTGCCTGCCGTAGCCTTGACCCCGAGCTCGCCTGAGCTACGACAACCGCCAAGGTCGACATCGGTGATAACTCCGGCCACCCCAGGCCCAACCACCACCACCACTCAATGCGGACGAGCGTCCACATCACATAGATGAACTTCGTCGGCCATTTGGTCGCCGGAGGAGGAATCCCGCACCTCGCCGCCGCGTCTGGCCTCGCTGGCGTTGATCCACCAGTGGCTTAGGCCCGGTTTGACCAGGGATTTCACCCCCTGGGTCACTAACATGCGGGCCCCGCCTTGCTAATTAACCTAGGTTAGTGCTAATTAAATTAGGCTAGTTTAGTTAGACACTAACACGCTGCGTCTCTAATCGTGAGATTGACTGGGCTGCCCGTTGACTAGCCGACGTCATCTCGACATAGTCTCGACGTGAGAATTCTTTTCTCGCAATTAGTTTAATTCCAAAGAATTAGAAAATCTAGAAAAATGCCAAAACTTATAAAATCATAGAAAATCAACCGTAACTCCAAATGGAATAATTTATATATGAAAAATTATCAGAAAAATCCAATTTATGCATTGGTACTGGTTTCATGCATGACAAAGCAACTTAACCTTGCTGTATAGATCAAAACATGTTAATGCACTTTGGAAATTCATAGTTTGAATTTGAATCTGAACCTTTGGTTCAAATCAACTCAAACCCTTCTGTTGCTAGCTGCATTAGCTCAAATCAACAGCACATTACCATGTCACATTCATGCATCATATTGTTGCATTGCATTGATTGTGTTCCTTCTCTGTTTGCCGGTGTTGTTCCCCCTCAGTAGACGTTGTTCCGACGATGAGTTCGATGACACCGATGAAGAGCTATACTATCTTCAGAAGTGCCAGGCAAGCAAAAGCCCCTTGATCACTCTGATACAATCCCACTCTCTTGCTCATGCTCTCTTTTACTGCAATAGGACAACAATGATTCAACTGTTACATGATGCGGTAATTGAACCCCATTCCTCTGCATGACCTGTCTTTGCCATAGTAAATAGTTGAAACCAACGAGCATGAGTAGGAGTTGTTTGAGCCATGATGTGCCTACTCATTTATGCTTGCTTGATATATATGTTATTGCTTAGAGTTGTGTCAGGTCTGATTCATCGGGGATGAATTGGAATGAGGTCAGCATGTCCTACTGTTGAGAGCTAAGTGTGAGAACACGATTTGGTAAAGGCATCTGTGAGAGGCCATGTAGGAGTACATGGTGGGTTGTCTCATTGAAACCATCCTTGGGAACTGAGTTCTGTGTTTGTGATCCAAGAACGACTACTACCACACGTTGGACCCTGAAATATCACCCCACTTCACTTATTAACCCCCTGTCCTCTGTCCAGGAGTTGCAAGTAGTTTCTGGTGTTTGTAGTGTATTGGAGGCCGCGCGTAGCACTGACCAGAGGGGTGGGCTATGATGCAGCAGGTACCTGGCCCGGTGTACTGAGTCACCCGTTTGGTGACTCGGGAAACCTGCACACATTGTTTGGGGCTGTAGTGGAAACCCCGGCCGGATTTCCTTGCGGATGGAACCCGAATAGGCGATAAACTTGGACTAGAGACTTGTGTGGTTAGTCAGGTCGTGGTCTACACCCATGTCGGCTTTCGCTTGAAGTCTACCGAGCACAGGTCGTGTGCAGACGCTAAGTGGTGGAAACATGTGTGAAGAAGTACACCCCTGCAGGGTTATATATATGATCTATTCGAATCGCCGCGTCTGCGGATATGGACTACTTGAAATGCTTACATTGTTCATAGACAAGTGAAAGTGGACACTCTAAAATGCGCAAGATAAGCGTGAGTGCTATGGATGGCCTTCTCGTAGGAAGACGGGAGCGGATCCATAGTGGTGTATTGATATGGTGAATATGTAGACTCATGTGCGCCACCTCAAAGAGTTACTGATACATCTCCAACGTATCTATAATTTTTTATTGTTCCATGCTGTTATATTATCATTCTTGGATGTTTTACAATCATTTATATCATTTTTGGTACTAACCTATTGACATAGTGCCTGGCGCTTGCTTTTTCGCAAGTTTTTACATAGCAGGAAATCAATATCAAACGGAGTCCAAACGCAGCGAAACTTCTTGAGGATTTTTTCTGGGCCAGAAGACATCCAGTGGGCCAGGAAAGCACTTGGGGGTGCTCCGACGGGGGCAACACCCACCAGGGCGTGCCCGGGGGCCTAAGCGCCCAGGTGGGTTGTGCCCACCTCGGGTGCCCCCTGAACCACCTCTTTGCTCTATAAATACCGCAATATTCTAGAAACCCTAGGGGAGTCAAGAAAACAAATTCCAGCCGCCGCAGAGTCCAGAAACACCAGATCCAATCTAGACACCATCACGGAGGGGTTCACCAATTCCATTGGTGCCTCTCCGATGATGCGTGAGTAGTTCTTTGTAGACCTTCGGGTCCGTAGTTAGTAGCTAGATGGCTTCATCTCTCTCTCTCTTGATTATCTATACAATGGTCTCTTGGAGATCCATATGATGTAAGCCTTTTTGCGGTGTGGTTGTTGGGATCCGATGAACTTTGAGTTTATGATCAGATCTATGTTGTTATCCATGAAAGTTATTTGAGTCCTCTTTGATCTCTTATATGCATGATTTCTTATAGCCTCGTATTTCTTCTCCGATATTTGGGTTTTGTCGGGGATATGCCCCGCGGCGTAAACTGGCCGGAAGGATAAACCGGCTGGACTTGGCGATTCACCGTGACTGAGAGACTGGATGATTCTGATTCATTGGTAATCCGGCAAAGGGCCAGAGGAGCAACAAGACGGTGGCTCGTCTGGCGGTTCATGAAGGCGGTTCAACCATTGTGGGCGGCTTAAGAGGAAAGAATATTTGCCTTACAAGGAGTTAAGACTAGGACTTGTATCCGGTTTGTATTAGAGATAGACTAGTCCTAATCCTAATAGGACTCCACATGTAAACCGCCCCTTCAACATATATAAGGAGGGGCAGGGCTCCCCAAAGAGGGACAAGCTACAAGCAAGAAATAATCTCTAGGGCTAGACACGACTAGAGGAGAGCGGTTTACGGCGACTCCCTCGTGATGATAATGAGACCTAGCCTCAAACAACATGTAGGGTTATTATTGGATGATGTTTCCCGGGGCCCGAAGCTGTCTAAATCCCTGTCGTGTTGCGTCTCTCGATTCCGCTCAACCCCTCTCAAGCTACCACATAGATGCGTTGGCCTCACGACTAAGTCCTTACACTAGGACATCTGACGTGACAATTCCACGACAGGTTTTGTTTGGCCAACTTGATCTATTTATCTTGCAATGGGAAGAGGTGCTTTGTGATGGGTTCGATCTTACGGTGCTTGATCCCAGAAAGGGAAATGACACGTATGTATTGTTGCTATTAAGGATAACAAGATGGGGTCTATTTATACATTAATAGATCTTGTCTACATCATGTCATCGTTCTTATTGCATTACTCCGATTCTCCATGAACTTAATACACTAGATGCATGCTGGATAGCGGTCGATGTGTGGAGTAATAGTAGTAGATGCAGGTAGGAGTCGGTCTACTAATCTTGGACGTGATGCCTATATAATGATCATTGCCTAGATATCGTCATGATTATTTGAAGTTATATCAATTGCTCAACAGTAATTGTTTTCCCACCGTTTGCTATTTTTCTCGAGAGAAGCCACTAGTGAAACCTACGGCCCCCGGGTCTCTTTTCATCATATTCGCCTTTGCGATCTATTTTCCTTTGCATTTATTTTCAGATCTATTAAACCAAAATACAAAAATACCTTGCTACAATTTATTTGTTCCGTGATCTCTTTATCATGTCTACCACCTTTACCTCACGTTATTCGCCTATCTTGAGGCGGTGTACCGGAAAGGGATTGCCAACCCCTTTAACATGTCGGGTTGCGCGTATTTTTTATTTGTGTGCAGGGGCTGTTTACGTGGTGTGAGGAGGTTCTCCTACTAGTTTGATAACCTTGGTCTCATCACTGAGGGAAATACCTACCATCGCTATACTGCATCATCCCTTCCTCTTTGGGGAAAAACTGACGTAGTTCTAGTAGACATCAGTTACCAGTGGTCGTAGTGCAGGATAGCCACTGAGTCAAAGCTGGCTTGCTGCAGTTAAACTCCACTACCCCTTTGCTGATACTAATGTATATGTAGATAGTTCTAATGTAAGTCTTGTTGGGTACATTTGTACTCATGTTTGCCTAATTTATGTTTTTGCAGAGAGACTTCAGTCTCACTAGGAGGTCCGCATGGACTTCGATGTTTAGCTTGTTTACCTCAGCTACGATCTTGTACCCTTGGGAGGGTCATGTAGATAGTCAGGCTTCTTAGCTTTTTTCACTTGTAGTTGTCTGTACTCAGACATGTTATGCTTCCATTGCTTGTATCCTCTATGTGTTGGGTCATGTAACCCTTGTTGTAATAAATGCTATGACAGCTCTTCTAGGCCTTTATCTATATGAGTTGCTGAGTTATGTTGTGATGCCATGTTGTATCTACACATATCGTGCATGTTATGCGTATGTGTAACAACATGTATTGCTATGTCTAGGATCCGACACCTAGTTGTTTATTCTTGGTGGCCTCTCTTATGGGGAAATGTCTCCTAGTGCTTCCACTGAGCCATGGTAGCTTGCTACTACTCCGGAACACATGAGATGATCGGCATGTGTCCTTCTTTCCTCCTGTGTTTGTCCCTTCAGGGAAATGTCACACGGTGTCTTACCGGAATCCTTGTAGCTTGCTATGACTCGGTTGCACACTCTGTTGGCTGACACGTGCATTATTGGGTCATGTATGCATGTCCCTGTAAGTTAGTGCCACCTTGGGTTTATGACTAGTCATGTCGGCTCGGGTTCTTTTTCATATGGATGCTAGCTACACTATCATATACGTGTGCCAAAAGGCGCAAACGGTCCCAGGCCAGGTAAGGTGGCACCCATGGGGATACCGTGTGTGAGGCTGCAAAGTGATATGATGTGTTACATGCTAGATCGGTGTGACTTGGGATCGGGGTCCTAACAGCTTTGGTATTAGAGCCTGACTTCCTATAGGATTACCAAGCCAAACTGGTCAAAGTGGTGTCTAGAAATGCTTTAGTTATATCAGGGAATTGATTGGGGAAGGGAACGTAGGGCTCTTTTTACTCCTTTACCTCATGCCATTCTTATGTGAGTCACCCTTTTCTTTTCTATGGGGATTAAGAACTAGGCTTCTCATTCTTCTTTCACAATCACGTGTTACTAATCTGTAGACTTATAGGATTGATGGATTCAAGCCTCAGTTCACTTCCTACTACTTTCGTGTGTTCATAGCTGGCCTTAGACCCTTGATATTGTGATATTAAGTGGTTATGCCACCATTTTGCAGGATGTCTCAAATATTTTGAGCATTTACAGCTGTTACGCTATCCGATGTTTCTAATTAGTCAGATGCATTGGTAACTCCCTTCTTTCTGTTCCCGATGTTCCTTTGGGCCAGATTAAGCACACTAACTAGTGTGTTGAGGTACTCTATTGCCTCGACATATATGTTGGAACTATTATTATGACTGAGGGAGTCCTGGACTAGGGGGTGTCCGGATAGCCGAACTATCACCTTTGGCCGGACTCCTAGACTATGAAGATACAAGATTGAAGACTTCGTCCCGTGTCCGGATGGGACTTTCCTTGGCGTGGAAGGCAAGCTTGGCGATACGGATATGTAGATCTCCTACCATTGTAACCGACTACATGTAACCCTAACCCTCTTGGTGCCTATATAAACCAGAGGGTTTTAGTCCGTAGGATGAACAACAATCATACCATAGGCTAGCTTCTAGGGTTTAGCCTCTCTGATCTCGTGGTAGATCTACTCTTGTACTACCCATATCATCAATATTAATCAAGTAGGAGTAGGGTTTTACCTCCATCGAGAGGGCCCGAACCTGGCTAAAAACATCGTGTCCCTTGTCTCCTGTTACCATCCGCCTAGGCCTTGATTCGGGACCCCCTACCGAGATCCGCGGTTTGACACCGACATTGGTGCTTTCATTGAGATTTCCTCTGTGTCGTCACCATTAGGCCCGATGGCTCCTTCCATCATCAACAATGACGCGGTCTAGGGTGAGACTTTTCTCCGGGACGAGATCTTACAGATTGGCGGCTTTGCTGCGGCCAATTAAGCAGCCATCTGGAAGCAGATTAAGCTATGCCCCTGCTATCGTGTCGATTTGGAAGTTTGAACTATCGGTGACGTCGCGGAGACTTGATCTTGACGGTTCGAGCCACAACCAAGCGCGCGCCTTGTCATGATGGGCATGATCTAGCTCTGCTGCCGGACGAGTGCCACGGAGGCGCTGAAGTGTCGCTCCGACCCTTAGCTCGGAGCCAAGCTAAGCCGATCGAGGGCGGGTGGTGGACACCGCCTCGGGGCTGCTACCTCTGGCGATAGAGATGAATACCAACCTGTCCTTTGTGACTCCAAGGTGCGGACTCCTCTCCGGACTTGAACCTTCGCGCCCTTGTCGAATCCGATTAGGCGCCCGATCATGGAGTTCACGCTGCGGACATCTTCGGCCTTTTCGCCTTTGGCGACATCCACGAATCGCTAAAGTGTCTCTCTTTATCGGAGAGCCTGGCGGATTATGGTCGGGGCGGTTGGGATGCGAGCGATGAAGAAATTCAAAGCCCACCCACCACCCACCGTAGCCACTATCGATGACTTAACCGACATGCTAGAGTTGACTCCAAAGACATCGGCGGTATGGATCGACGGTATGGACGGCGATGCAGAGAGGCGACCAGAACCAGGCGCCTCTGAGGCAGCGGAAGGCCACCTCGTCATCGACATTTACATGGTGGACATCCCAAAGGATGTGAATGGCGATGGAACAACGGAGGGCGACCCCTCCAGAAACAGACCTAGCGTCGGCGTCGTGGCGCCGCTCTAAATCCGGCACAGCAAAAATGGGGATTCGGCACGGAGATAGTAACACCCGGACGGTGCGAAGACAACCCCCTCGGCAGGATTCAGCGAGGAGGATGGAGAAGCCAGCCCTCATGAGAGCGGCGAGCAGAGAGGTAGAGGATGATAATTATATGCCTCCCTCCGAAGGCGAGGCAAGCCTCGGCGACAGCAATTTAATCGTGCTCGAGGATCTGTCGAACAAGAGCGTTTTAAACGCGGGCTCATAGCCACGGCAAGCAGCCTCAAGAAAAAAGAACAACTTAGAGCGTGACCAAGACTTGCTAGCCGCCGGATGGGATGAAGTCCTTGCGTCAAGAGTATGAACTTGAACGCCCTCCAAGAGCTACCCAAGACGCGAGGCTTCTACCCGATTAGAGGAGGAAGCACCCAAACCTACATCACTAAGCGCGGCGACGCGGCCGGCCAGCCACCTCGTGGCCTTGACGAAGAGCCTCTAGGCCCTCCGCTAAAGCCGCACCCCGGCGTCGCTCAAAAAGTACAAAGCCACGGGGGAGTGCGCTAGACTTGCGAGACATTTTGGAGGACAAGGCAAGACAAACAAGATCGATCTACAGATCGCGTGGGCGCCACGATACATGATGTCAACCGTCACGCCGGATACAGCAATCCAGGTCGGGACGAACACAGTAGACAAAGCTCATTTGAGCTGCGTCGTGATATAGCCCAATATAGAGGCGCCGCACACCCATTATGCTTCACAGACGAAGTAATGGATCATCAAATCCCCGAGGGTTTCAAACCCGTAAACATTGAATCATACAACAACACAACAGATCCTGCGGTTTGGATCAAGGACTATCTCCTTCACATCCACATGGCCCACGGTGATGATCTACACGCCATCAAATACCTCCCACTCAAGCTTAAAGGACCAGCGTGGCATTGGCTTAACGACTTGCCGGCCAGAATCAATTGGTTGTTGGGAAGACACGAAGCCGCATTCCTTGATAACTTCGGGGCACTTATGTGCGACCGCAGCATCACCGATGACCTAAGCCACATAATTGAAGCGGAAGAATCGGCCGACAATTACGGACACGGTTCCTAACCAAGAAAAATCAAATCATCATTTGTCCGGATCACGAGGCCCTTGCAGCCTTCAAACACAACATCCATGACGAGTGGCTTGCCCGCACCTAGGGCGGAAAAGCGAAATCCATGGCAGCCCTCACAACACTCATGACCCGCTGCGCGGAGAGGATAAGCGGCTAGCTCGTAGTAACAACATGACCAAGAACCACGGTAATTGGATACCAAGGACACCAGCGGCGGTCGGCGTCGCAACAAGCACAAGCGCGCGCATTAATGGCGACAATCACGAGGATCTGACGGTAAATGCGGATTCGGATGCTCTAAACCGGTCAGCGGAAAAAGCCATTCAAAAGAAATACTCGGGCCCGTCAATTTGGACCGAATACTCGATCGCGTGCGGATACGGCACCCCGAAAAGCCAATAATCCACCAGCGAGGATTGTTGGGTGTTCAAGCGAGCGAGCAAGTTAATTGCGAAAACAATGACAAGGGGCTGCATAGCGATGGCGAGGAGGAGACCTGGCGCCCGAACAATAGAGAGATGAAGGGTTTGCCCCACAAGTGCGGACGGTGAACGTGGGAGCGGAAGTGTGCACTCAGGGGCGTATATGCGATGGAGCGGTCGCCCCAAAGTTCAATCCGTGGTCCTCACCCGATCACTTTTGATCGAAGGACCACCACTAGCATCCGCCATGGCGGATTCGCGCATTGGTTCTAGACCCGATCATCGGAGTTCACCTCACTAGAGTCACGATGAACGGCGGCGCACCTAAACCTGCTTTATCGGATCTGGTCGCCAAGATGGGCATAGACCCCTCAAAGTTAAACCCACAAAGGCGACCTTCAAAGGCGTCATACCAGTGTAGAGGCCAGCTATGCAGGCTCAATTACACTTGAAGTGGCCTTGGATCCCGGATAACTTCGAAGCGAGGAGTTAAACTTGACATAGTCCCGTTCAGCGGCGGCTATCATACCTTTGCTTTCAGACGAACCGCATTACAAAGTTCAATGCGGTGCCGCACTATACATACCTCAAGCTCAAGATGCAGGCCCTCGAGTCATTACGATCAGCGGAAACACCAAACACTCTCTCCGAGCGGAGGAGCATCTGCCTGACTCTCATGGCGGAAGTACAAAGCAGCCTCTTAAGGCAATTCTCGAGTCCGGCTATTAAGCGGGCGGACACGATCAAGCGCACCAGTAACCTACAACAAGACCGTCAGCGCGTCCCGAAACGCAGCGTAGTGATGCGGCTAACCCAACCCTCGAAATCGCGAGACCCGATTCTCCTGCGTGCATAACTACGCTCTGGAGATACCATGGGCATAGGGATAGGGGCACGACCATGGCATGCCGGAGGCGGCTCAACCGCACCGGGGCTCCCAATTGTGTCATTCTATTTTTCTTATTCTCGGACTCCGTTTTCGAAGCCTGTCCGGCGAAGAATTGCGAACTCACGATGCAACAGCGGGGAAGCGAGAAAAGCTCGGCAGTGTCGGTGGTCTCTATTCTGGCAGTATATACTGTTTCACGTACCATCCGCAGCCTACCTGAGAGGAACATGTTAAATAGTCCCATCCCACTTATCGCACTATTTGCATCGTTACGCTTTCATTGCATTATTTTTGAATAAACAATGCATCGCTTTTGCCTATTATTGCATTCCTTTTTATCCATATATGTTCCCTTATGACATGTTGCATCAAATGCGCTTTAGTGCGGCCAAATACACCGAGGGCTCAAGTTCCCCAAAATATGGTGTGATAAGTCCGAACACTTTCACAAGTCGGCACCGAACTTATAGCATTATATGCATCGGCTTGAATCATGTCTTGGGTCAATAGTTGGGTTTGCCGGCTCCCATGTTTTGGTACCTTCGTTCCGTTATATCGGCTAAGGTAGCTGGGAGAACCACTGCGATTGTGCCCAGTTGAGCTGGGTTGAGCACCTCGGTGGAAAAGCTAAAACAGCCGGTCATGATAGAGGCGAGGCGATATTTGTTCGAGAGGTTTTTTGAGTCCCTAATGACTTATGCCGCTTAGAAGGCCGGCTTTGTCCGGCCTAGGCGTGGATAAGCGCCCAATTGGTCTTCAGAACACTAGGGGCTTCGCCGAAATTGAAAATTATAGAATTCTATGGCTAAGTGGGAGTGTTCAAGCATTATAAGTCTGGTTGCCTCGTTCGTTGTGTTGAGCACCTCCCTCGAAGGACCCAAAAATGGGAAAAAGAGCGCTCAAGTTTATCCGAACACCCACTTTTCGTGGCATGGGGGCTGAAGCCAACGACTTGCCATCTCTCAAATTTGATAAGCGGCTGCGAGAGGTAATATTTTAAATTAACAAGCGTTGCTTAGCGCATATGAACAAAGTTTTAGCGCCTGCAGGATAACAAATCTTGAGTCTACTCAAAAATTACATCTTTGGAGCACTCACCGCCATAGTGGGCACCTATCGAGACACCCTTATAGTACATCTCGGGCGTGTGATACTTCTTGCTGGCGGTGGCGCGTCCGTCACAAGCTTCTCGGCGTCCATCTTGCCCCAGTGCACTTTAGCGCAGGCAAGAGCCCGACAGGCACCTTCAATGCAGATGGAATGCTTGATGACTTCAATCCATGGACGAGCGTCCACCAGGCTGCACTTGCCGAGACCAAAGTAGCTCGAGGCATGGCTTCTCAAGCCTGCCGAACTATGAGGCCCTTCATGGCTGTTCGGCCACCTTGTGGAGCTCGACCCATTGCTTGACTGGTCGCTCGAAGGCTGCCGGATGTCCGGCCTCGACATATTGAGACGAACACCTTCTCGTCGAGCTCCCTCCTCGGCTCGGTAGAGCAGCGGCAGACATCGGACACACTATAGGGCGAGATCTGCGAATGCTCCTCGAGCTCGGATTCGAGTAAGTAACAAGTAATTCACTTTTACATGCTTGCTTTGCATGAAGAATGCCTTACACGCCGCTATCTTCTTTATTGCCTCAATTTCTGGAGGGCTTTTGGGCTTGACCTTAGCGGCTTTAGCACTCTCAAGAGCCAAAGCGAGCTCGAGACTCTCGAGTCTTGAGTCACGCTCCAAACTCTCGTGTTTTTCCATGAGAGCCTGGAGCTCTTGCCGCACCTCCGCCACCCGCGCCTCCTGCTTCTCTCGCTTGGTGTGCTCCGCGGCCGCACTTTTTTCGGCATTGGACACCGCCTCCTTAAGGATCGCCACCTCGTTCATGGCCCCTGTAATACTCACGTTATTCCTGTCATTTTTTGCAACCAAATCCTTTCTATAAGGTATTACTTTAATAAGGTATTACTTACCTTCCTTGTTCTTGAGCTGCTTCTTGGCACGGCCAAGCTTGTTCTTGGACCGCTCGAGGCTCTCCTTCAATACATTGGCCTCCATGATCAATGCAGCCGGTCGGCGCCTTTGCATTCCCATATTGACATGCTTATGTTAGACTCCTGCGTATATATTTTAGATTCTCAGTTCGGCTTTTCTTTCCGAACACCAAAGCTGAAACATCAAGAACTCTTGTCTATCTGTTACTATTTTCACATATCTTAAATTACATACCTCAAAGCTTTGTTAGAAGGCTGATGCGAGCTTGATCAGCCCGCTCTTGGCGGACCAAACTTCTGGATCACCGCACTCATAGCGATGCGGTGCTCCTCATCGATGGGCGGCGTTAAGCGCCTCCGGCAAGTGCTCTGGTGCCTCCGGTTGGGCGGAGGCCACCGGTGCGATCTGCCGTCTTCACGAATGGCCGCCGCCGGACTTGGAACCACTGTGAGTTCGATGCGAGTCGGCACATGGCTGGACTTAGAGCCCTCTGGGGTTTTGCCCTCTTCGCGCCCGGAGTCCAGGAGGTCGCCTTGCGGCGCCTCCAGGACCACCTCCTCCTGGTTGGGCCCCTTTGGGGATTCCTCCGCGGCATCGCCTGCGTCACGGGGGGAGGAGGCGGTCGGAAGTGAAGTTCTATCCATATCCGACGAATCCAGGGAGCCGCTCGACGAAGCGGGGAGCTCGTCCTTGGGCGGGCTACATGGTTGTATTCGGCGTTAGAAGACACTCTGCGACAAAGGAAAAATAATGAGTTATTACGGAATCCGGACACTTACGATCTCTTGAGGGCTTGGCCTCGAGGGCCAATCCTCTTCGCCGTCGTCGGCGTTGGTGGAAAAGTCCGGAGGAAGGGCCCTTCCCTTCTTGGACCCTCCGGCCTCCTAAGTTGGGCAGGCCTTCCTCTTCTTCTCTCCCGCCGCTGGGTGAGAAGCCTCTTTTTCCTCCTCCCCGTCTCCGTGGGAGAGTGCGCCTGAGTCATCGGACGATGGTCCAAACAACACTGGCGCTGGGAACTCCTTGAGTTCCCATGGCCTTCTTCTTAGCCTTCTTCTCCGGCACCCGTAGGCGTCGGAGCCAGCAGCCAAATCGTCGAGGCGTCCGTGGAGTCTTCGGGTAGGGGAGCCGGACGGTTCTTAACTGGACTTCTTACGCGAGCTGTCAAAATAAGGAGTTTAGATCCGCATAGAGTAAAACTATGAAAAGCAAGTGTCCGTAAAGGGTAAAATAGCTTACCTCGCCGCTTGGCGCTGCGAGCTGAATCCGCGATCTTGATGGCGAATGCGGGACCTCGGTGCCCTTGAACAGCACCCTCGAGGCGTCTTCGTGCGTAGTGTCAAAGAGCTGCTCAAGGTCAGTCTGTCTTGGGATCAAACTCCACGGGTTGAAAGCCCGTTGTTGTACGGGAGGATCCGGCGGATGAGCATGACACGGGCTGCGTTGACAAGCTTGATCTTCTTGTTCACAAGGTTTTGGGCGCAAGTTTGGAGTCCGGTCGGCTCTTCCAAATCACCCCATGTCGAGGCCCTTACATTTCCGTGGAGGTGAGCCGTGGAGGATGCTGATGTGAATTCGGTGGCGCTGCCCATTCAGGTCTGCGGCTCGGTGATATAGAACCACCCGATTGCCACCTTTGATGGTTTCCACGAAGGGCCCTCGAGCCATGTGGCGTTGGGCATCTTGCCCACCATGGCGCCTCCGCCTCCGCATGTTGGCGCCCACTACCTTCACTTGACATTGAAGGTCTTGACCATAAGCGAAGTGGGGTTTGATGCGGAGGAAGGCCTCGCACTAGCGATAAACGCGAGATGTTGAGAATGAAATTACAGGCGGATCGTGGAAATCCAGGCCGTAGTAGAACATGAGCCCCCGGACAAAAGGGTGGAGTGGGAAGCCCAGTCCGCGGAGGAAATGGGGAAGGAACTCCACCTTCTCATGGGGCCTGGGGGTGGGGATGAGCTTCCCCTCATCTGGAAGCCGATGTGCAATGTCGTTGTGCAAGTATCCGGCTTTCCTCAACTTTTTGATGTGGCCCTCCGTGACGGAGGAGGCCATCCACTTGCCTCCCACTCCGGACATGGCTGGGGAAGGTTGAGGCGAGATGTGCGGACTTGGGCGCTGGGGCTGAGTCTTGTGAAATGGATAAACAAAGGAGGAAGAAGGCGTGGGTAAAAAGGTGGATCGTTATCCCCTTATATGAAGGCGAAACTATCGTCCCTTGCCACTGGTAAAACTCGCTTATCTCCCAAGCGCGTAATCAATGGCGGTTGGTTCTACGCCCATATTGATGAGAATCCCGAGAATAAGGGACATGATCTACTGCTTTGACAAGGCGTGCCAAGAAACCGCTTAGCTAAGCGTCTTTGAGGTGGAACAGTAAAAACAATTTGAATAAAGGCTTGGCTGTGGTGTGATGTCACACCATGAAATACGTCAGCAGATTAAATTTGTGTAAATATTATTCTCTCTACGGTGGTATGTGGAACTTATTTTGCAGAGCCGAACACTATCCTTGTGTTCACAATCTTCTATGAAGAATTCAGAGGAGGAACCCGCCTTGCAATGCCGAAGACAATATGTGCGCCAGACTCATCGTCATTGAAGCCTGGTTCAGAGGCTACTGAGGGAGTCATGGACTAGGGGGTGTCCGGATAGCCGAACTATCACCTTTGGCCGGACTCCTAGACTATGAAGATACAAGATTGAAGACTTCGTCCCGTGTCCGGATGGGACTTTCCTTGGCGTGGAAGGCAAGCTTGGCGATACGGATATGTAGATCTCCTACCATTGTAACCGACTCTGTGTAACCCTAACCCTCTTCGGTGCCTATATAAACTGGAGGGTTTTAGTCCGTAGGATGAACAACAATCATACCATAGGCTAGCTTCTAGGGTTTAGCCTCTTTGATCTCGTGGCATATCTACTCTTGTACTACCCATATAATCAATATTAATCAAGAAGGAGTAGGGTTTTACCTCCACCGAGAGGGCCCGAACCTGGGTAAAAACATCGTGTCCCTTGTCTCCTGTTACCATCCGCCTAGACGCACAGTTCGGGACCCCCTACCCGAGATCCACCAGTTTTGACACCGACAATGACCCTAGGTGTCTTAGAGAATCACCTAGTAATCCAGCCATGTTTTGTGTTCCCAGTGTGATGATTCTGGCCGTCATTCTCGAAAACATCCCATGATGCCATTTAGTTAGTAGGCATTCTATTACTGGGTTTTGAACCTGAGCTTAACTTGTCACTTCTACTGTGGTGGCTAGCTCTATTTATAGAGGCCCTGGTCCTCTTCCCAAATATTGAGCGGGAAGGGATCCAACATCGGCCATTTTGAAAGGGGACAGCTAGTACAAGCTATCCTGACTAAAGGTGGTCTTTGCCTGTCAAAGGCACTGGTGATGATGCCGTCTTGGGCTCCTCGGTGACCTCTGTCCTGCCGTCCTGCTGGTCTTTGTCTCGTTGCACCGATAAGGAAACCTTTGCCTGATGCCTCGGTACTCCGCGCCTGTGCTTGCCCCCTTTGCACCAAAGAGGAAATGAGGACACTGTGCAGGCTGGCGTTCGCCTGGTCTTGGTCGTCATGGCTTGCGCCATGGGCACCTCTGAGTACCTTGCCTTGATCTCTCCGCTTTGCTCACGAGCACTGCTGGTGAGGCCGCCCTGAGGAGGCCTTGCGTCGTCTTGTGAGGCTTCAGCCCCTCGCTTGGTCTTGAAGTGCTGGTTGATGAAGATGGACCGTCTTGGAGCCTTTGGTTGATCCTGTTGTAGGCATGAGCGAGCAAGTCTGGGACCCCGTTCCTAAACGCCGGCAGTAGCCCAGGCCCAAAGGCGTGCTCGGACTTAGCTTAGCGAAGCCAAAGGGCAAGTCTTGAGCGCCCTTGAGCCAAACAACCTCTGACCTTGGTTGCAGCGTGGCGGCCCGATTGGACGTGGGCGTCTCCGCTTCCCCCATGCTGCCTCGGCAACTACCCGATTTGATGAGTCCCTACTGCAAGCAAAAAGAGTTATCATTACCTGCGATTATGGAGGTCGACGGTTGGCCTCCCTTGGGCTATAATTACGGAGGGGCGGGAGCCCCCGTTGCCCATCTCTTCTTGCTCCGTGTGCTTCTCCTTCCTTGCTCCATCTCCATCCTCGGCACCAATGGCGCCAATCCGCAGATTCTCAGCCGAAGAGAAGGGGAAGGCTCCCCGGGAGGGACCTGATGTGCTCCCGCCGAAGAAACGGCCGGTCCCACGTCGCCGCGACGCGGTTGCGAGGCCGAAGATGACGAGGCCTTGGTGCGAGTGGCCACCCGCTGGGTTCCCGCTGCCCCTGTACCCCCGGGCCGAAGGCCCTGGAGAGGGGGACGGCGAGCGACGCCGCCCACACCACAGACGTGGTCGACGAGCTGTGGCGGCGCACGCCGTTGTTCCTGGGGTCCATGTTGCGGAGTCCTCTCGTGGGCTCGTGCTGCATGCGGCGATGCCTCTGAGCACCTGGATCCGCTTCCCTTCATTCTTCGCCACCGAGATGCCACCGAGGGGGCCCCTCGAGCTTTGGCTGCGGCACACCGACTGTGGCGCTTCGGCGACTGGAGCGGAGGTTGAAGTCGTCGCTCCGGGCAAGGTCTTCATGACCCGAGGCTGGGGCGAGGTCGCTCGGGTCTGCCGAACGGGGGGTGCCCTTGTGTTTCACTTTGAATACGATGGCGCCTCCTTGATGCTCTTCAAGGTCTTCAACGTAGAAGGCCACCGCCTAGAGTGCTGCCGCAGAGGAGGCAGTCAGGACATCGACGTGGCAGGGGCTGGGCCTGCTATTCGCTTCCCCTCCGGCTCCTCCGGCAGCAGCAGTGACGCTTGGGAGTCCAGCGACTCTCTCGAGCTCTTTGTAACTCTGGAGACGAGCGACGACAGCTACGTGCCCCCGAGTTCGCGCCGTGCTTGGAGCAAGGCGGCTGCATCAGGCTGTTGCCACAGCTGATCTGGATGGGGTTTGCGCCGGCCTCCCGTGGCCCACTGTTGATGATGGCGTCGGCCATGGAATCGTGGGTAGTTAGAACCCCTTAGGAATCTTGTCTTTTGGTCCCTGCGAGGAATCGAGAAAACACCCCGTGGGGGCATGTAAAGGGTCTGCACTGCCTTTTGATGATGTGATCCTTATTATGAAACTGGGTGAATGCTTGTCCTGTCTCAGCTCAGCTCCCTCTTTCTAACCTCGCGACGACTTAGCGCTCTCTGTTGTGGTCCGATCGAGGCGAGCTTGACCATTCTTTGGTATGCCGGTCGCGATGCCGTGGTCAAGGCAGAGTGTTGGGGAGCGTAGTAATTTCAAAAATTCCTCGCACACGCAAGATCATGGTGATGGCATAGCAACGAGAGGAGAGTGTATGTCCACGTACCCTCGTGACCGTGAAAGCGGAAGCATTAGCACTGCGCGGTTGATGTAGTCGTCGTCTTCACGATCCGACCGATCCAAGCACCCGAGCGTCACGGGGCCTCCGAGTTCGACACGTTCACTCGATGACTATCTCCGGCCTCCGATCCAGTAGAGCTCCGGAGATGAGTTCCGTCGAGACGACGGCATGGTGGCGATGATGATGTTCTATCGGCGCGAGGCCGCCTAAACTCATGACGATATGATCGAGCTGGAATATGGTGGAGGGGGCACCGCTGCGGCTAAGGCGATCCGTAGATCAACTTGTGTGTCTTTGAGGTGCCCCCGCCCCGTATATAAAGGAGCTAGGAGGAGGAGGCGGCCAGGAGGCGCGCCAGGGGAGTCCTACTCCCACCGGGAGTAGGACTCCTTCTTTCAAGTAGGAGTAGGAGAAGGGAAAGAGGAGGAAGAGGAGGAAAGGGGGGCCGCCCCCTTCCCTTGTCCTATTCGGACTAGGAGGGGACGGGCGCGACCCCTCTGGCTCCTTCCCTCTTCTCCCTCGTGGCCCATGTAGGCCCAATAACCCCCGGGGTTCAGTAACCTCCGTTACTCGGTAAAATGCCGATTTCACGGAACCATTCCGATGTCAAACATAGGCTTCCAATATATCAATCTTTATGTCTCGACCATTTCGAGACTCCTCGTCATGTCAAGTGATCACATCAGGGACTCACGAACAAACTTCGGTACATCAAAACTTATAAACTCATAATAAAACTGTCATCATAACGTTAAGCGTGCGGACCCTACGGGTTCGAGAACTATGTAGACATGACCTAGAACCATTCTCTGTCAATAACCAACAGCGGGACCTGGATGCCCATATTGGTTCCTACATATTCTACGAAGATCTTTATCGGTCAAACCGCATAAATCATACGTTGTTCCCTTTGTCATCGGTATGTAACTTGCCCAAGATTTGATCGTCGGTATCCAATACCTAGTTCAATCTCATTACCGGCAAGTATCTTTACTCGTTCTGTAATACATCATCTCATAACTAACTCATTAGTTACAATGCTTACAAGGCTTAGGTGATGAGTATTACCGAGAGGGCCCAGAGATACCTCTCCGACAATCAGAGTGACAAAACCTAATCTTGATTTATGCCAACCCAACATGTACCTTCGGAAACACCTGTAGAGCACCTTTATAATCACCCGGTTACGTTGTGACGTTTGGTGGCACACAAAGTGTTCTTCAGATGGCAGGAGTTGCACAATCTCATAGTTGCGGGAACTTTGTATAAGTCATGAAGAAAGCAATAGCAATATACTAAACGATCAAGTGCTAGGCTAACGGAATGGGTCATGTCAATCTCATCATTCTCCTAATGATGTGATCCCATTAATCAAATGACAACACATGTCTATGGTTAGGAAACATAACCATCTTTGATTAATGAGCTAGTCTAGTAGAGGCATACTAGTGACTATATGTTTGTCTATGTATTCACACATGTATCAGTTTCCGGTTAATACAATTCTAGCATGAATAATAAACATTTATCATGATATGAGGAAATAAATAATAACTTTATTATTGCCTCTAGGGCATATTTCCTTCAAGGAGGTGAGCTGCCTGAGGTCCAGTAAGATCCCCTGATGCGCGATGCTCAGGAGGTCCCCTTTAGCGCACAAGCAGCCGCCAAGAGGCGGGAAAGGAAGGCAACGTTGCCTTCACAGGGCTGCATCGAGTGAAGATTTTGCGCTGTATCGATTAGCTGATCCATGCGTGAAACTTATCTTGAGAATATGGAGTCGTTCCTTCGCGTTGCGTTGAACTTGTACGTCAGCAGCTGTGACGTAGCTAGGTTAGGCACTCGCGAGCTTTCCCACTCTTCCCCACACTCTCCTTTGTGCTCTATGTCCTCAGGTCCCGGCCCTCGAGCAAGCTCAGCCGCCGCTGGTATGCCAGGTCGCGATGCTGTGGACAAGGCCAGGCGGTGAGGGCTGGAGAGCCGATGAAAGCTCTGAGTCGCGATGCTCGAGGCCCCCTTTAAGCAGCATCAAGCGGGAGAGAGAGAGAGAGAGAGAGAGAGAGAGAGAGCTCGTGGTGCCACCCGCTTTAGACATCAGGAGGTTCCTGCAAGATAACATGAGAGAAGCACGGGTTGCCATTATGATTGCCGGCCAGCCATTGGTTGCCCCAAGAGAGTGGTGAGGGCACTGAGGGCCTGGTGAGGTGGCACATGCGGGGCTGCCGCGGGCCAGAGCTCGACCACTTAGATTTGTCTATGTTGTAGGGACGGACCCATGCGCCCGTGCCAGCGCGAACAGCTCTAGGGGTAGATGTCAATCGAGCAGGCGATAATCACAGGTAGGTTAAGCATGAAAAGCAAATCAGCTTAGGCAAATGCAGGAGGGATACATACCATTGGGTCAGGCCCGAGCGGCTTGGGGATGATGCAGCCCGAGGGGCGCCCCCAGCAGGGTAAACTAAAGACTTAAGCAAAAGGGATACTTGCCGCGGGGACGGACCCATGCGGCCTAGGAATGATGCGGCCCTGAGGGCGCTCCCAGCTAAAATGAACTTGAAAGACGTCACCTGGCACCATTGAAGAGGGGGTGTTGGAGTAGCTGAAGACACGCGGTGAAGAAGCCGAACCTCATGAGCCACTGGAGCCCTGAGCCTCGGGAGGCTCAGGGGATCCAGGCGGCTCCTCAAGGACCATCTCCATCTCCGCCAGGACCACATGGTGCCTAGTCTCTTGAGCTGCCAGAATGCTCTGCAGGTGACGCTGGAAGGTGGCACCCGCGTTCGGCAGGCTGAAAGGCATCGAGCGTGGCTGTGGCGGACCCTCATAGCGTCCCTGCGTGAAGGCGGGCGCTCACGAGATGCGGCTCGGTTGAGCCCTGGGACATTGATGCAGATGCACAACCCACCATCCTCGCCTGGATGGGGAGCTATGCCAGGCAAACGACGATCGCCGCGTATGACTCTTGCTTCTTGAAGCTCCTGAGTGGCCTTGGTGATGAACTCCTGAGGGTTGGGCTTTCCCTGCCCGGTGCCTTCCTGAGGGAAACGTGCTACGAAGCACGCCTCCAAGCGATGCCCAATTGCCTCCCTCGTGATTTTGGCAAATTCTGAGGCCCTCCAAAAGAGAGCCCCCGAGCCTTGCCTGAGGAGGGCGCCAGGCATGCCTTCCTATGCGATGGAAGGAGGCGCCCCTTGCACGGGCGCGGATCCTGATGCGGCACCTGCTGAGATGCCAACCTCCTGAGGCCTTGAGCTGGGCGATGTCTTCTTCTTCTTGGGGACTGCCTTAGGAGGGTTCTCGCCCTTGCTGTCCGGGTCCTCGATTGATGCAGCTTGGAAGGCGCGCTCGAGGGAGCACACCGCATCTCTTTCCTCGCAGGGGACCGTGATGATTCTGTCGCTTCCTGGCATCTTGAGGATGTTATAGCCGTGGTGGATCACTGCCATGAACTTGGCCAGGGCTGGATACCCGAGGATAGCATTGTATGGCAGGAGGATGTGGGCGACGTCGAAGTCGATGAGCTCCATGTGGTAGTTGTTGTGCTGTCCGAAGGTGACAGGGAGGAGCACCTGCCCTATCGGGGTGGTGGAGCCGTCAGTAACTCCTGAGAAAGGCTTGGTAGGCTGAAGTTGATCATATGGCACTTGAAGGTTGTTGAACGTCTCAATGGACAGAACGTTGAGCCCCGCACCACCATCGATGAGGTCTGGTGACTTGCCGTTCTTGATGGTAGGGAACAAAGCATCGGTGGGGCCTTGATAGCCGCACTTGAGTTGATCGCTAGCTAAGGTGATGGCGCACTTGGGCCACTGGTAGCGTGGCCGCAAGCTTGGGAGGACTGCATTCACCTCATGGCGAACTGCTTGAAGATCTTGTTGAGAGGTGGGGCTGAGCTCGGCCAAGATGCAAGTGATAGCACATGGCTCCTGGAAGCCCCCAGCCCCCTCGTCCTGGTGGTGGTCGTCGGTCCTTCTTGGCGGTGGCGGCAGAGGAGGAAGACCTGCGTTACCCTGCGGGCGATCCTCACGAGGTTGATCCCTCCAGGCTCCCTCGCGAGGCTGGTCCTACTAGCGATCCTCGCGAGGTCGGTCACGCCACTCCTGGCGAGGGCCTCAGTCCTCCACCTCGTCCTCCTCCTCGGCCGTAGCCCCGGTCGTTGCGCTCGGGGCATCGACCTAAGTGTCCTTCTCGAACAACCCTGAGCTCTTGGCACTCGTTGGTGTTGTGGGTGTGGAGGTTGTGGTAGGCGCAAAACGGTCAGTTTCCCTTGGACGACTCCGGCTGGTCCCTACCATGCTTCGTGTCTGGCTCTGCTGCGAGTGCGGCTGCTCCTTTGCGCTTCACGTCCTTGGCCTTGGCTTTCTTCTCTTCTAGGTCAGCAGCTGGAAGCTCGAGGAGGGAGAGGCGTCCCTCCTCAGCCCTTGCACACTTGGTCGCTAGGTTGACCAACTCCAGAGATGTGCGCAGTTCCTCGTGGATGGCGAGCTCCTCCTTCATCTTGACATCGCGGACGCCATCAGAGAACACTGAGATGATGGCCTCATCCGTCACCTTGGGGATCTTGAGGCGGGCGCTGTATGTATTTTTGCAGGGTCTCTCTAGGCTGCTGCTTGATGCGGCGCAGGTCACCCGCGGCTGGAGGGTGGTCGCGAGTGCCCTGGGAGTTGGCGATGAAGCGGTTATGCATCTCGTCCCAGGAGGAGATCGAGCCGGGAGGCAGGTTCAGGAGCCAGGTGCGGGAACCATCCTTGAGCGCCATGGGAAACCAGTTTGCCATTACCTTTTCATCTCTGTTAGCTGCCTCGATGCCCAGCTCGTAGAGTTGCAGGAACTCCACGGGGTCGGCAGTACCGTCGTAGCGAGGAGGCAGGTCCGGCTTGAAATTGCCCGGCCAGGCGACGCTGCACAGCTCGGTGGTGAAGGCACGGCAACCTGCCGTGGCCATCAGAGCCCTTTGCTGACGCGGGGCTTGCTCCTGGTGGTACCCACACACCACCGCCAGGGGCAGCATGGGGTCTTGGCGCACTGGTGCAGGGACGTGGTCTTGTCGTGCTGGAGCAGGGAGCACGTGAGCGCCTTCTTGAGGTCGACGGATTACTTGGCAGCTTCTTTCTTGTCGCGCGGGCGCTCGATGCGGTGGGTCACATCCAGGGGCCACGCGCCTTGGAGCCAAGGCGCCGTCTTGGGGGAGAGGTAGTGGAGGCGCTCCATCAGCCGCGTCGCCCATGCATGACGGAGGGCGAGGCAGCGAGAGGGACGGTGCGGGAGAGCCCCCTGCGGCGCTGACGAGCTCGGTGATGCGAGCGAGCAATTCTTCATAGAGGTCGTCGACGGGGCAGTAGTGCAAGAGCTCACGTGCCAGGAGAAACACGGCCTACACGTCCATGGGGGCACAATGACCATGAGACCATGAACCAGCTGGGGTCAGTGACGGAGTGGTGGTGCGTCCTTCTCGCCGCACCGAGGGGTGGAGCGAAGATGCTTGCTGCTTGTTTCCCGCCGGGCCGGTGACGGCGTTGGTGGTAGGCGATGGAGAACAACGAGGAGGCCCGCTGACGGGAGCCGTCTGGACGACGCGGGCGGCGAGAGCAGCCGGGCGCTCATGTGAGCTCGGTGGCGTCGCCATGGATCTGTGAAGCAATGGGACCGCAGTCGGCGGAAGAAGTTCAGCACACCCATACTGGCGCGCAAATGTCGGATATCGGGTTCCGGCAAAACCCTTAAGGTTCGAACTCTGGGGTGCACACAAAGATCTCTCCCTACCAAAACACGCCCTCAGCCTCGCCGCAATCCCTAAGCTAGATCGATGAACAACACAACAGACACAAGGTTTATACTGGTTCGGGCCACCATTGTGGTGAAATACCCTACTCCAGTGTGTGCTGTGGTGGATTGCCTCTTGGGCTGATGATGAACAGTACAAGGGAAGAACAACCTCATGAGGAGAGGTGTTCTTGGGCTGGTGGTGTGTAGATGAGCATAACTTGTCGCTTCTACTATGGTGGCTAGCTCTATTTATAGAGGCCCTGGTCCTCTTCCCAAATATTGAGCGGGAAGGGATCCAACATCGGCCATTTTGGAAGGGGACAGCTAGTACAAGCTATCCTGACTAAAGGTGGTCTTCGCCTGTCAAAGGCACTGGTGATGATGCTGTCTTGGGCTCCATGGTGACCTCCATCCTGCCGTGCTGCTGGTCTTGGTCTTGTTGCACCGATAAGGAAACCTTGGCCTGATGCCTCGGTACTCCGCGCCTGCGCTTGCCCCCTTTGCACCAAAGAGGAAACGAGGACCTTTGCAGTGGCGCCCGCCTGGTCTTGATCGTCATGGCTTGCGTCATGGGAGCCTCGCGAGGTACCCCTTGCCTTGATCTCTCCGCCTCCTCGTGAGCCTGCCTGGTGAGGCCGCCCCTGAGGAGGCCTTGCGCCATCCACCCCACGAGGCTTGGCCCCTCGCGAGGGTCCCGAGTGCTTGGTTGATGAAGACGGGCCGTACTGGGCCACTGGTTGAGCCACGCTGCAGGCCGCAGGCAGGCAAGTCTGGGGACCCCCGATCCCAGAACACCGACAGCTGCTTATGGCAAAAGTTCTTGAACCAAACGATCACAATAAGAGTGCCCTTGATGAGTTCTCCATTATATTTGTGACTCTGCCAGTCCTACCTCTCTACATGGGTTATTTGGAAGAAACCTGTTGAACTTGGTTCAACACACTAATCTATGCATCCACAACTCAGAAAGTTATATGCTCCTTGAGTTGTCCATTTTCAGTTGTATTCCAACCATCATCTATCAGTTGACAGCCAAGAGTATGTGTGCATTTGTGTTCATTGATGCCTATTACTCTTGTGGTCCGTCAAGCCGTTCTATTTCATAATGACTAGGAAAAACAATCTGCAGTACCTCATCCATTTCTAGGATTGGGTCAAAGTAGTTGTATTCCACAAATCAAAATGCCAAACCAGCTTTTGTTCTATTCTACCTTGGAGTGCTATCCTCTTTATGTCAGGAATATCATAGGAATTGCACAACCTCTTATGAATCTTGCTATAGTGATCCTTCTCACCATAATTATTCATTCCTCGGTTACCGTGTTATTGTAACCGGAATGCCGACAGATGAATCGTGATGTGTGAAATCAATACTCCTAGCAACTCTATTGCCTGGCAGTTAAGGGACAATAATCTCATTCTTAATGTGCTGGTTACTGAACCATATCATCCTTAGATTGATCGTGCTACCTAGTCCATAATTCATGGTGCACTCTTTGATTAAAGAGTTAGGATTGTGTCAATCCCTTGTTTATTTGATCACATCATCTTTCCTCGATGGCAAGATTGTTCTCGAGCTTAGTAACATATCAGTGGTTCATGATTTTCTGAATATTTTCTTGGGAGTATTACCAGGTTGTTCCCTGACCGTTATATTGAGTTTGTGATCAAGTTGGTTTTCCATAAGCCACTCTTTCTCCAAGAATCTGTGTTGGATACCTTGAGCTAGTTGGTTAAGCTAAACAACAACTTGGAGAGTTGGAAGATAAAAGCTTGCCTGACTTAGTTCTTTCCAGAGGATATCTTTTGTGTGTGTGTGTGTTTGTGTTGAAGAAAGATGATATCCTCATCGATTGATCCTCGTGATCAGTTGTCGGACCTATTGTCTTTTTCAATATTTCGTTTGAGTATGGCTATCGCCAAATCAAAACAAAACCAACGGTTCTCCTAATGATATCTTACTCGTGGTTGTTCCTCGAGCGTGCACCATTATATCTTTTGGTCTGACCAATGCTATCGCCTTGTTCACATAATTATGGAATTCTATTTATATGGAAATCCCAGTGACTTGTTGTTGAGCCCATCAGCAACATTTTATCTGCACCATGACTCATGTTGAACATTAAGCTAGTGTTGGAAACTTGTGTAAGAATTTCCTTCATGTCCCGTTCATGAAGGATATGTTGGATGAAAGAAGTGACTTCCTCTAATTCATGTGCATTTGATGCAAGTTGCCACCGTGAATTGGAGAAAGTTTATTTTTCCTTCCTTGGAATCATCCCAACTTAGTCACGCATGTGCAAAGTGCTCTATGGTTTGATAGGTTGGCCGCCTCCATTCTATATGTGCTTCCTAGCACACCAAACCACTGATTGATTTGTTCTAGGAGAAGAAGTTCCTTCTTAAGATCCGTACTTATGCAAGGACTTCGATATCCTCTATGATGGTTCCCCACCTAAACTCGGTAGTGTTTTGTTGTAAGACTACTATGTGGTCATGCTTGTTTGGGACAGCGTGTTCACATGTGTGTAGCAGAACCAGCTCATGTTTTGGAGCTTACTACCATAGTCCATTTTCCGAGAATCTCGCAAGGTTATCTCGTTGATTTGTGTTGCAAGTTTTCTTTTTCAGACACGTTGAGTCTGAAATATCCTGTTACTAACCAGATCTAAATCTCAAGCGGATATGATGGTTGGAACATTCCCAACATTTGCATTTTGTTCCCACCTGGCACCGCCATTGTGTCAATTTCCCATGGGCTGCACTTCTCAGCAATTGTTGTCCAGGATCATCTTCAAAAGTGGACTTACCATGGTTCCCATCCATTTCTGATGATAAGCAAAAGTCATCCATTGTGTTGTCTTCAACAAGGTAGACATCATCCATTCTAGTCTGGGTATGCCATTCCTTTGAACTCCACCAAACGATTGTTGGTGAATTGCCTTAGGCTGGTATAAAGAGTTTCGATGATCTATGTATCAAAAGTAATTCTTTTTGCCACTTAAGGGAATAGTTCTACGAGTCACCTTCCCTAAGGTGCTCTGTTATCACTACAGAAAAAAGACACATCCGTGACATTTTGGGCCGAATGATTTTTTCTGTCATGCTTATGACACTTCTATGACAATAATTATGACAAAACCTGGTATCATCATAGATGTGGCGGTCTCCTACTTCTATGACAAAAATTCATGACAGAAAATGGGTTTTACGTCCTGGGCAGGCCGGAGATGCACCTGCATGACATTCTATGGGTCGTCCATGACGGAAAAAATCCTGGTAGAAGTGAGGGCGAGGAAAATTTTGGGGAGTTCCCGGTTATGGTGGGTGGTCGGGTTCGAACGATGCACAGAGGTTTACGCATTTCTCTCGTATACACATACGCGCGTGTGTGCGAGGCGCGCGTTGCACTCTAATTGAACCCGAGCGAGGCATTTGGCTCTAACTGAACCCGAGCGATTGCACTAGGTACATTACTGAACCCCAATCGATCCCTTGCTGTTAACTGAACCCGAGTGATTCCTTCACTACTGCTGCTGAATGAAGCCGATTGAAGCTGCCTCTTGATGAATAGTTCCCGGTGGGGGTTGGATGAACAGTTCCCGATGGGGATTGGATGAACAGGATCCCGTGGTAGTACAGGTTGTTGCTGCTGGATGAACAGGACCCCGATCAAGGAGGTGGGGGTGGATGAACAGTAGCCGGTGGAGGGACCCCGTGGAGGGCTGGTTGAACAGGACCCCGTGGAGGGCTGGTTGAACAGTAGCTGGTGGAGGTTGGATGAACAGGACTCCATGGAGGGCTGGATGAAGAGTAGTCGGTGGAGGCTGGATGAACAGAACCCCGTGGATGAACAGTAGCTGGTGGAGGCTGGAGAAAGTCGACGGTGGATGAACAGTAGCAGGTGGAGGCTGGAGGAAGTCGACGGTGGATGAACTATCCCATGGAGTCCCGTTTTGCGGTATGCCAGACCGCTCCTGATGAACAGGACCCCGTTTCGACCGTAGGCGCTCGAACACAAGTTTGTTTCCTCCATTTTGCGGTACGCCACACCCCTCCCGATCAACATGACCCCGTTTCGACCGTACGCGGTCGAACACAAGTATGTTTCCTCTGTTTTGCGATACGCCAAACCCTTCCCGATGAATAGGACCCCATTTTGATCGTACACGGTTGAGCAGAAGGCCGTTTCCTCCGTTCTGCGGTATGCCATACCTAGTTTTGGTTGTTCTGTCCAAGCCAGTTGGCTCCCGATGAACACGGCGTATTCCGTTGCCTCCCGATGAACACGACGCATTATGTTGCCTCCCCATGAACCCGACGTAGTTTCTCCGTTCCGACCCAGCTGGTTGGCTTCAGATGAACAGGGCGCAGTTGCTACCGTCCGTGGTATCTCCATGTACACGAGCCGTGGACTATGTATACATGAGTACGCGTTCGATACCCCGCTCGTATGTACGTACGTGGCCGTATTTTTTGGCATCTGGCTGTACGTACGTGTACACGGTTTGGGCTGGACTACCTGGACTACTGCCGCTCCTTACTCGGCCACGGTCCATCATGATAGACAGACCGATCGACCGGTATGTACACAGAAAACGCTACGTATGCTTCAACCGATTGGGTCCCAGCTGTCAGGGAGGATAAGGACGCACTTCCTTGCGTCCGAAGATATAGCTTGTGGGTCCCGGCTGTTATGGGGAAGAACCATTTTTTGCCCATAATAAGGACACACATCCTTGCGTGCAAAGGTGTAGCTGGTGGGTCCCAGCTGTCAGGGGAAGAAAATATTATTTTTAGGGTAAAAAGGATGTAGTTGCATGCATGTGTCCATGGGCATGGTGTGTCCCCACTATCAACCTCTCCACATACAGTCATCTTTCGATGACTCTTGTTTGTTGACCACGTTGACCACATCGTGCAGAGTGCACCAAGCCGGTGGACGATGGTGAGGCCCCAAACTAGAACACTCCGGAGATGGGGAAGACGCGACAGTGGAGTCGCAGACAGGGAGTAGTGGGAAAGTTGACTGGTTTGGGTGTGGGGTGGGCCTACACTCGACAGAGAATAACAGGAGGTGCGGAGGAGTGGAGGGATGGCCTGGCCATCGGTGGGGTAGTGTTTCATTGCGAGGCGCGCAAAACAGCGCCATTGGATGCCGGAGGCTAGAGCAGGCAGTCCCGACAGCGCTGGGGGAAGAAGACGAGAGATTCAAGAAGAATGTCAGCCGTTGGATGTAAATCCAATGCCTTGCTTAGGCTTCGACCTTTGTATTTTTATCTTTTGCAAAAGTTCTTAGGCTTCGACCTACTGTCCCACATGTCATCTAGTCCATTTGTTTTTTCGTCCCTTTGGTGGGCTGGGTGAAACAACAATGTAGCGTTTATGCAACCCGTTTATATATTATGGTTGATTTTAACGCCCATTTGCATTTTTCCCGAAATCCGCTGACTTGCTGGGCTGAGTGAAAATATCATGTTGGGTTGGACGGAGAAATGTTATAAACATAAACACATGATTGCATGTCTATTACTGCATTAGTCAGTAAAATCTTTGCAAGATTATGTACGCAATCACCAGGAGTTAACTTGCCAAGTTATATATAAACAATTATTATTATTATTATTTTGTAAGAACTTTCAATTTGCGAAATAAAATATCATTTTAATTTGATGAGTTAATAGGACATGGGGTATTATTATTTTTTAGGCTAGACGTGGGACAGTTGGGTGGGTTCTAGGAAAAGTAATGGGAGACAACTCAGATTACATCGAAAAAGAAAGTGGGAGAAAATTCAGATATAGGATTAATGAAAACGAAAAATAAAGGAAGTGGGAAGGTCTATAAAATGGTTGGACGAACGACAAGTTTAATGGAACCTTATGTTGTTTCTATTATATATATGTAATAAAATAAGATATAAATATAAATATATACTATTATAAAAGGGAAAACATAGGTTCAATTTTGCATTCTTATAGAAAAATAGAAGTGAGTTGTGCATCGTCTTGAAAAAACAAACATAACTTGGTTGCTGATGTTATGGACAAGCTAGGCTGGGAGGCCCAGAGGCCGCTTGATACCTACTAGATCCAAAAAAATGAAACATGCCGTGGGTTGCGCATGTTAAACAACAAAACCTAGGCCATGGACCTGGTGGGCCCGGGACTGTCAGCCTCTCGACGAAGAGTCGTCTCCCGATTTCTCTTGTTTTGCTGACCATGTAGGGAACAACAGACGGCGGCACCATGATGAGAGCACTAAGGCGGAGGACGATGTCAAGACCTTGGACCAAACGAACCAGAGCGGGGGAAGATGCAGGTGGAGGGGAGTATGAGGGTTGACTTGTTTGGGTGTAGGGTGGGCCGATGGAGCTGCCGCGACCGGACAATGTGTGGGAGTAAAGGGATGGCCTGGCCAACGCCATACGCTATGATGGGTCATTGAGGCATGCGCGGCAGGGCCGCCAGCCGATGTATAGGAAGAGGACGAAAGATTGAACAAAATAAAGAAATACAAATGGATAGGTGGTTGGTCCCAGATGTTTTTGGAAGAGACCTGCTAGGTCCACCTGATAAGGGGAATATGTTGGGAGGAAGGAGATTCAAAGCACGGCAGCCCAATGAACTAGTTACTTACATAAGCAAATAGCCAATAAAAAAGCAAACAGGTTAATGGGTTCTTGGACGAAATATTTCGGACAATACAGATAATTACGACACATAGGCTAATGCATGAAACACTTAGATGATAAAGGTGCTTAAACAGATAAAGTACATCATCTAGACCTTCCTAGCATGCTTGATCATGATGTTGCGGCTATCCTTGTACTCGTCGATTATGGGAAGCAGACACGCCCTCATGTCCAAAATTCACCTATACATGTCGTAGCATGCATATGCATTCTTGGCCGCATAGGTTATGTAGGCTAGATTCAGAGGTACCTCCCACGTGTTTAGGTCCTTGGTATCGTTGTCCTCTTTCATGTTGGCATAGCAGGGGTCGATGATGGTCTCGACAAGGTCAACCACGGAGTCCTTCTCCTGCCCGTTGCTGATGATCTTGTATTGCTTCTGGATGTCGACAAGCTTGTTGCACTAGATGGCCGAATCGTCGCGTCCTTCCTTCTCTCCAACATAGCGAAGGTGTAGTTGGCACTGCCGATGAAACGGGCGAATGCTCCAGAACCTCTAATGGAACTACAACAGTGGTAGACGAGAACCTCATCCCGCATGCATACCTGGGCGACGGCGATCCGCTGGTCCCTGTCAGGAGACGAATGGATGGGCACAAGGTCTAGTATTGCGACCTTGTGCTTTCTCTTCCTGTAGGTACTACTTGAACTCGGCGAGGCAGAGCTTCACTGAGTCCGGATCATTGGTGTACATCACACTCAACTTGGTGCAGCCATGGGACTGAACGGCAAACTCAAAGGTGAACTCCTTGTTGAAGTCCATATCCAGCAGGCTCACCCCTCGGATCGCCATTGGAGTCTCTTCAAGTGAACGAGTGAGTAGGTGGTGGCAGCAGTTTGTTTTTCGGCTCTTGGGGAACTGGATTCAATAGTAAACTGAGTGTGTATAGGCGACAACAGTTACTACCCCTCCCTCACCCGCTGCACGTCCGGTAGAACATGCACCCTCGGCGCATTCGAACGCCTCCATTACGAAACCTATTTCGGCCATATGTTGGTTCACGAGCGGGTCTGTATTGGTACTGTATTAACAAGCAATGCATTGGCTCATTCTATCAGTGCCACGGGATCAACATGCACAACAATTAGAATTATTATTCCCAGGACACACACGACTAGCAACATTTGCCGCCCTTTCACACAGACAATACTACCAAGTTTGAACTGTTTGTTATGATTGATGTCCTCTGCATCATCATGCCATGTTTCCCAACTTGCAAGATTTAGAACCAACAAATAAGATTCAAATAATAAGTACAACAAAGATGCCTACACATCTCATTGATTCCCAGCTTGCAAGATTCAGAACCGACCCATTAGAGCCTTTTCATAAAGTGAATATCGGGATTAAATCCATCTTGGCTAGCCATGCCATACAACCCAAGAAGGTGGCGAATGCTCTTGAGCATCACAACATCTGTAATTGAGTCTTCCTGTTTACACAGATAAGAAAGAGCATGATTGCTATAATAGTGCCACTAGTTGAAGCAAACTTTATTTCCAAAACGAGAAAAGATTGCAATAGATTAGCTTTATTTAAAAAATACAATGTTAGCACAGTATGACAAAGCACCATGTTGATAAAGGACAGTACTGACCAGTGTGAGGGGCCCTATGTCGCCACGACTTGATGTGGTGAAGCTGCAATTCCAGTTGGATGATCCAATTCATGCGACTTTTTTTGCAGTTCACCTGAAATGAAGCAAAGATTGCATCATTCAGCAAGCAAGAAGTAGTTGCTCTCATGAGCTGGCAGGTTCTTCTTTAGTAGTTGCACTAAAATTGAGCAACATTAAGGTTGGTTGTCCTGCTCATGTATAAGGATGGTAATGGGTCGGGTTTGGATCGGGTTGAACAACATCAAATCCATATCCATATCCATTCAGACAGTCTTTGCCCGCCCATGAAAAAATCCATGGATGAAAAATTATGTCCATGTCCAAACCCGATGGATATCCCTACCCACTAGGTGTCCATTGGGTCCTCTCAAGACATACAAATAATACATATCAAATTGTTAACATAAGGAGATAAGCTCTTCCATTCTTCACCTAGTGGCAAGCTAAGCATCACTTATAGTAAATCAAAGTCCACTAACAACCTACTATCATTTAGTTTTTTTATTGAAGATGAGAATGATGAGGAGATAAAAATAAGGGAAGGGGGCGCTGGAGTACGTTACGGTGGGGATTGAATGTCAACTAATAAAAGTTATGACGGGGATTGCCCAATTTCTTTTGCATGCTTTAGATAACAAAGTGTTATATTGTAGTGGAACATGTGACATTGGGGTAGGGATAGAAGATTTTTTTCCATTAAGTAATACTATCAGGTCGGGTTTCGGTATACCCATGGGTACAAGATTATATCCATGCCCTATCCATGAGTAATCGGGTCGGGTTTGGGCATCCCCCATGGGCACAAAAGCATATCCAAACCATATCCATTCGGGTCGGATATCCATGGGTATCCATGTCCATGGGTAAGATTGCCATCCTTACTCATGTAAGGTGAAACTATGATTTGCTTATCCTTTAGTGTAGTTCCACTAATATAAAGTGCCATTGTGGTGACAGTGATGACTCGTCGTGCAAAGGCTAATAAAATGTTGCACGGGATTACCAACAGAATTTGACGGAGATTTTGGAAACTCCAATCACCATTTTGTGCAGTTCCACCAAAATTGAGAGATGTTGCCCACGTGACATTTTAGTTGAACTGAACAAGACACTCATTCCAAAAAAAAGTGTTTTGTGCAGTTCACCAAAAGGCCACAATAGCAACAAGGTGAAATCGATATCGCTATCTGCACAAAGAGATAGAAAGAAAATAGTTCCTGGTCAATAACAAGATACGAAACATACACGGAATGAAAATAAGCATCTTGATTATGTTCATGGTAATCACACAAGGACAATAGAAATTTTAAAACGCCAGCAATGCTTCATGTTACCGGAAGCATTACGTTAAACAATGTGTCAGTGTACATAAGAATGGGCCCTTCTGTACCCCTTACTTGTGCACGGGCAGTCGTAGCCACACCTGCGGCAAGGCTTGGTGGGGCAGTAGAAGGTAAGATACAAGACTACCAAGACAACATTCAAGCTAGTGAATAAAGAGGAGAAGACAAGCTAGACCTCCCCTGGCAACACCCTTGCCGGGGTGGCCTACGTAGTCCCGGCGAGAGCCTCGCCGGAGGGGCTTGCGAAGCACCAGCAAGGGCACCACCCTTGAAGCTGAGAGCTCTGGCACCATCAACAACGTCAAGGCCAAGACTCAGGGGCGCGTGCGTAGTAGCATGCAGATCTTTGTGAAGACTGGTGGCCTGCAGGTCTACATGGAGACCAGAAGACAAAGACCCCCGGCAAGGCCCTTGCCGGCGACGACTGCGAGGCCCCGGCAAGACCCATGCCGGGGACAATTGCGGGGCCACGGCCGGGCCCGTACCCTACAAGGTTTCACCACCTCACGGCCGTTCCAGCACGGCGACCAGCCTGCCAACTAGGAAAGCACCTGTGTGGTGGCATGCAGATCTTCGTGAAGATCCTGCCATCGCGCCAGTGCAGCGGCCAGTTAGTCAGCTTGGCGCTGCATGCCTCGCCAGCCTAGAAGCATGTCAAGGCAGGGTGAGGCGGCGACGGACGGGACGGGTTCTATTACCGTCCCCGATAAAGTTGGAGGGCACGTAAGCAGCGCATTTAATGTGTTTGTCCTACAACGTCAGCGATAAGCTTGTACACTCTAGCTACTTTACACCTCCTGTGTGCCACTGTGGTGACTCCTTTGACATATAAAACGAGGCCCGAGGCGTACTGGAGAAGGATTCAAAGTTTTTGGACTGTGCATGCATAGAAACTAGTATAAGAACTCAAGAACACTAAATATACACCCAAAGCAGGACTAGGGTTTTACGCTCCTCAGAGGCCCGAACCTGGGTAAAAATCCCTTATGCTAATCACCAGACCTGCTCTTTGTGCAATCCTCTCCCTACCAACCGTAGAAGGGATCCTCGTGATCCCATAGGTGTTGTTTCCCCAACATCTTTGGCACGCTAGGTAGGGGGACATGTTGTGCAAATCTGATCCGTTAGTTAGTACGTCAATCTCTTCATCACCATGGCTCCGAAGAAGAATACGATCATAGCGATCAGTTCGTCTAGAGCCGGTCTGCCCGTGCCAGCGTGAACGGGTGACAGGGCAGACGCTGGTGGCGAAGGGGATCAAGACAATCCACATCATTCTGGTACCAAGAACCAGGCGAGCGGCATGTTCTGCAGCTGCTACAATGATCCGTGCGCCACCGCATCCAAGGATGGAGCCGTGCTGCCCACAGGCGGCGCGGGGACCTCCAAGGGTAGGAAGACGACCCCACCAACGCACGCACCGCAGTACTCCCAGGTCGTGCACGACGAGCAGCGTTGCAACGTTGGTGACCCCGGCGTCGTCGCGGCAAGAGCCCTCAGCGTCATTCTCAAGATGCGCAGCGCCGACATGCATGCCAAGATGTTGGCGAAAAGGGCGCGTGACCGTTGAACCGTGATGGAGCTCCTTCTAATGTAGTTAGAAGTTCGAGCACCTCCCGTTCCTCGCGTTTGTCGCTGCCACCCACGCAAGCAGAAGCATTGGCACAAGCACAGCTACTCCTAGACTGTCCTCCTGTTATGGAGAAGCAAGAAGAGTGGAGGGTTGCTATCCAAAGGCCCTTATCGGGTAATACAAGTCACCAAGCTTGGTGCCGTCTGCCCGGAGACCGAAGATGGTGTTCCAGTGAGTAACTCCTGGAATATCAAACACCTTCTCAAGTATTACCCATAAGGCGCGGTTGCTGGGACCCCGACAACCACCTTTTTTGTACTAGCCTTGCCGTCAAGGCATGTAACCCTATGTACAAAGCCAGGTGCAGACCCTGTGCACAGTTGAATAATTGCCTATATGTATAGTTCTTGTAGATTTCCATGTTCATATACATACTGTCCGAGATTTTGTACTAACTTTTCTAGCAAATACTGATGAACCGCCAAGGTTCCATGTTCCTATTTTCTATTCTTTCTTTTTTTCAAAGGACAGAAGATTCCCTCGCATACAGGTTTGCCAGGGAGGATAGAGAGGATGGGCACCAACAAGCGCCGTCCAAAGCAGCATCTTGTAGAAAAGAACGCAACAGCGAAAAGCTAAGTCACGTCAAACTTTGAGTGATTTTCTTTAAATATAAGGTTATTTTTCTCAGAGGATTTTATTTTGTATGGAAAACCTGCATGTGAAGGAATCCTGCCACAATTAGTAGCGCCCTTGATCTGTTTCGAGTCCGCTCAGCGGTTCAAGTGGCTGCACTAGGAGCAGCAAGGTGTCTTGCCGGCAGCGACACCACCAGTAGGCTGCTAAGGATCCTTTACACAATGCGTTCGCGACAAGGGTGCATGCACCAGAAAGCCTATCCAAATGGGCGTAGGGTGTAGTACATACAAAAATAGATCAAGCAGGAAGATAGCATGCATTCAGTTCAAAACATAGCAAGTTGTATTACATAGATGGTTGCCACGTTTCTAACTTAAGATGAAATCGTCTTGGGCATGAATTTGCAGTGGCAATAAAGAGTAGAGTGCCTAATCTCGGCACTGGCCTTCCAACCTCTTGACTCCGTTAACGCAGCTGATGATGGGCTCGACAAGTTCTTCAAGCGCCTTGCGGTCTGCGTCCTCTGGCAAGCTCTCAAGTGCCTGGGTGAAGTCGACGCCGGGATTCCAGTGTGACACCTTGGTGAGCACCTTAAGGAGGGCGCCCCGGCAAACCTTCCGGGCCTCATTGGCCAGATGGGTCGCCCGGTTGGAGTGGTAGGGCGTTGAGGACGCGCTCACAGAACAGGGTTAGTTTGGCGCTTTGGCTCACATTCTCTTCCCGGGAGAACCTGAAGCTTGGCATCCCCATGACAGACACCGGCGTGGTGAGCCTCTCCGCAAAACCAATGAGGCGCGCGGTCCAGACCTTCATGCCATCCACAAAGTCGTTGTGGGTGGCAGCAGCACTCCGCAGCAGCAGTTTCTCATCCTCGAGGTCCTTGGCCAGGGCCTTTTCACGGGTCGTGCTTTATGAAAGCGTCTCCTCCAAGGTGGTCAGCTTCAGCTTCAGATCAGCAATGGAGTCGTTGGCCTCGGAGAGCAGTTTGGTCTTGTCGGATATGGCGACCTGCAGCTATGACAAGGTGTTGAGGGTCTTGTCCTCATTGCTCTTTAGCGTAGAGACCTCTTTCCTACGCTCCTCCAGCTCCAGCTCCAATTTCTCCACATTGCCGGCCAGCCCATTCTTTGTGGCCTCCACGGCCTCAACACTGTCGACGGCCTCCTTTAGCTTGCCGGCATGGTCCAGGGCCAAAGCATTGATTGAGTTTTTGTGCTCCTGCTTCAGCTTAGCTTTTCGATCTCTTCGTCCTTGCCGCGGAGCTTGTCGGCAAGTCCCTCTTCGCGGGTGACAAGGTCTTCTTCTTGGGCGTCAAGTGATGACCCACAAGTATAGGGGATCAATTGTAGCTCTTTTCAATAAGAGTGTCGAACCCAACGAGGAGCAGAAGGAAATGACAAGTAGTTTTTAGTAAGGTAATGTCTGCAAGTGCTAAAAAAGTAAGTAGCGAGTAGTTTGATAGCAAGATAATTTGTAACAAGCAAATAACGATAGTAAAGATAAGTCTGTATCAAGTTAGCCCAATCCTTTTTAGACAAAGGACAGACCAAAATGGTCACTTATAACAAGCAAAGCGTTCTTGAGGGTACACGGGAATTTCATCTAGTTACTTTTGTCATGTTGGTTTGATTTGTGTTCGCTATTTTGATAATTTGATATGTGGGTGGACCGGTGCTTAGGACCTGTTCTTACTTGAACAAACCTCCTACTTATGATTAACCCTCCCGCAAGCATCCACAACTACGAGAAAAGTATTAAGAATAAATTCTAACCATAACATTAAACTCTAGGATCCAATCGGTCCCTTACGAAATAGTGCATAAACTGGGGTTTAAGTTTCTGTCACTCTCGCATCCCACCAACTATTTACTACTCCACAATGTATTCCCTTAGGCCCAAATATGGTGAAGTGTCATGTAGTCGACGTTCACATGACACCACTAAGGGAATCACAACATACATACTATCAAAATATCAAACACATATCAAATTCTCATGATTACTTGCAACATGATTTCTCCCATGACCTCAAGAACAAAAGTAACTATTCACAAATAATCGACATGCTCATGATCAGAGGGGTATTAAATATCATAATGGATCTGAACATATAATCTTCCGCCAAATAAACCATATAGTAATCAACTACAAGATGTAATGAACACTACTTGTCACCCCCTAGCACCAATCTGTAGTTTGAGTAACAAGATTGAATACAACTGATGAACTAGGGTTTGAGATGAGATGGTGCTGGTGAATATGTTGATGGAGATTTCCCTCCCCAAGATGGGAGAGTTGTTGGTGATGATGATGACTATGATTTCCCCCTCCAGGAGAGAAGTTCCCTCGGCAGAATCGCTCCGCCGAAGGGCAAAAGTGCTCCTACCCAAGTTACACCTCGAGGCGATGGCGCTTCGTCCCGAATGTACCCCCCCTATTTTTCCTAGGTTAAAATGACTTGTATACCAGAAGATGGACACCGGAGGTGGGCCGAGGAGGGCACAACCCACCAGGGCGCACCTAGGCTCCCTGGTGCGCCCAGGTGGGTTGTGCCTACCTGGTGGGCCCCCTCTGGTAGTTATTTGCTCCAACAATCCTTAAATATTCCATAAAAGTTCTCCGTAAAGGCTCAGCTTGTTTGGAGTTGTGCAGAATAGGTAACCTGACATAGCTTTTTCAGGTCCAGATTTCCAATTGCCAGAATTCTCCCTCTTGGTGTGTACCTTGCAAATTATGAGAGAGAAGGCATTAGAATTACTCCAAAAAGCATTATTATGGATGAAAACATTATAAATAACAGTGAGAAAACATGATCAAAATGGACGTATCAACTCCCCCAAGCTTAGACCTCGCTTGTCCTCAAGTGAAAACCAAAATCAAAAAACATGTCCACATGCTTTGAGAAAGAGGTGTCGATAAAAACAAAAATACGGACATAGAAGCATCATGTGGATTATTATAAAAGCAAAAAAAATTGAACATAGGACTTTTATCATTGAACTTGCATCATATACTTCCCATGAATAAGTAACAGTCCATCACATAATCGAAGTATAAAGCAAAAACTCTATTAGAAACCAACAAACTATGTTCTCAGTCAACTTTGCAACTACAATTCATCATCTTTTCAGGAAGAGTCACATGTCGGAGCCTTTAAGCAAGTCCACATACTCAACCATCACATAGTCTTCTATGATTGCTAACACTCACCTCGTACACATGAGCAAAACATTTCAACCAGACACCTAGAAAGATAGGGGCTAATAGTTTCGCCTCCCAACATACTCACCTCAAGGGTGATGTCAACAATAATAAATCATGCTATCTATTTTCAATTGGACATATGTGCCTAGATCTTTCCTCACCCAATGATGCTTGCCAAAAGAGAAAAATAAAAAGGAATAGAAGGAAAACTTTGACTCTTTGCATAAAAGTAAATACATAAAAGTAAAAGATAGGACCTTCGCAGAGGGAAGCAGAGGTTGACATGCGCTTATTTGTTTGCATGCTCAATCCCTTAGTGCAATAGAACGTCATGTTGTATTGCCCCTTAAGATGACAACCTTTATTATGCAGTCTGTCGCTTTTATTCTTTGTCATCCAAATTCGTACAATGCTCAATTTTCTCTTACACTAAATGATCTCACATATTTAGAAGCAATTTTTATTGCCTTTTTGCACCGATGACAACTTACTTGAGGGATCTTGCTCAATCCATAGGTAGGTATGGTGGACACTTGAAAAAGATTTGGGTTTAAGGGTTTTGGATGCACAAGTAGTATCTCTACTTGGTGTGGAATTTTTGGCTAGCCAAGATAGGGGGCAAGCATCACATGTTAAAGGATCTATGACAATATGACTTCTATATGAATATAAATATACATAAATCATTAAGTTGTCTTCCTTGTCCAACGTCAACCATTTTGGCATATAATATTTTGATGAGGCTCACAATCACAAAAGATACCTAGGATAGTATATTTATATGTGAATCTTCTCTTCCCTTATTAATTTTTTCATGAGTTGCATCATTGACTAATGCTCTGTTTGTCAATCTCTAATAAAATTTCCTACTTATACTTTTCCTTATGTGGTGCTATCACCTACCATAGGATTAGTACATGATCTTATTGATTTATTTCCTTTCTTCTATTTGTTTATTTATTTTCTTCCTTCCTTATTTCTTTTCTTTATTTGCAACATGAAAGTAAAGAAAGCAAAACTCAGACTAACTTTATTATATAACTTGCACACGATTATGAGGATAGATCACTAAGCAGACTCTCAAATAAGAAAGGATCGAACTAACTTTATTTCATCTAAAGCAAAAAGATCGAACTAAGATAAGTAAAAGCAAAAAGATAGTGGGATGATACGATACAGGGGCAGCTCCCCCAAGCTTGGCGGAAGCCAAGGGGACTGCCCATACCCAATACTCAGTTTTCCTTTGGTGGAGAAGAAGCTTCTTCCTCCTCCTCTCGATCTTCATCAGCCAAGCATCTTCTTCCATGTTGTTGGAGGAGCAGGAAGACGTAATGCATGGCTTGATAAATCTGACCAGGAATAGCAAGAAAAGGGAACAGAGGGTTTCTTTGCGATACGGTGGTTAACAGGTTCGGGAAGTATATATAGAATTTTTCTCTTGCAGGACAAGTATACAGAAGAAAAACAGAGTCCGGAAGGTGCCCCAGGTGGGCACAACCCACCTGGGCGCGCCAGGCATGCCTGGCGCGCCCGGGTGTCTTATGCCGCCAGGGGACGTCTCCTGGAGTTTCTTTATTTCCAAAATTCCAAAATATTCCAAAACTAGCAAAAAAATTGGATTTTTCGGAGACTCTTTACTTACCATATCACGTACCTCCTTATTTTGAAGATTCTGGGGTGTTCCGGAAGGACTATTTTATGTGTTCTTCCGGTGTCAAAGTTTGGATAATATTACTTTCAACATTGATAGGCGTACTTGAGATATAATGCTTTATTCGTTGCTCGTTGACAACCTTCGGGTTAGTGCCTTCGAAATTATTTATTTTGATGGCTCTAGACCGGTAAACGTCCTCGATGACATATGGGCCTTCCCATTTCGAGAGGAGCTTTCCTGCAAAAAATCTAAAACGAGAGTTGTACAAAAGAACATATTCTCCGACTTTGAACTCAAGCTTTTGGATTCTTTTGTCATGCCATCTTTTAATTTCTCTTTGAATAATTTTGCATTTTCATAAGCCTGGGTTCTCCATTCATCTAGAGAGGTAATATCAAATAACCTCTTTTCGCCGGCAAGTTTGAAATCACAGTTGAGTTCTTTAACTGCCCAGTATGCTTTATGTTCCAACTCAAGAGGCAAATGACAAGCTTTTCCATAAACCATTTTATAAGGAGACATACCCATAGGATTTTTATATGCTGTTCTATAAGCCCAAAGTGCATCATCTAATTTCTTAGACCAATTCTTCCTGGACCTATTGACAGTCTTTTGCAAAATTAATTTTATTTCTCTATTGCAAAGTTCAACTTGACCACTAGACTGAGGATGATATGGTGATGCAATTCTATGGTTAACATCATACTTGGCAAGCATTTATGAAAAGCACCATGAATAAAGTGTGAACCCCCATCAGTCATTAAATATCTAGGGACTCCAAACCTTGGGAAAATAACTTCATTAAGCATTTTAATAGAGGTGTTGTGATCAGCACTACTAGTTGGAATAGCTTCTACCCATTTAGTAACATAATCAACAGCAACCAAAATATGTGTATACCCATTAGAGGAAGGAAAAGGTCCCATGTAATCAAATCCCCAAACATCAAATGGTTCAACAGCAAGTGAGTAATTCATAGGCATTTCTTGATGCTTACCAATATTACCTATTCTTTGGCATTCATCACAAGATGAGACAAACTTACGGGCATCCTTGAAGAGAGTAGGCCAATAAAATCCAGATTGCAATACCTTGTGAGCAGTTCTATCTCCAGCATGATGCCCTCCATAAGCCTCAGAGTGACATTTCCGTAGGATTTGTCCCTGTTCATGCTTAGGTACACAACATCTAATATTACCATCTACTCCTTCTTTATAAAGATGTGGGTCATCCCAAAAGTAATGTCTTAAATCGTAGAAGAATTTTTTCTTTTGTTGATATGTAAAGATAGGAGGTAAATTTTTAGTAACAATGTAATTAGCATAATCAGCATACCAAGGAGTACTATTACCAACATTTATTGCAGGTAACTTCTCATCAGGAAAACTATCATCAATAGGTAGTGGGTCATCACGCACATTTTCAAGCCTAGACAAGTTATCTGCTACGAGGTTCTCAGCTCCTTTTCTATCAATAATATGTAAATCTAATTATTGTAACAAGTGAACCCAACGAATAAGTCTAGGTTTGGCATCTTTCTTTTCTATAAGACATTTAATAGCAGCATGGTCTGTGTGAATAGTTACTTTGGAATCAACAATATAAGGTCTAAATTTATCACAAGCAAACACCACTGCTAAAAATTATTTTTCAATAGTAGCATAATTTCTTTGAGCACTGTCTAGAGTTTTACTAGCATAATGAATAACATTCAATTTCTTATCAACTATTTGTCCTAGAACAACCAACAACATAATCACTAGCATCACACATAATTTCAAAAGGCAAGTTCCAATCAGGTGGTTGAACAATAGGTGCAGAAATTAAGGTTTTCTTGAGTGTTTCAAAGGCTTCTAAACAATCATCATCAAAAACAAAAGGAACATCCTTTTGCAAAAGACTAGTGAGAGGCCTAGAAATTTTAGAGAAGTCTTTAATAAATGTCCTATAGAAACCAGCATGATCTAGGAAACTACAAACACCTTTGATGTCCTTAGGACATGGCATTTTCTCAATTGCATCGACCTTAGCTTGGTCCACTTCAATACCTTTTTCAGAAATTTTATGACCCAAGACAGTGCCCTCATTAACCATAAAGTGGCACTTCTCCCAATTCAAGACATGATTGGTTGGTTCACATCTCTGCAAAACTCCCTCAAGATTGCTTAAACAATCATCAAAGAACTTCCCATAAACAGAAAAGTGATCCATGAAAACCTCAACAATCTTTTCACAAAAGTCAGAGAATAAAGCAGTCATACATCTTTGAAAGGTAGTAGGTGCATTACATAAACCGAACGGATTTTTAATTCTATGCCCCCGGTTTCTTAGTTTTCCTCACTTTTCCCCATTCACGAATTTTGTGTCCTTTTTGAGGAAATTTTCAGGGGGGAAGAGTTAGGAAAATGTGAAAGCAAAAACCCGAGACATGGGAAAAGTGAGGAAAAAGTTAATGAATGGGGAAAAGTGAGGAAAAAGTTAACGAATGGGGGAAAAGTCAGCACAACTAAGAAACTGGGGGCATAGAATTAAAACTCCCTAAACCGAAAGGCATACGTCTATAAGAAAAATGTTCCAAAAGGAAAAGTAAAAGTGGTCTTTTCTTGATCAGATTGTAAATATTTGTGAAAAGCTAGAGTATCCATCAAGGAAGCAAAAATGGGTATGCTTAGATAGTCTTTCTAAAATTTTATCAATAAAAGGCAGAGGGTAATGATCTTTTCTAGTAGCTTTATTTAATTTTCTATAATCAATTACCATTCTATAGCCCATGAAAATTCTTTGTGGAATAAGCTCATTCTTATCATTAGGAACAACAGTAATACCTCCCTTCTTAGGGACACGATGAACAGGACTTACCCATCTACTATCAGCTACAAGATAGATTATACTTACTTCTAGAAGTTTTAATATTTCTGTTCTTACAACTTCTTTCATTTTCGGATTTAACCGACGTTGGTGATCAACAACGGGTTTAGCATCAGGTTCCATATTAATCTTGTGCTGACATAGAGTGGGACAAATGCCCTTTAAATCATCAAGAGTATATCCTATAGCAGCTCGGTGCTTCCTTAGAACTTTCAATAATCTTTCATCTTCATGTTCTGGAAGGTTAGCACTGATAATAACAGGATATATCTTCTTTTCATGAAGATAAGCATATTTCAAACTGTCTGGTAATTGTTTTAATTCAAACATAGGGTCACCCTTAGGTGGAGGAGGACCTCCAAGAGTTTCAATAGGCAAATTGTGTTTAAGCAGAGGACGTTGTTCAAAGAAGATCTTATCTATTTCATTTCTTTCATGCATATGTAAATCATTCTCATGGTCTAGCAAGTATTGCTCTAAAGGATTAGTAGGCGGCACAACAATAGAAGAATGACCAATTAATTCATCCTTACTAGGCAATTCTTTTTCATGATGATTTCTACTAAAAATGGAAAAATTAAACTCATGAGACTCATCACCAAAGCTAACACCCACAATTTGTTTCTTGCAATCCATCTTAGCATTGACGGTGTTTAAGAAAGGTCTACCAAATATAATGGGACAAAATTTATCTTGTGGGGTGGTAAGAACAATAAAATCAGTAGGGTATTTTGTCTTCCCACACAAGCCTTCAACATCTCTAAGAATCCCAATTGGTGATATAGTATCTCTATTAGCAAGTTTAATAGTAACATCTATGTCTTCCTTTTTAGCAGGTGCTATTTCATCTCTAATTTCTTCATATAAGGAGTGGGGAATAGCACTCACACTAGCACCCATGTCACATAAACCATGATAACAGTGATGTCCTACTATAATTGAACTAACAGGCATGCCAACAACAGGTCTATGTTTATCTTTTCCATCAGGTTTACCAATTCTAGCAGCTTCTTCACAGAAGTAAATAACATGCCCATCCATATCTTCTTCCAAGAGATCTTTAACCATAGCAATGCTAGGTTCTACTTTAATTTTTTTTCATCCGGTTTAGGTGTTCTAACATAGCTTTTGTTAACCACAGTTGAAACTTTAGCATGTTCTTTTATCCTAACAAGGAAAGGTGGTTTCTCATTATAAGCAGAAGGAACAACTGGATCAACATTATAAATTATGGTTTCTTCTTTAACTAATACTGGTTCTTTAAATTCATTTTTAATAGGTAGGTGATATTTAACCCACTTCTCTTTAGGAAGTTCAACATGAGTAGCAAATGATTGACAAAAGGAGGCTACTATCTCAGAGTCAAGTCCATATCTAGTGCTAAACTTTTGAAAAGCATCAGTATCCATAAAAGATTTAACACAATCATACTTAAGATTTATACCCAACTCTTTACCTTCATCAAGTTCCCAATCTTCAGAGTTGCATTTAATTCTTTCCAAAAGATCCCACTGGAATTCAATAGTTTTCTTCATAAAAGAACCAACACAAGAACTATCCAACATGGTTTGATCATTACGAGAAAGTCGAGCATAAAAATTCTGAATAATAATTTCTCTTGAGAGCTAATGATTGGGGCATGAATATAACATCGACTTAAGCCTCCCCCAAGATAGAGCGATACTTTCTCCTTCACGAGGCCAAAAATTATATATATAATTCCAGTCACGATGAACTAGATGCATGGGATAATTTTTTTGATGGAACTCCAATTTCAAGTGATTCCAATTCCATGATCCAATATCATCGCATAGCCTATACCTTGCCAATGCTTTTCCCTTCAAAGATAAAGGGAAAACATGTTTCATCACTTCATCCCTGGGTAAACCTGCAAGCTTAAACAATTCTCAAATTTGTTCCACATGTATCAAGTGCATATTAGGATGTGCAGTTCCATCTCCTGCATTAGGATTAGCTAGCAGTTGTTCTATCATACTCGAAGGGATTTCATATTAAATATTTTTAGTAGGTGCAGTAGGTTGAGGGGTAACTAATTGTGGTTCCGGACAAGGTGAAGATACCCCGAACAAACCCCTCAAAGGATTTTTTTTCATAGTAACAAGTGACAATAAATTTCAGCACACTATATAAATGTTTCCTTACCGAATTCCATTTACCAAAGGCGCTTCACTCCCCGGCAACGACGCCAGAAAATAGCCTTGATGACCCACAAGTATAGGGGATCAATTGTAGCTCTTTTCGATAAATAAGAGTGTTGAACCCAACGAGGAGCAGAAGGAAGTGACAAGTAGTTTTTAGTAAGGTAATGTCTGCAAGTGCTGAAACTGTAAGTAGCAAGTAGTTTGATAACAAGATAATTTGTAACGAGCAAGAAACGATTGTAACAATAAGTATGTAGCAAGATAGAACAATCATTTTTAGACAAAGGACGGGCCAAAACGGTCTCTTGTAACAAGCAAAGCGTTCTTGAGGGTACACGGGAATTTCATCTAGTTACTTTCGTCATGTTGGTTTGATTTGTGTTCGCTATTTTGATAATTTGATATGTGGGTGGACCGGTGCTTAGGTCCTGTTCTTACTTGAACAAACCTCCTACTTATGATTAACCCTCCCACAAGCATCCGCAACTACGAGAAAAGTATTAAGAATAAATTCTAACCATAGCATTAAACTCTAGGATCCAATCGGTCCCTTCCGGAATAGTGCATAAACTGGGGTTTAAGTTTCTGTCACTCTCGCAACCCACCATCTATTTACTACTCCACAATGCATTCCCTTAGGCCCAAATATGGTGAAGTGTCATGTAGTCGACGTTCACATGACAGCACTAAGGGGATCACAACATACATACTGTCAAAATATCGAACACATATGAAATTCACATGATTACTTGCAACATGATTTCTCCCGTGACCTCAAGAACAAAAGTAACTACTCACAAATAATCAACATGCTCATGATCAGAGGGATATTAAATAGCATAATGGATCTGAATATATAATCTTCCACCAAATAAACCATATAGTAATCAACTACAAGATGTAATCAACACTATTAGTCACCCCCTAGCACCAATCTATAGTTTCGTAACAAGATTGAATGCAAGAGATGAACTAGGGTTTGATATGAGATGGTGCTAGTGAAGATGTTGATGGAGATTTCCCTCCCCAAGATGGGAGAGTTGTTGGTGATGATGATGACTATGATTTCCCCCTCTAGGAGAGAAGTTCCCTCGGCAGAATCGCTCCACCGGAGGGCAAAAGTGCTCCTGCCCAAGTTCCGCCTCGAGGCGGCAGTGCTTCGTCCCGAATGTCCTCCCCCTATTTTTTCTAGGTCAAAATGACTTGTATACCAGAAGATGGGAATTGGAGGTGGACCGAGGAGGGCACAACCCACCAGGGCATGCCTGGGCTCCCTAGCGCGCCTAGGTGGGTTGTGCCCACCTAGTGGGCCGCCTCTGGTAGTTATTTGCTCCAATATTCCTTAAATATTCCATAAAAATTCTCCGTGAAGGCTCAGCTTGTTTGGAGTTGTGCAGAATAGGTAGCCTGACATAGCTTTTTCAGGTCCAGATTTCCAGCTACCAGAATTCTCCCTCTTGGTGTGTGCCTTGCAAATTATGAGAGAAAACGCATTAGAATTATTCCAAAAAGCATTATTATGGATAAAAACATTATAAATAACAGTGAGTAAACATGATGCAAAATGGACGTATCATCAAGCAGGACGCGACGTTGTCTCTGGTCAGCTTCATCCTTGGCGGCCTGCACAGTAGCCACCTCTTGGGCCTTCTTGATGTCAGCCTACTTCAGGAGGAGCTCGTGCTAGCACTCGCTCAACTGATCCTAGGAGGCCTTCTGATCTTGCTGGGCCTCGGCAAACCAAGTCTGCATCTGAGCGACACGCTCCTGGAAATCTGCTTCCGCCTTGTCCACGGCCACCATCCTGGAGTCTGCTTTCTCCCTGCAAGCGTGATAAAGCGCCTGAAGCTTCTGGAAATTGGTGCTCATGGCTTGGAGGAGCCGGTCTACTTTTGGAGCTGCTACTGCTGGCGCTCGGCTCATCAACAACCTAGAGCCCGGCAGTGGCAAGGATTTCTTCATCAAAAGCCTCCCCTTTGGTTGGCGCTCCGGTGCTCACTGTTCCTATGATGCTGACGAACAGGTCATCGCCCACCTTTAGGTATTTGCTCGAGGTGGGGGCTTTAGAGGTTGATAGTTGATCATCAACCACCCTCTTACTGGCAGCAGAAGGCTCCGGGGCCGGTGCAGCACTAGGCACTCCTGAGGCAGAATTGCCATCAGTGCGGTCATCAGATTCCTTGCTGGCCTCCCCGGCAGACCCCTTGGCAGCCTCTTCGTGCACGTCCTTAGCGGCCTCATCGATGGCAACCTTGGCGGCCTCAACGGTGGCATCCTTGGTGGTCTTCTCAATGATGGCATCGACGTCCGTCTAGACTGTCGACAGGGGATCTGAAGGCCGAAAGGGAAAGTGAGGCGAAACCAAAGTCAAAACGCAGAAAAGCAAAAAAGGAAAAAAGAAAGAAAATCGCATGGCAAAGACAGCAAGAGACAAGAGGCAGGCGGCTTACCTGTGACAAGGTGAGGAGGAGTGGTTCCCGCATTGCCGGGACAGAGCCACCGACACCTGTGCTTACCGCCTCTTTCTCAATCCACGTGGGCTCGATGGTGGATGCCTTTGCCGGGGACCCTCCCCTGGGTGGCGTGGTCGATGGGGGCGGCGTGTCAGGGGTGGCCCTCAGTGGCTCCTCCTATTGCCTCTCTCCTCCTGCGAACCCGGCAAGGTTAGCACTGAATATGCACACTCTGCCGCCCGCCAGCGGGAAATATGTAACGAACTCACACTGGGGGCTATATTGGGGGCTGCGCTGAGGGCTGGCGTCCGGGCTGATTGTGATGGTCACCGGCACACGTGAAGTGCTTGCCGAGGGCTCGTCGCCCTTTGAAGACTTGGCCCTCTTCGCCATCCTCTGGGCCAGCGTCTCCGTATCACTGCGAAGACAAGATCAAGTTAGAATAAAACAATGGAGAAACAGGGGATGAATAAAGAGGCAAGATGCTTACTCATCTTCCCCTTCTGGCCTCCTCTTCCTATTTGGGCTAAAGGACGTGAGGTCGTAATTGGCCGTCAGGATGGTGTCCGCGAAGGGAGGAGGAGGAGATGGGGTCCTGAGCCACTTGGTCGAGGAGAAGGCGGCGACCGCAGTTTTCTTTGTTGCCGAGGAGGAGGCAGCGGTCGCAACTTTCTTCGCTGTCGCGGCTTCCTTCGCTGCTGCCGCAACCGCGCCCTCGTGTGATGCATAGGTTGCGCCTAGACCTCTTGCTGCTGCGCGGCCCTGCCGGCTGCTTCCTTGCCGGATCTCTTAACTGGCTCGCCAGAGATGGCCCACTGTGGGACACTTTTCTTCTTTGGGGCTGAAGGCTCGTCCGCATCAGTTGCCTCCTCGGCCGACTCCTTAGCCGCCTCGTCAGCAGGGGGAACCCCGGCGCCCGCGCCACTGTGCTCCCCGACAAACTCCTTCCACCCGACAAACTCCTTCTCCTCATCGGCCTCGTCCTCCACGGTGCTAACGTTGTCGGCCTCCTCAGCAAATGCTGCCTCCTCCGCCCTGTTGGTGATGTATGCCACCTCTTCTTTGGTGGTGGGGCGGATGAGCTGCGGCTCGTTGCGGATGAACTTCTCCGACAAGTTGTCGAGGAATTCCTGCACCAGCACCGCTTCTGGCTCGTCCCAGGTCGAGTCCAGGCCATGGGCGTTGAACACCGGCATCATGGCGATGATGGAGGTCAGGGAAAAATTGTTGCTCAAGGGGAGCACCCCCGTCGGCAACCTGAATGGGTTGTCGGCCTTGCCAGCCTTATCAGCCTTGCTGGCCTTGTCGACCTTGAGCTGAAATAGATTCTGGCAGAGGGACGCGTGCTGCATTACCGTAAAATTGTAGTTCAGGCCGGGTTGAAGCCTCATGATGTTTGCCGCATTCCTGAAGTCCTAAGCCGACCTCCCCTTGTTGTGCAGATGAGCGATGCGGCGGTAGAGGATGTCGGCCCCAACCATCTCGAGCGTAAGCCTGACTGATTTGAGGCGATGGATTCTGGTGGTGGCGACCATGAGCTTCTTATCGTTGACGTCGAACTCGCCCCAATGCTTGTCGCGGACCGGCGGCTTCTGACGGACCTGTCAGAATGGTTGCAGATCCTCCTCCATGATCCAGCACCACCGGTACCACCATTCGTCCCACTTCTCCTTCTGGGCCCCCTTCGGGTACGTGATCTTGCTCAAGGCCCTTGGAATCCAAGTGATGCAACCAGTGATGGCGTCTCCTGGCTGGAGGCGAGGGACGAAATAATGGCGGAAGAGCGCCATGTTGGGGACCACCCCAGCAAAGTCCTTGCAAAGGTGGGCGAAGAGGGCCATGCACGCCACAGTGTTCGGCATGAAATCCAGAAGGTGGAAGCCGAAGGTGTGCATGATGTCGTTGAAGAAATCTAAGAATGGGGGGCAGAGCCCGTAGTAGAAGTAATCCATGAAGAATGGATATTTATCTGGACCGGGTTTGGCGAAGGGAGCGGGGATGATGCGCGTGGCGGGATGCCCCGACTTCTCTCTCCCCCATAGGCACCGAAATCGATCCCTGAGCGTGAGCGTGTTGGTCATCGAGGTGAAGATGGCGTGCTTCTTCTGCAGCTTCACCAGTTCGCTCTCCGGCACCTCCTTCCCCTTGGTGGACTTGGCCACTCCCATGCCCTTGCTCGTCTTGGGCACCATGACGGCTGAGAGGGGGCGAAGGGTCAAGAGCAATGAGAGTGTGATGGCGAGCAGAGGCGAGGGCTCTAGTTTGGGCTCGAGGACGAAGAAGGGAGCGGTGGTTCCTAGATTTGGAAAGTCAAGAAGGGTAAATGAGCAGCGCCCCTGCGGATTCCTCTTTCTATGGGGGAAGGTATGGGACGCCTCTTTACTATTCAATGTGAGGCATCACAGGCGTGCTGCGACCGTTCCATGCACGACCCCCACGTCACGCACTCAATGCAGACCGTGGGGAAGCACAACTCACGAGAAGATTACAACAGTTAATCCCTGCCACGCGTGCCCGCGCACTGTTTTGGGCCTGGCCCAACGACGCTTCACGCTTATGTGTGGCCCAGGCCCGGGGGCTCCTGTCGGTGTACATAAGTATGGGCCCTTCTGTACCCCTTACTTGTGCACGGGCAGTCATAGCCACACCTGCGGCAAGGCTTGGTGGGGAAGTAGAAGGTAAGATACAAGACTACCAAGGCAGCATTCAAGCCAGTGAATAAAGAGCAGAAGACAAGCGTGTTGCCGGGGCGGCCTACGTAGCCCCTACGAGAGCCTTGCCGGGGGGGCTTGCGAAGCACTAGCAAGGCCACCACCCTTGAAGCTGAGAGCTTTGGCACCATCGACAACGTCAAGGCCAAGACTCAGGCGCGCGTGCATAGTAGCATGCAGATCTTTGTGAAGACTGGTGGCCTGCAGGTCTACGTGGAGACCAGAAGACAAAGACCCCCGGCAAGGCCCTTCCAAGGGACGACTGCGAGGCCCCGACAAGACCCTTGCCGGAGATAATTGCGGGGCCATGGTTGGGCCCGCACCCGACAAGGTTTCACCACCTCACGGCTGTTCCAGCACGGCGACCAGCCTGCCAACTAGACAAGCACATGCGTGGTGGCATGCAGATCTTCGTGAAGATCCTGCCACTGCGCCAGTGCAGCGACCAGCTAGTGAGCTTGGAGCTGCATGCCTCGTCAGCCTGGACGCGTGTCAAGGCAGGGTGAGGCAGCGACGGACGGCGCGGGTTCTATTACTGTCCCCAATAAAGTTGGAAGGCACGTAGCAGCTTTACACCTCTTGTGTGCCACTATGGTGACCCCTTTGACATATAAAAGGAGGCCCGATGCGTACTTGAGAAGGATTCAGACTTTTTGGACTGGGCATGCATAACAGCTAGTCTAAGAACTCAAGAACACTAAATATACACCCAAAGCAGGACTAGGGTTTTACGCTCCTCAGCGGCCCAAACCTGGGTAAAAATCCCTCGTGCTGATCACCAGACTTGCTCTTTGTTCAATCCTCTCCCTACCAACCATAGAAGGGATCCTCGTGATCCCATAGGTGTCGTTTCCCCGACACAATGACATTCGTCAAATATGGGATTACTTTAATGGTGGCATTGCTTGTGTACCAGATACAGTAGATCAACAGCAGCTAAAGAGTTGGTTTAAGGGCATGGGACCATGGGGACACCAGGACAGTCAGCAGTGTAAAGAAGCAACTTACCAATCAAACTGGGGAAAACAGCAGGAGTACCATTTGTACCACGGTTTAATTTCATCATATCACTGGAGGCATTAGATTAACAATAACACTGGTTAGACATGTCCTTAAGGTAATAGTGTAATCGCTTCATTTTACATGCGCCCTTACATTAACAACAACAAAAAGTTGGTATAAGGACATGTGACAGTGGACGCATCAGCACAATGTACCTACAAGGAGGCGTAAAGTGGTGATGCCGAGTTTGTTCATACTCTGTGAGGACAGCAAATCTAATCTTGGAGACCTTTTACTATGTGAGGGCAGCAAATCTAATCTTGGACATACTCTGTTGACTTCTCCCCCAGCCGCCACTTCCTATCCTTTTTCAACCAATTATAGATATGTTCCTTATCCAGTTTGTACTGCCTTTTCCCTTTATTTCCCTTTTCAACCAAGAGACAAGTTGGGTATCCAGTCTCTACTACTTTCCCTGTTATTTCCTCTTTGAATCAAGTCCTAGATTCATGCTATGACTTTTCCCCCTTTCTTTGTTGTTTGAACCAAGTCCTAGATTTGACTGCATGAAGTAGCTTTACCTCCAATAATACTAAAAATTTAGGAAGACCTGATGGAAGTAGAAAAAGATGCGGGTGAGGCTACGCGTCAGTCGACTGACGTTTTCATCTCTCGTCAGTCGATTTTCCAGCCATTGGATACGAAATCAAGGGCTTACAGTTCATCTTCAACCTCCACCCCCCTGAGCCATCAGCCACCACCGGCAGAACCGCCGACCCTGCCGCCCGCAGCCGAGCACCGCCTCGCCGCCATGCCATCCCCGAAACCACTCCCCACCATCGGTCTGCAGCCACCCCAGCCATCCCTCTAGCCCCCCCCCCCACGCCTAGCTTTTTCTCCGGCGATCCCCACACCATCGCCCCACCGCCGCGCCCCCACCATCGGCGACCATCGCCCCCACCCTAAACCCTAAGATAGATAGTGGGGTACCTCTCCAGAGAGCCCCCTCCCCGTTGCGGCTGGTTCTTCCTTAACTCCGACGAGCCTCCCCCCCGCCACCACCGGTTGAAAATTGGTGATCAAAAGTCCATTCGATCGGTGAAGTGTAGCTTCATCGAAAAGATGCACATGCATACGTGTGGAGCTAGGGTATTAGAGCAAAGCCGCTTTCGAAGAACTTATACCTGAGGGTCATCGGGATGTCGGCGGCGGCAGGTCGGATCTGCGCACAATACGGCAGGGAGGAAGAAGGGTCGGAGGACCTCCCGAGCCGGCATTGTGTCGGAGAGAACAGCACGGACAGAGGATCAGGACCCGCCGACAGCTGTGGGTTTCCTCCCTCGCTGTCGATGACCGCGTGAACGATGCACTAGTCCTCTACACACACTGGCCAAAGGGATCCAACCGGATATGTGACCAGCAGTGAGCAGAGAGAAAATGTTGCTGCCATTGTCTTGTTTAGATCTGGAGAGGATGAGAGAATGAAGAGAGCAACCCTAGTAAAGCAAGCGCTCAGCCCCCTGCCTATATATATAGTGGAGTGATTATTATTTTTCTCTCCACAACAAGCGTTTCAATTTGTGTACGTGGCATGAAAGAAATGAAACTCTCTATTTAACGTGACTAACTGTACAACTCCTAGTTACTAGTATAGTAATAGTATTGTTCACTTGTTCTTCTCGGCCCTCCATTCATTGAACAACCCCACGGGTGAATAAACATACAATACTAGTATTTATATAGAACAAGCAAGCTCGAACTATTTTGTCTTTGAGATATCGATGGTATAGTTTAACCACACTGCATCAATGGACTCAGTACTTGGAAGTAACCTATACGTATATGCACGGTTTACATTCCGAATCGCTAGCTAGAGCTTGAACTGTATTTGTTTACATGTACCACATTTTTATTTTGGTTTTCTACTCCATGGCGCAATTCATCGATACAAAATTATACTATGAGTAGTTAAAAGTTGAGGGCGGGGCTTTTCGGCGATCTGTGGCGATTTTCGTGTGGCGGTTTGTGAGAGAGAGGAGGAGGTGAGGGTAACTACTGCTGGAAAGGTAGGGTTGTGCAATTTGACGGCGCGTTACTGCTGGAAAGACAGGGTCTTGTGATATGACTACTCACTATAGTCATGAATTACTGGCGCTACGATCGGGGTGATGCCCCCCTTCCGTTCCCCACTCTAATCTGGTGCATGACATGTCGACCCGAATGCTGGCTCTCCCACATGTCAGTGAAGTACGTAAGAAGGAGCAAAGACTCATGCGGTATATATAGTGTAAATATACTAGTACTACTACTCACGGTCGGTGGAGTGTGAACCACGGCAGCCCAGTGAACCAACATGCGATAGGCCATAGAAAACAATGTGGTGATATGGCCATAAAAAACAATGTGCTACGGTCCAGTTCGTTGCATGTACAATACTACTCCTCTTCCTCCTTGTCTCGGTTCATCGCCATCATACTTTACACATTCCCGTGTTTTCAGTATCCTGCGAATCAAAGAGGCCCTTAGACTGGTTTAGGTCCGGTCATTTTTTATAAATACGTTATGTCCAAAATGTGATGAACGTGCTCCGGTTTCTATGAAAATAATCTGGTTTGCATGTAGTAATTCATTTATTTATTTATTGTTATGCGGGGGGTTTGCATGTAATTCGTGAGGTCTAAAATGTAAAGTATGTTGGCATGGTTGCATATGCTCTGAGTCGTGCATGCACTACGACCCAGATGCTCTATGTCCTACATGTCGGCGAAAGGGAGCACGTGGAAATATCCTAGGAGTACATATAGGAGGATAAATGAGTGAAAAATATGTACTGTGAAGTGTAGCTGCGGTTCAAAAAGGAGACCTAAAGTGATGGTTGGTATAGGTTGCACGCACCCAACTAGTGGTACTAGACGTACAACTACTTTTTCCCTAAAATAAAGAGGTACGAGTACTCAGTACTTATATTCTATCAACACGAGTCCCATCTAACAACATCATCTGTGCTACAGCTAGCTCTTCTCCCTCGTTTCTCTCTTCTAATTCTAACTCAGCTGACGCGCGGTGGGCGGGGTGGGGATTTGCCGATGGTCGGTTTGCTCAACTGCGGCCCCACCTCACAGTGAAAATGTTACGGCTTGAATAAAAAGTGCCATACACAAATAAAACATTAAGGCCATGAGGCGATGCAGTGCTTGTTACATGAGGCAAGAAGAAAGATGCATCCATCAACGACGTCCACCTCCTCGACTCAGGGCGCCGGCCCACCAACGGCGGCTAAATAGCATCGGCTTTCGTGGCCAGGTCGATATGCTTATGAATAATGGCGTCCAAAGATTCCAACCACTGGAAGAAGGCCAATGTCTTTTTATCCTCGCTGTCCTTGTAGTGGCCTTTGTAGACGATTTCCTCGTAGACGTAGATGCAGGTCGACGGTTTCTTGCACGGGAGGCACTTCGTGGCAAGCGTGGCCTCGAGGTGCACATTCTTTGTAGCGACCTCCGGCAGCTGCAGGGCCACCAGTGTTTCAAAGAGTTTGTCACCTTGGAGGCTGATGAGGGTGGCAAGAAACGAGGAGCCTGGGTGCACGGGCTGGAGCAGTATGGCAAGGTCATCCGCGCACTTCTTGACGGTGGTGAACTTGCGGATGGAGCGGACCATCATGTTGTCCATGCGAGAGGCGAAGCCCGCGTCGGCGAGGGCTACGACGCCGGCGGTCGCCAGCACCTTCTGGAAACGCTGTGCGGTGCGGGGCCGCAGGCCGGCGTCTTGGATGATCTGGCACAGACGACTACCATTCGCATCCATCGCCACCATAGGTGCTTATGGCTTATGGTCACTTGGTCTTGGATTGGAGTGAGCAGTGTTCTGCAGAGACTAGGAGTAGATGGATTGAAGTGGTGGGGCGCCTTTATATGAGAGTCCCAACTCTATTGCATTCACATCATGCTGGCTCTATTATGCTTCTCCAATCAATTCCCTATGCATGCTAATTGAGGATGCATCATTGATCATTCAACATCTCGGGAACCGCTACCCTCTCCCTCCTTGTCATTCAAGCCGTATCAATGTACATGTGGGTCAAGAAGAGACTAGTCATTTACTACATTGTGCACCACGACCATGTGGGGGTGCGACGTGAATGGCACAAGCATGTTGTACTTATTCCACTTTCTTGTTTTGAACTCGTAACTTGTAGTAACACTCAGTTTTGAATATATAAGTTTGGTTGTCACGCCAATATATATAGCACCCCTCGATGTAGGTTGGGTCACTGAAGTCAAAATTAGACACAAAACAGGACGGTGACGGACCAGTCTACCTCCGTCCTGGTCTATTGGTCCCCATCGTAATATGTGCCAAATTTTGTCCATAAATTTGACTAACAGAAGGTTCATGCATGTCACCAAAATTATATCACTGAAAACTATGTTCAAATACAAATCAAATGATATAATTTTTGTTAACATGCACTAACATTTTGTTAGTTAAATCTTTGATCAAAATTTAGCACAAATTACAAAAGGAACTGATAAACCTGGACCTAGGTAGTACACCAGGTCGAATACAGTGATACAACATATAATTAACACCAAATAAGAGCAGGGGATCACACATGTCATTTACGACTGGAATAAAAATGCCATGCACTAATAAAACATTAAGGCCACTAGGCGATGCAATGCTGGTTACAAGAGGCAAGAAGAAAGATGCATCCATCGACAACGTCCACCTCCTCGACTCAGGGTGCCGGCCCACCGAACGGTGGCTAAGTAGTAGAGGCTTTCGTGGCCAGGTCGACGTGCTTCTAAACAATGGCGTCCAAAGATTCCAGTCGCTGGAAGAAGGCCAATGTCTTTCTGTCCTTGCTGGCCTTGTAGTGGCCTATGTAGACGATTTCCTCGTAGACGTGGATGTGCAGGTCGACAGTTTCTTGCATGGCGTGACGCTGCGTGGCGAGCACGGCCTCGAGGCGCACACTCTTCATCGCGACCTTCGGCAGGTGCAGAGCCACCAGTGCTTCAAAGAGTTTGTCACCTTGGAGGTAGATGAGGGTGGCGAGGCGAGGAACTGAGCGCAGCGGTGGAAGCGATCTGATAAGGTCGTCTGCGCTTTCTTGTGGCGGTGAACTTGCGGATGGGTTTACCATCATCGGCACATGAGAGAGGCGGCCGGCGTCGGCGAGGCTATGGCGCGGCGATCGCCCGGCACCGTCTGGAAATCTTGCCGTCGCGGGGCGCGAGCGGCGTCTTAGACGATCCGGCCTGACCGGTATCGCTCGCGTCCATCGGCGCCATGGGTGCTTATGACCGGTCACTTGGTCTTGGTCTTGGATTGGAGCGGGCAGTGTTGCGCAGAGACTAGGAGTAGATGGATTGGAAAGGTGGGGCGCCGTTATGAGGGTCCAAACTATGTTGCATTCACATTGTGCTGGCTCCATTCTATTTCTCCAGTTACTTACTCCTACCTCTGCATCCTAATTGAATGCAGATGCATCATTGACCGTTCAATGTTTCGGGAACCGCTACCCTCTCCCTCGTTGGCATTCAAGCCGTATCAACATAAATGCATGTCGAAAGGAGACTAGTCAGTAGTGGTATACTCAATATTGTGCACCGTGACCAAGGCGGAGAGGAAAATGAGAGAACTATGTATTTATTTACGGTGTAGTTTCACTCATTTTGCTCCATATGTACTCATTTAGGGTGTAGTCACTTGTTGAAATCTCTAGAAAGGCAAATACTCCCATCGTTTTTATTTACTCTACATATTAGAGTTGACTGAAGTTAAATTTTCATAAAGTTTGACCAAGTTTATAAAAAATAATATAAATATTTATCATAACTAATATATATGATGAAAGTACATTCAATAATAAATCTAATTGTATTGATTTGTTATTGCTTATGTTAATGTTTTTTTATTAACTTGATCAAAGTTTATAAAGCTTGACTTTTACCAAAGCTAATACGCGGACTAAATAAAAACGGAGAATATTAAAACAGAGGAGTAGTCCCTCGTTTCCTGTTTATAGGGCTATACTATTAAGAGCAAGTACAATAGTGAGCTTATAGCCTGCTTACATGGCAATCTTGTCTCATGCAAGAGTCTGGCTATATGCGTGCTTCAAGGCTCCGCACCACGCCCCACCCCTACGCAAAGACTACCATGCGAGCGTTCACAACTGCCACGTTCAGGTTGCACTTGGCTCTTCGCCTCTTCGAGAAGACAAACAATGATGTTACTACTTCTACAGTATCGAATCAACTTCTACATGTCCGTCCACTGCGTGCGGGAGGGATAGCTTGTTGTAGTAGTAAAAAAAGTCTGTCCTCGTGAGCGAGCCATCGCATGCATGGGCGATGGAGAAGGCGTGTAGTAATAAAATCAAGCTTCTCCTTGTTGTACGAGTTGTCGCGACAAATCATAGAACTGGCCCCACATGCTTGCCTCTAAACTTGGCTAAAAGACTCGCAGTGTACAGTACATTTGATGCAACCTCTAACATTTACCTCACCACGAATTAAAATATATGGAGTATATTCCTGTCTTGACCAGATGAGCGTGCAAACTACAATCACCAGGATGACAGGCAGGGCTAGAAGATTATTTTAATCAAAAAATGCTTTGAGACGGCGTCATAGCATGGAGCCGACTCCAACGATTTTAAGCTTAGAGGCACAGTACACACTATCCTAGACTATGTCACTATACTACCTCCCCTACACATGAAACTGCCACACGAGCATCTGGGTTGCGCTTGGCTCTTCGCCTTTTCGGGAAGTCGAACAATGATGGTACTCTTGCCTTTGGAGTACTCTTGGCACTACAAAAAAAGACACATCCATGACATTGTGGGCGAGCGAAATTTTTACGTCATACTTATGACACTTCTATGGCGATAATTGTGACAAAACCGGTATCATCATAGATGTGTTGGGCTCCTACTTCTATGACAAAAACATGATGAGAAAATGGGCTTTTAAGTCTGGGTGGGCGGGAGCGCACTGCATGACATTATTTGGGTCGTCCATGCAGAAAAAACCGTGGTAGAAGCAAGGCGTGGAAAATATCGGTGAGTTCGGTTACGGTGGGTGGTCGGGGCGGCGATCGCATTCTCTCGTATGAATGCGGCGTGTGGGTGCGAGGCGTTGAGCTCTAGCGAACCCGGCGAGGCATTGGGCTCTAAGCGAACGAGCTATTTCATTGCGAGCGACCGTTCTTGAACCCGGCGATCGATCGATGGTACATTAGCGAACCCGATCGAGCAATTCCTTTACTCTTCTTTGCTAAATGAAGCCGTCGAACCTGCTTGCCTCCTTGGTTGATGAGCGTGGCGTTGTTGGGGGTTTGGATGAGCAGTTTTGTTTTGACTATGTCTTTGCAAAGCAGCTGACCTCCACAGTCTTTTATTAAAACTCAAAGCAAAGGAGTACAAAGTTACAAAGTTAAGAGAGAGGAGGAAAGAGTAATACTTACAAAAGAAGTGATTAGGGTAAGGAAGCTATCCAAGAGATTAAACTATTCCTATATTTACATTTGATTCTATGAGCTAAAAGAGAGATGTCCTACAAAAAGTTCCTCCTCCATGCCCTAAAAGAAGGTGTTTCATTCCTGAAGATCTTCCCATTTCTTTGCGTCCAAATATTCCAAGTGGCAGTGAATACTACCTCAGAGAAAAAAGGATGCCCAAAATCCCTCCTAGCATCAGAAGCCATGTCAAAAGTGGTCTGGTTTGGTTGTGGATTCCATGAAATACCAAGGTAATACCAGGTACGTTGGCTAAAATTGCAAGCGAAGAAGAGATGTGTTCTGTCCTCATGTGATGCCAAATGGCATAGAACACAAGTGTCATCCTGTATAATCCAGTGCCGTCGCTGCATCATGTCTCTAGTGTTTAGGCGATCCATCAAAGGAGCCACCCAAAAACCTTAAACTTGAGTACAAGAACATTTCCAAATCCACTTAAAGATGGGATCGACCACGGTGTCGAAAAGCATGACAAGTAGTATATCTGGGTGATAGTCCTTTGTCGCGGCGGATGGGTGGCCGCGGCACCTATGGGGCGGGGCCCCTTCGTGTGTTGATGCAGGCGGAGGCTTGTGCGGAGAGCGGTCGGCGATGCAGGGATTTTACCCGGCTTGGACGCGATGGTCGCGTAAAACCCTCTTCTTTGCATTGTGTTGTATTTGATCTTGCTCAGAATGTGAGCAAAAGCGGTGGAGTGGTGTGTGAAACTCTCGGGAGAGTAGCTAGTCGCGGAACCCTCTCGCGAGAATCGCGAATGGTTGGAACCTCCTCTCGCGAGAATAGCGAATCGTTGGCACCCCTCGTTGTGCATGGGCCTCCTTTTATAGAGGCGAGGGTCAGAAGCGGTGTCAGCGTGAGTAGAGGGGTAAAAGCGTAAAAGAGGTGGTAGTTGGAGCAGTCGCGGGAGCAGTGCACTCGGTGCCTTCTACCTACTTTTGACGAGAGGGACAAGGGCATTAAATGCCGTCGCCGTCGCCCAAAAGCTCCGCCATTGCGTCTTCTTTCGCCACCGTGGCGAAGCCACCACCGTGGAGTGCCACCGCATTCTTCATGCGGCCTGCGGCCACCCCGCAGCGTCTCTGGAGAAAGAAATTTGGAGGCGGGCGTGGGCAAATGAGCTGGAGTCTTGACGCGTAGCATAGCTCTCCCGGCAAGCACCTTGCGGGGCCTTAATCTTCTTGGGCCGGGGGCAGCCGGACTCTGTGACTTACCGCCCCGGGTCCTCGCCGGGAAGCGCGTCTTGGCAGCCGGCGTGTCTTCTGTGATGTGATCTTGGTCCTCGGCAGGCTCCTCTCATGGGGATCTGTGGAGTAATGTAGCCTTGAGCACTGGAATGGCCTTCCGGCAAGCTCCTCTTGCAGGGGTCTTGAGTTCTATCTTATATACTTTGTTCTTGAGCGGCTTGGTGTGGGCGGAGATGGTCTCGGCAAGCATTTGATGGATCTGGTTGATGGGGCTGGGGCTGCCCGTGCACAAGTTAAGTCTTGAGGTACCCCTACCTTAGCTCTGCTGACAGGAGCCCGGACTGGGCCATACGGTCTTAGAAGCTGTTGGGCCAGGCCCAAAGGCAGTCTGGTAGCCTTGAAGCCCATGGCCGTTGAATCTCTTCTTTGCATCTGCCGTCTCCCCTCCTTGCAACGCAGCGTCGATTCTTGGCGTCGTGGGAGAAGTGGGCGGCGCATGCAGCCTTTAAGGCACCACCCGTGATCGTGGCGCGAGGCGGGGTCGCTTCACTGTCGCTCGGCTCGCTTTTTAGCCCGCGGCCCCCATGCATGGGGTGCGTGGGCGGCGAGTGGGAAACCGAGCCGTCACGGGGAGGAAGGCGAGTCGGCCCGCTCCTCTGGCCTCCTTGCTTCTGATTGGTTGGCCAGGCGGTTGAGTCCCCACCCGCCCCTTTAAATAGAGGCGGAAGGGGTGCCTGGCAGCCATACTCACCCATTTCTTTCTTTGCCTTCGTCTTCTGTTCTTCTTGCCGCCATGGAAGGAGAATCCGGCTCCTCGGCGGTGGCGCGGGTTGCTTCTAGGCGCGCGCGCTCCCATCTCGCTCCGTGGCGGTGGAGCGGCCACGAGAGGGAGAGGGAGGCGTGGCGTGATCGAGGCGTGGCCGAGGCGGTCGAGGAGAGGCGGTCGTGGTGAGAGCCTCCCTGTCTCCTCGGCGTCTCGACCACGGCGCGGTCCACACCGGGATGACCCACAGGAGTTCTTCATCAAGCCGCCGGGCGCCTCGTCGTCGCCGGTTGCCGGCCCGTTCGCGGGCGCAATGGGGCGGATCCGCCCGGCGTGATGGAGCTACGCATGAGGGCTGCGGGATCGGCGGCACTTTCGGGTGAGTGTCGTGTCCCCAGCCCGGCGTGATGTTCTTCGCGAGGTGGAAGGCGTTCGCCGGATCCATAGCAGCGGCGGGTTCACCCTCCATTTCAAATTCTTGGATGGTGACCTCCTCGCCGTCAAGGTCTTGGCGACTATGGAACCGGGTGCGCTGCTGTGTGGACAGCTCCTCGGATAGTGAAGGCTCCTCCTCGGCGAGTAGCGAGGAGGAGAAGCGGCAGCGGCGGCGAGGGGATGGCGGGCCCGACTAGGCGTCGGACACGCTGCCTCGTCGCCACCGGCAACCCCTTCTTACAGGTTGCGGGCTCCTGGCTCCGGGGCCGTCTTCTTGGCGGCCAGGCGTGAGAAGCAGCGAGAAGAGGAAGAGGGGAGTGGCGGCAAAGGCCGTTCGTCGCGCGCGGCGAGTAGCCTTCGATAGCGTCTTGGCGTCCCACTACCCGTCTTCAAGCTCGCCTCCTATGCCTCCGACTCCGCCAACCTCTGGCGGCCCCGGGTGTTCTCTTAGGGTCTTCTGGCGCCGTGGCTCTCCAGCGAGCTTGAGGGCTGCGGCGGCTCCCGGGCATCGTTCCCCATGCCCGTCACCTGCTGACTCTGCGGCAGCGGCGTCACCGCCACGCTCTTCTAGGCGCTCCTTCGCCCTTCCCGACAAGCTCCTCTTGCAGGGGTCTCCTCTCCAGCAAGCTTATCTTGCAGGGGCTCTGAACCTACCTCTGAACTCTGAGCAGAGAAAGCAGGAGAGGATCACGGGCACCTTATCTTTTGATTGTAAGCCCTCGGGCATTAGCGCATTTAGAACTTGTAATCCTCTCTATCATGTTTTTCATCCTCTATGGACTTGTACTAAATTGAATGTTTTTAATGAAAAGAGGAAAGCTTGCGGTGAGTCTTTTACTTGACTCGTGCCTTGTGTGTTCTTACGCTATCGGGGAGCTTGCAAGGCGAAGCACGCTTAGCGACATGGGACAGCCAGCTGGTGGTGTCACTCCGGCAAGCAACCTTGCCGGGCGATTCGGACGTCTATCTTCTTGGCGAGGCTCGGAAGCAAGATAGAGTGTGTGACACACTTGCAGGTTTGTTGGCGGACTCGGAAACAAACCAAATGCATAGCCCAGGCTCGACTCGGTTCCTCCACGTCTGGTTTTACAAGACACGATCGTTCAAAAGGCGCAGCCCGCATCTCCGGCCCATAGGAGGATGCATGGCGAGGATGAAAACTTATCTGAAATAGCAGCCCCACAACTCTAGCTTGGGAGGCGAATCTTGGCGTTCGCAGCCCAGTGGTGGCTTGCCGAGAAGAGCCTTACTTTTCGCAGCCCCGCGACGGGCTTGCCGGATCTTAAGCGCTAGTGTGGTCTTTTGGTTCTCCTTGTTGCTGCAATTTTAGCCATGAAAATAGCTGAGGTAGATATGCAATTGCTCAGCGCACATGTATGTGTATGTGTATATAAATCTTGGCTAAGCAATGCGATGCGGGCTTTGTCCTTCGTATGTTTGTACTCTCGCTCTTGGGGAGCTTGCTTAAGGCGGACACGCTTAGCGACCATGGGACAGCCAGCTGGTGGCGCCGCTTCCGGCAAGCAACCTTGCCGGGGCGATTCGCGACAGCAACTTCTTGGCGTGGCTCGGAAGCAAGATAAAGTGCTGCGGCACACTTGTGTTTGTTGGCGGACTCGGAAACAAAACAAATGCATAGCCCAGGCCACGACTTGGCTCCTCTTGCGCCCAAGTTTCTCATCTGAGACTGACGTTTCACGGCATGCCTCGCCATGTTATACCCTACGCCCTACACCCTTTGTGTGCTTTCACCCTCGCTTCTAGGTAACTTGCGGTGCTCAACACGCTTCTTGAGTCGCGGGCGTCGGCCAGCCCGCTTGGTGGTGTCGCCTCCGACAACAACCTTGCCGTGCGCGCGCGCGCATAACTTGGCGGCGGGCTCGAAAGCAAGCAGGCCTTGGCTGGTGGCGGCTTACTCTTAACTCGTTGGCGTGTTGAGCGAAGTAAAGTGCGACCATCCTGGCGAGCTCCTCCACGCCTGAGTTTCGCGCACAAAGGGCGAATCGCGAGGGTATAACATATAAAAGTATGAAATCAAAAGAGTGCTCTGCCGCGAGCTCGGCGACTTAGCTTTTCTTTTTCTTTGCACTTTCGCTGGTGGAGCTCGATGGTGTGTCCACGGCGGCGTGGCGCTCGGGGGCGTGCTTGGGGCGAACACCAAAGCTGTCCGCAGGGACTTCTGCGCTCAGGAAATGCGCTTGTCGGATAGAGCACGAGCCGTCCTTGCGGACTTAGAGCTCGATAAGCGCGTCTTTCGGCGACATCGTAGCGCTCAGGATAGGCGCTTGCGGGAGGCGAGGGGGCGGGGCGGCGGCGAGGGCGGATACACTCGGGTCCCTAACAATGTTTAGGGGCAGAATCCTGCCTCGACCTCTTCGCTTTGCTCATGCATGGACAGCGATCCAGGCGTCCGCGAACCCCTTGCTCTTGCCCGGTGGCGGATACCACCTTTTCGCGGTATGGCGGCCATTTGAGCTGCTATATCTTTGGAGTGGGCCAGCGGATCTCTGGAGGCAAGCGCGGTCCTCCGTCTGTCCTTGATCTGGTGGCACCGCGGCGCCCTCGCCGGTGCACACCCTCCATCGGCGTCTCCCCTTTGCCGTCGGCTCCGGTGGCGGCGGGGAAAACGGAGATGGGTCGGCGACCTGCAAGCTCTCGTCTTGAGGCCATAGCGCGATTGTCGATGGCTGGCGGCGATTTGGAGAGGTTGATGAAAATGGCGCTTGACGCGGATCGAGTTCGCACAACCTCGGCGCCCTACAGCGCGCCCGAAGATGTCATGACGGATGGGTGGCGCGGCACCTATGGGGCGGGCCCCGCCGATGTGTTGATGCAGGCGGAGGCTGCGGAGAAGCGGATCGGCGATGCCGCGGGATTTTACCCGGCCGGGCGCGATGGTCGCGTAAAACCCTACTGCTGCATTGTGTTGTATTTGATCTTGCTCAAGAATGTGAGCAAAACGGTGGAGTGGTGTGTGAAACTCTCGGGAGAGTAGCTAGTCGCGGAACCCTCTCGCGAGAATCGCGAATGGTTGGAACCTCCTCTCGCGAGAATAGCGAATCGTTGGCACCCCCTCTACGTTGTGCATGGGCCTCCTTTTATAGGGCGAGGGTCACCGAGCAGTGTCAGCGTGGTAGAGGGTAAAGCGTAAAAGAGGTGGTAGTTGGAGCAGTCTTGAGGAGCGGTCGACTCTGATTGCCTTCTACCTACTTTTGAGAGGGGACAAGGGCATTAAATGCCGTCGCCGTCGCCCAAAAGCTCCGCCATTCGTCTTCTTCGCGCCACGGTGAAGCCACCACCGTGGAGTGCCACCGCATTCTTCATGCGGCCACGGCCACCGCCCGCAGCGTCTCTGGAGAAATTTGGAGGCGGCGTGAGCAAATGAGTGGAGTCTTGGCGCGTAGCATAGCTCTCCCGGCAAGCACCTTGGGGCCTTGATCTTCGGGCAGGGGCTTGTCCAGACTCTGTGACTTACCGCCCCGGGTCCTCGCCGGAGGCGCGTCTTGGGCGCCGGCGTGTCTTCGTGATGTGATCTTACGGTCCTCCGGCGAGCTCCTCTCATGGGGATCTGCTTGAGTAATGTAGCCTTGAGCACAGAATGGCCTTCCGGCAAGCTCCTCTTGCGGGGTCTTGAGTTCTATCTTATATACTTTGTTCTTGAGCGGCTTGGTGTGGGGCGGAGATGGTCTCGGCAAGCATTTGATGGATCTGGTTGATGGGGCTGAAATTTGCCCGTGCACAAGTTAAGTCTTGAGGTACCCTACCTTAGCTACAAGCAGTCCACCGATCTTGGAAGGCCATTTCGGACATCCTTAACCCCATCTTGTAGATGAACCATATTAAGGAATACGAAGTTGATTGAACTCCTCAAAGGCTTGACGAGACAATGGCAGATGAAGGTTGTCGGATGGTTACGGTAACTCAAAATATCCTTATTTGTTAGAGTGTCATCAATCACAAAGGAGTGCAGTCTCGAAATTGAAGCCGCATATTAACCTTGTTGTTGCCAAATTGCCAGCGGTCAAGCCAAAAATCTTTGTATCCCCGATCGAACTTGTGGGCCTTGAAGTTACAAAACTTATCATAGAGCTTGAGTACATCTCTCCACGGAAAGAACCCGACTTTGTGTGACTTGGGGAAGCGCTGAGGCGTAATAAGTGTCCCAGATAAGAGATACCCATGAATGCGTCCATCTTAAGAACTTGAAAAGATGCTTGATGAGCAAGGCATCGTTTTGAATGCCCAAGTCCAAAACTCCCAAACCACCAAAAGTTTTAGGGCGAGATACCAAATCCCAAGGCGCCAAAGATTGCGAGGCGTATCCAATTCCCTCTCCACAAGCATTGCCGCATAATCCGCTCGATCATACATATACCTACTTTGCCGATTGTCAAAACGGCGGATCTCGGGTAGGGGTCCCCAAGCTGTGCGTCTAGGCGGATGGTAACGGAGACAAGGGACACGATGTTTTTACCCGAGTTCGGGCCCTCTCGATGGAGGTAAAACCCTCGTCTGCTTGATTAATATTGATGATATGGGTAGTACAAGAATAGATCTACCACGAGATCAGGAGGCTAAACCCTAGAAGCTAGCCTATGGTATGATTGTTGTAATGTATGTTGTCCTACGGAGTAAAGCCCTCCGGTTTATATAGACAGGAGAGGGCTAGGGTTACAGTCGGTTACAATGGTAGGAGATCTACATATCCGTATTACCAAGCTTGCCTTCCGCCAAGGAAAGTACCTTGGGACACTGGCGGAATCTTCAATCTTCTATCTTCGTAGTCTTGAGTCCGGCGGATAATGATAGTCATTTGTCCAGGACACCCCTAGTCGGGACTCCTCGGTAGCCTGAACCGGTCTTGATGGCGATAAGTCCGGCGTGCATAATGTTCGGTGTTGCAAAGCGGGTTCCTCCTTGAATAATCTGGAAGATCATGAACACGAGGATAGTGTCAAAGCTCTGCAAAAATAATTTCCACATTCCACCGTAGAGAATAAAATACACACTAGCTCAATCTGCGGCGCATTATGCGGCGTGACATCACCGCTACCAAGCCCTTGTTTGAATCGTCTTTTACTATTCCACCTCGGTACGTTTAGCGGCGGTTTCCTTGCACGTCTTGTCGAGCGGAGATCGTGTCCCTCTATTCGGGATCCTCATCAATACGTGCGTGGGTAACCCAACCGTTCTGTCATGCGCCTCCTCTATCGAAGGGAATCCCAAGCGGTCCGGAGGCGGTGAGGAGTCTGGACTAGGGGTGTCGGACGGCGGACTATCATTATCCGCGGACTCCAAGACTACGAAGATAGAAGATTGAAGACTCGGCTCGTGTAGGAAGGTACTTTCCTTGGCGTGGAAGGCAAGCTTGGCGTCTGATTATGTAGATCTCCTACCATTGTAACCGACTACGTGTAACCTAGCCCTCTCCGGTGTCTATATAAGCGGAGGGCTTTAGTCCGTGGGACAACATACATTACAACAATCATACCATAGGCTAGCTTCTAGGGTTTAGCCTCCTTGATATCGTGGTAGATCTACTCTTGTACTACCCATATCATCAATATTAATCAAGCGGGGCGTAGGGTTTTACCTCCATCGAGAGGGCGAACACAGGTAAAACATTGTGTCCCTTGTCTCCTGTTACCATCCGCCTAGGCATACTGATTCGGGACCCCTACCGAGATCCGCCATGTTTTGACACGACATTGGTGCTTTCATTGAGAGTTCCTCGTGTGCGTCACCGATAAGCTTGATGGCATCTTCAACCAACAGCGCTGTCTGGCGAGACTTTTCTCCCGGACGGATCTTAAGTATTCGGCGGCCGCTGCGGGCAATTCTCTTAGCCATCTGGAGCGGATCAGCTTCGCCCTGGCCGTCAGTCGGTCGGAAAGCTTAAACTTCACGGCCGATGTCTGCGGAGACTGATCTTGACGGACTCGAGCCGCAGCGGGCAGCGCCGCCTTTGTGACGGCGGGCATGATCTAGCTCGCCGCGAGCGATGCTCGGTAGCGCACCGGATCCGCTTGACCATTAGCGGGCCGATTGCCCCGTCGGTATGGTGGATAAGCGCCACCGGGGCATCAACATACGCGGCGATGGGCCGACACGATCTTGTCCCTGCGAAACCCGTGATTCCGAGGCGGACTCCTCGCGGACTCGAACCTCCGCGCCCCTACCAATTGATCCGGATTAGGCGCGGTTATGGAATTCACCACGCGGACATTTTCCAACACTTCGCCTTTTGGCGATATCACAATTCGCGGCGTCTCGCTATCGGGAGAATCTGGCGGACTATGGCGGGGCGGTTGGAGTTTGGACGATGAAGAAATTGAGAACCCACCACCACCCACTTTGTAGCCATTGTCGAGGATCTAGCAGGCATGCTAGACTACGACTCCGGCGACATCGGCGCCATGGGCGGCGATGGGAGAGCGAACGAGAACCGGCGCCTATAGGGCCTTTGGAAGACCACCTCGTCATCGACATATACAAGGTGGACACCCCAAAAGATGGGGATGGCAAAGAAGCGGAGGCAGATTCTCTAAAAAGCAGCCCAAGCGCCAATGTCGTGGCGCCGCTCTAAATTCCGCCACGGCAAGAATGGAGATTGAGCACGAGAGACAATAACACTCGGAGAGTGCGAAGACAATCCCTCGGCAAGACTCGGTAGCGAGGAGGGGACGAAGCAAGCCCTCACGATAGAGGCGGCGGGCGAAGGGTTGAGGATGATAACCATATGCCTCCCTCCGAAGATGAAGCAAGCCTCAGCGATGATGAATTAAGTCGTACTGAGGATCCGTCGAACAAAGCGCTTCAAGCGGGCTCATAACCACGACAAGCAGTCTAAAGAAAAAGCGGAAGCGGCTCAAGCCGATCAAGATCTCGCTAGCCGATCGATGGACCGAGGTCCTCGCGGCGAAGAGTATAAACTTCGAGCGCCCCTCAAAAGTTACCCAAGGCAAGCTGCTCCCGATTAGAGGAGGAAGCATACATACCTTCATCACCGGTATACGACATGGTGACCAAGACCACCCGTGGTGCGTGACGAGAGGCATCGAGGCCCCGGCCAAGGCCGTACCGGCATCGCTCCAAAAGTACAAATCCAAGAGGAGCAGCTACGGACTTGCAAGACATATTGGAGGACAAGGCAAGACAATCCAGATCCATCTATGGATCACGTGGGCGCCACGACCCACAGCGAATCTGGTCGCGTCGGACATAACAACCCGGTAGGGCGAACACAATGACGGCGCTCTCTCGGCTGCGTCGCGATATCATATCTGAGGCGCCGCACACCTCTATGCTTCGCGATGAAGTTATGGATCATCGGATCCCGAAGGTTTAAACCCATAAACATCGAATCTTACGATGGCACAACAGACCCAGCGGTTTGGATCGAAGACTATCTTCTCCACATTCACATGGCCCGGTGATGATCTCCATGCCATCAAGTACCTCCCTCAAGCTTAAGGACCGGCTCGGCATTGGCTAAATAGCTTGCCATGAGTCGATTGGGTCTTTGGGAGGACACGGAAGCCGCATTCTCGACAACTTCCCGAACGCGTATGTGCGAGCACGGATCCGATGACCTAAGCCACATCATTCGTGACCAGACGAATCGGCGGACAATTACGGACACGGTTCTTGACAAAGAAAAACCAAATCGTCATTGTCCGGGATCACGAGGCCCTTGCGACCTTCAAACATAACATCCGGGACGAATGGCTGGCAAGACACTTGGGGCGGGAAAAGCCAAAATCCATGGCAGCCCTCGCGCCGTTAATGACCCGCTTCTGGCGGGAGAGACGGTAGCTGGCCGTAGCAACAACCTCCGTAAAAATTACGGTAGTCAGGATACCAAGAACTGACAATGGCGAGTCACGTCGCAGCAAAACAAAGCGCCGCGTGCGGCGATGATAAGGAGGATCCGCGGTCGATCTTTGGATTAGAGGCTCTAAACGGTCGGCGGAAGAAGCCATTCAAAAGAACCGCTCCGGGTTAGTCAATCTGGACCGAATACTCAACCGCTTATGCGGATACATGGCACCTCTGAAAAGCCATTAACCACACCAATAGAGGCTGCTGGGTGTTCAAGCGGTAAGCGAGTTAATTGCGAAAACAATGACAAGGGCTAAGCAATTTATAGCGCCCGGATCGACTTTCCATATTCATAACTCCAACTCTTGCCTTTTAGGAATGCGATATGATTTTTCCTTCGTGGTTGGGTTTTTATGCATTGTGTTGCTTTTGTTTTTGTTCATGTCATGCTTTTCATCTCATGCTTCATCGCATTGCATCGGCGTCGTTTTCATAAAACTTGCATCCGATTCGCGATTGCCCTTTCTTTCTTTACTGCATTGGCTTTTTGTCGGCCCTTGTCCTTGTTGACCTTCCCTCGGACCATTTGGACCCTCTCTTCTCTCTTTCTCAGAGACCACAAAACCCCTTGTCTTTGTCGACCTCTCTTGCCCATTTCATGGCCTTTACTGTGTGCGTGTCAAAACTGCGAACCGAACCGGTCTGTCGTTACCGTTGGGTCGGATCATCCCTAACGTCTACAAAATATCTAGTTTTTCTATTGGACTCACTGCTTATTTTTTCCGTCCGTCCGATTACGATCGGAGGGACCTAATACCCTAAACCAAAAACCCACTTGCTATATATATTCAGCCTAACCCTAGAATCAAGGAAAGCTGTCCCATCCTTCTCCCCGCCGCCACTCTCTCTGGTTCCCCTCGGGATCCTCCCAAATCCATCCCCTTCTCGACTTCAGACGCCAGCCAACCACCTCCTCCCCTCAATTTCATCATCAAGCCAACCCGGCGGCCTCCCTGCGTAGCCAGCCCCTGGATCCCCGCCTCCTCGTGCCCGTGCTGCCTCCCGAACCTCGCGGGAGCACGCTGCCGCCGGCGACCTCAACCACCAGGCCGGACTCCCCCTCGTGCCCCTCTCCTTCTTCCTCCCCTTCTTCTCCAACTCATCTCTCTCACCCGTTTCCCTCTCTCTGTTGCGTACAGGGAACCAACTCCTGCCGCCTTGGACCTCGTCGCCGCCGCCCGGTTCCTCCTCGAGCCTCAAGTCCCGCGTCGCCACAGCGCCTGCAGCCTCCTCCCCGCCTCCGTCCGGCAAGCCACCGCCGCCTGGATCCGTATCCCGAGCGCCCGAGGACCCCGCCGCCGGACCAGCAGGTCCCCTTGCCCCGAGCTTCCGTCCTCGCTCGTCTGGATCGGGAGGGAGTCCCGTCGTGCGCGCCGTCGCCCGTTCGACCCTGCCCGCAGCCGCGCTTCTCCCCTTCCTCGTCGTCGGACCTCCTTCCTTCGCCGCCGCCCCGTCCTCGCCTTGTCCTCGTCGCCGGGAGCTGCGCCATGACCGCCCCGTCATCTCCAGCGTCGACGCCCTGCTGCCAAGATTCGTCGCTGCCGCTGCAATTCCACCGCCGCCGCCTGCTTCCTCCGCTTCAAGGACGAGGCCAGCGCCAAGTCCTCCTCGAGTCCCGGCCTCGCCGTACCCGCTGCTGCCTCCTTCCAGGGCCGCCGCTGCTCTGCTTCCTGACGAGAAAACGCGCCCGCCCGCTTTCAGTTCCTCCCTGCTGCAACGAGCGCCAGCTCGATCCGGTCCCCGTTGACCGCGCGCATCGACTGGGTCACAGCCGCCGCCAAGGCCCAGCACGCCAGCTCTCTGCTTCCTCTCCACCGACGGCCCAAGGCCACTTGGTGAGCAGCCCGCGTCCAGCGCCCCTACAACCGGCCCATGGGTGAGGCCACCCACCAGCGCCCCTTTTTTTTTTTCTCCTGTTGGGCCAGTTTGATTCGGCCCGCTTCTGTTTTTTTTCAGTCCTGCGATTTTCCTATTATCCTGTGATTTACCAGTTTTGCAGAAAACCCCCTAAGCATCATGCATATAATAACTAATTAACGGTGCATCGGTTTAAAACAAACTTTATATGTAAAATGCTTAGAATTTCATCTAGTTTCATAATATGCCATTTTCATCCATGTTTGAAATGTTTAAAATGTTGTTTGATTAAATTTGCATAAATGCCATGTTAAAATGTTTTATTTCATAACTAAATAACCGTAACTCGATTTTAATAAATTTTATATGTAAATGGGGTAGAATTTTGCCTAGTTTAACATGGTGCACTCATCTTGCATGTTTAACAACTTTAAAATATGGTTTAGGACAGAACAGTACGAAACTAAAATATGCATATGGGGATTTTTGAATTGTTGTTTGTTCTTAGGCCTCATTTAAACTTGCCTAGTTAGGTAGTGTTCTTATGTTTCACCTTGCCATGTTTAACAACATTTAATATTGTTGGGTAGCAACCAAGAGAGAACTAAATAATTGATGTGGTGTTAAGTCGATATGCAACTCGTTGCATATTGAGCTCCACTAATTTGTAGTGTTGTTTGTTGCACTTTGCCATGCCATGCCATGCCTCATTAATGGGACATGCATCATATTTGTCTGCGCATCATGCCATGATTATGCTCGTGTGTTTACTATGTTGTTTGCTTCTTTCAGGGTTGCCTCTCGTTAGCCGGTTTCGTTAGGAGTTGCGAGGATCCGATTCGACTTCGTCCGTTTGTCTTCTTCATGGACTCGTTCTTCTTCCTTGCGGGATTTGAGCAAGATGGCGCTTCTACTGGATCTCACTACTATCATTGCTATGCTAGTTGCCTCGTTCTTTTGCTATCTTTGCGCTACCTATTACTGTTTGTCCGGCCATCCCATATTGCCATGAACCTCTAACCTTTGACACCATTCCTATGCAAACCGTTGTTTGGCTATGTTCTGCTTTGCTCGGCCCTCTTATAGCGTTGCTAGTTGCGGTGAAGTTGAAGATTTCTCCATGGTGGGCGGGGTTTATGTTGGGATATCACAATATCTTTTATATTATTAATGCATCTATATACTTGGTAAAGGGTGGAAGGCTCGGCCTTATGCAGTGTTTTGTTCCACTCTTGCCGCCCTAGTTTAAGTCATCTACGGTGTTATGTTCCGGATTTTGCGTCCCTTCTGCGGTCGGGTGATTTATGGGACCCACTGACAGTTCGCTTTGAATAAAACTTGTCAAAGAAGGCCCAACATTGCCTTTTACCATTTGCCTCACCGCACCTACTTTTCCTTGGGAGTAATTAACCCAAGGTCATCTTTTATAGCCCCGGGCGATTGCTTGTCTAAGTGTTGGTCCAAACTAGAAGCCGTCTTGGGACCATCCCTTAGCAACTTAGGTTACGTCGGTACACAGACGCTTAGCTCATCCGGTCGTGGCACGAGGCGAGATCTGTGCGGCTACTATCGGGATGTCGGCCGCAGAGGCGGTTTCTTTGGTCTTGTTTTACCATTGTGAAATGTCTTGATGTACAGGGATTAAGTGCGATCGGAGAGTCTCGGGTGAAGGTCTATTCGCCGATGATCGCGAGAGCTTGTCATGGGCTAAGTTGGGACACCCTGCGGTATAAACTTTCGAGCCGTGCATGTTATGTGGCGAGATGGGAATTTGTTAATGTCGGTTGTAGACAACTTGACACTTGATCCGAATTAAAGCGCATCAGCCAGAGTGTGTGGCCGTGATGGTCTCTTCTCGTGGTCAGGAAGTGAACACGGTTTACGTGTTATGTTTGGCGTAAGTAGGTGTTGAGGATCACCTCTTGATCATTGCTAGCTTCACGACCGTTCGCTTGTTCTCTTCTCGCTCTTATTTGCGTTGGTTAGCCACCATATCTTGCTTAGTCATTGCCTTGACCTCACCACCTTACCCCTTCCTTTCCCATTAAGCTTTGCTAGTCTTGATACCCATGGTAATGGGATTCTTTGAGTCCTCGTGACTCACGGATACTTCAAAACCGGTTTGCGGTGCCTATGTTCTGAAAGCGGTGCCTTGAATCAAGCTCAAAGGAGGAGCTCGATGAAGATCTTGTTCTTTATGTTGTTTCGTTCTAGTTGATCGATAGTGGAGCCCGGTTGGGTCGATCGTGGACCTTTATGCATTTGGGGTTCTTCTTTTATTTTGGTTCCGTAGTCGGACCTTGATTGTATCTGGATGATGTAATGCTTTATTCATGTAATTGTGTGAAGTGGCGATTGTAAGCCAACTATGTATCTCTTTCCTTATGTATTACTTGGGTTGTGTGAAGATTACCTCACTTGCGACATTGCTTTCAATGCGGTTATGCCTCTAAGTCGTTAACCCGACCGTGGGAGATATAAGCCGCATCGAGGCGTTACAAGTTGGTGTCGAGCCTTCCCGACCTTAGGAGCCCATTTGCTTGATCGTTTTTAGTGGCGAGTTGTGTCTAGAAAAAATGTTTTGAGTCATTTAGGAATTATATATCGGAGAGTTTAGGAATTCTTTTACTACGATCCTTGACCTTACGGTGAGGTATCTGACGTAGAGTTTTGACTCTTCTCTTCTCAAATTTCACTAAAATTTTTTTAGGATCACTTGGGTATCTTGGAATCGTTAGATGGTTTTATGATGACAACATTGTCTTGGTGCCTCTGTCATTAGGGGTTGTGGCGGTGTCGGGGAGTTGAGCTCAGGGTGTTGTCGTCATAATTTTATCGTTCGATTCGGAATACTGAGTTTAATCTGCCGACATCGAAAATCTCTTTTATGCGGTTGTTGGTGAGATAACCCCTTAACCCGATCTTGAGGTGAGTGCAGGGAGTATTGCCATGACTTGTATAACGGATGCTTTTGAAGGTTGAGGTGAGCGATTTCGAAGGTTTCTTGGTTATGTGTTGAAGGATGGATCTGGTGGATGTAGGGATTGTTAGCTTGGGTGAGATATATATTGCTCCTGTATCCCCAACACCGATTGCATAACCGAAAGTTTGGGAGTTTCATAGGTGGGAATTCAAGTAGCTCCTAGGATATCTTTAAAGCGGATGTATGATATGAAATTGGGGTTCGGCGTCTAGTGGTCCGCCTATTCACGGTTGGTTTCTGATGGTCTCGTTGTGTCTTAAAGAGTCCTTGGCTATCTTGAGCTCGGGGGCTTCGTATGTCATGTGCCTTTGCCTTGTACATGATGGTCTTTGTCTGATTGAGCCCGTGTAGGCCCCGCCACGTAAACTTGGACGAAATCTCTATCATATGTTTGTTCCGGCTTATTCTGCAAGCCAAATCCTTTGTTTTGTGTTATTTGTGGTATTCGAGTTGCTTCGAAGTCAAAGGTTGAATCCATACCTTTCATAAACGGTGTTCTCATATTACTATGTGAATACTAATCCTTTTTGCATCATTGAGGTTGTCATGTCAATCCTTTTCAACCGGCGTGGATCCGATCACTTCAACATCAGCAAGACCAATTTATCTTTTCTTCTCAACGGTGTTTGTTTCGTTCATCCCAAGTTGTCTTTGTTTTCCCGCCCTCCCACCCTTATTCTTCAAGGACACAGATTTCTTAATCAAGTATCCATTTATTCATGTGAAGCCTCTTCATTCTTTTCAATCAAGGTTTTATCCGGTGATTTCCCATGAAGATGCTCAACAGCTTCAAGTTCATCATCCTTCATTGTTGTCTCTCCTCCGATGGATCCTATTAAAGCTTTCGATATTCATCATATTCCTTTCCTCGTCTATAATGCTTTCTCATACCGGTGCACCTCATTATCATTCTACTTCTCGCTATTTGTTATTCAGGAGTGCTCAAGATATCTCGAAGATTCGTGTTTCCACTCTGCATTCGTACAAGCTCTTTCGAGATTGGTATCTCATTCAAGTCATTTAATTCAACCGGTGAAACATCTCTTTTAAATCTTTTCAACGGTGTTTTCTTGTGAGTGGGCCCTAACCCACAGGTCTTTTCCCAGGATCTTACCTGACTCTTCTAATAATCAGGAGCCATTCTCAAATTCTTTTCCAAGTTTGACGTAAGAATGAGTTATCATCAGTCAAATGCTTTTCTCCAAGATCTTTCAAATTCTTTTCATAGTTGGCCCAACCTCTTCGCTTTTGATTCTTCCGGTGTGCCTCAATAATTCTTGGTGGTGTTTTCTCGTCGTCATTTCTTATCATTTGAAGACCGAAGAAGAGTTTCTCTTTAATCTTGCTCTATTCTCTTCAAGATTCATGGTTCTAGCTTTATGCCATCCTCCTATAATTATTTTTCGATTGTGAGAATTCTTTTCAACCATCCGGAGTATTTCTTGAGTTGGTTCCATTTCTTTCCTCTGAAGGCCATCATCTCATAATTCTTCATTCTCAGCGTGTAGCTATCGTTCTCTAAATCTTATCGGTGCATCGTTGATAGCCTCTAATCGGTTCATGTTCTCTTCGTTCTCATGTATCTAAATCCCCTCAAGTATCTTCATTCGTTTTCCAATTCTTCCCGGTGAATTGTACCCTTGCTACTCTCTTCTCCAATTTTTACGGTGGTTCTTTCAAGATCTCTCTTCCTTGTTCATCATTTCAATTCATTCGTTGTTTCCAAATCCACGGTGGTTCCATCAATACCTTCTCAATTTTGCGCTATATCTCTCTTTTAATCCTTTCTACGGGAATAAGTAGTATGCCAAATCCGTTGATTGTCATCAATTTATTTGATGAAGGATAAGCATATAATAAATCTTATTCTTATTTCCTCGAGGTGATTCAATTCTTTTCTTAGGAGATTGTTCATGATGAATTAATTCTCGGTTTCGGTTGTTTCATCTTTTCTTTTCCGGAGTTCCAAGCTCTCATCATCACGAAGATCCATCTAAATCATTGCAAGGATTCACCTTGTGTTTTCAATTTCTCTTTCTTTTCATTCCTTTTGTTTCTAGGAGTTCTTCATTGAGGCTCTACATGGTGGTTCATCAAGGATTTAATTCCTTCTCAAAGTTTTCATCGAGATTCTTTCCTAAAGCTCAAGCTTTCTTAATATGGTAATCCGGTGCAATTCTTTCCACCTTATCTTTTGAGATGGTGTTATGTCATTCTTGAATATTTGAGTTCGTGTTTCATGATTCACATGTTGTCGAGAATGAGGTATTTTAAATCCATCGATCTCTTCTCTGGAGTTATCTTGGTATAGATTTCACCTAAGGCCTTCTCTAAGGAATGTTGCTATTATGGTGTTTATCAATGATCCAAGTTTTTCCTATCCTCTCGGTGAAGAAGTTTTCATCGCTTTGGTGATCTCAACCAATCAATTGTTTCCATTCTTGGCGGTTGTCACCTCATCATTTTGAGATGTTTGCCATAAGCCCACAACAAGCTTGTGCTTTTCGTTGTTGATTTTCTAACAACTCCGTTCAATCCTTCTTTTAGGAGGCTCTTCCAAATTCAATTGTGGCGAAGTTGTCATTTCCTTCTCCATTCGGTTATTCAATGGTCTATCTTGTATTCTTTCATTACGAAGGCATTGTGATGTTGTGCCCTTCACCCATCACCTCGTTTTGTGAGGATCGTGTTCTTTTCTTGCTTATCCATTTAACAGGAGTGTTGTATCATCTCCTCTATATCTTTTAATCTTTTCAAGTTTTCTTCTCTTTTCAACCGAGTCTTTGTCTGAAATCCTCTTACCCATTGCGATTGTGTTGTTGATTTAATCAAGTACCATCTTATCTTCTCAAGTTCATGTTCAATTCCTTCCATTTACTGATTCAGTCTTTGCCCAAATTATTTTCAATCTTCTTCCTCTCCCATCTTGTTTTTACAGGAGTGGTTTTTGAATTCTATCTTGTCCATTAAACTCTTGATTCATGTCTTTGCAACCTTCAAGCTCTCGTAATGTTCCTTCTTCCTCTTTTCTAACGGATTGTTTGCAACTCGTTCATCTCATTGTACTCTTTCTTTTAAATTGCTCAACCTCTCAAGGTTCATTGGTTTCACTCGTTAAGTCAAAAAAGCAACTTAGTTTTACCTCTCCTCTTCCTCTTCCTTTTCCCTCGGTGCCATCCTAGATCTCGGGGCGAGATCCTCTCGTAATGGTGGAGTGTTGTAGCGCCGGATCGACTTTCCATATTCATAACTCCAACTCTTGCCTTTTAGGAGATGCGATATGATTTTTCCTTCGTGGTTGGGTTTTTATGCATTGTGTTGCTTTTGTTTTTGTTCATGTCATGCTTTTCATCTCATGCTTCATGCGCATTGCATCGGCATCGTTTTCATAAAACTTGCATCCGTTCATGATTGCCCTTTCTTTCTTTACTGCATTGGCTTTTTGTCGGGCCCTTGTCCTTGTTGACCTTCCCTCGAGACCATTTGGACCCTCTCTTCTCTCTTTCTCGAGACCACAAAACCCCTTGTCTTTGTCGACCTCTCTTGCCATTTCATGGCCTTTACTGTGTGCGTGTAAAACTGCCGAACCGAACCGGTGCTGTCGTTACCGTTGGGTCGGATCATCCCTAACGTCTACAAAATATCTCCGTTTTCTCTATTGGACTCCTAGCCTATTTTTCCGTCCGTCGATTACGATCGGAGGACCTAATACCTAAACCAAAAACCCACTTGCTATATATATTCAGCCTAACCCTAGAATCAAGGAAAGCTGTCCCATCCTTCTCCCCGCCGCCACTCTCTCTGGTTCCCCTCGGGATCCTCCCAAATCCATCCCCTTCTCGACTTCAGACGCCAGCCAACCACCTCCTCCCCTCAATTTCATCATCAAGCCAACCCGGCGGCCTCCCTGCGTAGCCAGCCCCTGGATCCCCGCCTCCTCGTGCCCGTGCTGCCTCCCGAACCTCGCGGGAGCACGCTGCCGCCGGCGACCTCAACCACCAGGCCGGACTCCCCCTCGTGCCCCTCTCCTTCTTCCTCCCCTTCTTCTCCAACTCATCTCTCTCACCCGTTTCCCTCTCTCTGTTGCGTACAGGGAACCAACTCCTGCCGCCTTGGACCTCGTCGCCGCCGCCCGGTTCCTCCTCGAGCCTCAAGTCCCGCGTCGCCACAGCGCCTGCAGCCTCCTCCCCGCCTCCGTCCGGCAAGCCACCGCCGCCTGGATCCGTATCCCGAGCGCCCGAGGACCCCGCCGCCGGACCAGCAGGTCCCCTTGCCCCGAGCTTCCGTCCTCGCTCGTCTGGATCGGGAGGGAGTCCCGTCGTGCGCGCCGTCGCCCGTTCGACCCTGCCCGCAGCCGCGCTTCTCCCCTTCCTCGTCGTCGGACCTCCTTCCTTCGCCGCCGCCCCGTCCTCGCCTTGTCCTCGTCGCCGGGAGCTGCGCCATGACCGCCCCGTCATCTCCAGCGTCGACGCCCTGCTGCCAAGATTCGTCGCTGCCGCTGCAATTCCACCGCCGCCGCCTGCTTCCTCCGCTTCAAGGACGAGGCCAGCGCCAAGTCCTCCTCGAGTCCCGGCCTCGCCGTACCCCGCTGCTGCCTCCCCTTCCAGGGCCGCCGCTGCTCTGCTTCCTGACGAGAAAACGCGCCCGCCCGCTTTCAGTTCCTCCCTGCTGCAACGAGCGCCAGCTCGATCCGGTCCCCGTTGACCGCGCGCATCGACTGGGTCACAGCCGCCGCCAAGGCCCAGCACGCCAGCTCTCTGCTTCCTCTCCACCGACGGCCCAAGGCCACTTGGTGAGCAGCCCGCGTCCAGCGCCCCTACAACCGGCCCATGGGTGAGGCCACCCACCAGCGCCCCTTTTTTTTTTCTCCTGTTGGGCCAGTTTGATTCGGCCCGCTTCTGTTTTTTTTCAGTCCTGCGATTTTCCTATTATCCTGTGATTTACCAGTTTTGCAGAAAACCCCCTAAGCATCATGCATATAATAACTAATTAACGGTGCATCGGTTTAAAACAAACTTTATATGTAAAATGCTTAGAATTTCATCTAGTTTCATAATATGCCATTTTCATCCATGTTTGAAATGTTTAAAATGTTGTTTGATTAAATTTGCATAAATGCCATGTTAAAATGTTTTATTTCATAACTAAATAACCGTAACTCCGATTTTAATAAATTTTATATGTAAATGGGGTAGAATTTTGCCTAGTTTAACATGGTGCACTCATCTTGCATGTTTAACAACTTTAAAATATGGTTTAGGACAGAACAGTACCGAAACTAAAATATGCATATGGGGATTTTTCGGAATTGTTGTTTGTTCTTCCGGCCTCATTTAAACTTGCCTAGTTAGGTAGTGTTCTTATGTTTCACCCCTTGCCATGTTTAACAACATTTAATATTGTTGGGTAGCTTAACCAAGAGAGAACTAAATAATTGATGTGGTGTTAAAATCGATATGCAACTCGTTGCATATTGAGCTCCACTAATTAGTAGTGTTGTTTGTTGCACTTTGCCATGCCATGCCATGCCTCATTAAACCGGACATGCATCATATTTATGCGCATCATGCCATGATTATGCTCGTGTGTTTACTATGTTGTTTGCTTCTTTAGGGTTGCCTCTCTCGTTAACCGGTTTAGTTAGGAGTTGCGAGGATCCGATTCGACTTCGTCCGTTTGTCTTCTTCATGGACTCGTTCTTCTTCCTGCGGGATTTGAGCAAGATGACCGCTTCTACGGATCTCACTACTATCATTGCTATGCTAGTTGCCTCGTTCTTTTGCTATCTTTGCGCTACCTATTACTGTTTGTCCGGCCATCCCATATTGCCATGAACCTCTAACCTTTGACACCATTCCTATGCAAACCGTTGTTTGGCTATGTTCGCTTTGCTCGGCCCTCTTATAGCGTTGCTAGTTGCGAGTGAAGTTGAAGATTTCTCCATGGTGGGCGGGGTTTATGTTGGGATATCACAATATCTTTTATATTATTAATGCATCTATATACTTGGTAAAGGGTGGAAGGCTCGGCCTTATGCACAGTGTTTTGTTCCACTCTTGCAGCCTAGTTTAGTCATCTAGGTGTTATGTTCCGGATTTTGCGTCCCTTCTGCGGTCGGGTGATTTATAGGACCCCACGACGGTTCGCTTTGAATAAAACTTGTCCGTGAAGGCCCAACATTGCCTTTTACCATTTGCCTCACCACCACCTACTTTTCCCTTGGGAGTAATTAACCCAAGGGTCATCTTTTATAGCCCCGGGCGATTGCTTGTCTAAGTGTTGGTCCAAACTAGAGCTGCCGTCTTGGGACCATCCCTTAGCAACTTAGGTTACGTCGGTGCACATGCGCTTAGCTCATCCGTTCGTGGCACGAGGCGAGATCTGTGGCTACTATCGAGGATGATCGACGCAGCGCGGCGGTTTCTTTGGTCTTGTTTTACCATTGTGAAATGTCTTGATGTCTGGGGATTAAGTCGATCGGAGAGTCTCGGGTGAAGGTCTATTCCCGATGATCGCGAGAGCTTGTCATGGGCTAAGTTGGGACACCCTGCGGTATAAACTTTCGAGGCCGTGCGCGGTTATGTGGCGAGATGGGAATTTGTTAATGTCGGTTGTAGACAACTTGACACTTGATCCGAATTAAAGCGCATCAGCAGAGTGTGTGGCCGTGATGGTCTCTTCTCGGTGGTCAGGAAGTGAACACGGTTTACGTGTTATGTTTGGCGTAAGTAGGTGTTGGGATCACCTCTTGATCATTGCTAGCTTCACGACCGTTCCGCTTGTTCTCTTCTCGCTCTTATTTGCGTTGGTTAGCCACCATATCTTGCTTAGTCATTGCCAACCTCACCACCTTACCCTTCCTTTCCCATTAAGCTTTGCTAGTCTTGATACCCATGGTAATGGGATTCTTTGAGTCCTCGTGACTCACGGATACTTCAAAACCGGTTTGCGGTGCCTATGTTCATGAAGCGGTGGCGCAATCAAGCTCAAAGGAGGAGCTCGATGAAGATCTTGTTCTTTATGTTGTTTCGTTCTAGTTGATCGATAGTGGAGCCCGGTTGGGGTCGATCGTGGACCTTTATGCATTTGGGGTTCTTCTTTTATTTTGGTTCGTAGTGGGACCTTGATTGTATCTGGATGATGTAATGCTTTATTCATGTAATTGTGTGAAGTGGCGATTGTAAGCCAACTATGTATCTCTTTCCTTATGTATTACTTGGGTTGTGTGAAGATTACCTCACTTGCGACATTGCTTTCAATGCGGTTATGCCTCTAAGTCGTGCCGACCGTGGGAGATATAGCCGCATCGAGGCGTTCTAACAATGACGGCGACGAGGAAGAGCCGACCGCCGACGATGAGAGGACGAAGGGTTTCCCACAAGTGCGGACGGTGAATATGATATCTGCGACCCACATACCCAAGAGGAGAGAAACACGACTTTCGGGGGCGTCTATGCGATGGAGCGATCGCCCCAAAGTTCAATCCATGGTCCTCTTGTCCGATCACTTTCGATCGAAGAGACCATCAAACCGGCATACACCACGGCGGATTCGCGCATTGGTCTTAGACCCAATCGTCGATGGATTTCACCTCACAAGAGTCACGATGGGCGGCGGCGGCTGAACTGCTTTATCGGGATCGGTCGCATAAAATGGGCATAGACCCATCGAGTTAAACCTACAAAGACAACCTTTAAAGGTGTCATCCGAGTGGAAGCCAATTTGTCTGAGCTCGGTCGCACGGAAGTGGTCTTGGATCACGGATAATTTCGGGCGAAGAGTTAATCTTCGACATAGTCCGTTTATTTGTGGCTATCACGCTCTGCTTTCAGACGAACGCGTTTGCAAAATTCAGCAGCGGTGCCGCATTATGCATACCTAAAGCTCAAGATGCGAGGCCCTCGTGGAGTCATCACGGTCGATGGGAATCTGGGCGCTCCTCGAGCGGAGAAACATCTGATGACTCATGGCGAAGTCGAGCGACCTCTTAAAGCAATTCTCAAGTCCGTGGTTAAAAGGCGAACGACAAAAGCGCACGGGCAATGCCAACCAAGATCACTGGCGCGATCGAGCATGCGTAGCAATGCGGCCCCGACCCTAACCAGCGCATGATAAAAGAATAACACTCGTGTACATCATTCGCTTTGGAGATACCATGGGCGCGGGGAAAGGGCACGATCACAAGGGACCAGTGCGGCTCGACCACACGAGGGCTCGCAAGGGTGCCCTTCTTCTCTTTTTTACTTTACTACTTTGTGTCGCGGGACTCAGTTAAGCGAAGCCTGTCCGGTTGGCGAACTGCGAACTCATGATGCAATAGTCGGGGACTAAAGAAGGCATGACGAACTCTCGGTGGTCTCAATTACGAACATTAAATTCGATTATATACACCAAGTCCATGACTCATCCACGGAGGGACATGTTTATTAAGTCAAAATCCCTTGCTTACGCACTATTTGTATCGGTCCGCTTTATTAGCAGACTTTCTTTCATATATAATGCAGCACCTTTTTATTTGCAATTGCATCACCTTTTATGTATATGTTTATTACATGACATATTGCACCCATATATTTTTAGTGCGGCCGAATCGCCGAGATACATTCCCTAATTTATGGTGTGATAAAGTCCGAACACTTTCACAAGTCGGCACCCGAACTTATAGCATTATATGAATCGGCTCGAATCATGTCTTGGTTCAATAGTTGGGTTTGCGGCTCCCGTTTTGGTGCCTTACGTTCCGTTACATCGGCTAAGGTGGCCTTGGGAGAACCCTTGCCATTGCGCCCGGTTGGCCGGGTTAACGCCTCGATGGAAAGCTAAAGCGGCGGCATGATAAGGCGAGGCGGTCGCTATTCGAGAGGTTTTGGGTCCTTAAAGACTCACGCCGCTTGGCGAAGTTAGGATAATGTCCGATGAAGGCGTGGATAGCGCCCGGATTGGTCTTCCGAATACCGGGGCTTCGCGAAATTTAAAATTATAGAATTCTATGGCTAAGTGAGAGTGTTCAAGCATTATAAGTCCGGTTGCCTTGTTACGTTGTGTTGGCGCCTCCTCGATGGACCCAACAATGGGAACAAGAGTGCTCATGTTTATCGAACACCCGGCACTTGTGGCTTGAAATTTGAAGCTAACGACTTGCCATCTCTCGATTTTATAAGCGGCCGCCTGAAGGTAATATTTTAAATTAAACAAGCGTTGCTCATGGCGCATAGGGCGAAGTTTTCAGCGCGGGATAAATACGGCATGAGTTCACTCAAAGATTACATCTTGGGGCACTCATCTGCGATATCGCGAGCTCCCTTGAGACAACTTTATATCTTGCTCTGGCGTGCGATGCTCCTTGCTGGCGGCGGCGGATCCGTGAAGCTTCTCGCATCGGTTGCCCATTGCACCTTTATGCGGGCAAGGGCCGACAGCGCCTTCAATCTGGTGGGCGCTTGATTACATCTAGCACAGGGCATGCATCCACCGGCCGCCGACGAGGACAAAGTAGCTCCCGGCATGGCTGTCGAAGCCAATGGGACTATGAGACCCTTCATGGCCTCCTCGGCTACCTTGTGGAGTTTGACCGGTGCTTAATTTGGTCGCTTAAGCGCCGGATGGCGGCCTCGGCGTCGGAGACGAAGACCATCTCCATCGAGCTCCCTCCTTGCCCACGATAGTATCGGCGGCATCGAGGCCTTTTCTGGCAGATCTGCAAAGCGCCCTAGAGCTCGAATTCGGGTAAGTATCCGGTAATTCACATTAACATGCTTGCTTTGCATGAAAACGCCTTACCCACAGCTATCTTCTTTATATCCTCGACCTCTGAAGGGCCTTACGGGCCCGGACCTTGGCGGACTTGGCACTTCGAGGCGAGGCAAGCTCGGACTCTCGAGTCTTGAGTCACGCTCCAAACTCTCATGCTTTTCCATGAGAGCTTGGAGCTCTGCCAACTTCCGCTTCCGCCCGTGCCTCTTGCTTCTCTCGCTCGGCCCGTTCAGCGGCCGCCTTTGCGTTCGACGCGGACAAGCTATCCTTCAGGCTGCCACCTCGTTAGTGGCCCTGCAATATACATATTGTCCTGTTAATTTTATTTGCAACGAAATCCTTTTACGTAAGGTACTTATTCAAAGAGGTGTTATTCACCTTCTTTCTCCTCATTGCTTCTTTGCATGGCGAGCTCTTGCTCGGACGCTCGAGATCCTTCTTGACGCCGACCTCCGCCGTCGATCGGCAGAGGTCGATGTACGACCTGCAAACCCATATTGACATACTTTAAGCAACCTGCGTATATCTTGTTAGATCCTCGGTCCGGCTTTTCTTCCAGAACACCGAACTAAGCATCGAGACTCTTGTCTATGCGGTATTACATTACATAATTTTAACTTCTTACCTCAAAGCACATTAGAAGGCTGCTGCGAACTTCAGTCGGCCCGCTTTTGGCGGTGAACCTTCTCAATCACCGCACTCATGACGGTGCGGTGTTCTTCCTCGATGGAGCGCCTTTAAGCGCCTCCAGCGAGTTATCCGGCGCCTCCGGATGGGCGGAGGCCGCCCGGCGTCGTGGTCTGCCCTTCTTTGAAGGTCCGCTTGCCGGACTCTGGAACCATTGCGGGTTCGGTGTAGAGTCCGGCACAAAGTCCGGAGGCTGCTGCGGCGCCTCCGAACCTCCTCTGATGGGTCCCTGCAGGATCCCACCTCGGCGTCCTCGTCGGCGCGTGGGGTAGAAAGCGGTCGGGATGGAATTTACATCCGGCGAGGCGGCGACCGCTCATCGAGTCGGGAGATCATCACCGGCCGGACTACAGGCGAGAATGCGGCGTTAGAAGGACCTTGCATGACATAAAATATCGGCATATAAATGATCCGAATACTTACGATCTGCCGGACGCTTTGGCCCTTGAGGCCACTCATCCTCGCCGGCGTCGATGTTGGCGAAACTGTCCGGGGTAGTTCTCCCCTCTTGGACCCTTGGCCTCCCGGTTGGGGAAGCCTTCCTTTTCTTCTCTCCTCCTCAGAGAGAATACTCCTCCTCCTCGTCTTCAAGGAGGAGTCCTCGTCATCGTCGGGGCCTTTGATTACGGGAACTCTTTCGAGTCCCGTGGCCACCTTCTTGGCCTTCTTCTCGGCACCACGTGCGGTCTGGAACCAGCAACCTATGTCTTGGCGTTCACTGGAGTCTTCGGCATGGGGCCGGTGATAAGCGACTTGGCTTTCTCCATCCATTCTGTCGAAGGAAGTAGCGAGAATGAAATCCCACTAAAGCTAATTTAATTATCACAAGTGTCCGTAATGGGGTTGAATCACTTACGCGTCGGTTGGACCTTTGCGTCTTTGAATCGCGATCTCTCGTCTCGGATGCGGGGCCCGGCACCCTTGAGCGGCACCCTCCGGGGCCTTCGTATGTTGTCTTAGAAGAGCCGCTCGGCGCTAGTCTTTGTTAGGATTGAACTCCACAAATTGAATGCCCGTTCTTGGCATGGGAGAATCCATGGGAGGAGCATGACTTGGACCACATCAACAAGCGGAGCCTCTCGCTCACCATCTTCTTGATCAGGGCTCGAGTCCGTCACCTCCACGGATTACCCCTGCAAGCCCTTCTCTTTCGGGAGGTGAGCTGCGTGGGGATTCGAGATCTAAACTTCGGGCCGCCGCCCATGTGGGCTTGGCGGCTCGGTGATGTAGAACCACCCGATTGCCACCCCTTGGCGGAGTCCACGAAGGTCCCTTCCGGCCAAGGGGCGTTGGGCGGTTGCCCAACATGGCGCCTCCGCATTCGCTTGCGTGCCCTTCACAACCTTGACAGCGTTGAAGGTCTTGAGCCCAGGCGAAGTGGGGCTGGATGCGGAGGAAGGCCTCACACATGACGATAAACGCCGAGATATTGAGGATGAAGTTGGCGCGGATCGTGGAAATCTAGGCCGTAGTAAAACATGAGCCCCGGACAAATGGATGGGCGGAAAGCCCGTCCAGCGGAGGAAGTGGGGAGGAAGCGACCCTCTCATGAGGCCAGGGGTGGGGATGAGCTGCCCTCGTCAGGCGGCCGATCTGTGATATCATTTGGAAAGATATTGGCATCGTGCAGCTTGGTGATGTCCTCCTCCTTGGCGGTGGAGGCTAACCATTTACCTCCGCTCCGGACATATTAGGAGAATGTCGGCGAGATCATAAACTTAGGCGTTGGAGCTTGAGTCTTGTGGAGATGGATAAGCAAAGGAGGAAGAAGGCGTAGGTGAGAAGGTGAATCCTTATCCCGTATATGTAGGCGGACTAAACTATCGTCCCCCCATGACTGGTAAAACTCGCTTATCTCCCAAAGCGCCACCATCAATGGCGCGGTTGGGTTACCCCGTCGTATTGATGAGAATCCGGAATAAGGGAACACGATCTCGCTGCCCGACAAGGCGTGCCAAGAAACCGCCTCGCTAAGCGTGCTAAGGTGGAATAGTAAAAAGATTCAAACAAGGGCTTGGTAGCGGTGTGATGTCACGCCGCATAATCGTCGGCCAGATTGAGTTAGTGTATATGTTTTATTCTCTCTACGGTGGGATGTGGAAATTATTTTTGCGAGCGGACACTATCTGGTATTCATGATCTTCTCTGGATTATTCAAGGGAGGAACCCGCCTCGCAATGAACATCATGCCGCCGGACTTATCGCCATTGAAAGGCTGGTTCGAGGGCTATTGAGGAGTCTGGACTAGGGGTGTCCGGACGGCGGACTATCATTATCCATGGGACTCCAAGACTACGAAGATAGAATATTGAAGACTCGGCTCGTGTGCGGAAGGTACTTTCCTTGGCGTGGAATGCAAGCTTGGCGATACGGATATGTAGATCTCCTACCATTGTAACCCGACTACTGTGTAACCTAGCCCTCTCGGTGTCTATATAAACCGGAGGGCTTTGGTCCGTGGGGATGACATACATTACAACAATCATACCATAGGCTAGCTTCTAGGGTTTAGCCTCCTTGATCTCGTGGTAGATCTACTCTTGTACTACCCATATCATCAATATTAATCAAGCGGGGCGTGAGGTTTTACCTCCATCGAGAGGGCCCGAACCTGGGTAAAAACATTGTGTCCCTTGTCTCCTGTTACCATCCGCCTAGACGCACAGTTCGGGACCCCCTACCCGAGATCCGCCGGTTTTGACACCGACAACGGCCCTTGGTATTTCTTCCCATTTATAAGAGGACCAAGGCCTATCCTTGTTCTTCAATCTCGCATCAAATCTTTCCTCCGCTCCCAGTTCCAACACCCAGAGCTTCAGATTCGAGCGCTTCGGATCCTCAACCATGTCCGGCTCCGACCTCCAGGGCCGATGGATGCCCTCCTCCGTCACGGAGGAGAACATAATGAAGTTGCGTGAGGCCAAGTACACGGCCTACAAGGTTTCATGCGGGTTGCTGCCCAGGGACAGGCGTGCCTGCCCCGAGCCCGGCGAATCGTCGTTTTCAGTATCTCACCTCCGTCGGGGTTTAGGCTTCCAGCGGATCCCTTCGTGAGAGGGCTCTGTTCTACTATGGGCTGGACTTTCATGACTTGGCTCTGAGTCCATCCTCCATATCTCGCATTCATTATCGTCTGCGAAGCCTTCCTCGCGTCACTCCCCACCGGCCTATGGTGAAGACCTTCAAGTGTGGCGAAGATGATCGAGGCGTCAGCGGAGTCTGTGAAGCGACCATAAGCAAAAAGGTCGATGCCCGTGGCGAGGGTTCCTTCAAGAGGAACTTGGGTGTGGCGCGAGGTGGTTCTACATCACGCTCAGGGGCGGCGAGCAAAGTCGCCGCCCTCATTCCGCCCGGGACCTCCATGCCAAGCCCGATGTCGTGGGTCGACCAAGGGCTCAACTTGGGGCCGTCCAGGGCGTGCCCTCGCTGCGAGGGCGGTTCGAGACCTCCAAGCGAGGGAGATCGACTGATCAAGGTGATCGAGTTATGCTAATCGGGCATCTTCCGCCACGCAGCGCCGCCCTCTCCGTCAATGGGAGTTTAATGCTGGAGGGACCTCGCATTCTCGGCACTTTATGGGTGCGACACCCATGGAGATGTACAAGCTGTTCTTGGACCCTTGGTGGCGTGTCCGGATTCAGCCGAGGCCTTGAGCCTAAGCGCGATCGCCGGATACTCGGTAAATAGCTCGAGTCAGGACATCTATATGCCTTTCTAGAGTTAGCCTTGACCCTTTGTTCTTTCTGAGGAATGGGTAGCGCGATCAAAGGCGATAAGGTGTAAGCCCCCCTCGAGAGATCGCCTTGGAGCCGTCTTTGGTCGAGAATGTTGGAGGTTGCGCCATAGAAGAGGCGGCGGGGAAATAGAGGAGCTAATACTTAGCCCAAAGGGGGCGAAGAGGAGGAACCAGAACCCCTCCCTTGAGGAGGGAGAAAGGACCGCCTCCGAAGATCCGGAGGCCAAAGCCCTAAGAGTGGGAAGAAATCCTCAAGGGGTCCGGCGTCCGGAGAGAATCCGGACAGCGCAATCATCGCCGAAGGACCAGCTCTCTAACGAGCCGTGAGTATGAAGAGAAATTAATTAGTAAGGAAGTACCTTCATTTGTGCTTACATGGGTAACGAAATATTTATATTGCGATTACGATCTGCAGCCTTCTCGAGATGAGTTCATCTTGAGGACCTTCTTAGGAGATGATGGAAGCGTCGCCTCCGTCTGCAGCGCCAGAGGAGGCGGCGAGCCAAGTGTAAATCACGGAGGCGTCCCGAGTCCGGGAGGGCGAGAGTTCGGCACCCACGAGTCCGGTAGGAGGCGAAGAATGCGCTGAGAGGCGTCCATTTGAAGATCACCGTGCGTTAATGCGTATGGTGATTGGAAGAGATTCGTCCGCGAAAGCGGTTGCGTAATGCCGCCATGAGCTTCTTTGGCGGGATTTGAGGTATCTTGAAAATGGCGCACCCTTTGTCTTTTAACAGTTTTGCATATAAAAATGCACCTGTATAGATAGTAGCCCTGAGACTCGATGGGTTGTCGGAGGCGGCAGCGTCTTGAGGATCGAAATCTAAAGTAATGAATTCCGTCGTTCCTATGCGGTGGCGGATGGTCGAGGCTAGCCGGACTAGTGATTTTGCGAATTAACTTGACAACTTGACTGGCGAGATGAGGACATCGCACTTGTCAGCGGCGACTTGACGAGTCGCAAGGTAAAATAGTTCTCCGATCGCTTTATTAGAAATTCAAAGCCGCCTCGATAAATTATATCTTTGTTTATCTGAGCGGTCTTCTTCTTGTGGAGAGTCTTTGGGCGAACTTGCTCTAGCTAAGGAGCAAGCCGAAGGAGTGCATGGCTGCCTCGAGGCGAGGAGTTGAAAGCGAAAAATTGCGCCTTTGCCTAGCAGGGGCGGAGGTGGAAGTGGCATGAAGTAAAGGATGCTACCGACCGCAATGAGGCTCTTGAAAAGAGTGCTTATCGGGCGGGAAGACTGAAGAAGGCCACGCGAAGCCAAGGATGCAGCTCTGCAATGCGAGCTATGAAGGAGGAGCTGCGCCGGTAGGAGAAATCGCGGTGGCAAGCCTTTTCGATCGTCGCGGTTTATGGATTCAAAGTATGCTCAATTTGGTAATTTGTGGAGTTCGGAGGATCCGTATATGGACTTAGTTCTGAGTGCGGTGATCTTGTTAAGCACTTCCGGAGCCGGGGGATCCTGTGACGTAAGAGTTATATTGGTCTCAATTCCACGGTCCGGATCGCCCACTTCGGCCGGACGGTTGGCGAATGGGCGAACTAAATAGATTGTTCGGACTAGCCATGGTCGACATCGTGGCCCATGTCGGCCATAGAGGTCCAAGGCGACGAGCTACTTTAGCTTACTACGGCAATTCCTTGGGCGGTGCCGCATACAAAGAGATAAGCGGTCGGCTGCATAGAGCGCGCGGATGGCTCAGCCCGTGTGAAGGCGCATTGCGGAGATGGGCGCCACCATTGTTCTTGCCCGAGGTTGGATGAAAACCGGCTCCTGTCGAGCACTATTCGGGAAGTTATGTGTGGCGCTTCGTGTAATAGAGTCGCGATGCTTTCGAAGAATGTAACGTTCAATTGAGCGCATTAGCTTGTAAATCAATGATTATGCTATAAGCGCTTTTTATACTTGTGCGTCCAAGTAGTAAAACTTCTCATGTCTTGACGTTCGTATACTTGTGTATAACTTTGAAAGATCGAGTCTTGACTGACCCCTCGCCCAAGGTGCGGGGTGTTACATAAAATAAGCGTTTTCACACTTAATCCAACATCTCGGTCTGTTATAAGGAGATGGTAGCATAGCGACGAGGCAATCCGGACTATAATGCTTTATCACTTTCACTTAGCGGTGGAGCTCGAGGGGGCTACGATATAGCCCTGGTGGCCCCGCACATCTCGAATTTGGGGTGCGTAAGTGCTTGGCCGGAAGCGGTCCTTCGTCAGCGAAATTCTAAACATTAGATAGTCGATCAGTGGTTGACCGGTCTCATTGTATCATGATCGGTTTTCGGCTTTCTCTCTTGAGGTGCTCGCCCAAATTAGCTGAGGGAACTGTCGCGATAGTTCTCCACAGTGCGCGTTAGCGATGATCTGAGCGTAAAGCTGACAAAACACGGGGCTGGGCAAACCCAACATTTGACCAAAGACATGATTGAGCTGATGCATATAATGCCTAACTTTCGAGGCGCCGAACACTCCCTAAGGTGTTCGGTCTTTATAATAATAAATGAGCGATGCCCTAAGCCCTAGTGTCGAGTGCGGGCATGGTCTTCGACGCGGCCGATGCCAAAGCGTCGAGCTCGTATTGGCTATAGGAAGAAACCAAGGAGAATAACAACAAGAGCGGTAAAAAGGTTTACGGGGTCTTAATCGAAAAGAATCCTCTGGCGGGTCCCCTCTTGCGTCTGCGCCTGTGTCTCCGTTGCGCCGTTATCCTGGACGGGTATGCACATTGTTCATCTGTAGAAAGAGAGGAACGTTTAGTTTAAAAACAATTCGTGCGTAAAATATAAATAATGAAAGCAGGGTTTGTATGAACCCGCGATTGTTTGTGCGCGCAGCCCCCTGTGAAGGGGTATGCGGCTAGGGAGCCCCTAGCCTACTGACACCGAATTCGTCTATCCGAGTCCGGAGTCTTTAAGTGACCCTCGCACTGAAATGACGCCACGTGGACCGGGCATCTTAAGTGTAAGAGACGCGTAATGTGGTATAGCGTTGAAGCGGACAAAAAGCCTTGCGTCCCAAGAGCTTGATATTCACTTTCAAATGGGACGATGTGAAAAATTAACTTTTCTTGTCGAGAATTGTTCGGCGATCCGAACACGACTTCTAGTAATATGGAGCCTGTGCACTTGGCGTAAGTGTCTGGCGTCACTCCTTTGAAGGAAGTGCGGCTGTGTCGGATTTTGGCGAGGTTTATCCCCATCCTACGGACGGTTTTGGAGTCTGGCGGGTTTAAGTCTTTGCCTCCGTCCATTAGGACCTTTGGTAAATTGTAGTCCGTCTATTATGGGATTCAATATCAAGGAGTCGTCCCGCATTTGAGCAACTGGAATAGTCCGGTGGTCGAAAGTGATTGGTTTTGATGTCCAATCTCTATTATGCTTTGGGTTGGACCGTGCGAAGCTCTTTTTAGGAAGTGTCGCACTATTTTTAGTATTATCACATGAAGTGAGTTCTTGCTTTAACCCCTTGTGGGAAAGTCTTTTGTTTTCGTGCTCTGCTAGTGGGGTTTATCCTCTTAAGCAGCGTCGAGCCCCTTGTGTTCGACATTTAGTCGGTCGGACTATTTAAAACCCAACAATCCTGTGGGTGTGATTTGCGAGCCTTAAAGGTACTATGGATTTGACATATCCGACCCAAAATCTTCTTCAAGTTGAATGATTAAATCCTTTGTCATCCTTTAGAGGTGTGTTTTATTATTGGGCGCGAGCTTTTAAATCCGGCGTTGGTATCGTGCTCTTTGGGCTTTTCTCTTTATTCGGCCCTGCTCTTTTCTGTAGTGATTTTCCGTTTCCATCTCTTATCTCGGATGTACTTGGGTGCTGGTCTTTGCATCTTGCTAACCGGCTGTCCTCGCCGCCTGAAGCGGGTCATGAGGCTTGTTAGTGTGGACATTGTCCTCGGCTTTTCTTGCGGAGGTGCTGGCGAGCCATTCGTCTCGGACATTGTGCTTGAAAAGCTGCTAAGGCTTGGCGTCGGACGATCGACTATTTGGTTCTTTTGGTAAGGAACACATTCGAAATTTCATGGTTGACTCCGGGCTGTTGAATTATATGACTTAGATCATACGCATCGGAGGCGGACAAAGTCCCTTGAAAATTTGCTCTAAGCGTCCTCGAGCTCTTCCCAACTTCCAACAATATTTTTGGGAGGCTTTTAAGCCAATGACGGGCTGGCCCTTTGAGCTTGAGTGGTAAATATTTTATGGCGTGGAGATCGTCTCCTCGGCCATATGTATATGTAGTATATAATCTTCTATCCAGACTCGAGTGCATTGTTCCATCGTAGGCCTCTATGTTGATGGGTTTAAATCCTCTTTGAGAATTCATGGTCCGGCACCTCATCGAGTGAAACATAAGCGGGTGTCTGGCGCCTGTATTTGTGTGTGCCGTTATCATCGGACACTTGCGTGTTACCTTGCTTCTTGGGGCCTTCTCCTTTGACCCATAAATGGACCTGCACTGGGCCATCGCCCTTCGAGTTCGTTGGTGGATTTATGTGTGGCGCCGCTTTCATAATTTGGCACGTCGTGCGGCCGTCTATCAACCAGTGACACCTTTATTTTTGGGCGGTGGAGGCTCTATGGCCTCCTCGTCAATTCGATAGCGACTTGCGCCGGGTAGCTCTTTGATTGGTAGCCATTGCCGTACTTATCTGCGGTGTTGAGCACTTTGCTCCATCTCATTACGAGTGTGTCTTCCGCTGTTTTGAGCTTCGTTTTTCCTTCTTGAGCTTCTTGCAGTCTTGTGAGTCTTTTTCGAAGGTTCTTACTCTCCGGCGACGTGTCCGGCATATGGTCGTCCGAACTGTTGTCTTCGCCGGGCTTGGATTGGTTATCTGACTCGTCGTGTTCGGACGGTTGCTTATGTGCATGTTCGTCGTCCGATTGTGAGCCCTACCGTATCACGGGATCGTTGGGAGCGTTGTTGTCGTCGAGGCGGGACTTAGCGCGGCGTTTACGCCATCGCTTTGGTCGTTTATCGGCGGGGTTATCTTCTGCCGTGGCCCGTTGGTCCTTGAGGGAGTCCTGGACTAGGGGGTGTCCGGACAGCCGGACTATCAATATCCGCCGGACTCCCAGACTACGAAGATAGAAGATTGAAGACTCCGGCTCGTGTCCGGAAGGTATTTTCCTTGACGTGGAAGGCAAGCTTGGCAATCGGATATGTAGATCTCCTACCATTGTAACCGACTACTGTGTAACCCTAGCCTCTCCGGTGTCTATATAAAGCGGAGGGCCTTGAATCCATAGGGCGAACATTACATCTCAACAATCATACCATAGGCTAGCTTCTAGGGTTTAGCCTCCTTGATATCGTGGTAGATCTACTCTTGTACTACCCATATCATCAATATTAATCAAGCGGGGCGAGGGTTTTACCTCCATCGAGAGGGCGAACACAGGTAAAAACATTGTGTCCCTCGTCTCTTGTTACCATCCGCCTAGGCGCTTGAGTTCGGGACCCCCTACCCGAGATCCGCGGTTTGACACCGACATTGGTGCTTTCATTGAGAGTTCCTCGTGTCGTCGCCGATAGGCGGATGCCTTTACCCGTCTTCAAAGACGGTGTTTTCGCCGGAGGGGCCTTGGCCGCCGGTCAGACTATCCGGCTCGGTGGCTTTCTTATGACCGCCTGTCCGGCCACCGATTCGGCAATGACTTCTCAAGTCGTCAGAAGCAATCTTTGCGTCAGCCCTAAGGCTGCCGAACAGTTAGATCGTCGAGCTTTAAATGCATTAACGAGCTCTTGGATCGCATCGCCCATACAGGAGTCGCTATGGACTACAATCGGATCGGGCTTAAAAGCGATCCGAGAGATTAACTCTCCCGGGCCACCCTGCGTTGCGGTGGTAGAGGAACAACGGCAATTCTTTGCGGTGTTGAAAACAATCCGTGTCGGATTCGAGAACCCTCCATGCGGATTCCCGCGGAGGGCGGACTTTGTCGAGCATTGAACCTAAAATCTTGCACGCTCCGGACTCATTGGTGTCTCCGGCAAATCAAGCTTCGAATTGAAGCCCTCGCCCTTGAGCCCAAAGATGGGCGGGGATCGGATTTTATTCCACCCACCCACCCGGACATATCGACCTATCTCTAATACGGCAAGAGCCTTGAAGCAGTACATCATTCTTGGGCGATTCCTCCACAGTTATGGACGGGATAAAAGGCTGCCGAGAGGAAAGCGCAATCTCAATCTTCTACAATAGCTATGCGGACAAGGGAATTACGAGCGCCATTGATCGTCGCAAGATTACGCGTTTCACCGATCTGGCGTCCATAATCGAAATCTTGTGCTATGGAGAGTTTAGGAAAGCGAAAATCAATTTTGGGATAATCCGCCCCAAACCCGATCCAGCGGTAAAAGGCGCCTCACAATCGGGATCCGGATGCAAAAACAAAAAGCAAAAACCGAGTAAGGGAAGCGAAACCGTCTTTGGAGGGATGGCTCAATGGACCTGTAAACTTCATAGTGCGAGGAGCTGTCCCAACACATAGCCTTGAGCATGTTGGATAATACGGCGGTGGCCAAAAGTGGCGAAGAGCTTCTAGCTCCGAAACCACTCCAACAATACCAGCCACGGTATCAGCGGTCTTGAGACTTTCGCATCAAATAATATGCGAAAAGCGAACAATCCAGCGAACTTCGCGAAGTCTACCAAGTAGCAACAACAAATCCATGGGTGACACGGCTATTACCTTGGCGCTAGCGATGAGCCCACATCTCGAACTACTAGAGCCCCGGCCGCCTTTGGTACTTAGTCCCATAGTGGGCGGCTTTCGGTGACAAAAGTCCTCATGGATGGCGGCAATGGACTAAACCTCATTTACGAGAAACTCTGCGGAAAATGGAAATCGAGTGGAACCGTATTGAGCGAAGCGATACAACCTTGAGAGGAATAATCCCTAGCGGAAGCCTTGCTGCCGGAAAAATCACACTCGATGTGGTGTTGGCTCTCCGGACAATTCTGAGATCGAAGAAGTCACGTTCGGTGGCCCGTTCAGCGGCGGCTATCCGCCATATTAGGGCGAAGCATTCACAATTTTTCAAGCAATACCTCATTACGGGTACATGAAGCTCAAAATGCAGGCCCGCGGAATAATCACTCTCGTTAGTGATCCGGATATAGCACTCAGCGCCGAAAACAAGGCGGCCGCACTAGCCCTCGAGGCACTATCCAAAGCCTTAGCGGCGAGAGGAACTCACCGCAGTTGCGCTCTCGATGTGCAGGGATGATGTGATACTTGATAAAAGATCCAAGTCCACCTCCTTCAAACCAGTGAGGCGAGATAATAAAATTTCAGGTCCACCAGCGGACCAAACAAAGGCGGCTTCCATCGGGACACGGTTGAATCCGAAGTTAACGCGCTGCATTCGCGAATTCGCCGGGAAAATTGGGACATCTTCGCTTTGGCACCCCTCGGACATGCAGGAATCCCTCATGATTGGCGAACACAGCCTAAACATCCTAAAAGATTTAAGCGGTCAAAGCAGGCTCTTGACGATTTTCGAGCCCAAAAGGCGAGCAATGGGAGAAGAGCTAGCCAAGTTATTGGAAGCCGGATTCATTAGAGATATCAAACATCCGGATGGCTAGCAAATTTGGTGATGGTGCCAAGAAGGATAAATCTGGCGCCTATGTGTCGACTTCAAAGACCTCAATAAGGCTTGCCCAAAGGATCCTTTCCCCTCCCGCATCGATCAAATTATCGATGCCCGGCGAGACACGACTCGTTGTGCTTCACGGATGCATACTCGGCTATCATCAAATCAAGATGGCGGAAGCGAATCAAGCGCAGCGGCGTTCATCACTCCATACGGACCATTACGCTTCAACACGATGCCCTTCGGACTTAAAAACGCGCGGCGCAACATATCGGCAAGATGATTCAAACATGTTTGGCCACCCGGATCGGCAAAAGCGATCGAGGCATCGTGAGCGGCGTAGTCATCAAAACAGAACACGTCGAAACTTTAGTAGGCGATTTGAGGCTCACATTTGACAACCTCGAGCATACGACATCAAAGCTGAATCCGGAAAAATGTGTTTTGGCGTACCGGTGGAAAGCTCTTTGGGCTTCATCGTATCCGGTAGAGGAATTGAAGCAAATCCGGCCAAAATCCGGGCTCTGTCACAGTTGGGTATTCCAAAGGACCTCAAGCAAACACAAAATTAACGGGATGCGTGGCAGCTTTAAGCCGTTTATCTCCCGTTTAGGAGAGAAGGCGTTGCCCTTTATCGCCTCTAAGGCGCACCGAACACCAGTGGGCGGATGCCGCCCTTGCCGGACTCGAAGAAATAAAGGCCATATTGGCAACAAATCCGGTCTTGGCTGCGCCCACTCGGGCGAACCAATGTTGTTATATATCGCAACAACACATCAAGTTATAGCGATGTCCTCGTCGTCGAGCAGCGACGGAAGGGCATAAATTCCCTCTTCAAAACCCGATGTATTACGTATCCTTTGTGTTAACCCCCTGCAAATCCGCTACCCGCACTATCGAAGATAGCATATCACGGTGTTCATGGCGTCTCGGAAGCTCGGCACTACTTTCAAGAGTGTTCGATAACGGTGGCCTCAAGTACCACTCAATGACATTATAAATAACCGCGACATAGCAGGCGGGATTGCAAAATGGGCCATTGAGCTCTTACCATTCGACATAACTTACGGACCTCGATGAGCCATTAAGTCACAAGTTTTGGCTGACTTCGTGCCGAATGGTGAAGCCGAACTCCCTAAAATGCGGCGCATACTCAATTGGACTATGCACTTCGACGGCTCCAAAATGTTGGCGGGATGGGAAATTTGGCGTCGTCTTGACATCCCCCACGGAGATCTGATCGATATGTACTTCAAATAATGTACACGGACTCCAACAATGCAGCCGAATCTGAGGCCCTATTACATGGTCTCCGGATGGCGGTCTCCATGGGCATCAACGCCTAGAGGTCTTGTGAGGATTCAAACCTTGCAATATCCCAAATAAATGGAGACTTTGGCGCCAAGGATCCGAAAATGGCAGCATATCGCAATGCTGTCACGAAAATGTCATTTCGGTTTGAAGGACTCGAATTCCATCACATAGCCGAGATAATAACCAAGCGGCCGGCGTCACAGCACGCATCGGTGCGGCGTGATGTTGTCCCTCAAATATCTTCTGGAGCGGCTCTTCAAGCCATCCGTACTATGGGAAGAGGAGTCCGGTAGTGACAAACCGGAGAAAACCGCACCAACCGGTGATCCGGCGAGATGACATAATACCCTCATGCGTTATAATGGCGATGTCGCCGTGTGGGCGAGAACCTTTCTAGCCTACTTACTTATGCGGGAACTTCACGAAGACCAAAATGAGGCCCATTGCATAGTCCGTGATCGAAGGCCTATAAGGTCCATGAGGAGAACTTTATAAGAAAAGTACTCTGGAGTCCTTCAAAGGTGTATCTCAAGAAGAAGAGGCGAAACCTCTGGCTAAAATCCATGCGGACTAGGCGGACACCACGCAACAGCCGGGCCTGGTAGAAAGGCATTCGTCTGAGTTTTATTGGCCGATGGCTCGGGCGGATCTGCAGGACTTGGTCGGCGATCGTTGGTTGTCGACTCTTTGCTAATCGAGCCATATGCCACCCCGCCCTCAAAACCATACCCATTACTTGGCCGTTCGGTGCAGGGGCTTGACATGGTCGGACCCCTTAAAGGGGGAACCCACAAGAAAAAGTACCTCTTGGTCATGGTGGATAAGTTCACCAAATGGATAGAGGCCAAACCGGTCAAAACGGCAGAGTCCGGACCAGTGATAGACTTTATGTCAGAGGTGGTACACCGTTACGGAATCCCCCACAGCATCATCATCGACAACGGCACGAACTTCACAGTCGATGAGGTCAAGTCATGGTGCAAAAATATGGGCATTAAGCTCGACTATGCGTCAGTCTATCACCCTCAAACCAACGGTCAAGTGGAAAGAGCAAACGGTCTAATAATGGCGGCATTAAACCCAGTTGGTGAGGTCACTCACCGTCGATACCCAATGGGTTGAGGAGCTCGACCGTACTGGGGCTACGGACAACGCCTAACCGTACTACGGATTCACACCATTTTTATGGTATCTGGCGCAGAGGCGGTCTTGCCTGCGACATTATTCATGACTCACCTCGAGTGCGCATGTATGAGGAAAGAGAAGCCGAGCTCGATCGGCGGGACAGCTGGACACATTGGAGGAAGAAGCGTGATGTCGCGAAGGCTCGTTCCGCATTCTATCGCAAAGCAGGCGAAGATATCAAAGCAGAGAAGTACGGGCCAAGACTTATAACGTTGGCGAACTAGTTCTACGCCTGCCGGACAAGAAAAAGGACAAGCTCAAGCCCAGATGGGAAGGCCCCTTCATTATTGATCAAGTACTAATCGGCGGAGCATACCGTCTACGAAATGCGTCGGACAACCGACTCGAGCCGCACCCATGGAACGCAGCCCGACTCCGACGATTCTATGCCTAGCGCCGGACTAAGAGTTCGTCCCCTTCCCCCGTCCAACCTTTTATATTTCAGCTGTCTTCTGTTTCTCTTTTTATCCTTTTAACTTAACAAAGCCCCTCGGGGCCTATTTTCGCATTCTTTGCATACGTACGATGTGCCGTCCGCACTCGTTATTCCTAGGGGCTTCTTTCACAGAAGCTCAACTATACGGGTTTCATACCCAACAGATGTGTCAAGCTTCCACATGTACCTTTTACTCACCATTATATGCATTGATATGACTTAAGTTTTGGCCAAGCTGGGTTGCACGGCTCTGTGCTTACCCTACGTTCCCGATTGTTCGGCTAGGCGGTAAAGGAGCACCTCTGCGATTATTCTTGCCGGGTCGGCGGATGTGTACCTCGGTGGGTGAAGCCCAAAGCTAGCGTTCTTAAGGGAATATTCGATTCGGTGATTTAAAAGATGACTTTGTACCTATTTTTCCCATCTGCCCCGGATGTTTCTTGCCCTCTTGGCGGTCGGGCATGCACTTTAGGGCATGCCTCCCCAAATAAAGGAACCCTTAACGGAACTATTCTCCTGGAAGATGTTTCTTACTAACCATGTAATACAACATAACTAGTTGGGCACTTATGCGATAAAGCACTAATGACCCCTACGCTTTGGTCTCCATGCATACCACGGTTACTTCTTAACCAAAAGGTATTCGGACACACTCAGGACTCTAGGGTCCCGAGGTCGAAGCGAAAAAGGTCGGCAAAGGCAAGCGATCTACAATCCGGCTAGAAGGCATTTCACATGTCATTTTTAAAGGATAACATACATTGTCAAGTTCATTGATTGTATTCCTCCTCAATCCCGTCTAACAGGCTGTCTAGTTCTGATCCGTTGGGAAAACTTAGCAGCCGATTCTACTGGCTGTACACTAAACTCACGAGGATCTCCTTCCGTCAGCCCCACCATCCAACCGGCCATATGGTTGGGATCGCCTTCTTGTAGCGTCTTCACCATGGCCCAAGCCTCCCAGGACCACGGCGGCAAGCGAAATCTTCCACAAGCGGGCGCTACCGCACTCCTGCAGCTTCTCTTCAAGCTCCCGAGGCCCTCGGGCGGGCGAGGATGGCCATAAAGCTGTCTGGCGCCACTCATTGCCTGCCGAACTCGTTCGAGCAGCTGCAACGATTCGGAAGTTGATCACCCATTGATACGGGCATCTCCTCGAAGGATGACCCGTGAGTATACCTACAAGACATATTATGTCAAATTGCTTCCTCGCCGAACTCTTCTTACTTAGAGAGTTCGCTCAAGCACTACTATAGATGCGCGACGAAGCCGTTGATTCTCCTTGACGGAGCCGGACAGCTCGGCTGTCGCCTTTCAGCTCTTCTCCGAGCTTGGCGTTGGCATCTTGGAGCTTGTTCCTTTCTGCTTGAACTCATTCAAGACATTCTCGCCGACCTTTAGTGGGCGCAGAAGTCTTACTGTCCGGATCTTGTTGGCGGCACTGCATGTCATTATTAGACTCATGGCACGCCCGACAGCGCTTATATTAATTTATACAAATGTGTTACCAGGAGGGGCCTTTCCGTCTCCTCCTGCGGCAGCAAGTGTGGCCTCAAGTTGGGCCTTGCAATCTTGCAGCTCCCGAGACAGCCGGGCATTCTTCTCGTTAAGGGCCTAGAATTTCAAATGATCCTTAAATCAGTTAGCATAACTAATTTAAGTCTCGGGGGCTACTGGTGTATACAACCATTAAAATTTCCTTACCCGTATGTCTTTAACATACTGCTCCGTGGCTCTGGTAAAACCATTTTGAGCAGCACGGAGATGCGCGTCCCCTGCGTTAAAGGCATCCAATGCCTCAGGGGAAAAGCACACTTCTTGAAAAACTGTCCGGCGGCGTCTATGATTCATAGCGCTCTCCACCTCCGACTTGGTGGAGGACAGTCTGTCGGTATCCTCCGTTGGAGCAGGATCCGGTTCGCGTCTTGCGCTTGCCTCCCCCTCGGTCCGCTGAGCTCGGCTGGTGGTGTTGGTTGGTCGACAATTCCTGCGCTCATGATCCGTGGCGCTTTTTTCCTATAAAGATCATGAGCACTTAGAAGTTTCTTTGAATGTTGCTCAAAAGATCAAAACACGAGCTATACCTCTGCGGCGGCGTTTACGCCCAAGCGCTCCTTTTCCTCCTGCTAGTTGGATCGACCTCTGTGGGTCGACCGCCGCAGCTCGGCTCCCCGCCGTAATGGCGCTTCTGCAAAATACCATCGTTCGCGAAGGTCGAGGAGAGGCAAGGATAAGATAACGCTGTCCGGACTTGATCGTGGTCACTGGGATGCCGAACTTAGCGGGGTAGTCCGCCGTAATGGCGACCAAAGCATTGTCAATGCTGAGCTGGTGATACACCCCGTCGATCAGCTCCACCTCGATGTCCGGATCCTCTTCGGAGGCCGGACCCAGAGACCCTTCCGGATCCTCGGGTTGTGGAGCAGGACTCATCATGTCCTCCACAGTCCGACGTAGACTCTGCGCCGAAGATGTAATGTAAGAAGCCTAAACTTCGAAGATACGGGTAGAAGCCCTTTGATGTGTTAAACACCCATCCTCCGGGTTGATCATGGAAAACCCTCCAGAGGGTTGAGGCGAAGAAGTCCTCCTTCTCCCCTTATGCAGACGCATGCAGGATCTTCACCAGATCCTTGGTCGATTCCGCCCTTTGCGGCCGTCTGCGGTGGCATCATCCTCCCCATTGAAATCCCACATGGGGTGGCCTCAGTACAGTGGCTGCACCCCGCTTGATGCACGTCGCCATGACTCCAATCATGGTCAAGCCGGAATGAGCCATTAATCTTATCCGGCCCATCAAGTAATGGGCGCTCTTGTCTTCCTCCAGCAGGGGGCTCATGAGCGCCGGTGAGGTGTTTCTTCAAGGGAGCATCATCAAACTCTGAGGGCCAGTCTTGGACGCCCTCTTGGGGGTGCGGATAGGTAACGGTCCGCGATCGCCATATTTCAGCACCGCCCACTTGATATATGGACCCTGGTGAGAAGCGAGTGCAGGCGTAACAGCCTCTTACACAATGCGAAATGGGGCTCGATGCCCGTGAATAGCTCAAGAAGAGCTACGTAGCCATGCGATATGCAAAGCCTGAGGCGGGCGTGAGGTGGTGGAGCTGGAGTCCAGTAGAACTTGAGGAGCCCGCGGAGGAACGGATGAATTGGAAATCAAGCCCCTTATTAGATAGGGGACGAAACACACCCGCTCCCCTTGTTGGGGCTTGGGGTGTCCTCCCTTGCCTCCCACCTCGATAAGTAACCAGTCCGGCTCGGACTGGAACCATGAAGGCCGGAGGAAGAAATCCTTCCGTTTGGAGCTTTACAAGCTCATTGTGCGAAATAGAGCACCTCCTCCAATCCCCTTGCGCTGGGCTAGGAACGCATGAGGAAGAGCCACGTTGACGATCCATGGTGGAATGGATTTGTGGTCGAGGCGCTCGATGGAGTATCTGCGGGAGCAAGACGGTGCGGTTTGGATCTGGATCCCTGCCCCTTTTATAGGTAGACGACCCGCACAATTAGGGGGTGAAATGTAAAAGACACCCTGGCTTTTCGCATTCGTGCGACGCGTGGAAGAGGGCCATTATTTGGCATGGAAACCGAGAAACACAGTATTCAAGATGAAGCCGAGCACTATTTGGCTGGTACATGGAATTTGAAAGGAGAACCCGCCTTGCAACGCCGAAGACTACAAACACGCTGGATTTATCGTCATTGAAGCCTGGTCCGGGGGCTACTGAGGGAGTCCTGGACTAGGGGGTGTCCGGACAGCCGGACTATCAATATCTGCCGGACTCCCAGACTACGAAGATAGAAGATTGAAGACTCCGGCTCGTGTCCGGAAGGTACTTTCCTTGACGTGGAAGGCAAGCTTGGCAATAAGGATATGTAGATCTCCTACCATTATAACCGACTCTGTGTAACCCTAGCCTCTCCGGTGTCTATATAAACCGGAGGGCCTTAGTCCATAGGACGAACATTACATCTCAACAATCATACCATAGGCTAGCTTCTAGGGTTTAGCCTCCTTGATCTCGTGGTAGATCTACTCTTGTACTACCCATATCATCAATATTAATCAAGCGGGGCGTGGGTTTTACCTCCATCGAGAGGGCCCGAACACAGGTAAAAACATTGTGTCCTAAATGCATTGTTACCATCCGCCTAGCTGCACAGATTCGGGACCCCTACCCGAGATCCGCCGGTTTGACACAGCAGTCCTCGTTATCGCTCCCCTTTGGGGTATCCACCATATATATGTCATGCGACAAGGTGGTCTGTCGTCTTTGTATAAGCTTTGTTTTTGTTCGTCTCAAAGATCGTCGTCTATTCCGTCGATGTCTTGGATCGTAGTCTAGCATGTCGGTTAGATAAATCGACGGTGGCTACAAAGTGGGTGGTGGGTGGGATCTGAATTTCTTCGTCGCCCGAACCCCAACCATCTCGCCATAGTCCGCCAGGCCCTCGATAACGAGCTGCCTTAGTGAATTCAAAATATCACCAAAAGGCGAATACTGGAAGATGTCCGCGGCGGCGAATTCCATAACCGGCGCGGGAGGTTCGGAGTCCGGCGAAGAGTCCGGCGTCTCGGAATCACGAGTTTCGCAGGGGACAAGATCAGTGTTCAGCTCCATCGTCGTGGATGTTGAAGCCCCCAGGGCGGCGTCTATCCACCGGCCCTCGATATGGGCGATCAGCTCCGGGCTAATGGCCGAAGCGGATCCGTGTGCAGCCACCCAGGCACTGTCCGGCGGCAGAGCTAGATCGTGCCCATCATCACAGTGCGGCGCGCTCGGCTGTGGCTTGAGTCCATCGAAGATCGAGTCTCCGCGAACATCGGCCGTGGAGTTTAAGCTTCGAATCGACTGACGGCGGGCGTAGCTTCGATCTGCTCGGATGGCTAAGAGAATTGCCCCAGCGATCTTGGCCGCCGAATCGAGGATCTGTCAGGGAGGAAAGTCTCACCCGAGACAGCGTTGTTGGTTGAAGATGCCATCAAGCCTATCGGCGACGACACGGAGGAACTCTCAATGAAAGCACCAATGTCGGTGTCAAAACCGGCGGATCTCGGTAGGGGGTCCCGAACTGCGTCTAGGCGGATGGTAACAGGAGACAAGGGACACAATGTTTTTACCTGTGTTGGGCCCTCTCGATGGTGGTAAAACCCTCACGTCTTGCTTGATTAATATTGATGATATGGGTAGTACAAGAGTAGATCTACCACGAGATCAAGGAGGCTAAACCCTAGAAGCTAGCCTATGGTATGATTGTTGTAATGTATGTTGTCCTACGGACTAAAGCCCTCCGGTTTATATAGACACCGGAGAGGGCTAGGGTTACACGTAGTCGGTTACAATGGTAGGAGATCTACATATCCGTATTGCCAAGCTTGCCTTCCACGCCAAGGAAAGTACCTTCCGGACACGAGCCGGAGTCTTCAATCTTCTATCTTTGTAGTCTTGGAGTCCGGCGGATAATGATAGTCCGGCTGTCCGGACACCCCCTAGTCCAGGACTCCCTCACCTGCGGTAACGAAAGGATGCACAAGAAGTATATTGGCATAGAACTAAGGACGAACTGTAAAAGTTGGAGCCGGCTGCCTTGATTCAAGAGACAAGAAGACGCAGATAATCGTCTTTCAATACGATCCACCAAAGGCAACAGATCATAAATTGCTGGCCGGGAAGTACCCATTGGTAGGCCGAGGTAAGTGAATGGCATGGAACCAACATCACACCCAAGCAATGCAGCAACACGTGTGCCCTCATCATCGGTCATATTGATTGGTATCAAAGAGGACTTACTGAAGTTCACCCTGAGGCCGGTTGATTTGGCAAAGACATCAAGCATTTGTTTGAAAGCAATGAGCTGGCTATCAACAGCAGGAAGGACGATGAGTGTATCATCAGCATATTGTACGATCGGATAGTCCATCGAGGTAGTTGGGATTGGCAAGGTGAGAATATTCCTGGAGCACATCTCATTTACAACCGATTGAAGTAAATCCACCGTGATCACAAAGAGCAATGGAGATAGCGGATCACCTTGACGAACACCTGAACGACAGACAAAATGATTACCAGGCACTCCATTCAAAAGGACTGAAGAGGAGCCTGTGGACAGAATGTTGTCAATCCAACTTGTCCAACGGTTATCAAAACCCTTACATTTTAAAACCCTAATTATCAACTCATGCTCAATGGTGTCAAACGCCTTTGTGAAGTCAAGTTTAAGGAGAATGATAGGCCTCTTGGAAGCTTTGCATTGGTGGATGTATTCAAAACACCACGCCAAACAGTCTTGTATGGATCGACACCGAAGAAAACCATATTGGTTTCGGTGTATACATTTGAGGATCACACCCTGAAGACGATTTGCCAAGAGCTTGGTTAAGAACTTTAAACAAGTATTGGTCAACGATATGGGCCTAAAATCACCAACATATTCAGGGCTTAGTTTCTTCGGAATGAGGGTGATAAGAGACGTGTTTAGACACTCCAAATTACATTTCCCTTCATAGAATTCTTGCACAAGTTTCATAAAGTCATCCTTCAAAATAGCCAACATTTCTTTAAGAAAAGCCCAGTAAACCCGTCTGGTCCCAGAGCACGGTCGGTAGGCATATTCTTAATTACCGCATCCACCTCAGCATCAGTGAATGGTAAAGACAACTCCTCTAGACCATCAATGCGGGTAATTAATGTGTCTAGATCAAATCCCATCTGAATGCCTTTTGATTGGCCCATCCGCTGATTAAAATCAGCCCGAACATTCCATATTTGTTGATGGTCCGTGACCACATCCCCCTGCACCGACTTGATCGAGGAGATAGTATTCCTACGGAATCTTTCTGTAGCCATGGCATGAAAAAAAATTGAATTCTCTTCACCAACTTTGATGCTTCGTATCGTGCAACGCTGCTTCCAATAGATAAATTGCCAATGTAAGATATCCTCAAGATGCAATTTAACAATTCTACGAAAGTTGAACTCCGGCCAACTCAAAGGCCTAATTTCCTCAAGATTATCCAGAAAAATAATCACTTTATTACAATCAGCAATTAAAGCTTTGACTATAGACAGATTCAAATGCCATTTCTTGAGTGCGTAGCGGAGGGACTTAAACTTAGCCGAAATTGTTAATGCAATCGACGATTTGACCACTGGCCTATTCCAAACCTCGGCAACACAGTCCGCAAACCCTGGCAAATCCACCCAATAATTCTCAAATCGAAAAACCTTTGCCTTGGGGATACAAGTGGCAATCGAGACAACGCACGAAACATGGTCAGGGGCAGTGCGTGCAAGAGGAAAAACCATTGTGTTGGGGTGTTCAGATGTCCAAGTGACTGAAGTTAAAAACCAATCTATCTGTTCAAGTAGTGGTGAGGTTTGCATATTCGACCATGGATATTGATGGCCCTTGATCGGCAGCTCAACAAGACCTAAATGACAAATTATCTCATTAAACAAGAAGATATCGTTAGCATCACCTCCCAGAAGGCTGCGGTTCTCCAAAGATCTCATGAAGTTGAAATCACCCAAAAGCAGCCAGTTCTGACCAAACTGAATATCAAGATTATATAGCCATTGAACAAATTCATCACGGGCAGGTCCTTGACACGGGCCATAAACAGAGACTAGAGTCCAAGTTTCTGAGGTGTGTTTGGATTTAAACTCCACAATTATCCCATAGGATTTGGACTCAATTAAAGAACCTATGAAAAAGGATGAATTCCAAACAACCACCATCCCAGCAGACGCACCATTAGAAGGTACGAAAACAAAATTATCAAAGCGCCTCGGGCAAAACTTCCTAATGAATCTCTGATCCATTTGCATGCATTTAGTTTCCTGGAGACAGATAACAGAACAACCACTTTCATCTATCTTCTGCCTAACAGCAAGCTGACGAGCTTTAGAATTGAGACCACGAACATTCCAACATAACACCTTCCACTCCTTAAAACTTGTCTGATTCATTACAAACCAAAAGTAAAAGCATAGTAAATAGGCCACGCAATGATCCACACTGACCCACACAGCAGATAAGCAACACATAGTTCTGAACAAGAAAATAAAGATAAATGGCGATTACGGTAAGCCATCGACTAGATCCCTGCAGGTTGTAACTAATCATCAGAACCTTGGCTGTTGCATGACTTGGCCGGATTAGCAACAAGCTTATCCGTGGAGATCTTCTCAGGTGCAATTCTAAGATGGGCGCCAATGCATTGAAGATCAGCAATAGCAGTTGGTGGTGGCACAGAAGGATTGTTCTCAAACTGGGAGCTGCTGGTCTTGCGCTTCTTCAAAATATGAGGCTTCTTGGGAGAAATACCATTAGTTGCTTTGCGGTAGCCGTTGCGGAGAGCGCTCAGACATGCACTGCGCCGAACCTCAGTATCAACAATGATTTTTGTGGCATGAGACTTCCTTGCCCTCTTCAGAGTTACCTCAGGCACAGCAGAAAATTCAAATGTTTCAGAAACTGGAGCATCCAGATCATCAAAGCAGAGAGCTCTAGCAACTGGCCGTTTAACAGGAGCATTTGGCACGTCCGAAGCAATGCTAATCGAAGACTCCGGTGCAGGCAGGAGTTTAAGAGTGGAAGTATCAGAGAGAACTTCATAGGAATGCTTCTTGAGCAAAGCACCAATGTCGGACTTGAAAACAAAGCGTGGATGCTTGAAGACCATATAAAAGGCAACATCTTCTCAAAGGAAGCTGCTTCGCATCACAAAGTGCAAAACTGGTCCATAGATGGTGAGAACTTGCCCAATCAAAAGAGGAGGTTCTTTGTGGACCCATTGGGGGCTGGAAGCAACAACTTCAAACCTCATTGTCAATATTGTTTACTGAAACATCTGAATGTTGTAGAACAATGGACTCTTGGGACTGTATTTCCTGAGCATCATCATGCTGCACATCTTCCTGAACCTGGTGCACTTCATTGTTTTGCTGCTCATTGACTAGCTGTGGCACATCATTCCATCCTAGTTCAGGGAATTCTGGCATAACCCAATTATAATTCTCAAAGTGCAGATTGCCAGGGAGGGGGTGTGGATTGCCATTGAAGGGCATGGGGTCCTCATCTGCTGGAAGAACATCTGCAAAATCCGCTAACAAGATGTACACAGGTGCAGACCAAGAGATCCTAGCACCACCAAAGTCTGCATATTCTCTGTAAGTGACAGAGCGAGGAACCAATGTTGGCGCTGGAAAAGAAACATAAGCCAGCAAGCGGACAAGCATGGGATCATCTTGATGCCAATGGTGAAATCTACCAAAGGTGCTAATCACGTCCGCAAGGTACTGTGAGCGCCTATAGGGTTTGGATGAACAGTTCCTGGTGGGGGTGGATGAACAGGACCCCGTGGTGTTGCCTCTGGATGAACAGGACCCCGATCGATCGAGCCGGTTGGGGCTGGATGAACAGGACCCCGTGGAGGGCTGGATGAATAGGACGACCCTGTGGAGGGCTGGTTGAACAGTAGCCGATGGAGGGCTGGATGAACAGTAGCCCATGGAGGGCTGGTTAAACAGGAGCCCATGGAGAAGGTTGGTTGAACAGTAGCCGATGGAGTAGCGTGCGGTGGAGGCTGGATGAACAGGAGCCCGTGGATGAACAGTCATAGGTGGAGGCTGGAGGAGGTCGACGGTGGATGAGCGATGGCAAGTGGAGGTGGAGGAGGTCGACGGTGGAGATGAACAGTATCCCGTGGAGTCCCGTTTTGCGGTACGCCACACCCCTCCTGATGAACAGGACCCCCGTTTCGACCGTAGAGCTCCAACACAAGTCTGTTTCCTCCGTTTTGCGGCACGCCACACCCCTCCCAATCAACGGGACCCCGTCTCAACCGTAGGAGGTCCAACAGAAGTCTGTTTCCTCTGTTTGCGGACGCCGACGCCTCCGATGAACAGATCCCGCCGGCCGTGGCGGTCGAACACAAGGCCGTTTCCTCCGTTCTACGGTACGCCATGCCTCGTTTCCATCGGTTGTTTCGTCCAAGCCCTCCCGATGAACACGACGACGCATTCCGTTCCGACCTAGCCGGTTGGCTCCCCATGACGACGACGACACAGTTTCTTCGTTCTGACCCAGCCATGTACACGAGCCCTGGCCGTACATATGCGCGAGTAGGCGTTCGACACCCTGCCGTATGTACATACGTGGCCGTATTTACTTTCTTGCACCCTGGTCGTTATATGTACATGTATATGCTACGGGCGTGCCTCTACTACACACGTGCACGCCTCTACATCGACTAGTATGTACGTACACGTTCGCGACCAGAATGACAACGCTACCTATGCTTCGACCAGGTGGGTCCTGACTGTCACGCACTTCCTTGCGTGCGAAGATGTAGTTGGTGGGTCCCAACAGTCAGGGGGCAAATCTTTTTTTTGTTTGCCCGGATGCACTTCCTTGCGTGCGAAGATGTAGTTGGTGGGTCCCAGCAGTCAGGGGGAAAAAGTTTTTTCGCGAAATATGGTGGCCCGTCCAGTGGGTCCCTGCTATCAGGTGGAGGAATCATTATTTTGCGCATAATATGGAGGCACTTCCTTGCGGCTGCCGTGGACCCAGCTGTCAGCCTCTCCACGTACAGTACTATTCCAATGGAAGTCGTTCCTTGACCACATTGACCACGCCGCGCCGAGAGCACTAGGGCGATGGACAACCGCGAGGCCTAGGAAGGGGATGACGCGGAGCCAGGGAAGACGCGGTAGTGGAATCCCGTGCGGAGAGGAGTATGATGGTTCACTTGTTCGGCTGTGGTGTGAGGTTGCCGTCGCCGCAGAATAACAGGGGGTATGGGTGAGTAGAGGGATGGCCTGGCTAGCGGTGGGAGTAGTAGGGGGCGGTGAGGCCTCCACGGCATCACAGTCGGCCACGGGAGGCAGGAGCACGCGGCACGACCTGTGCTGCTTTAGGCGGCTGGAGCAAGACGACCAGAGGTTGAAGAAGCACTACGGTCGTTGGATGGACATTGTACAGTCACTGCAGCTAGAATTGTTTATATTGACTAAGTTGGCAAAGCCCTTGGTACGCGTCAACTTAGTAGGCCCACAGGTCAGCCTCCGAAATGGTGCGCCCAAGATGTCAGGGGGAGGAATCATTTTTTGGGCGGCTGAAGCAAGAATATATGAGATTGAAGAAGAATCACGACATCCGTTGGATGGACGTCCAACGGCCACAGCTGCTAGAACCATGTGTTGTTGACAAAGCTTTGCATACGCGTCAACTTAGTTTTTTTTAGGGACTCGTCAACTTAGAAGGCCCACAAGTGTGTGGCAGAGAACATATAGCCCATTTGTGATTTGTAAGAATGTAGAACCCATTTGTTAATTCTAACGAAATTTACTATAGCCCATTTACAGTTTGTTAAAAGTACAACCCATTTTCTAGCTAGGACAACGATTAATAATTTCAACCAACCTCTCAAAACAGAATTCAAAAAAAATCCTACATTTTGATGGGAACCGAAATATTTTTATCCGAAATTTCTAGTCAGATTAAATATAATTTTAAAATAAAGTTGTATTACGTTAAAATCCAACAAAATATTGTGCGCGCAACAAGTGATGAAATTAAAATTTTCAAATTCCAAAAATAATATATTTTTAAAGCTAATTACGCGTTTGGTGCATTTTTTATAGTTACTTCCCAGTTATTATAATTACATTCCATTTATTATTTCTTAAAGTCCATTTTCTTGTTAAGCCAAATGCATACCTCCTAGAAAAGTTTGCAGCCCAGCGGGGCAGAGAATAACAAGTTGACCCGGATATTGTGTACAACTGTCGGCCCAGTTGCATTGCTGATGTTGAAAAAAAAGGCCTATGTAGTACAGTACAACCTAACATGGCTACTCAGCCCACATTCAACAACGCCTAAAAGGCCCAAACAAGGCTTCTGTACAACTTTTTTAAGTCACTGAGCTCAATTAATAACTTAAGAAAAAAGTTAGATTACTGTGGGACCTAATTAAAAGATGTCATGAGCAAAGAACTAATTCAACGGGTCCCACTTGTGTGTGTGTGTGTGTGTGTGTGTGTGTGTGTGAGAGAGAGAGAGACCCATTGGTCGATGCTCGTAGAAACATCTTTCAGCTACATGCATTGCTGATGCTCAGTAAAAACTTATATAGTTGGCACAATCATATAGAACATCATAGCACACTGAACTTGCATACAAAATTTTTATGCAGGCGGCACAATCAGGATGGAAGAAGTGGATCGCTATGGGTAGGGCTATGTTGAAACCAATGAACTCGTACATAACGGTTCATCGTCTTTATCAATGACGGGGAAATATCTTGAATGTTGTGCAAAGAAAACAGACAGACAACACAATAAGTTCTGCTAGCAGGTTAAGTTGACGTATAGCCCTTTCTAAAAAAAGTTCAGGTACAAAATTAGAACAGGTCATGATCAAATGTACTAGCACATCAATGCTTCACACCCATAGCTCGGATTTAACTAGTATCTAACAAGATTCAGCTGTTACCTCAAATTAGAGCACATCTAGGCAGGCAGCCCTACCTCTTCTCCCAAAGAAGTTGTGGCCTCCACCGTGCGATGGAGTAGGCCCTGTGCCATCCATCGTTCCGAGCAACAGGGGGAAAGTCTGACGTTGACTCCTGTAATGGACGTCGTCGACGGACCCTGGCACCAGCGGCGGCATTAGGACTTCGATTGATGGATTGACCACTTCTTCGACATGCACAAACACTCGACACAGGTACATCCCTAACATGGTCTAGGGCGGCCTTGGTGGCGATGAATAGTACAACCCCGGTTCCTGCACCGGTATCTCAACACCAATCACCTTCGGTATGGTGGACGGCTTCTTCATCCATGCCATAACCGTCAGAGCCCACCTGTCTGGAGGAACAAACATACTTACAAGCTCACCTCCAAGGTCGTTGATAAGCTCATTCATGGACTTGTTGTTCCAAGCACGTCGAGGCATGTCGTGGAAGGTAAGCTTTGTTAAAAACTCAAGCTCAGAGGGCACCGAGCCCCATCTTGGATGCCATCGATCAAAGCTCACCAGCGCGCCATCGCAGAACAAACGTCGGGAAGATTTGAACACACGACTGCAGTCAAAAGTTGTCCGGAACCTGACGAAGAAATCAGCTGGTGGCAGACAGACTTCGACGAGCAAGTCACTTATTTGGATGTTGTGTGTAATGCCAAGAGCTTTGACAAGGTCGTCCGGCGAGACGGGAGGCCGGTCGCTGTTGATGGTTACCATCAGCACTTTGCCAGCAAACTGGTCATCAAGCGCCGCCATGCCACTGTTGAGCGACAGCATGCAGCGACCGAAGGCAGGACAGACCTCAGGATCTCTGGCTCGGAGATCCGCACTGACCGGCGACATGATAGTGAGCTTGAGTACTGGGAGTACAGGAGGGGGATTTGGGGGAACTGGAGTAGGAATCGAGATTCCAGAGGTGGGGGAGGGCGGGATATTGGGGATGAAAAGGTAGCATGAATTTCGAACATGTGCCAATATGCTCTCCGCGCGCAAGCGCACGAAAACACCGGTGGCGCCCACATATCGGCCTAAGGGTCCGTACTCTTTATTTTTTGGAGATCCCGACCTTTTTTTGAGGATCTTTTGAGAGCCCGACCTGAAAGTCATAATTGCCCTGTTTGGCATTGCGTTACTACTCGGCCCATATTCAACGACACCTCACTGGCCCAAACAAGTGTACATCATCGAAAAGACACTGAGCTCAAATTATATAACTTGAAAAAAGGAGATATACTCTGAACACTGGAGAATGGTGATGCCCTCATTTAGCCCACCAGTAGTTCGAGACAATAAACAGTTCGAAACAACGATATATACAACATTCAAACACTGACTAGTGACTACTGCTGACATAAACAGCAAGACATGATAGTTCATAATAAGTCTTGCTACACCACCAAAATGCACCCATCTGCAGCGCTCAGACTCTCGTGATCCAGACAGGAATGATATTCAATAGAGGCAACTATTACATAGTAAGAGTGACATAGACGAGGATGAACAAATGACAAGGAATATGCATAACAAAAGAAAGAACTACCCATCCAGAACAAGCAGCAAAGACAACAAAGTCATTCGAAGAGATGATCCAACACCATCATAATTTGCAGCCCCGCTTTAGCGACCAGTGATCCGGAGACACCAGTACTCCACCCTTTCGACGCAACAGCCCAATTACCTATCAACTTGAAGGCTTGAACCACATCACTGCCTGTCGTAATTGAGACATCCAAGGATCAAAGTTAATCAGGATGCCTTTGTCATTCTCACCTTCTTTTGGATGCAGGCTATATCGTTGACAATCAGGGGAGTTTGCTCCCCAACTCCTAGGGCTCGCCGTGTACACACAGTTTTCCATAGCAAACAGAGCCTATCCGCCATCGAGGTCCTTGCTAACAGTGATCTCCTGGTTTATCAGATAATTGAGTCCGAGAAACATAGACTGTGAACCAAGGCTGTTTACCCGCCTCCAACTAAAAAATCCCGAAGGCCCCAACAAGCCGGTATCCTGCTCATAGACGTAACAGCCGCTATCTGGATACTTACATATTTCACGGTGCTTGTATACAGTGGGGTTTTTGCAATATAACTTTTTCGGCTCATGTGTCCGAATGATCATCAGCCTTTTGCCGCCATCTGATCGAGCGAGGAACCAGTTGTGCTTCCTTGTGGCAAATGTGGTGTGATTACAAAGGGAAGTACCTGTAGGGACACTGCATCATATCAAAAAGGACAGACATTGTTAATGTAAGATCAGCATTGTTCAGAGTATGAGTAGGATAATGCAAGAAACAGCATTGATATGTCCATGTTGGAACTGGGAGGAAAATACAGGAAATGTATTTGGGTTGAAAATATAGAAGTGCCATGCATGGTTATACTCATGTTATCTATAATCGATTCTTCACAGGAAACTAGCATGTCATGCATGTTATGTAATCATGTTCTGTCCTCACAAACAAATTCTTTAAGGTAACTAACAGACCATCCATTGTTATATACTTGTGTTCTGTGGGCAAATTTTTTGTGAGGATATTATTCTAGCCATTGATTCCTGAAGGGCGAATATAGGTATGTACACATAGTAAGCATTACGGGATTTCACTACTTCCAAATATAGAGTTCTCCATATGCACATTTACTTCCCTAATGTATGGTTAGATGAAACCAACAGTGTGGTGCATGTTTCTACATCATGAAAATGAGGAAACTAACATGGCCATTGATACACACTCATATTTAGTAGTAGTATATAGATTACTGTAAAATAAGGAGAATATCCATATATTCCTAACTGTTCGATTATTCAGGGGTACAAATTGGCAGTAATGACATGGTCACAATCACATGAATTAACTCATTCCAAATATAACTGATTTACGGCGTCTCTAATACATTGCCATAGTTCTACTCAAATTCTGCTCAAATAGGGATATGCCAATCATCACAAAAAGTTCAAATAGTGTCATGGCGTCATCATTAACATGAGACGGAAACACCTTACACGCGCCGTCCCAGCAATACGTGGTGCCATCTGCTTTGTCAATCGCGTAGATGATGCCATTGTGTTCAATAGCATCATAGAAGTGTGTATCAGCTTTGACGATGATTCACTGCGAGCTGAGTTGTCTCTAGCTAAAGAAGGTACTGGCGTAAAGATAGGCAAGTCCGCGGTCGAACAACACAATTAGCTTGAAGTCTGCGTAATTCGCATGTCGTGTGGGCACTTGGCAGATTACAATCTTCTGCAAAACAAGGTCCGTCCAACTGACGTGGTAATCTAGATGACTTGGACCACGAGGGTAAAACTCTATATAATCCAACGGAGGAAGGATAATCTCATGGGAGGTCTGGAAGTTCACAAGCACCAACTTTTTACCGTCTTGTCTGAAGGCAGCCATCCAGTGGGAGTTCATGCCGACCCAGTACATACCTGCCAAGATGTTTCGGGCGATGGTGATCGGATCGAAGTCGAGGGAAATGATGTACGGCGACCCACTACATACCTGCAAAGAAGTTTCGGCTAATGGAGATCGGATTGAAGTCGAGGGCATCATGTACGCCTCTGTATCATGGTGAGCCAATCTCGCAAGACCAGATAACAGCAAGCAGGGTGTCTTGAAAAGCTTAGGCCTCGCTTCGACGATGGCCGTGTGCATGTCCCTCGAGCATGCAGCCAACCGCAGGGCACTCAACGTATCCATACATGAACAACAGAGGTCGAGGATGTCACTAGGGAGATTGCTCCAATTGCGGCTCATAAGTATGTTGCGCCGTTCACGTTCGGCCATGGTAGAGTTTGGAAGGTGGGTTTTTGGGGGGGCTTGATTTACGGGGGAGAAGGCTGTCGGTGCTGGAGCGGCTAGCGAGGGAATAGTGGTATTGGGGGAGGCGAGCGGGGCGACGGTACACGGGGGCATAGTGAGATGGAGACGGAGATGGAGATGGAGATGGAGTTGTGCTATGGGAGGGGAGAGGGAGGCGAGGCGAGGGATGCTAATGTGCTGTATAGCGGCAGTGACAGATTGTACAGTGCATAGGGTGAGGCTGACTTTGGTAACCCGAACACGCCGCCTGGACTAGTGCCAGGCGCAGGGTGTTGTCACTTCACTGTGAGGACCCGATGAATAGTATTTTGACCATCAAGTGTACCGCAGTTGTACTACTACTAGTAGTAGTAGGAACATGAGTACTCCAGTACTGTATAGCGGAAATAGGTCTCTCGTGCTAGCATGCCTGTTCACTTCATCCTCCAGGTATCATCCATATGGCGAGCAGAACCAAATTCTCGTGCATGCGGAAGCACGAAGATGGGCCTTTTCTTTTTTGATGAGGATAACCGTGTATTCCTTAACCAGAGAATGTTGTGTCTCCCACGCACACGCCAATATCCATCTGAACCAGCTACGACACATTTTTTATCTGTTTGCATAGGTCCCACCTATCAGGAAGGATGGGCACGTACACGAACAGGTACGACTCCTCAGTCTACCTGCATAGCCTTTTCATTTAGTCTACCTAGCCGTCTAATCAACTGCCTGCACACCCCTTCTCCCATTTACTTCTCCATGGGGAACTGATTTTCCTTGGCTTCTTCACCTCCCCTTCGTCTTCATTTGCCTCCAAACCCCACTGCGTTCACATTGTTTTAACCTCTTCACATACTCCTGGAGTAATTCTGAAGCCCCTTTAAATAATCATCTACTTCAGTTAGACTAGCCATCTAATCCTAATTCTCCAAACCATAGCCCTCTGTTCCAGCGGTTCCAAATGGCGAAAGAGATCGAGATGCAGGTTTTTAGCATCCAACATGTCCTCGTCGAAGGCTCGTTGAGCATAGTTGCCACCGTCACCATCCACCCAAGGGTTGTTCGGAAGTGGATCAACAATGTATCCAACTCCCTCGAAAAGGTAGAGATGAGGGTCATCGGTCTCGACGCAGAGTACACGGAGTGTGCCACTGGGAAGATCCAACGTGCCGCCATCCTTCAGCTGTGCCTTGAAGACGATGTTTTCGTGTACTACATCATACACGCGCCCTCCATACCAGGTGAGCTTCATGATTTCTTGTCTTGGGAGGACATATACTTCTGTGGGGCAGCCACTGAAGGGGGCAAACAGAAGCTGGAGCCGTACAGCCTTGATTTGAAAAGCATCGCTGACCTACAAACCAGGATCAAAATTCCTGTAGAAGATTGTGATAAATAGACACCATCCCTATTCGACGTAGCAAATTTTGTGGTCGGTACAAATCTTCAGAAGGGTGACGAGACGCTGGCATTAAGGTCGTTTGGATGGGAGAATTATCCCTTGACGTATGAGCGGATAAAATATGCTGCTCTCGATGCCCGTGTGAGTTTTGAGATAGCTGCAAGGTCCAAAGAGCTTGTTGCGAAGCCGTCTCCCAGAGAAAATGAGAACAACAACAACAACAACAACAACAACAACAACAACAACAACAACAACAACAACAACAACAACAACAACAACAACAACAACAACAACAACAACAACAACAACAAGAATAAAAGGTTGCACCAGCAGCAGGGCATTATGGATGGATGAACTATTTCCTCTCTTGTAAAAAAATTTATTTCCTCTCAGTGTATATTGATATAGATGGACTATTTCGATGGTGTGCATGTCTTTGGAACAAGTAGTAGCGTGGGTACGCTTGAGTATAAGGAACCATTTATCCGCCTAGCTTTCTCTACTACTCCTTCCTGTGATCGATATGCAATGCATGTGTCCGTAGACATGATAGCTTGCCCATGGAAGTTCAACTACGGCGACCATCACGTTTCATCCACTGCCACTCGCGATTCCCACGACGCTGCTCCAACCCACGGCACCACATCCCCCGACGTGCGCCTCACCCCTCTCGCCCGCACCCCCTCTGCCTTTGTGTGCATGACATGTGGGCCACCTTAAATGTAGCAAGCATCAAGTTTCTACCATAGCCACACACGATTCCCATGACGCTACTTGAACCCATGACACCACACTTCCCCCGACCTGTGGCTCACCACTCTCGGCCCCACTGCCCCTCTGCCTTCGGGAGCATTACATGTGGACTAGCCACCTATCGGGTCCACATGTTATTGACTCAAAGGCACGTGTAGTAAGGCGCTGAAGCTCAGTCCCAAAGGCCATGAGAGAGAAATGTAACTCCTGCGCCAGGCCTTGTGGTGCTACCGCTGCACGAACTCATGCCAAACTCGAGATTTGTTTCTTTACTATCCATGCACGTAACGATTTAATGCACATTGTAATCTCAACATGTGATGGGGAGCTCTAAATTTGAATTTGAAACTTATAAAACAAAAAGATTCAAAACAAATAAACTGGGAGAGAGGGAGTATATCGTAGGATGTGTCCCATACGAAACAAGTCCCCTGGTTTGTCACCGCGAAGATGCGGTTAGAAAGGAGCACAGCGTCTTCGTACTCATACGGCAACAAATCAGCCGCAGACAGCATGGTCCACCTTTGACCGCCGTGTCCAAGGTTCGTGCTGTCTTCTTCAATCTCACCGTGGTTCCATCGTACCAATTCATGCGGTGGCCCGTTGCATGGTTGATCCCAATGTTGGACAAAGGTTCTACGGGAATGGTGTCAGTGTTGTAGTTGTGCAAATTGATGTTGGTACCCTCCCATACATATGCAAGCCAATCTCCACTCGCATTGAGCCTAACCTGTGAAACAGTGGGAAGGGGAAGAATTAGGAAATGGACATGGAAGTAGTCTTTAGAATGCATTTACTACGTGATTGAACTCATCTTACCTGCTCATCGGAGGAAATCCGAGTGCCCCTCAATGTCGGCATCTCAAGGGGCGTCAACTTGCAACTACGGCCATGCCGCACTGGAGAGACCCCCAAGGAAACATCCTCGTGCGTTCCACGGAACATCAAGATGCATTTGTATGAGTAGTTTATCTTGTGAGAGAAAAGGATGAACGAGGGAAGGCCTCTAGAGATAGAGATAGACTACTACTACCAATGTGCTGGTCTGTGCGTTGCAATGGATCCAAAGTACTAGTAGAATAATACTTGTTCACGTGCTTGAAATATAAACACTCTAGTTTTTATATACATGTGTCAGCAGACATGACAGCTTGTCCATGGAAGTTGAACCACGACGACCATCATGTTTCTTGTTTCTACCACTGCCACACCCACACGTGATTCCCACGACGCCGCTCCAACCCACAACATGATGTCCCCCGACGTTGACATGGATCCTCTGACGTGGCTATCACTGCATTACCCTGCCTTTCCTTCACTAATAGGTGGGACCCATGCTTGGGGGGACCCACATGTCAGTGACAGAATGGTAGGATTTTTCACGTCAGGGGATCCTCATCCCCCGACGTGCGCCTCATCCCTCTCAGCCCCACCACTCCTCTGCCTTTGTGTGCATGACATGCGGGCCAGCTGAACTGCGGCGACCATCAACTTCACCTGATTGGACGAGGTTTGCCTGCTCTGCTGCTGTGCTCCGATCCATACTCCGCACCATCGAATTTTCATCTAGCAGCTGTGACACATTTCGTCCCGGGCATCAATCCTTAGCTGGAGTACTTTTGTACTATAGGTAGTACCCGCCGGTGTGGCCATCTACGCCTCGTAACGCCCCGACACCCAGCTGTGGCACCCTCGCCACAGCCACGCCACCACCGGTCGGTTCATCTCGAACGAGTGAGTCGTGAACCATGCCACCACCATGAGAATGGCATGTGGGCCAGCCGCATTTAAGGTCCGCATGTCATTGACTCATAGGCCGGTGCACTAAGCCACTAAAGTTCGGTCCCGTGGGCCCCGAGAGGGAAATGTAACTCCTGCGGCAGGCCTTTGTGGTGCTCCCGCAGTACGAGCTCATGCCAAACCCAGAATTTGTTTCTTACTACTACCAACTACTAAGGTACACGTGCATTGCATGCATGAGATTCTGGTGGTTTGTGCATTATGCTTACCATGGAGTCTTCTACATTCTACATGTGGCAGAATCTGGTGGAATGATATCCAACGACCAGTAGTGCTCGGATTTGCCATCTTTGTATTGTCGGATTGGCTTCATCCAATGACCAACTTCCAAAGTTATTCACACACTATATAGGGGTATGGATGTTTGGTTTGCTGCCTAAGGTTGCCACGCCTAAGCTTACGCGTGCCACGATATCTTAGGCATGTGTTTGGCTCATTGCTACACTTGTGGCTTGCCACACTTTTCTAGCTACATGGTCCACATGTCATAGACTCAACTTCTTGCCAAATCTTGCCACACTTGTGGTGGCCCTTTTGTTAGCCACATTTTTTGTGGCAGACACACTTTGCTTAAGCTTAGTTGTGGCAAAGTTAGTCATGAACCAAACAGACCCTAAGTTCAACCATGGATTCTTCTAGATTCTACTTGTGGTAGAATCTGGTGGAATGTAGATGATATCCAACGGCCAGTAGTGGTCGGATTTGCCATATTTGTACCGTCGGGTTGGCTTCATCCAATGACCAACTTTCAAACTTATTCACACACTATATGGGGGTATATATATAGATGTGCCGACCCGTTCCAATGGATCCAAAGTATATCTATTTAGTGGAGTGCACTCTAAACACATTATCTATTTATTTTTCTCTAACCTTTTGTAGCCATGCAACCAAGCGACATAAGCTTCATGGGTGCCCCCCACATCATACTATTCATACTACATTGACTGAAAAAAGATAAATCACCCAAAACAAGATCTTCCCGTTTTTTGTTCCTACGATGTTGTGTCGTGCACGTACCTACTAGTTGTATAGTGATAGTACTAGTTGTACAGTACAAACTTGGTACTAGTAGGAGTAGTAGTACGAAATGCTCCTACTCTATCAACGAGCCCCATCTGACACCAAATTTCTTGGCTTCCGTGCTACAGCTAGATCTTCCCCTTGTTTGTGTTTTCCAACCCGGCGGCGGGCGGGGTGCGGTCTGCCAATAGTCGGTTTGCTCAACGGCGGTTCCACATGAAAGTGAAAATGCTAGGCAACACGCCTTCCCTAAGCTATGTGTCGTGCCGGACGGGCCATGGAGTACTCCCGATTCCCGGGCGTGTGGGGGTGCGACGCGAACGCGGCAAGCCTTTTCCTTTTACTAGCAATGTGCCAGTGCGTTGCGACGGATCCAAAGTAGTAGGATAGTAGTACTTGTTCACAAACTTGAAAGAAATCACTCTTGTTTTGATATACTCCTAATATATTACTTTTCACTCAAAATATATTTCTCAGGTTGTTGGTTGCTTTCAAGATAATAAGGGGTTTTCTGCAAATTGGAGCAGAGAAGTGCGCTATTGTTGTAAAAATGCCACAACTTACCTCACAGCCGTTAGATGCAGATCTAATGGTCAGAAACGACGGATAGCGGACACACCACCATCACCAACTGAGTCTTTTATAGGAGTAGGAGTAGAGAAACATGTATAAATTGTAACATTTGGTTCTGCTCCTTGGCACGATCGATAGATAGAAATAACGATTGGAAACGCTAGGACGGGGCTATTTACGCGGATAAGGTGGTACGAGTAGCTAGGTTGGCGCATCGTCGGTTTGGTCACATGCGGTCTGACATGTTCTAGTGTTTCTAGCAAGATGCCCACGCGTTGCATGAAGTTGATGGAAAAGGTAAGCACAACTTATAAATTGACGGATGGAGTACTAGTTACAGTGATGCATATAATTAAGCAAAGGGATCGCACATGTCAGTATTGACTGGAACGAGAATGCAACAGCACAATAAGAATTAAGGCCACGATGATGTGATCGCAGTGGTGGTTATAGAAGGCAAGAAGAAAGATGCATCCATCAACGTACGACCTCCTCCTCCTCCTCAACTTAGTGCAACGGGCCACTGACCAGCGGCTAAGGAGCGGCGGATTTTGTGGCAAGGTCGAGGTGCTTCTCAGCAAAGGCATCCAAGGCTTCCAGCCGATTGAAGAAGGCCAACATTGTAGCGTCCTCATTGGCCTTGTAGATACCTATGTACACGATTTGCTCACACATGTGGATGTGTAGGTCGACGAATTCTTGCAGGGAGAGGCGCCTCGCGGCGAGCGAGACCTCCAGGTGGACATTCTTCGTGGCGTCGTGAGGGTCCGCAGGCCACCGGTGCTTGAAAGAGGTTACGCCATGGAGGCCGATTAGGTAGCAGTAACGGCGAGAGCCGGGCGCTGGCTGGAGGAGTACGGCGATGTCGTCTGTGAGCTTCTTGAGGATGATGAACTTGTTGGTGGTGGCAAGAATCATCTGGTCCAACTGAGAGTCGTAGTTGGCATCAACGGCAGCCATCCACCAGCCGGTCTCCAACACCGTCTGGAGACGATCCTCGGCGCCATGTCATAGGCCGGCGTCGTGGACCATCTGGCACAGCCGCTTTGCCACTTTCACACATCGCCGCCATGGGTCTGGAGTGAGCTCTTTTGCACTTAGTGTAGGTGCTTAGGCAAATGCTTAGGTGCGTACGATGTGGTAGATGCATTGGAATGGAGGGGCGCCTTTATATGAGGGCAAATTGCGTTGTATTCACATCGTGCAGCCTCTTTTCCCGGTCCTCCTCCCATTACTTCCCTCATGAATTAATTGAAGAAGGATGCATTGGTCGTTCAACATTTCGGGAACCGCTACTCCCTCCCTCGTCTGCATTAAAGCCGTATCGGGAACTGCGCCGCCCGCTGTCAAATCAAATAGTACTGCACCGCCCGCTGCATGCCTGGCTGAACACGCCTCCTCGCCTCCATCAAACGCCTCGTGTAAACCCGCATGCAAACCGAGAAACCTACTCCGGCCACACTTCCATTCATGAGTGGGCCGGAATTAAACGCAACACCGGCCGAGCTCCTCCCGTCCGCCCACAGTTTAAACGAGGCCAGACGCCGGCCAAGCTCCTATCGTCCGCCCTCTATTTACACGAGGCCAGACAGACAATGGGCAATAATCGACCCCTTCGCCGCTCCCCCATCTCCTCCTTCACCATTTTCTCCACTCTTCCTATGGCTTCTGAGGAGTCGTTCTCTGGCATATTATCTGACTGGGTGGCCTGCCGAGCCACTACAAGAAATATGCTATCTTGTGACCTCCACTATTGGTCACTGAAAGGTCATAGTTTTTCATTTGTGACCTTTTTGTGACCAAAAACAGAAGGTGAAAAGCTGAGGGTCATTAACTGACTATAGCGACCTTCTGTGTGATATGTAAAAGGTCGTTGGTTCTTTGACCAAATTTTTGGTCACTAGCAACCTCCCGAGCCACGTAGGCATCCGGTGTGGCAAGTCGATGTGGCACAAGATTCAGCCCGGTCCAATTCGGTTTTCTACATGGGCCTAGCCCAACAATTGACCTTTTATATATATTTTCTTGATTAATTTTGTCAACTACATGGGCCGGGCCCAACATTTAAGCCATTTTATTTTTGGGCGTAGCCTTTTTAGCCATTGATTTTATAGTTTCAGCCATTATACATTGGGGTACCACTAGTAAGCCAGCCCCACATGTCATGCTTATCTCAAAATATGTCCCACATGTCGAAATTTGAAATTTGTCAAACAACCATTATAACTTGGACCCTCTTGTCATGTTTCCATTTCACGGGTATTCATATCACATACACAATCATTGTTTTGAACATACTAGAGAGCAAATGAAATTGGTCCAAAACAAGACTACATTAGTCTATTACAATTCAGTATACTACAACCCGGATATGCGTACAATTACAACACATAATATGCTCCTCTTTGTTGATATGATTCACAGCTTTGCATTGGATTCACACTTCACTGTGCAAAGAATAAGAATGAAAATATAAGAATAAGAATGTGTTCATGGAGTGATCCAATAACTTATAAGCAAGAATTGACATCAAATGCCATGTAGATAAATAGTATGACTAACACTAACGATGCGTGTTCATGGAGTGACAAATGTTCTAACTAGCTAGGATTTTTTGGTATATAGTATCTTGACATGTGCAACTCTAACTAAATTGATCATAGAAACGAAAAGAAGCTGTAAGCATGTTTTTTGGGTATATAGTATCTTGACATGTTCATTCGTAATCCAGCAACAACAGATACACACCGGCAGATACACATTCGTAATCCGGTCAAATTTTAAGCAACGGAGAACAGATCTAATGACTGGACCATAATCGGCATGCATCGATTTATGGTTCTAGCAAAAAGTGGTGACTAACAAACTAGATATGCTTCGCAGACTAACAAAATGGCAGCAAACATACTAATCAGATTGATTCGTTCAATTAGGGCTTGTTATAGGTTATGCCCATCTAATTTATACAAAATGGCAGCAAACATACTAATCAGATTTATATTAACAAACTAGATATATTCCCATCTAATTTATTCCAATGGATTAGGCCATGTTAGTCTTGAACCTACAACATTCTAATTACGCAACTAATCAATTAGCATACATGACATCAAAGGGATGCAAACTAGATAATTTAGTAGTCATCTACAAGACGTAACAAGTAGGCATTCTAACTTGCAAGCAGAAAATCGGTAGCTAGATGACCACCAACAACACACATCAGCTCAAACACTCGGTCCTCGGCGTGGCATACAACAAGTAATAAGCCATGGAACCGAGGCCAAACTATAGCATCACGAAAGCAGAGGGGAACAAAGGGGTGGAGGGCTCACCATGGGGTGCTGCTGCTGCTCATCCATGGTCGGTCGTCCTACATCCATCCGGCGACAACTGCTCATTCATGGCAGAAACCACATCACATCTCGGTCAAAGGAATGGAGGGTAAGGGAAGAAGAAGAAGCGAAGGTAAGAAGACACGGATGGCGTCGGAGCGGCGGTGGAGGGCGTCCTCCATGGGCGTCGCCTCTGCATCCACCACCGGAACATCTCGTTCAGGTCCTTGGCCCGCAGGCCTTTGACGCACAGATTAGATCTGTGGCGTCAAAGCTAGAGATCGATGCAACTTCAATTCAAAATCTGGATATCAAAGAACAATGTACGTAAGAACTTGCCATTTAGTTACGCATGATCATCACGGTCTACAATAACAATACAGCATGGCCTTCTGCTTCTGTAGCTAATCAGCGCCAAGAGTAGATCTCCGAGGTAATTGCAGTGCCTTGCAATGCCCCTAAATGCAACAAAGAAGGGCTTGTTAAAGTATTTTTACATTCATTCAGGACAGCAGCTTTTCTTTTTCTTGCAAAAGGACAGCAGTTAACAAGTATAATTACTCCGAATAAAAGGTTTGAAAAACCCAACATGTCTAGGAAACAACTGTTCAGTAAAGTGCAGCGGCTGGATAAATCTGTCATGCACATCATTTAAGTGAAAAGTGTTCCAACTAGTATGGAACCACATATTTGTTATCTGTGTATCTACACACCTTTTGGTGTCCTTGCATTTTTTCTTCGTTCGACTAAACAGGACGGGCTGAATGTTCAGAAAAGATGCAAGTGTATGTGGGCTCTTATTTTGTTTACACTCCATAAACAGAAAGAGGTTACTGGCAACTACTCCATGGCTAATTAACCCTTCCCTACAGCACTTATACATGCATGCCCATAACTATGTACTCTCAGATCAGATGTTGCCTAGCTAGCTTGTTTTAAGGATCCTTTCAACCTTGCTATGGAAGATACCATACTTGTAGCAAAGAAACATCATGTATATGCATGGTGGCTTTGACCGCATGGGAAGTTGATCAAGGCGGTGGTCCGATTGACAGACAACTAGTACATTCTATGAAGTTTTGTGATCAAATACGGCTTGGTTTGAGCTGTACAAAAATGCAAAACCATAGACTTCTATAGGGAAAATGAATAGTGCGCATGCATCCACCCCATGCGTGTCTCTCACAGTCTCACAGAAAACGTCTGCGTCCTCACTTGGTCCTAGTGTTAATTCTACTGCTAAGATATCAGGATTCCTTTTCTAAAAAAAGATATCCAGATTACGTGGTCTCCTTCAGAAGCTAGCTAGCCACACGCTCTACCGGTCTCTCTCGGCGCTTAGCACTGATCGAGTCATCGGAAGCTAGCTAGCTAAGTCAAATTCTCCGGCCATGTACCCAGAAATAACGTATCTCTCGACACCAAACACGCAGCGATGGCGAGCCTAATGCAAAACAAATAGGGAGCCCTCTAGTGGATCGATGATGTATCTATCATAACACCGGAAGGGACGAGAAGAAAAATGAGGGATTTGGGCTGTGCGAATCGGATCAACCTTGAAGGCCGCGGTGAGCTTGACTCGACGCCCTTGTCGCGAACTTGCCGGTCGGCGCCGTCTCCTTGCGCCTGCCCGAGTAAAAAACAAACAAACATCACATCATCAGCGGGGACGCTCGTACCAACACGAATCGAATCATCGAACCAGCCCGCAAGCACCAGCTTACCATCTCGGGGACGCAGACCGAGGGGGAGCCTGGGCGGACCAAGGAGGAAGACGTCGGCGCTGGGCGTTGAAGATCTGGCGGCACACGTAGAGTAGTCGGGGGGCTCCTCTTCTCACTTGTCTATGAATCTCGCCCAATCTGCTCCATGGCAAAGCGTCTTCGTTGGAGCAATGAGGCGAACGGAGTAGTTGGTGTGTTCGTTGATGGTGAGGCGGTGACGCCGATGGCGAAGATGGCTGGAGCAGCGAGGCGACGTGGGTGGGGCGGCGGTGGTGGATGGGCGGCAAAGGTGGGGGATGGGAGGGTGCAGACCGGCGGCGAGAGGAGATGGCGGCGGATCTAGATCGGGGAGCAGCGGTGGATCTGGATCGGGGAGCAGCGGTGGGAGGCGGCTGCAAGCGCTAGGGTTGAGAGGGGTTTGCTGCAAGAGAGAGCGAGAGAGAGAAGCTAGATCGGGAAGGGGGCGGTGGCGAGGAGATGGGGACGAGGGACGAAGGGGGCGACGGGGGGAGGGGTCGATCTGAGCTAGGGTTTGGGCTGCGGGTGGTGGGTATCTCTTTTTCTTTTTTTTTTCTTTTCTATAGATAGATGGATGGATGGATGTGGGATGGAGAGATGGATGGATGGATGGATGGACGCCATGTCATCGATCCGTGGACAGAGTTATGATTGGTTCAGAAAATCAGTGATGTAGAATAGTTTTTAAGTACTAAAGATAAAGAGATTTTATGAAGTAGCTATCAAAAATATTTTGCAAAAGGGCACCACACAAATTTTCACTAGAGTTAGACCACATTTTATGGATTAGGACCAATTTGTATGCATTTTTCATATTTCTAGCTATTTTTAATCATTTTTTGAGTGCTCAAAATGGTTTTTTTTGTGAAGGAACTACCAAATAATTGTTGCAAAATTGGACCAAATCATTTTTCTAAAATATTAGGCCATATTTAATGCACAATTGACCAAATGGTTGGGTGTCAAAAGCTTTTATCCACCTCTCGTGAAAAAGACAAATTTCATCGATTCAGTAGGAAGCGGGTCAAATTTGAACTGCAGCTACCTCGTAGTTTCCTCTTTATTTTAAAAAAATCATTTCTAGGTACATAAGTATCTATTTAATCAGAGAAACACCAAAAAAATTCCAAGATTCAACCACTAGCTAGAGCGGTCATTCCGCCGTTTTGACCGCATTTTGAAAGCAGGCATAAACAATTCAAAAAATCAAAAAATTGGGAAACCTTCGCATTGTTTCATTATATGTGGCCAAGTTCCCAAGAAAATAACAAACTTGTAATACGGCAATTATTTTTAAAAAGTGTTCTCAGAAATGAGCTATCATCTCTCAAGATTCATGGCTTTCAAGGCAAATGATCAAACTTATGGCCACATTCGTGGCATAGTTTGTTCAAATGATCTCATATTGTGCACAAGGGTGCATATTGGAATGGCAAACAATGTTGCCTAAGGAAGTTTTCATTTTCTTTGGACGAAAAAACCATTTTCCATTTTTCGAGTGCCCGAAAGGAGGTTTTTTTGTGAAGGAACTACCAAATAATTGTTGCAAAATTGGACTGAATCATTTTTATAAAATACTAGGACATATTTAATGCACAATTGACAAAATGGTTGGGTGTAAATTTTTTGATCCACCTCTCGTGAAAAAGACAAATTTCGCCGATTAAACCGAAGCGGGTCAAATTTGAACTGCAGTTGCCTCATAGTTTGCTATTTATTTTTCCAAAAATCATTTCTAGTTACATAATGACCTATTTAATCATAGAAACACCAAAAAATTCCAAGATTCAACCACTAGCTAGGAACGGTCATTCCGCCGTTTTGACCGCATTTTGAAACGGGTATTAAAAATTCAAAAAAATCAAAAATTGGGAAACCTTCGCATTGTGTCATTATATGTGACCAAGTTTCCAGGAAAATAATAAACTTGTAATACGGTAATTATTTTAAAAAGTGTTCTCGTAAAGCGAGCTATCATGTCCGGAGATCAATGGCTTTCAAGCCAAATGATCAATCTTATGGCCACATTCATGGCATAGTTTGTTCAAATGATCTAATATTGTGCACAAGGGTGCATCTTGGAATTCCAAACAATGTTTCCTAAGGAAGTTTTTTTCATTTTCCGAGTGCCCAAAATGAGGTTTTTTTGTGAAGGAACTACCAAATAATTGTTGCACAAATGGACCAAATCAATTTTATAAAATACTAGGCCATATATAATGCACAATTGACAAAATGATTGGGTGCAAAAAGTTTTGATCCACCTCTGATGAAAAAGACAAATTGTCGTCGATTCAGCTGGAAACGGGTCAAATTTGAATTGCAGCTGCCTCATTGTTTGCTCTTTATTTTTTCCAAAAATCATTTCTAGGTACATAAGTATCTATTTAATCATAGAAACACCAAAAAATTCCAAGATTCAACCACTAGCTAGGAACGGTCAAGCCCGCCGTTTTGACCGCATTTTGAAACAGGCATAAAAATTCAAAAAAATCAAAAATTGGAAAACCTTCACATTGTGTCATTATATGTGACCAAGTTTGCAGGAAAAATAATAAACTTGTGTACGGTAATTATTTTAAAAAGTGTTCTCAGAAATGAGCTATCAAGTGTGAAGATTCATGGCTTTCAAGCCAAATGATCAATCTTATGGCCACATTCATGGCATAGTTTGTTCAAATGATCTCATATTGTGCACAAGGGTGCATATTGGAATGGCAAACAATGTTGCCTAAGGAAGTTTTCATTTTAGTTGGACGAAAAACCATTTTCCATTTTTCGAGTGCCCGAAAGGAGGTTTTTTTGTGAAGGAACTACCAAATAATTGTTGCAAAATTGGACCAAATCATTTTTATAAAATACTAGGCCATATTTAATGCACAATTGACAAAATGGTCTGGTGTAAAAAATTTTGATCCACCTCTCGTGAAAAAGACAAATTTCTGCCGATTCACCGAAGCGGGTCAAATTTGAACTGCAAATGCCTCATAGTTTGCTATGTATTTTTCCAAAAATCATTTCTAGTTACATAAGGACCTATTTAATCATAAATACATGGTTTGGTGGCGATCGTCGAGGTTTGGGCGGTGGTCGAGGGCCCCAACTCTAGAGCTGCAGACACTCAAGATGCTCGCCTTGGCGTGGTCACCAGCGTGACCGTGGCGTTGCCATGTGTTCTCGGGCGGCCTAGGCATGTCTAGTGGGTTGGGCACTCCCCAGGTTGGTGCTAGGAAGAAAATTACAACATAAGATTCTCATGAGGAGACCAATCGATGCTCAAACATGAATTAGCGACCAAGTGTTTGATTAGTGGTGCGGAAATGTACATGGATAATGGGCGTGAGTTTTGGCTGAGGATGATCAGTTACTAAGAAGACCGTTTTCACAAATTTTCAGCTCAAAAGGAGGAGCCTAGGTGGTACTTGCTTTGCAAACCACCACTTGGACATAAATCTGAATGTTGAAGCTCGGCTCAAAATAATGAATGGATTGAGTGGCATTTGGTGGAGGATGGTTATTTGGGTATAGGAAAGCATCTGTAGAAAATGGATACTATTTGGACATGCCAAAGTGGTACTTCCTTCACAAACTGTTACTCTGAACAAAATAGGAAAATGAATATTTTTGAATTATTTTTGAACTAGGCAAGGAAGGTTTTACATATTTGACGAAGATATGACCCAAAGAATTTATGAGATTTTTTGGGAATTTTGGGAATGACAGAAATATAGGTTGCTTCACAACCTAGGGCAAAAGTCGCCACATGGACATGACACATAGGCAAAACCGATGAGGTGGCGCCTAGTCATAGCAACCCACCACAATTTACAAGGCTATGACCATCTATATTGGTCGTTAACAACTAGAAATAAGGCAGCGGACTAGCACTATTTGCTTTGTGACCATTTAGTGTAAGGAAATTACGACCTTCGACCAAAATGGTCGCAATGGTTCGTGGTTTGGAGCCCCGAACAGCTTTTGACCAATTGGTGCGAAATGGTCATAAATTTATGACCAATTCTTCGAGGGTCACTGACAGAAGGTCATAAGTTGACATATTTCTTGTAGTGAGCCCTACGGATATGTGCGAGGCCACTCGGTGCTTCACCAGCCTCGCTTGGCCCGACGGAGCCAGTTGCCACCCCAAGCAGGCGCGTGGTTCAGCAACTCGCCGCTCCAGTTCAGCTTGATGAGGAGTGACGAGTTGCTCCACGTTGGCACGGCGGCGAGCACGCCGGTACAAGCGTCGTCGCTGCCGCGTCGTACCATGCCACCAATGTCAGCGGTGGCCGCGCCTCCCGTGCCTGCGGCAGTGCCATGCAAGCAGAGACAGAAGCCGGGTGCATGGAGAGCGACGAGTCGGTGGCCAGCTTCTCCGTGTCCGCCGCCATCATCGAGGAGAAGTAGAACATGGGAGGCCGCCGCCACTTGGGTCCCATGAAGGCCATCGTCGAGGCAACGACTGTGCATTCAGGTGGTTTCTTTGCTGCTTCATCTCTTCCGAGGACCTTCGTCGACCCCGCAAGTGTCTGCCGGACCTGAGGAAGACAAAGGGATCTGCAAGCGGCCATTTAGATTCTGTACTCCCTCTCCAGCTAGCGGGAAATATTTATTCTAAGAATGGATAAATTGTACATTCATTTCTAGGACAAGTATTTCTGGACGGAGGGAGTATTAATTATACCAAGAGAGCCGGATTAGCACCGCTTAGTTCATGTAAATGTAATGAAATCCATCATGTTTATATGAAGATCCGGCTTTTTTATATGAAATCCTTCATGCTTATATGAAATCAGTCCGTGTTTGCACGAATTTCATCTGGTTGGTTAGAGTTGTGAAAATGTATGCCGCTGGCGTTTGATGTTGTCCTCCGCGGAAGAAAGCGGGAGGAAATTTGCCAGCTGCCGTTGGAGATGCTCTTATGCTCGAGATAATAGAGTGACATCCAATCCATTTGAGTTAATTGCGTGTATGGTTGTCCCTCTATAAAAAATTTAATTGCATGTACAGTGTACATGTGACTTGCAGGGTGGCTACAGCTTCGTACATAAAGTTAAAAAGAAACAAGTCCATCCTTAATCTTGTATTCTAAGTACTCTGTGGGTCCACTGTCAGTACTGTAGTGAAAGAAGTATATATTAAATAAGTAATATATAATATAAAAACCTAAAGTTAAAGACAAAATTTGAACTCATATCATCGCGTTGCGAGCATCCGGTGCTAACCAGTCTAGCACATTTTTGTTGTAGACTATGCTGGAGATATATCTCCATGTCTACTCTTATACTCCATTCGTTCCTAAATATTTGTCTTTTTCAGATTTAAAATGGACTACCACATATGGATGTGTATGTAGACATATTTTAGAGTGTAGATTCACTCATTTTGCTCCGTATGTAGTCACTTGTTGAAATCTCTAAAAAGACAAATAGTATTTAGGAACGGAGGGAGTAGAAAACAGAGTTGGTGATGATGGTGTGTGTGCCATCCTGCAATATAGGCCGCCGGATTTATATCTAACGGATAGGAAGGAAACTATGGAAATTTTGCAAAAATATACCCACACCCCTCTCCACGTTCACAAATAAGGCCTTCTCTCGTTCATACTTTTCTCTCACAAGATAAACTACTCATACAAATGCATCTTGATGTTCCCTGCAATGCACGAGCATCTAGCTAGTTTCTTTTAAAATAGTTACTGCGATAATTGGGTTGAAGTGATATATTTTATGTCTGCCCCGAATGATTTTAGATTCACTAGTAGTAACAAAGAAAAGGTTGCCTTGTTAATTACCAGAAAACAGGGTGAAAACTATCACATGAGGCCGGTAAAAATGAGGCACACTGGGTTTAGCGTCATCGTCACTACAATTTGTCTGTGTGAGAAGTCTACATATCGAGGGGGCTCTTGAGCGACGACGGAGACACAATTTTGAGAGAGAAACCAATTGATGTGTTATGATCGGATCGAGTTGTCACCCTTCTCTTTGTCATTGTTGGGGTGGGGGAGGGGGAGAGAAAGACATATCGAGAGTGTCGCGCGGTAGGCACAGAGTCACAACTAGCGAGTGTGTGTGTATGTGTGTGTGTTTGAAAGAGGAGTAGATAGATTACTATAAGGATCGAGGTGCCACCCTACTCCTTCGGTGTCGGTGTGTGTGTGTGTGTGTGTGTGTGTGTGTGTGTGTGTGTGTGTGTGTGTGTGTGTGTGTGTGTGTGTGTGTGTGTTTGAGAGAGAAGCCAGTCGATAGATTAGTATCAAGATCGAAGTGTCACCCTACTCCTTCAGTGTTGGGAAGTGCGTGTGTGTGGGTGTGTGGGTGTGTGGGGGGGCAGTGACACTTACATATCTCTACTCTTATAAAAAAATAGAGTTGGTGATGGTGGTGTTCCTGCCAACCTGCAATATAGGCCATCCGATTTATATCCGACGGATAGGAAGGAAACTATGGCAATTTTGCAAAAACATACCCACACCCCTCTCCACATTTGCAAATAAGGCATTCTCTCGTTCATCCTTCTCTCCCACAAGATAAACTACTCATACAAATGCATCTTGATGTTCCATGCAACGCATGGGCATCTTGCTAGTAGGGAGAAGGAGTTTGTGTGACACATCTAGCTATATTAAGGGATAGGTAGATAGCATGTGTGCGAGGCATACTTAAAGCATCACGAAGATAAACAAACGGTGTGCATGCAAGTGCCGGAAAAAATGAAGCGAGAAACAATGTGTACGCGCGCGCGCATGTCTCTCTCTCTCTCTGTGTGTGTGTGTGTGTGTGTGTGTGTGTGTGTGTGTGTGTGTGTGTGTGTGTGTGTGTGTGTGTGTGTGTGTGTGTGTGTGTGTGTGTGTGTGTGTGTGTGTGTGTGTGTGTGTGTGTTTGTGTGTGTGTGTGAGAGAGAGAGAACGAAATCTCAAAAAAAAAGGTGCTCTGCTGGAATCCCATTGTATGTATTCATATGGTTCCGGAACTCGAGTTAACCTTAGGCATATGTGTGAGAGACATAATTATACTTTGAGACATTAGTGGATGTGGATGGGCGGAAATAAAGGGGTGGACATGTTCGACAGAGAGAGCATGTGTGTTTCTGTGTGAGACTTGTAGGACAGGGTAGAAAGACGAATTCTAACCTTGAAGGAGGGAGAGAAATACACGAAGTGCGCGTGTGTGATTCCGATGCCCACAAGGAAATGAGATATGTATGTGTGTGAGAGAGATTGGACAATTCATTCATGTTTCATTATCTGGCGATCGTGGACGTGCATCGCTTGAACATAAATCAATATCTACTTCGTATCGTGGCCAAAGGTACAATATCGATTCAATGCTATAAAGATTGGACACTCACATATCACATTTTTTCTATTTAAATAAACCTTTTCAGTTGTGCATGCCAAAGTTACAGTGATGTTTCTTCAAACAACCAATGTAGCTATCATGTACATGCACAATTGTTACTTTTGCATTCAAATTCATTAGTCTTGGATGATTTAAGGTTCTATTATGAACTAATATATGTAATATTCATATATGAATTCAACGGGTACGCAATTTATGAAATGGAGGCTATGTAATCATATGAGGTAACACTTTTAAGTAGCGGACTACAATATCCATTTCTTTTTGTGCGCCTCTACACTAACACGTCGATGCATTATGTTTAAAGTAAATAACCAATGGCACTAAATTATCTATTTACACGAGAAATACATAGGCTGAGCGTTTGATCCCTTTTTTGTGAACGCGCCTCTACACCCGTACGATTGGTCGCGCCCGTGTGAACGTCCAAGTTATCGGTGCACCATCCTGAGTTATTGTCTTTTTTCTGGGGTGGACTTCACACAGTTATTAACTGTTGACGCGTGCCCCATGTACATAGTCTCGCATGACCTTCGTGCTAGCACGGTCCAAAATTAGTTGAAACTGGATACGAACGATCCCACGGGCGGCAAAATCTTCCGCCTCCTTCTAATATTTCTGCCACCTAGTCTTTAGCATGTGAAATTCCCCTTTTGTCCTTGGTGCACGGAGACCAACAGTTACAATACCACCCTCATATACATAATAGGTCGGGGCTGCTTTGGTAACTTCCGGTTCCCCCCACTACACGGCACACCCATTTCCTCTCCCCCTCCCGCAAAAACGACTAACTCCACAGCACCAGAGCATCCACCGGCGTACATCACGCCGTCTGTACTTCATCGGCCTTTCTCCCCTCCCCTCTCGAAACCCTAGACTGCTCATCCACTGGCGTACCAGAGCCCATTCACTGCCAGCGGCGTCCACCTCACGGATCGCCTGCGGCCGATCTACCCTCCCACCTCCCCTAGAAACAAGTAGACTGCTCATCCACCACTGTACCACAGCCCATTCAGTGTTGGCCTTGTCCACGGCGCCGGATCTGCTTCGCCGGTACACTCGTCAACTGCAGTGCATCTGCAGCGGCTCATTCGTACTCCCCACCAGAGACGCTTCGTCCACACCCCCTAGAGCCGCCCCACCGACGCCCCCGTCGACGGCCTCTGGTCCTCTTCGCCGACACCTTCCTCAACCCTATCGGAGTCGCTTCGCCGACACCATCGTCAACCCTACCGGAGTAGCTTCGCCTATACCATTCTCAACCCTACCGTGGCTGCTTTGCCAACTCACAAGTCCACGGCCTTAGATCCGCTTCCTCGCATCCTCATCCAACCTACCAGAGCAGCTTCTGACGCCCCGTCCACGGCCGCAGATCCACATCGTCAACACCATCCTTAACCCAACCACTGGAGCAGCTTCACCTACGGCCTCATCCATGGCCATAAATCCGCTTTGCCCACACCGTAGTCCACCCTACCGGAGCCGCTCCACAAACACCCTACTCGACAGTTCTAGATCTCCTTACCGGACCTCGACAGCCAGCGCAGTGTCATCACCCTTGACGTTTCTAACCTGATTCCCACCGTCTGGCAAGATGCCAAGCACCCGCCACGGCCTAGGTACTTGTCACCTTTAAACCCGTCCAGCATCACCTACCCGATGTACTTCAAATATACTAACAGGTCGTTGTTACCTATTATGCAGCTGGCAAAAACTACAAGGACGATGTTTCTTCTCGATCTAACAGCTTGGCCAACCAAGATCCTGGACTGAGGCATTGTTATGATCTTGTAAGTGTGTCTCTCTCTCTCTCTCCTGTATTGTTCTGTGCCTGCCAGCGTGCTTTGCTAGGATTTTCGACCAGTAATCCCTTTGTGCAGACAATGATTTCTACTACTAGCTGCTAAATTAGATATGTAGATGTCATACATGATACTACCTCATACCTCTATTCCTAAATATAAGTCTTTCTAGAGATTCCACTATAGGCTACATACGGAGCAAAATGAGTGAATCTACACTCGAAAATGCATCTATATACATCTGTATGTGGTCCATACTAGAATCTCTACAAAGACATATATTTAGGAACAGAGGCAGTATATTACACAAAATTGTAGGTGGCATGTAGGAATTCCAATGCACTACATTAGGCTCCCTTAGAGTGCCTGCTAGTCCAGCACACAGAGTCATTGCTAGTTTATGCTACGCACACAATCATTAATTGGTGTTTTAAATATGCGCAAGTGATATTCAATGTATTATCATGTAGAGATGTCTGAAATTAGCCGTGTCAACTTGCAGATAGGGTTACACAATGAAAAAGTACAAGATGTACGTGGCAATTTCATGGAACATCGCAAAAAAAGGAGAGGCAGCGGTGAGCCTATACAGTGTGCTATGGTACGTCACTCCTCCATTGCAATCATCGTGACATGTTATTAGTATGTCAGTTCTATTAGACAAGTTTCTTAGGGACAATTATTATGAGTTATCCTAAGAAAATAAGCACCTGTGAATATAAGCTCCATGTAATAAGCCAACCAGTGCTTTTCATTGCCTTTTCAGCTTATCTTTGGTATAATCAGTGAAAAGTCTAGATTGCATTATATTTTTTCATTTTGCTGCACATATGAGAATTAATTTGACTTGCAAACACCACAAATTGAACCTAGTGCAGTAATTAATATGATAGGAAAACAGACCATCACTATTTGCTCAAAATGCAAATACAAAGATACCATCTACTTGGCACAATCTACTTTGGTCAATATTTTCCATAGAGATCCCATTGCCTAATTTAAACGAAGAACGCATGACCCAAATTTAAATGAAGAACAATTATTTATTGAAATTCGATGGTCCAAGTGGCTGGTTATTATCATATAGCAGCACCACTTGAAAGCATCATATAGCAGCAGCAACTCATAGCAACTCATCATACAACAGCAGCAGCAGTGTGCAATTCATCATATACCAGCAGCAGCTCATAGCAATTCATCATATAGCAGTAGCAGCAGCATCTCATAGCAATTCATCATATAGCAGCAGCAGGAGCAACTCATAGAAATTCATCATATAGCATCAGCAGGAGCAACTCATAGCAATTCATCATACAGCAGCAGTCGGAGCAGCTTATAACAACACATCATATAGCAGCAGCAGCAGCTCATAGCAATTCATCATATAGCAGCAACATCTCATAGCAATTCATCATATAGCAGCAGTAGGAGCAGCTCATAGCAATGCATCATATAGCAGCAGCAGAAACAACTCATAGCAATTCATTGTATAGTGGATTAGTGGCAAAAATTAGAGGAGATCCTCACCTTGTTGGATGAGCTCATCCTTCAACAGCACCTCAAGGCCATGGCCTGGCAGGAGGGGAGGGGGAATAAGGTGCCTTCTGCCATAGTGTGGCATCAACCATAGTTGTGCAGCGCCCGCCGGAGTAGTGCGTTGGACGAACCACAATGGAGCACCTGCTAGAGACCATGAGAATGAGGGGCGGCGCCAGAGGGAGGAGCAGCCAGGGAGTTTGCCCCTACCCGCCGGCCATGTAGCCTAGCTGGACAGAGCATCATCGAGGAACAGGCCAGATGGGACCAATGGCGATGGCTCGCTGGAGGAACCCTAGTCTTTGCGGCGTGGGATCAAGTAGAGGAAAGGGAGAGGAGATGCAAGCGGGCAGGGCAATGAACGCTTGCGATTTGTTTTTACTTGAGGGTCGGGTGTGGCGGGTGTCGCAGATTGCCTTTTGAGTGTAATATAGGCGCACAACAGAGTTATTTCACTATTCCCTTTCCTTCAATTTTAGTGAGGTTCTACCAAACACCCCCTCCAAAGCGAAATAAGTTAAGCCCAAGCCCATAACTCAAAAATGACTTCTTTACATCTTTTATGGCTTATTTTGACAATAAGCCCGAAAAGGCGTAATCAAGCCGCCCTTAACACGCAATTCAATTGTGCGTGCAATGATGAATCACTCTGCTGCTATAGTGTACATTTAGGCATCATCATACATGGCATAACCTAATATATGTGCATTCCATTGTAGAATCTGGAATATGCAATGTTTATGTTAGTTCATACGTTGCACATGATGTTTAAATGCCCCTTAAATCTGGTCAGTCAAGTGATGGTCTTTAAGCCTCCTTCTTTGCTTCTTTTCTTGATATGTAAGATTTTCTCACACATATGTTCAATTGCTTGTTTGCATTAGCCAGCCATACTAGGACTGTTTGCTTTGACTACTTGTTGTTCTTGATCTGACACTCTAACAGAGCTTGTCAACGATTTAAACACTAAGGGCTGCTGTAGTGGGGCCTTGTCTAACTCATAGGTGACATAAAGGTTTGGTTGTACACTAAGTAGGCTCTCCAAGAGTACCTGGAGATCCAGTTTGAAGGTATGCCTAGTTTTTACATAGTGCAGACATAGTAAATGCTCATTTCATTGTGTGCAAGTGCAAGAGATGCAGCATGTTTCATTATGTGGTGTTGTTTTGTTATAATCTCATCATTTTGTGTTCACAAACTGGAAAGTATGCATATTTATCTTCCAAGGAGACGAGCAACTAGTTTGTTTCACCGTGCAGAGGGGGTTAATGAAGATAAGATTGAGGATTTCCAAGTACAAGATGTTAGGAAGGAGCCTTGCAAGAGAAGTAGGAGCTGCGCTGAGCCTCTTCAACCAGTTAAGGTAAGTCACTGTATCCAACTCAACAGTTACTTAACAAGCCGAACTGTTGTGCGGGCCGTTAATAGGCCGAGGGGGGAAATGGGCTAAGAGTTTGCCCATTTATCGAATGGGCCGAGGACAGGCCTAAAGTCACAGCGGGCTACAATTGGCCCAACTGCAGAATGGGCCGAGAAACGGCCGAAACACATTCTGGGCCGTTAACGGGCTGGAACTGCCGATGGGTTGCTAACAGGTCGAAAGAAGCTCGGGCCACAATTGGGCCCAAAGACCTAGGGGGCCGTTAACGGGCTTAAACTGACGATGGGCTGGAAATTGTAGAATCTAGAATGGGCCTTTGATGGGCTGATTCTGTGTAACTTGTATGGGTCGTACTTGTAAATGGGCCTGACTCAAGTAGGCCGCTAATGGGCCAGCCCGCTTCTTTTGATAGGCCCAGCCTTTTCACCGGAATGGGCCTCTCTTGGGCCGTGCCATGTGTTGACATATCATAGGAGACTCCTGTCCAATGAGTCGATGACATCTTTCCCAATTGTGAGGCAACACGTGTTTCCTCCGGCCAATGAGAATTTTACACGTGGAAAATCCCCATTGGTCGTGGCTGTTAGCGGGTTATCGGATCCAAAACCGGACCCGATAGCTTAATGGCGTTCCGTTACGGTGGATGCCACATGTCGGCCACCTTGACGAAAGCACTTCTATGATGCGTGATTTATCATCATGGAAGTGGACACTTCCGTGATGATAATTTTGGTAATGTCATGGAACACTTCTACGACAGCACAGGTATGACTATCTTGATTCTATCATAAAATTGTCATGGATGTACATGCATGATAGAAAATGTGACCTACTGTGACAAACACGTATCATCACAAAAGTGCATTTTTTTTGTAGTGTAGTGTGCTTCTGGCCATCTGACACCGAATGAACTGCTGCATGTCCATCGCGTGCGGGAGGGAGAGCATGTAGCGAGAGCTTCTCCTAGTCCTACAAGCCACCACGCTCATGGGAGAGGGAGAGGGCGTTGTAATCAAACTTCTCCTTGTTGTACGAGTTGACATGACACATCAAAGCAGTGCACTCGATATATTTCAATAATTTGCGTTTATCAATGCATTAATTACAATGCATGCATGCATGCCGTGACTTTCCTTTTGATACTTGAATGTGTTAATTTAATGCACCTTGAAGTAGTATGAATATGTGATGGTAAAACTTTGTAATGCCCCGGTCCTAAAGTGAGAGATGGTTGTGCACGAGGAGGGCGAAATCATGCCGACGGAACAGGACCCAGCGATGGAGCTCTCTATGGTCTCTATGGACCTCACCCTGGTCCACTGCCCCTTGTGCCTCCGCCCCTTGAAGCCTCTAGTGTATGAGGTTTGAATAGACCTCGTCCGTTCGGCTGATCGAGCAAGGTGCAGGTTTCTTGATTGATGTGTTGTTTGATTGATTTGTGCAGTGCAAGGCAGGGCACCTGGCCTGCGCAGACTGCTGCAGTGAGCACCCCGGGAACTAGCGGCAGTGCCAGAAGTGCGAGCGCGGCGGCGGCTTCGACATGCGGGATATGGTGATGGACGTCGTCCTCTCCTTGATGAGAGTGGACTGCCCGCACGAAGGTTGTGGGCTCTACGTCACTTACCACAAGCTCGCCGATCACCAGAGCGTGTGTCCACTTGCGCCCTGCAAATGCCCCATGCCCATCTACGGCTACGAAGGCCCACCGCCGGTGCTCTCCCACAATGTCAGCACCGTGCATCCCATGCCCGTGCACAGGATCCAGTACGGCTAGGTGCTCCAGTTGCCAGTGCCAATGTCGGAGCCACGGCTCTTGCTGTTTGTGGAGGAGGACGGCTGCGCGTTTTTCCTGGTCGGCGACGTGCTCGACATCAGCGCGCCTATCGCCGTGTTGGTCGTCTGCATTAGAGCGGGGGCGTCCCCACTTCCACACTACGCGGCCAAGCTATGGGCGAATAGCCTGCAGGGGGATCCCAATGGCATGACCGATGCCGTCAAGGTGGAAATTGAGGTGACAAGCAGCAAGGATCCGGCGACGTAGTTGTGCAGGACCTGACCTTCTTCACAGTTCCGCCCAAGCTGTTGGCCGGGGCTGGGGTGTCCAGGACGGTGTCCCTCCACATTCAGATTGACAAGGTCACCTCCTAAATGATTCTACAGTGCCTTATGTTTATCTTAGTAATATGCTAATGTAGGGGTTAGCTCGATCTACTTTAGCTTAAGAGATGGTGGGTTTTGGTGGTGATGCAGCAATTACTTTGGCATTAGATCAGCAGTTAAAGTAATTTCCAATGGTCGAACGGATATTTTGTGTCTGTTGGATATAAAGATCCTTTGGGTAAGAAGTATAAGCAGCTTATATGCTTGTTTGTTCAGGAAGTGTTGCATACTTGTGCGACTTGACGCGACACATGAAAGTAGTACAACTACTAGTAGTACTTACCCGATTGTGCACCAGGCAGACGAAGCTCGTGTCGTGTTGGTGCCGTGTGCGGCCCGCACATTAACCAAAACCTCGCGCCTCCAACTTAGCCTCCATGTTTTAAACTTCTCAATCTCAAGGCCAAGGAGCAACAGGGACCTATGATAGAGCCAATCAGATGGTTGAGAACACTACAATTCGTAGCTACAGATGCGTGTGTGAGAGAGGACAAGTGCATGCGTGCACCTCTTCTCTTCAGGTATAACATACTAAACTCATAGTACAAGTGTATGTGGGTGGCATCGACCTAGGGAGCTAGAGATGGTGCGTGCGAGAAGTCCCGAGAGACTGGGTGTGTGTCTGGGAAAGGGGGAGAGAGATGATATGGGTCTATGTAATGCATGTGAAAAAAAGACTAGTCTATAGCTCGCCACGAGGCTATTCCTGTCGAACGCCCCAATAACCGTAAGATATGTATCCGACGGTGCCAGTTATTGCATGTACATAGTAGTAGAAAAAGAAGTACCATGACATATTACAAAACTGCTACACCACGGCCGAGAACACGTGCCCACGTTACGCCATCCGGGAATAGTGCCGCACTTTGAAACTAGAACCGTCAATAAATTTGGAGCTTGCGTCTCGTCACATTCCAAACTACTACCACTCTATTTAATTGCAAACTTGTTCACACCGATCACAACCTAAACGGTTTCCCACTTAGGAGTGTATTAGTACTCGGTTATAAATACTACTATGCCAAGATGACTGCACATTCCTCCTCAACTCCTAATCCACAAAAACAAACAAGTCATTCAGCATCATTCCCTTGCGTCTGCCATGGCCAGCGTGAGTTCTGGGTCGAGAGATTACCACCAGGGAGAGGCGAGCATGGAAGCGGAAGCACGAGAGATATCCCGCCTCGCCGCAAAAGCAGCCGACATGTCCCGCCGTGCGGCAGTAGCAGCACAGAGATCATGCCGCACCGACGAAGCAGCACGGAGGTCCCGCTGCACCGTCGATGTCAGGAGGTGTCTTATCGAAGTCCTTGTAGCTTGCCACAACTCGGTTGCACACGCTGTTGACCGACACATGCATTGTTGGGTCATGTATGTTTGTCCCTGTAAGTTAGTGCCACCTTGGGTTTACGACTAGTCATGTCAGCCCGGGTTCTCTGTCATATGAGATGCTATCAACACTATCATATATGTGAGCCAAAAGGTGCAAACGGTCCCGGGCTAGGTAAGGTGGCACCCGTGGGGATACCTTGCGTGAGGCCGCAAAGTGATATGATGTGTTACATGCTAGATCGATGTGACTTAGGATCGGGGTCCTGACCCATGCAGGATTGACCCATGTCTTTTTTTACAAAACACATGTTGTGATTGAACCATCCAGGAGTAATCCCATGTGTATAAACTAACGATACCTCAAGAATTTTATCGAAAAAATGGTATCTCGAGAATTTCATCAAAAAAATGATATCTCGAGAAAGATGAGAGATAAGGTGAGGAGGAGTGGGGCGTGGTGGTGGCTGGTGGTCGGACTGGGCGGAGGCATGGGGATGGACGACACGGGCAGCGGCCACCATGCCAGATTGTTCCAAAGACTTCCTTTTTGAATTGCTCAACAATGAGGTTGTGGGAGATAAGGATGAACGAGGCAAGGCCTTATCTGTAAATGTGGAGAGAGGTGCGGGTGTATTTTGTAAAATTTTCATAGTATGTTTTCTATCCGTCAGATATAGATCGGACGGTCTATATTACAAGATGGCAGGCACACCATCATCACCAACTCAGTTTTTTATAAGAGTAGAGACTAGGGAGTACTAAGGACACCATCTACTGCTTCATGTGCTACTCCTGCGCTCCATTCGGCGTGCGCAACGTCCCCTACAGCCACTCCCTCCTGCACTCCATTCGGTGGGCGCAACGTCCCCTACAGTCAATCCTATTTCATGGACGGCCTGGTTGATGCCTGCAAGGTGCCCAGCGTCTACAAGAGTTTCGGCTGCGAGAGGTACGTCGACCAGCACTCGCTGGCGGGGTATAGTTCCAGATGCACGCACGCACCCTACTACTGCTATGAGTGCATGTCGCCGTTTGAGGGCTCGCCGGCGAGCCTCGTGCATCACCTCACGGCACCGTCCATCACTCACTACTGAACCGCGGCGTTGAACATCAAGTACGAGACATGCTACCCGTTCGCCATGCCAGAGTCGCTGGAGGATCACCGCCGCTTGCTAGTCGCGGAGGAGGACGGCAGTGTCTTACTCTTGGCTGTGGGCACTGGCAAGGCCCACGCAGGCTGCCGCCCCATCTATGTAGTGTGCGTCAGGGGCAACACCACTGATGCTGACACGAGGCCGGTGTACGGGTGCATGCTCACTGTTATTGCCCCTCCGAGGTACGAGGGCGCCCACGCTGCCTCCATCACGCTAACTAGGACTGTGTAGAGCTGCTCCATTCCCGACAATGTGGACATGGAAGACGCCTGGTATGACTTTCACCCCAAGATGGTGCACGGGGACTCTTCACCTGGTCATATGCATTACCAAGTCAAATGTTCATCATTAGTCTTCGCTCAATCTAATCCGTTGTCTAAGCATGTGGAGACTTCTTATTTATATAGTATAGAACCTTCCATGCATGATCTTGCTCTATTAGAGTATCGCGCTTGAATAAAAGTGTATCCATTTATGGTTTAGTATAGAATCTTCCATGTATGATTTTGCTCCATTAGAGTTCTCTCTTGCCATTTATGATATTAATTGAGAATTTTTACTACAGTAATGGTGAAAGACTTATGATGAACCATTTCTTACATCTCCTCTTCCCCTTCCAAGTCATCCTGATTTAATCCCTCCGCCTAGGTGTATAAGAGCATTGTTAATACTTAATAGTATAGCCAACTGTTGACTATAAGAAAGTGCCATGTCATCTATAGCCAACATGTATAACAATTAGCTATAAGTATGTGCTACTTTATTAATACATGGCCCACTTTCTACTCTCACATAGTACCTAGGAGCACGTGTTGTAGCTGGCTCTTGCATGAGAGCCCGCTTAGGCTGCCCGTAATGGGAGTATCATAAGTAGTATCATGCATGCCAACTAAGCAATGTTGATAAGGTGGCATAGAATTAAATGAAGAAAGAGATGGTTGAGTATCATATCATGATACCGTATCATGTTAAATGATGTGCTACTTTGTGTCATGCATGGTAATAAATGTAGTCATCTATGATAGCAACATATGATACTAGGCATTATGGATGTAGTATCATACACTAGTATCATATGCATGAAACTAGTGCATGTAACTCTCTGTTACAACCAGCCTTACATTCTGTCTCCGATACTCTCTCCTCCAACTAAGCATTAGAGATATTACTTTACTTCTTACAGCCTGTTGACTGTACCTTATTGTACTCGCTCTAACTCACCTTACAAAAACCAATTTATCCCAAAACACTTAGGCGCGGTGCATTAACTCCCACCTCGTTTCTTGTTTCTTGACATATCAACCAATAAGAGATGTGGGGCGTGCATGTTTTCAATGACTCAAGACTACTAAACACGACATGCAGTGGTTAGTTCATTGCATGCAATGCTATTAATTGGCACTTAAACATTAAGTTCTCTCGTTTTCCCCTCATTCTTGGTCACGATGCACAACTTAATATGGATTATTCACCTAGATAGAGGGAGTACATTCATGGTGGTCTAGAAAAATTAAACAAAATCGATACTCAAAAACTAATTCTTAAAGATCATTTCTTACAAAGCACACAATAAGTGTTATTTCTTCACAAGTTTTGGATGCAAGTTGAACAGTTGAACGCTTTTGTTTGCAAAAGATACTTTTTATCTATTTCACCTGGACGTTTGTGAGCTCTAGAGAAGAAATAATATCTAAAGAAACCTATCGATACTCGTTACACATGAGATGACCCCCACATACTTTGTCAAAATAAACAACTCCCGGATCAATGCATTTCACTGTTCCATGCAACGCACAGGCACCTTACTATATATAGTACGACCATAAATTTAACTAACATTATAGATAGTATGATAAATGCTCATGCATGTCACCAAAAATTATATCATTGAAAACTATGTTCAAATATGAATCCAGCGATATAATTTTTGTTGACATGCACTAACATTTTATCAGTTAAATCTTCAGTCAAATTCAATGGGGGACTAATAAACCACGACCGATGTAGTACTAGTGTAGAGGGCGGTGCTACACGGGAGTCTCACCCCGCTCGTGGCGCGGCAGTAAAGCCGTCATATCACAAAACCCCACCACTCCCAGTAATAAGTGGCCTGGTAAAATAAACGGACAAGCAACCATCACATTCCTCTATCTTTTTGCATTTCATCTCTCTGCATTTACTTTGTCCAGTTCATCTCGCACACTCGATCCCTAGATACTACTCCTAGTATCCCTAGCTACTACTCCTAGTACCCTAGCTACTACTCCTATGGCCAGTTCTTTTGGCGGCTTAAAAAATAAGCCGTCTCTTCCCCAGCTTTTCCCATAAGACTAGTCATAGTGGAGAGTAACATAAGGCACCTCACTCATTCATTTCGGCTTCTAAACTACTACCTCCGACCTGGTGTATTAGTCACCATTGTAATTTGTGCTTAATTTTGACCAAAGATTTAACTGATTAAATGTTAGTGCATGTCAACAAAAGTTATATAATTTTTGGTGACATGCATAAACATTTCATTAGTTAAATTTATGGTCAAAATTTGGCACAGATTACAATGGGGACCAATAAACCAGGACAGAAGTAGTAGTTATGGGATTACTAATCTAGAATCTTAAAAGAACTGGCCCCTGGTACTCCTAGTAGTAGTACTCAAGATGGAATTCAAATTACACGGCACAACTTGTTAGGCAAAAAATACGATACATGGTGTACGAAGGGGTTTGGGAATTTGCATGTCTTCCCGACCAGTGAGATACTCCGTACAAAGTACGATAGAGAAATAACCAGAGATAAGGAAGCTAAAAGTAAACAACGAAACGAGCATTTTTGCATTTATTTTGCATTGAATCCTTTCACAAGCTTGACTAGTGTTGTTTTTCTACTTTTACAAAAGCCGCATCATAATGTTAAAACGTGCATTTGCACGTACATAAGTAATAGTAGTAGCACAGTCTGCAAGCATATATAGAGAGAGACGTGTAGTGCGATATATAGTTAAGTTTGTGCTATATGCACGTACTTACAAAATGCGTACGGATACACAAGGTTTCCAAACTTTTCGTTTTAGATACTTAATTGAGGACTCTAATAATTCCCAACATTCGGGATTTATCATTTGCGTCCCGAAACTAATGGGATCCCCTTACAAAACTAAATTATTCCTAATAAAAGCCATGGTGATTGCAGGAGCGCTTGCGGCGCGCCACGAGTGCCCTGGTGCGCGGCCGTTACCCAGCGCACCAACACAACGCCTCTTCCTCAACCTCACAACTCGCTAGGTGCTGATTGGCGGCTTGTCGGCGGGCAAACGCGATCTCACCGGTGTGGTGATCCGACGCCAACAGGTACTCCTTCTCGCTGGAAGCATGCACCCGGTCCACGTACCGCCAAGCGTAGATGAGGCGCTTGGGCCCGACTACACTCAAGGCTTTGGCACGGGCGTTCTCTGCCACCCTCAAGACTTTCTCATGAGCCTTCTGCCAAAGAGCAAATTGCCTGACTCTCTCGGATGCGACATAGGCCTGCCAGATAGCATGCCTCGCGGCATGCTTCTCTTCCTCGGCCTTCTTATCCAACTCCATTTTGGCGTGCTCTGCCGGAGGCAAAGCCTCCCACAAGGTGACTTCCATTTCTTTCCAAAGCTCCTCAAGGATGGGGGGCTCGGCGGGCGACGCGACGTTATCCTCCTAGCAGGGAGCCGATGCATCCTCCAACGCCATGCTGGAGAGACTGGGAATGCCGACGCGTCCACCTCGACGTGTCACCGCGAGGAGAGGAACACCGACGTGTCCTCCTTGACTAGTGGCGGCGAGAAATGGAACGGTGATGTGTGACCCTCTGCATGGTGCAGCAAGGGGCGCCTAGGGCTTGGGAGGGTGATGCCATGGTGGTTGACATGAGAGGGACGGGGAGGAGATAGTGATGAACGGGAGCGCTCTTCCGAATGTCGTCGGAGGCGCAGTATTTATAGCAAGCAATGGCACACCTACGTAAGATATGTTGCCTGATTAACGTAACACCTGCGTAGGCATATTTGTTGGAGTAAATTACGGGGGAGGGAAGGGATGGAAATATTGCTGGTCACGACGGATTGGACGAGCGCGGGGGGAGGAGAGTGCATGCAGATTTTTTCCACACTGGGTGGAGTGGTGGGACTGCCGGAGGGAGAAGGAGAGTCAAGCAGGAAGATTGTTTTCACACATGGAGAGGAAAAGATTCGGAGACGAACGGGCTTCCTGCAGGTATGGGGAATGGTTCATAATAAGTCATCTTGCATGCCGGGATAGGTATAGTCTCAAGTCATTAAAAACATACATGCCCCACACATGTCAAGATTTCAAGGTGCACTAAATTATTGCATGCGATGATTAAGGCTGGCCATAGTGGTCGTATCTTAGCTAGAATCATGCACACGGGAATAGCAAACATGCTGATGTGGCAAAGAATTAAACAAGAGAGGTGGGTTAAAGTAGCATAGGTAGATACTGTATCATATTAAATACTATGCTACTTTGTGTCATGCATGGCACTATAAAGGTAGTCCCGTATCATACACTAGTATCATGCACATGATACTAGTATATGATACTTTCCACTATGAGTAGCCTAAAGAGAATATTAACTAATGCATGTAAAAATCTTTGTCATTTACTAGTGTTCATGCATGCATGCAATGTGATAATGCATTGGTAAACATATTTTTTGTGAAGAACGAGAGCATTAGTTGAGTACATTTGCAGACTACAAAAACTATTCCACCGCCTCTATCTTGGTAAGAGTAGGTGAAAATTTTGAATCGAGCCCTTTAAACTAGAAGGGATGTAGTAGTACTCTAATAGCTAACCTTGTTTTGATGACTAGAAAGGACATGGCACGCACCTGGACGGAGGAACTAGTCTGCATTGTGCATATAAGTTTTGTCTGAAGTCAATGTACCTCTACTTTGACAAAACTTATAGAAAAATGTATCAACATTTACAATGTCAAATCAATATTTTTATACTCATTATGAAATCTAGTTTCATAAAATATATATTTGGTATTGTAGATATTGATATTTTTAGTATAAATTTGGTTAAAAAAATTGCAAACTTTGACTTGACACAAATGTTACGCGGAGTAAAAAGGACCAGAGGGAGTATCATGCATGCGGAGTAGGCAAAAAAATTGCTCATTTATAGCCGTCCGAAGTCTCAAAAGGCACGACCGCGCGAGGGAGGCGAAGGTCGTGGGAGGCACGACGATTGACAGAATTAAGTGAAGTTACATGCACGCGTCAGCATGGCGTGCAAACACGCAGAAGCTATACCGCAGGCCTATGATATGGGTCTAGTAGACATGACATCTAGTGGGTCCCGCATAGTACTTGAGAACTCTTTGGAGCATGCAGCCGTTTATCCACCGGGCAAGCCACCACCCCACGTCGTTCGCACGCCCTACTCGTCCCCGTCTTCTACCTTACAATAGTTCGCTCCCAGTCATCCCGTCCTTTCACATTAAACTGGTTCAACTTCTCCTAACCAGCATCCAAAATCCATGGCCTCCCAAATCTCCATGATCACCGGTAAGTACAAGGTTAGAACCATCACCGGTGATGAGTTCATCGTCATCTACACCCATAGATCCGCGACGGTGGAAGCATGCCTTGCTCGCTTCCTACGCATGTTCAAAAGTTCAAAGGATGAGTGGGTCGCTGGGCTAGATGTTGAGTACACCACAGTCCTGGAAAGCGATAAGCTTCTAAAGCAGGCAGAGAAGAAGAAGTGCGCCATGATCCAGGTTTGCGTACATAATGTGTTATTAGTCTACCATATATGCCATGCCGATGTTAGGTGCCAAGAATTGGGGTTCTTCCTCAAGGATAAAAGAGTGGAATTTGTTATTGTAGACTTTATGAATGATAGGAGAGTCCTGGGTCGGATAGGCCTCGTTGTAGGCTAGCCCTTCGATCTCTAGAAGGCAAGCCTGGTGTCCTCCTCTTAGCCTTCAATGTTGACCCTGGCAGCAGCCATGATTGATCCTTCATACGCTCAACTGAAGAAACCTCACCCGGAGTTTCATCATGCATGGGAGTCGAAGACAATAGATGAAGATCACGTCGTGTACGCAGCAACGGATGCCTACCTTTGTTTAAATATCTACAGGGGTTTGATGAAGAAGTAGATCCCAGTGTCCGGTTCAAGCAAAGAAGTGTCAGTGAAGAGGAAGAGGAAGAGGGACTCGGACTCCGAGTAAGGTGGCAGTGTCGTTGCTCATGCTGGTTCTACTGCAGTGTCAAGCGGACTAGTTGCTTAGTTTTATTTCAGGGGTGTGTTGTGTTGAGCCCCCAGCTGAACTATGTTTATGCTCTTTCTTGTTATTTGGACTCTTTAGTACATACAGTAGTACTAGTATGTCTTACTACTGTTCTTCTTGTAGTTGGTACTACTGCTCGTATCTTCGCATTCCTGCTGTACTTAATATGTACTAAGTAAAATTTGGGTCAGTCGATTTGTGAAAGAAATTCGACGGAGCAAAGGAAGGAGATGGCAGAGAAGCTACCCCAGTATCTATATTAGGGTGGCAGGGTGCCCATGATCTATCTTATGCAGTTCGCCGGAAAAAATGGATCGTGCCCGGGGTTAAACGGATGGTGGGGGTGGGGGGAGCATGGCGGTGGCAGGTGGTTCAGGGGAGGGCGGGGCGGCAGTGGCAGGCGGTTAGACCTGTGGCGAGCTGGCGGCTCGATGCCTGTGAGTGAAGATGAACAGTGCATCAATTTCAAAGGTTCAAGAAGCCCTTCTGGCCGTCCATGTTGCATCCAACAGCTCACAAGAGTCGACTAACCCAAATTGTTCCTTCAGATTGCAGGATGCACACGACATTTAAGATCTCGAAGGTAGATTCCACGTCTGCACCCGGTGTGCGGGCTTAGCATGGGCGCGACCGGCTTCCACCATGACAGCCACCATGCGCGCCTCCTCCGTGCGGGCGGAGACGACAATGACACGCTAGCTCCTCCTCGTCAGCGTGCTGGAGCACGCGCTCGTCCTCCTCTTTGTATGTTGCGGGCATAGACGTGACTCCACCAGCTGCTCGCATACTTGGCAGCGTGGCGGCATCGCGAGAAGGGACTGCAAACGACGTGAGCGGGTGAGCCTTCGGCTTCATGGCAAAGGGATGGCGCCATGGCGGGGACACGACAGTGATGGGCGAGAAATGGTCGGTCGGAGCCGGCAGGCGGGCGCCGGCATGCGCAACGGCAGCGGAGGCATATCGATGAGTGCACGTATGTGAGCTTAGTTTAGTTTTATATAGGGTTGATCGAACTTAAAAGAACACCGTACTAGTACACATAAATATTAGACTGAGGCAGCGCTTATACTACCATATTAGTTAGCGCAACATCGATACGGAATCATGTGCAAGCGCGTGCACCACGGCCGCGCGGTCAATCGAATGGTGCGTCACCGTGTCGTGCTCGAAGGACATCCACCGAACCTTTTTGTCTGTGTGAAAACAATCCCCGAATATTACTCTACTTTTTTTCCTGGAAAAGTTCTTCACGCTATAATTTTTCCATATATTTGAATTTAGCTTCAGTTCATGCTTATTTGGATTTGGACATTTTAGGTGCGCCCTAGACATTTTTTTAACACTGATTTTGTGTGTGTGACTGAGAGAGAATGTGTGTATGTGTCCATATGTGTGTTGTGGTGGAAGGGCAATGTGGAGACGGTGTGCATGTGATAGAGACATAGAGAGGTGTGAATGTGCAAATGATCAGGCATGAGTGAGACATAGAGAGATGCAGATACATTATGTATACATGAGAGAACGGTCTTCTATTTCTACTTGTGTGTGTGCAAGAGAGAGACAGAGAGAGAGAGAGAGAGAGAGAGAGAGAGAGGAGCATCCGTAACACAACAACCATCTCTCTCGATTCGTCCCTCCCTTGCACGATCGCATGTAACACATGCATCAACGCACACATTTTGACACCCTCACCCGGCCCCTGCTCACCTCAAGGCCCGCACAACGCTATCTATCTCGCACGCACAATCTCTTCGTGAAAACCCTATTTAGCATGTAGCTTTCCGTCACATACACACACATTCTCTCCATAGGTTTGATTTCTCTCAATATCTGACACACACACACACACACACACACACACACTGCACACACACACACACTGCACACACGCTCCCTCGAGCACACAATTCATCCCCATCCAAGGTTATATGGCGACCATTCTCTGTAGCAGCCTAGTTTTTGGCCCTTTTCTTGTTCTTTTTGATTTATTTGATTTTTGCCTTGATTTTCTTTTTGGAGCAGTTGTGGACTTGAAACCTGGGAGATCATCATTTCTTCTTCTCCCAAGTGGCTCATCATCCTCAAACTCCTTCCAAGACAATGCCATTTCCATTCAAGCCCGACTCCATAATTGTTTTCTTGGGGAATATTTCTTTTCTATTAAAGGAATAACCTCATTTGCTCTAGCTTGTGAAGCAATTTATATCACTGCCACTCCCAAATAATTCTCATAAATTGTTTGGGTCATATCTTGCTCAAATATGTCAAAATCCTTTCTTGCCATGATCAAAAATAATTCCCTAATATTCCATTTTCTATTCTGTGTTGAATGGCATTTTGTGAAGGAAGTGTCATTTATCTTATCTTGTTTGATCCCAAAATTTTTGGGAATTCTTTTATGTCCAAATCATTGACTCATGCAAAAATTCAACTCCATTTGCCTAGCGGGTCTTCCTCAGTGATTTTTCAAAGTTTCTGTCACACAGAAGCCATTGTGAAGGAAGTACTATCTAGGAGTATCTAAATGAGTTGAAATTTTGCATGCCTCTTCATGTGCTCATATCTTTACCCTCCTCCAATTTTTAGCTCCATACAATCATCAATGTGAGCATAGCTTCAAATCTTTGATTCTGATAATATTTTCAGGCTGTGAAGCAAGTATTTATATTGCTTCATTAATTCTGAGAAATTACCAGATCATGCTCCTACCCTTATAACATCTCTCCACCAAATTTGGGACCATTTCATCAAGACATTTTATCATCAATATTATATCAAGTTTCTGGACAGGGAGGATGTTTGTGAAGCAAGTACCATTTTGGCAAGTCCAAATGGCATGAAATTTCTACAGCATCTTCATATGTCCATATCACCCTGCATTGCCAAGTTTCAGCTCAAGTGGTTACTCTATGTGAGTGCATCATACAAATCCCTTTTCTAGACCAAATATGCACTTACAAAGCAACTATGTTAAGTTGTGGTCCATTTCTTCTCTAATTACACAAGATGATAGTCCTTCCTTAGCTAAACACCTCAGACATCATCTTTGTCTCATAGCTCCTCTCTATTGAGCACAATACCCTGGTCCAGATTGATCCTTCAATCTTTCAGTGAACCCTCACATCTCTCCAGTGCTCCTCTTCCCGAGCTATCACCTCCCTTCTGTCTCAGTGATGCGGGGACTAATCACCAGACATATCATGACAGCCTCTCTTGTCCCCTCCATGCCAGTACCTGCGGTGACTCCCGCCATGGCAATGCCATTCACGCGCTCTGGCGACAACAGGCGCGCTCTGAGCGTCGGGAAGCTCTGCCTCGACGGTTTTCTCGCGTCCGCTGGTGCCGACCTGACTCCCATGCTCGCTCCCGTCTCCCTTGACCCCCTGCCCCCTCTTGAAACCTCCTCACCGGAGCTAGCCAAAGTGAAGGAAATATTCCCTAGAGGCAATAATAAAGTTATTATTTATTTCCTCATATCATGATAAATGTTTATTATTCATGCTAGAATTGTATTAACCGGAAACATGATACATGTGTGAATACATAGACAAACATATAAGTCACTAGTATGCCTCTACTAGACTAGCTCATTAATCAAAGATGGTTATGTTTCCTAACCATAGACATGTGTTGTCATTTGATTAATGGGATCACATGATTAGGAGAATGATGAGATTGACATGACCCATTCCGTTAGCCTAGCACTTGATCGTTTAGTATACTGCTATTGCTTTCTTCATGACTTATACAAAGTTCCTGCAACTATGAGATTGTGCAACTCCCGTTTATCGGAGGAACACTTTGTGTGCTACCAAACGTCACAACGAATCGGGTGATTATAAAGGTGCTCTCTGGTGTCTCCGAAGGTACATGTTGGGTTGGCATAATTGAGATTAGGTTTTGTCACTCCGATTGTCGGAGAGGTATCTCTGGGCCCTCTCGGTAATACTCATCACCTAAGCCTTGCAAGCATTGTAACTAATGAGTTAGTTATGAGATGATATATTCTGGAACAAGTAAAGAGACTTGCGTAACGAGATTGAACTAGGTATTGGATACCGACGATCAAATCTCGGGCAAGTAACATACCGATGACAAAGGGAACAACGTATGTTGTTATGCGGTTTGACCGATAAAGATCTTCGTAGAATATGTAGGAACCAATATGGGCATCCAGGTCCCGTTGTTGGTTATTGACCGAGAATGGTTCTAGGTCATGTCTACATAGTTCTCGAACCCGTAGGGTCCGCACGCTTAACGTTACGATGACAGTTTTATTATGAGTTTATAAGTTTTGATGTACCGAAGTTTGTTCGGAGTCCCGGATGTGATCACGGACATGACGAGGAGTCTCGAAATGGTTCGGCGGTATTGTTGGATGAAGCGGCCCGGACCGACATTACGCGTACGCTTACGCGAGACTGGTTCTACCGACGTGCTTTGCACACAGGTGGCTGGCGGGTGTCAGTTTCTCCAACTTTAGTTGAACCGAGTGTGGCTACGCCCGGTCCTTGCGAAGGTTAAAACAACACCAACTTGACGAACTATCGTTGTGGTTTTGATGCGTACGTAAGAACGGTTCTTGCTCAGTCCGTAGCAGCCACGTAAAACTTGCAACAACAAAGTAGAGGACGTCTAACTTGTTTTTGCAGGGCATGTTGTGATGTGATATGGCCAAGACGTGATGCTATATTTTATTGTATGAGATGATCAAGTTTTGTAACCGGTTATCGGCAATGGCGAGAGCCATATGGTTGTCGCTTTATTGTATGAAATGCAACGCATACAGTAATTGCTTTACTTTATCACTAAGTGGTAGCGATAGTCGAGAAGCAATAGATGGCGAACGAGAACGATGCTACGATGGAGATCAAGGTGTCGCTACGGTGGCGATGGTGATCACGACGGTGCTTGAGATGGAGATCACAAGCACAAGATGATGATGGCCATATCATATCACTTATATTGATTGCATGTGATGTTTATCCTTTATGCATCTTATCTTGCTTTGATTGACGGTAGCATTTTAAGATGATCTCTCACTAAAATTATCAAGAAGTGTTCTCCCTGAGTATGCACCGTTGCCAAAGTTCGTCGTGCCCAGACACCACGTGATGATCGGGTGTGATAAGCTCTATGTCCATCTACAACGGGTGCAAGCCAGTTTTGCACACGCTGAATACTCAGGTTATACTTGACGAGCCTAGCATATGCAGATATGGCCTCGGAACACGGAGACCGAAAGGTCGAGCGTGAATCATATAGTAGATATGATCAACATAGTGATGTTCACCATTGAAAACTACTCCATCTCACGTGATGATCGGTCATGGTTTAGTTGATTTGGATCATGTAATCACTTAGATGACTAGAGAGATGTTTGTCTAAGTGGGAGTTCTTAAGTAATATGATTAATTGAACTTAAATTTATCATGAACTTAGTACCTGATAGTATTTTGCTTGTCTATGTTTGTTTGTAGATAGATGGCTCGTGCTGTTGTTCCGTTGAATTTTAATGTGTTCCTTGAGAAAGCAAAGTTGAAAGATGATGGTAGCAATTACACGGATCGGGTCCGTAACTCGAGGATTATCCTCATTCTTTGTCTGAGAAGAGTTACGTCTGGAAGCACCGCTGGGTGCCGTGCCCATCGCTGATGCAACCGCCAGCGGCGTTAAGAACATCTGGCGAGCAAAGTCGATGACTACTCTATAGTTCGAGTGTGCCATGCTTTACGGCTTAGAACCGGGCCTTCAACGACGTTTTGAACGTCATGGAGCATATGAGATGTTCCAGAGTTGAAGTTAATATTTCAAGCAAATGCCCGGATTGAGAGATATGAAGTCTCCAATAAGTTCTACAACTGCAAGATGGAGGAGAATAGTTCGTCAAGTGAACATATACTCAAAATGTCCGGGTATAATAATCACTTGATTCAACCGAGAGTTAATCTTCCGGATGATAGCGTCATTGATGAATTCTCCAATCACGCCACCAAGCTACAAGAGCTTTGTGATGAACTATAATATGCAAGGGATGAACAAGACTATTCGAGCTCTTCGCAATGTTAAAAGCTGCGGAGGTAGAAATCAAGAAGGAGCATCAAGTGTTGATGGTCAACAAGACCACTAGTTTCAAGAAAAGGGCAAAGAGAAGAAGAAGGGAACCTCAAGAAGAACAGCAAGCAATTGCTGCTCAAGAGAAGAAACCCAAGTCCGGACCTAAGCCTCGAAGGCGAGTGCTTCTCCGCAAGCGATCGTCATCGAAGCGGAACTGCCCCAAGTATTTGGCGGATAAGAAGGATGGCAAAGTAAACAAAGGTATATGTGATATACATATTATTGATGTGTACCTAACTAGAGCTCGTAGTAGCACTGGTATTTGATCTGGTTCTCATTGCTAATATTTGCAACTCAAACAGGGACTACGGAATAAACGAGCACTGGCCAAGGACGAGGTGACGATGCGCATGGGAAACGGTTCCAAAGTCGATGTGATCTCGGTCGGCACGCTACCTCTACATCTACCTTCGGGATTAGTTTTAGACCTGAATAATTGTTATTTGGTGCCAGCGTTGAGCATGAACATTATATCTGGATCTTGTTTGATGCGAGACGGTTATTCATTTAAATCAGAGAATAATGGTTGTTCTATTTATATGAGTAATATCTTTATGGTCATGCACCCTTGAAGAGTGGTCTATTTTTACTAAATCTCGATAGTAGTGATACACATATTCATAGTGTTGAAACCAAAAGATGCAGAGTTGATAACGATAGTGCAACTTATTTGTGGCACTGCCGTTTGGGTCATATCGGTGTAAAGTGCATGAAGAAACTCCATACTGATGGGCTTTCGGAATCACTTGATTATGAATCACTTGGTACTTGCGAACCGTGCCTCATGGGCAAGATGACTAAAACGCCGTTCTCCGGAACTATGGAGCGAGCAACTGATTTGTTGGAAATCATACATACTGATGTTTGTGGTCCAATGAATGTTGAGGCTCACGGTGGGTATCATTATTTTCTCACCTTCACAGATGATTTGAGCAGATATGGGTATATCTACTTAATGAAACACAAGTCTGAGACATTTGAAAAGTTCAAAGAATTTCAGAGTGAGGTGGAAAATCATCGTAACAAGAAAATAAAGTTTCTACGATCTGATCGTGGAGGTGAATATTTGAGTTATGAGTTTGGCCTACACTTGAAACAATGTGGAATAGTTTCGCAACTCACGCCACCTGGAACACCACAACGAAATGGTGTGTCTGAACGTCGTAATCGTACTTTACTTGATATGGTACGATCTATGATGTCTCTTACTGATTTACCACTATCGTTTTGGGGTTATGCTTTAGAGACGGCCGCATTCACGTTAAATAGGGCACCGTCAAAATCCGTTGAGACGACGCCTTATGAACTGTGGTTTGGCAAGAAACCAAAGTTGTTGTTACTTAAAGTTTGGGGTTGCGATGCTTATGTGAAGAAACTTCAACCAGATAAGCTCGAACCCAAATCGGAGAAATGTGTCTTCATAGGATACCCAAAAGAAACTATTGGGTACACCTTCTATCACAGATCCGAAGGCAAGACATTCCTTGCTAAGAATGGATCCTTTCTAGAGAAGGAGTTTCTCTCGAAAGAAGTGAGTGGGAGGAAAGTAGAACTTGATGAGATAACTGTATCTACTCCCTTATTGGAAAGTAGTTGATCACGAGAACCGGTTCCTGTGACAACTACACCAATTAGTGAGGAAGCTAATGATAATGATCATGAAACTTCAGATCAAGTTTCTATTGAACCTCGAGGTCTACCAGAGTAAGATCCGCACTGAGTGGTACGGTAATCCTATTCGGAAGTCATGTTACTTGACCATGATGAACCTACGAACTATGAGGAACGATGATGAGCCCAGATTCCACAAAATGGCTAGAGGCCATGAAATCGAGATGGGATCCATGTATGAAAACAAAGTGTGGACTTTGGTTGACTTGTTCGATGATCGGCAAGCCATTGAGAATAAATGGATCTTTAAGAAGAAGACCGACGGACGATGGTAATTTTACTGTCTATAAAGCTCGACTTGTTGCAAAAGGTTTTCGACAAGTTCAAGGGGTTGACTACGATGAGACTTTCTCACCCGTAGCAATGCTTAAGTCTGTCCGAATCATGTTAGCTATTGATGCATTTCATGATTACGAAATTTGGCAAATGGATGTCAAGACTGCATTCTTGAATGGATTTCTAGAAGAAGAGTTGTATATGATGCAGCCGGAAGGTTTTGTTGATCCAAAAGGTGCTGACAAAGTGTGCAAGCTCCAGCGTTCCATTTATGGACTGGTGCAAGCATCTCGGAGTTGGAATAAACGCTTTGATAGTGTGATCAAAGATATGGTTTTATATATGACTTTTGGAGAAGCTCAGATTTACAAGAAAGTGAGTGGGAGCTCAGATCATTTCTAATTTTATATGTAGATGACATATTATTAATTGGAAATGACATAGAATTTCTGGATAGCATAAAGGGGTACTTGAATAAAAGTTTTTCAATGAAAGACCTCGGTGAAGCTGCTTACATATTGGGCATCAAGATCTATAGAGATAGATCAAGACGCTTAATAGGACTTTCACAAAGCATATACCTTGACAAAATTTTGAAAAAGTTCAAATGGATCGTGCAAAGAAAGGATTCTTGCTCGTGCTACAAGGTGTGAAGTTGAGTCAAACTCAATGCCCGACCACAAGCAGAAGATAGAGAGAAAATGAAAAATGTTCCTATGCTTCAGCCATAGGCTCTATCATGTATGCAATGTCTTGTGTACCGGACCGACGTATGCTTAGCAATAAGCTTGGCAGAAGGTACCAAAGTAATCCAGAGTGGATCATCGGACAGCGTCAAGAACATCCTGAAATACCGAAAAGGACTAAGGATATGTTTTCGATATGGAGGTGACAAAGAGCTAGTCATAAATGGTTACGTTGATGCAAGCTTTGACACTGATCCGGACGATTCTAAATCGCAAACCGGATACGTATTTTTATTAAACGGTGGAGCTGTAAGTTGGTGCAGTTCTAAACATAGCGTCGTGGCGGGATCTACATGTGAAGCGGAGTACATAGCTGCTTCTGAAGCAGCAAATGAAGGAGTCTGGATGAAGGAGTTCATTTCCGATCTAGGTGTCATACCTAGTGCATCGGGACCAATGAAAATCTTCTGTGACAATACTCGAGCAATTGCCTTGGCAAAGGAATCCAGATTTCACAAGAGGACCAAGCACATCAAGAGACGCTTCAATTCCATTCGGGACCAAGTCCAAGTGGGAGACATAGAGATTTTCAAGATACATACGGATCTGAATGTTGCAGACCCGTTGACTAAGCCTCTCTCACGAGCAAAACATGATCAGCACCAAGACCCCATGGGTGTTAGAATCATTACTATGTAATCTAGATTATTGACTCTAGTGCAAGTGGGAGACTGAAGGAAATATGCCCTAGAGGCAATAATAAAGTTATTATTTATTTCCTCATATCATGATAAATGTTTATTATTCATGCTAGAATTGTATTAACCGGAAACATGATACATGTGTGAATACATAGACAAACATATAAGTCACTAGTATGCCTCTACTAGACTAGCTCATTAATCAAAGATGGTTATGTTTCCTAACCATAGACATGTGTTGTCATTTGATTAATGGGATCACATGATTAGGAGAATGATGAGATTGACATGACCCATTCCGTTAGCCTAGCACTTGATCGTTTAGTATACTGTTATTGCTTTCTTCATGACTTATACAAAGTTCCTGCAACTATGGGATTGTGCAACTCCCGTTTACCGGAGGAACACTTTGTGTGCTACCAAACGTCACAACGTAACTGGGTGATTATAAAGGTGCTCTACAGGTGTCTCCGAAGGTACATGTTGGGTTGGCATAATTCGAGATTAGGTTTTGTCACTCCGATTGTCGGAGAGGTATCTCTGGGCCCTCTCGGTAATACTCATCACCTAAGCCTTGCAAGCATTGTAACTAATGAGTTAGTTATGAGATGATATATTACGGAACGAGTAAAGAGACTTGCCGGTAACGAGATTGAACTAGGTATTGGATACCGACGATCAAATCTCGGGCAAGTAACATACCGATGACAAAGGAACAACGATGTTGTTATGCGGTTTGACCGATAAAGATCTTCGAGAATATGTAGGAACCAATATGGGTATCCAGGTCCCGCTGTTGGTTATTGACCGAGAATGGTTCTAGGTCATGTCTACATAGTTCTCGAACCCGTAGGGTCCGCACGCTTAACGTTACGATGACAGTTTTATTATGAGTTTATAAGTTTTGATGTACCGAAGTTTGTTCGGAGTCCCGGATGTGATCACGGACATGACGAGGAGTCTCAAAATGGTTGAGACATAAAGATTGATATATTGGAAGCCTATGTTTGGACATCGGAATGGTTCCGGGTGAAATCGGCATTTTATCGGAGTACCGGGAGGTTACCTGAACCCCTCGGGGGGTTATTGGGCCTACATGGGCCACGAGGGAGAAGAGGGAAGGAGCCAGGAGGGGGCCGCGCGCCCCTCCCCCTCCTAGTCCGAATAGGACAAGGAAGGGGGCGGCGGCCCCCCTTTCCTTCCCCTCTTCCTCCTCTTTCCCCCCTTCTCCTACTCCTACTTGGAAAGAAGGAGTCCTACTCCGGTGGGAGTAGGACTCCCCCTGGCGCGCCTCCTTGGACGGCCGCCTCCTCCCCGGCTCCTTTATATACGGGGCGGGGGCACCCCTGAACACACAAGTTGATCTACGGATCGTTCCTTAGCCGTGTGCGGTGCCCCTCCACCATATTCCACCTCGGTCATATCGTCGCGAAGTTTAGGCGAAGCCTGCGCGATAGAACATCATCATCGCCACCACGCCGTCGTCTTGTGGAACTCATCTCCGGCTCGGCTGGATCGGAGGTCGGAGATCGCCATCGAGCTGCACGTGTGCTGAACTCGGAGGCCCCGTACGTTCGGTGCTTGGATCGGTCGGATCGTGAAGACGTACGACTACATCAACCGCGTTGTCATAACGCTTCCGCTTACGGTCTATGAGGGTACGTGGACATACACTCTCCCCTCTCGTTGCTATGCCATCACCATGATCTTGCGTGTGCGTAGGAAAATTTAGAAATTACTACGTTCCCCAACACGAAGAGCACCCACGGGTGCACTATGCCCCGTTTGGCTCTGAGCTCGTCTTGTCCTCTTCCTTATTTTCTCTTGGATCCATCTCTTCCCCATGAGCCTCCTCTGCTCACTCACGTCACTCTCCATTGCCCCCGAGACGAGCTCGGCCATCGGCGGAGCTGTGCAGCGCACTGTGGCGGCGCCAGGCTCTGTCTTCCCCTCCCTGCCTATTTAAGGCTGCTCCGGACCACGTCTCTCCTCACCCACGACCTCCTAGATCCCTCCCTATCCTCTCACCCGAGCCCCGGAGCTCCTCCTTGCCCTCCATTGCCACCATGTCCACCGTAGCCATTCTCCTAAATTAGCTCGAGTCTGAGCTCCTCTACTCCTTCCTCCTCCACCGGTAGATCACCAAGCCACTGACGCACCTACCCAACATCTCTTCCCCTCCTCCGGTGGCCTCTATCCGCAAACCCATCAACGCCCAATGCCGCCGTTCACCGCCACGGGAGCCCTGCTCAACCCTGACCTCTTCGGCGAGCACCAATGGTCCAGCGAGATGCGGCTCGTCCCGCTGATCACGCCGGTAGGCGGCACGGCGCGGGAGGTGGCCGGAGCTGCCCGCGGTCGCCGTTGGGCGCCGGCTCTACCACGCCCAGGCGCGAGCGAGACGTTGAAGAGGACCCCCTGCCAGTGGGTCCTGCTCATCAGCCTCTGCGTGTTGACCCCGCGGACCCGCTGATGTGGATAAGTGGAGGCGCCTTCTGCTCGGAGGCGTTTTCATTCGGTGAAGACGTATTCTGCTAAGGCCTCAGACCGAAATGCGCTTTCACTTCTCTGAAAGCGTATTTCAGCAAATGTGTGTTCTATTTTTCAATCAGGGGCCATTTGTGAAGATTTTCCTTACAGATAGGTCTCTGGCAGCCAAACCCTTATATCTTTTTGCTCGCAACTCCAAATGAAGTGATTCCAAATCCCACTTCTTCGTCTCGTCGAGCCCGTTCCGTTGGTATCATTTTCATGATGTTGTCACATTCTGAAAATGCCCATTATGCCCTTCCTCTCTATTCAGCTCCTTCGAGAGAGAAGGATTTTCGGCGATTCTTTTCGCGAGTTCCTTGCACTTCTTCCCAGTGAATGCCTCCCTCCCAGGCAAGCCACACCCTCCACTTGCATGACTGCAATGCAATAACATGGTTTCTTTATTTGAACTTATTTAAAATATTGCTTTAGATACATGACTATCTGCATGGCATTTCTTGGAGTTGTTCTGATCTTGCTATTGCCATTCTACTATTTGGATTACTAGGATTTATGCTTTCAGTTGATGGATATCATGTTGCCATTGGATTATTAGTGGCTAGTATTATTTTCATCATGATGGTAGTTGGTATGTTGCTTTGGAGTATTATTTTGGAGATGATGCTTGCATGTGGATCTTAGCTGGATAGCTTGTTCTTGCTAGTGGAATAGTAGTAGTAGTAGTAGTAGTAGTAGTAGTAGTAGTAGTAGTAGTAGTAGTAGTAGTAGTAGTAGTAGTAGTAGTAGTATTGTTCTTGGATTCAGCATGCTCTTAGTATTTTGTTATCCTCAAAGATTATGCTATGGATATGTGATGGTTTAGATTATTTGTTGGATATTGCTATAACTTGGTTGACAGATGGATATATGATATCGGAGTTTCAGATTTATCTTGGGGATAAATTCCGTCATTTCATTGATCAGGTGCCACCGAGCCGGGCTTTTCCAGTGCAGCCACATTTGCGTTTATGGGAAGGCCCTGATGCGGTCTATTGCCGTGCCTCTTGCTGGTGCCTCCAATGAGGGAAGGTTAGGTGCGCGCGCTACTCTAGCCCGGCAGACGGCAATAACCTTGTGTGCCCGTAGTTGGATAGGGCCCTTTTTGTCCCCGTTTGGGACCGTTTTTGTTTTGCCACGATGGTGGCCGTTGGATGTCACGAGTTGACATCGGGGCCACCCAGGACTGAACCCAAAGGGGGTGTTGGTCGGAGTGGTTGGGAGAGTGTCATGGCAGTAGATTGGTTTTGTCGGAACACCGTTGTTCCACCCGAATGGGAGCAAGAGGCCATGGGTTCTGTGATGTGGGTACAGTGTATTAACCTCTGCAGAGAGTGTGTGTTTAAACTATCGATAGTTGCGTCCACGGTCATGGGAACAAGTTCGTACTAAGTCACATCGTTCGATCAACACTCACATGACGGAATGACTTATAGATGACTAATATGTTTATGATGTGAGGTATAACAGCTTGGCAGGATGCCGATGATGATGTTGAGATGATCTTGAGGATGATCATTCAGTTTGTGATGTGGTCACGCGGTGATCATGAGGAGGTATTTGATCACGAGGTGATCGAGATGGTATATTGCTTGGCCGGATAGCCAAGAGTGAGATGGTTATTGAGATTGAGATGTTGGATTATCAGCATTGTAGTAGTTTCATATCATGCTTAGTAGTTGTATTTGCATCATGAAGCTATTAATTAAATTAACATGTTTAATGCTATGTTGTTGTTTTGCCTTGATGCTCTTGGTTGTTGTCAGCTTACAAATACATTCAATATACTGACGTGGCGTGTCATGCCAGATTGCAGGTGATGATGTGATTACTTTGCTTGTCTAGGAGTCCACCTGTGCGAGCTAGATCGTGTCCCGCCACAGTCCCCATTTATGGCTAGTTCATCCCCATGCTAATTGTATCCCAAAGACCGTGGTCTTTGAGCAATAAAATTTAGTCTTACCCCTCAAAAAAAGTTGTATGCATGCTCGAAGTGCGGAGCAGCCCACCGAGTGCGCCCCACGTGACGAGATTCCGGGCGCCACCATGCAACTACCGCCAAGCGTTCTACCCTGTTAGAGTTATATTTATGATGGCATTTGACCTTTTGCATTCTGGCCTTTGGCCTCCCACTTGTACATGTATATATGTTGGCTTTAGCCTCCTCGTAATACTAAGTTGCATCTTTCCCTAACATGGTATTAGAGCCTAGGCTTTCTCCGGCGCGGCAACTCGCCTGATGATCGTTTTTTTTCAGTCTTCTTCTCTCGATCGATCTCTTCTAAATCGATCTGTTTGCAGCAATCAATGTCAGGTCGGTCGATGCAAGGACATCTGGCCATCGGGTCCTCTCGTCCATTGCTCTCCGATCCAAGTCACCCAGACCCGCCTTGATTTCGGGTCGATCGACGCCTTGCAGACGCCGGTCCCGCCTCCCGCCAAGCCGTTGCCGCCCGCCTCAGCCGTGTGTGTCGCGCCCACCCCGCTCCGCCTCCTGTGTCGCTCCGCCATGGGTTATTTGCAGTCACTAGTAAACCGCGGCAATTCTGAAAGCCCCTACACCAAGACGCAGGCGTGGAGTCACCCCACGCCGTAGCGACGTATCATGAAGCAAGATGGCGGTTTTTGAGGCATGGGAAAAGACTTAGTAATTTAAAACTTTACAAGCATTGTTGAGCAACATGTCACACATTGGAAATCACTAAAAAGAATGTGTCCGCGTCCACCCTGCTCCGCCTCCTCCAGGTCGCTCCGCCATGGGTTATTTGCAGTCACTAGTAAACCGCGGCAATTCTGAAAGCCCCTACACCAAGACGCGGGCGTGGAGTCACCCCACGCCGTAGCGACGTATCGTGAAGCAAGATGGCGGTTTTTGAGGCATGTAAAACTTTACAAGCATTGTTGAGCAACATGTCACACATTGAAAATCACTAAAAAAAATGTGTCCGCGTCCACCCTGCTCCGCCTCCTCCAGGTCGCTCCGCCATGGGTTATTTGCAGTCACTAGTAAACCGCGGCAATTCTGAAAGCCCCTACACCAAGACGCAGGCGTGGAGTCACCCCATGCCGTAGGGACGTATCGTGAAGCAAGATGGCGGTTTTTGAGGCATGGGAAAAGACTTAGTAATTTAAACCTTTACAAGCATTGTTGAGCAACATGTCACACATTGGAAATCACTAAAAAAAATGCCAAGCGTGGTCGGCAGGATTCGAACCTGCGCGGGCAAAGCCCACATGATTTCTAGTCATGCCCGATAACCACTCCGGCACGACCACGGCTCTATCAGAAATCTAATTTAGCCTTCTTTCAGCATAAGCTTACGATGCAATAGAACTTTGCTCAACGCGTAATCGTAAAGACGTGACTACCGTACGGACCGCCCTAGGCGAGACTGGTCACTGGTGTCGACACGGTACGTAGCGTGGGTGCACCTCCAGCCGTCCACCGCACCTGAGAATCAGATTCAACAATCATGTTCGACATCCCCCAATCCGCAGCCGGCGTAATAAGTGCAGAATGAAGTGCATCGTGCAAAGCATATTCTGCCGGCTGCAGCTCCCACCCGCCGCTGCCACTCGCCTCATCAAAAGCTCCATCAAGATTCACCTTCAGAGTGCCCGGCGGCGGGGCCTCCCAGCGACCGATCTCGGTGCTTTCTCAGGACAGAAAAATTCCTCATACTCCAGTGCACATCTGCCTATAGTACTAGCAGCAACCATTTCAACTTTTCATTTTTCTTCGCCCGCATTTATCTTATTCCTGGCCAGGAAGATGACTTCCTTGGTCCTAAGTAAAGTCATCGTGTTCTGTTTTGATCATTTCTTTTGCATAAATAAATGTACCATATATTTGTTTAATAAATATAATCTTCATGAAAACCTACCCCAGCTGATATAAATATTTTGTATTTATAAGTTATCAAAGACTAGCAAACATGCCCGTGCGTTGCAACGGGAGAAAAAAATATTGATGTACTTCGCTGCGAAGCAAACACCATTATCATTAATCAGGTTGGACATGTAGATGAAAAGTTTGATGATGACACAAATGATGAATTAATTAACAATAGGATTCTTTGGGGCATTAGTCCGAAACTTATGAGGTGAATCCTATAGTCAGCTAATCGGGTGAACAAACATATGTTTAGATTACCTTACTGATCAGACAATAAAAATGTGGTATACTTTGTCGGACGTCCAGGCATTCATGCTTCTGTCGTGTATATTAACCGTGATGTCCTTACCGTATATATGTTCTAACTTTCTATTCTATTGCGATATATGCATGATTTTTCATCGCAGTTAATTCTTTGCTTAATCTATTGCATCGCAATTCACGATTAGACGTAATTTGCTCTATTATCCTTTTAGATGATTATCACTAAGAAAAGTTAATGCAATCATACGTCAATTATTAATGTGTTCAAATCATGGTGGTAGGATATAACAACTTCTGTAATTACCTTTATTTAGATGAGTAAAACTGAATCTTAAAAAAATAGTTCGGAGAATAAACGTACGTATATGTGCATGCTGAACACTCGAAGATTTTAACGGCGACGTGAAGGATCCACAAACAAACAACGCGGTCTAGAAGAAACCAGTCCTGCCTCGCTGGCTTGCTGTGGCTCCTCCAGCGTCGTATCCACTGCTCGTTGCTGGCCCCACCTCGTTGCTCGTAGCATCTGCTCATTTTCTTTTCAGCTTGGCTGTCGCCAAGTATTATCCTCCCGCACGCACCTTGCGCCCGACGCCGCCGCCTACGCCCGGCGCCACCGGGATCCCGCCTCCCCAAAGCTCCGCCACCACTGGGATCTGGTTTCTCCATGCATCCCCCCGCACGCACCTCCCCGCACGCCGCAGAATCCCCTCCACCGCCATGGCGTTCCCCCGCTGAGATCCTTCTCAACCACCGGCCATGGCGCTCCCCTCGCCGAGATCCTGCCACACCACCAGCCATGGCGGCTCGGGCTCCTCTGCAGAGACGGCTCTGACCCGCTCCCTCAAGGCCGCCATCGCTCTCGTACCTTGCGCTGCCTCGGACATCCTGCTCCACCACCGGCCATGGTGGCTCGGGCTCCTCTGCAGAGCTTGCTCCGGCCCGCTCCGTCGAGACCGCCGTCGCTCTTGCGCGCCCCCGAGGCGCCTCCCCCTGCCTCCTCTAACCAGGCAAGCAGGCCAAGCCGATGCCCACCCCCTCTCTCATCCTCTCTTCCCCTTTTCTCTCTAATCTCTCACACTTTTTCTCCAGGGAGCCCCATGGAGGTCGTCGTCCCTCTGCCTCTATCCGTCCGCCCGCCATGGAGCTCGTCGCCTTTCCGTCTCAGATCCGTCCGTGCTGGATCAACAGTGGTGTCCTCCAGGGACCCGCCGTGGAGGTTGTCGCCTCTCCCGTCTCGATCCGTCTGCCGCCGGATCCACGGCAGAGCAGCCGAGATCCGCCGCCCATACGAGCGGTGTCGTGGTCTTTCAGACCCGGGCGTTGATGCTTCAATGCCGCTGGTGTCCCTGGGTCTTTGCTTTTTGGATTCTTCTTTTATTTATTTTTCAAGGGTAGCAAATCTGGAGTGCGGGTTGAATAACAAAATTCACATGGGCTTTTTTGTAAAAGTGGCGACGACGTACGACCAGAAACCGTGCGTGCTTTATTATTATTAGGTAGAGATAGAGATTATTAGGTAGAGATAGAGATAGAGATAGAGATAGAGATAGAGATAGAGATAGAGAAATTTGACCTCACACGCTTGCTATTGAACGTATCATGTACTATTTCTTAACGGAGCAAATATTGTCTTTGCTTTTATGGTGGAAAAAAGGTGTGTAATGTGGGTGTACTCTTCTGCTCATTTTGTCCTGAAATATATTTCAGATGTTGTCTTCAACATTCAAGTGGTCTCTAATTTTGCGCGTCGGAGGTTGCGGCCGGAGCGGCCTCGCCGCCGCTCGACCCCCTGCTGCCTCTGTCTAACTGCATGGCCGGGCTGGCCATTTCCCCTGTTGTGCGGCGCCTCGACGGTCCGATGGATGAAGCCTGGTCCATCTCTGCGCCGGGTCTTCCACAGCCGGGCGATGCGCCTCCACCGTCAGCTTCTCCCCCGCTCCTCGTCTCGGCACGTCACGTCGCTGCCGGGACGACCGTTGCTTCTGATCCGGCCGCTGCTGTCGTCCCCGTGCTGGACGCGGCCGCAGAGCCGGTCAGCGAGGCCGCAGCTCCCTCCGGGGCGGCAGATGTTGCCACGTCCCCTGTGCCGGTCTTCGACGATGCGCCTCCCTCCAACGCGGCGGACGTGGTCGCCCCATCGTTCGGTCCTCCTGAGGGCGCTCAGGTGCTACCGCCCGCTGTCACCGCTAGCACTGCTGCCCCTGCTTTGCTCAGCGCGCAGGCCTCTGGCTTGGCCCTGCCGTGTGAGGCCCCTCTGGAGCTCTTCCTCGCCCGCGTGGCCGACGTGCCGCACGCACCGTTACTACCTACCCCGGCGGCCCGCAAGGGCAAGGGCGGCATGCCGGTCGCTGCCACTCGGCGTATTGCGCGGCTTGACAAAAGAAGGCGAAGGCCCCGCCAGGCACCGGCTCGGAGGCAGTCCAGGAGCTCATTGCAAGGGTCTGCGGCGTTCTCGAGCCGTCTATTAGCTACGACGACAAGGCCAAACAAGCCTACCTTGACATGTTCTCCACTTCGCTTGCGGCCCCGGTGGTCCAGGCGATCGCTGGGCTGGTGGCGCACGCCAAGAGCATCTCTCAGAAGAAGGGAAAGAAGAGCAAGAAGGCCACCCAGGAGCTTGCAAACGTGGTTGCCCAAGCCGATGTTGAGTAGAATAGCCAACTGTTTATGCCCGATCGCTTCCCTGCGGACAGGATGTGATGTACTTCGTTTTCTGCTTTTCGCTTTCGTCGTTCGGAACCTCGACCCGCCGCGGCCAGACGCCGCCTATCGTCTCTTCAGTGTAATCCTGTGTTCAAGCCCGCTAGCTCCAATCAGTGTATTGCGTCTGCATCGCTTCACGACCTCTCCCCTCTTCGGCGCCATCATGTGGCAGGCGCTCCCCGTGCTACTGTTAAGTTTCCTATATGGCGCAATCTGACATGAAAATCATCTGCTGGAATGTCCATGGTCTCAACTCCCCCGCTCGCCGCGATGCCGTCCGTGACATGGTGCGAGACTCGCACGCCACCATCGTCTGTCTCCAAGAGACAAAGTTTCAGTTAGTTGACGACTCCATCATCCGGGGCATGCTTGGTCCATGCTTTGTTGCAAACTACTTCGCCCTGCCTGCGGCCGGCACTCGTGGCGGAATGATTCTTGCCGTCTCCGACCGGTTCTTCTCCATGTCGGACCGCAATGCATCAAGATCCACCATATTAGCTACAATCACCATGCTCAACGACCGTGCCGGTTGGACTATCTCGTGCGTCTACGGCCCTCAAGGAGAGCAAGAGTAGCTGGCTTTCATTGAGGAGTTGAGGGCTCTAACTGCCGTGTCTAGGAGTGAGTGGCTACTGCTGGGTGAATTCGACCTCATCACTAAAGCGGCAGACAAGAACAACACCAACATCAACCGCCGACTCATTGGGAAGTTCAGGGGGGGCTCTGGACTTCATGAAACTCAAGGAGCTACGTTTATGCAGGCGGCGGTTCACCTGGTCCAACGAACAGGCTAGTCCGGTCTTGACAAAGATTGACCACGTTTTCCACTCCGACGACTGGGACATGCTTTTCCCAAATGCCCACCTCCAGGCCATCTTTACTGTTGGGGAACGTAGCGGAAATTCAAAATTTTCCTACGTGTCACCAAGATCTATCTATTGAGAAACCAGCAACGAGGGAAAGGAGAGTGCATCTACATACCCTTGTAGATCGCTAAGCGGAGCGCTCAAGAGAACGGGGTTGAAGGAGTCGACTGTCGTGATCCAAATCACCGGAGATCCTAGTGCCGAACGGACGGCACCTCCGTGTTCAACACACGTACAGCCGGTGACGTCTCCCATGCCTTGATCCGGCAAGGAGAGAGGGAGAGGTTGAGGAAGACTCCATCCAGCAGCAAAGACAACGGCGTGGTGGTGGTGGAGGAGCGTGGCATCCTGCAGGCTTCGCCAAGCACCACGAGAGAGGAGGAACTGGGAGAGGGGAGGTTGCGCCACAACTTGGGGTGCGGGTGCCTCCCACCCTCCACTATTTATAGGTGGGGAAGAGGGGCCGGCCCCTAGATCCCATCTAGGGTTGGGGCGGCGGCCAGGGAGGAGTGCCTCCCAAGTCAAGTGGAGGCCCTCCCCTTAGGGTTTCCCCTTTCCCATGCGCATGGGCCTTGGGGGTGGTGCCTGACCCATTAAGGCTAGCCCTGCAGGCCTTCAGCCCATGCTCTTGTATTGGACGTGGTGGAACAATTTCCGGACCTCCGGACCCCTCCGAATCCTCCGAACCTTCGAAGCTTCCTAGATAATACCGAAAAACCCGAACTTTTCCTTTAACCCAACAACAACTTTCCATATATAAATCTTTACCTCCCGACCATTCCGGAACTCCTCGTGACGTCCGGGATCTCATCCGGGACTCCGAACAACATTCGGTAACCACATACAAACTTCCTTTATAACCCTAGAGTCATTGAACCTTAAGTGTGTAGACCCTACGGGTTCGGGAGACATGTAGACATGACCGAGACGTTCTCCGGTCAATAACCAACAGCGGGATCTGGATACCCCTGTTGGCTTCCACATGTTCCACGATGATCTCATCGGATGAACCACGATGTCAAGGACTCAATCGATCCCGTATACAATTCCCTTTGTCTAACGGTATTGTACTTGCCCGACATTCGATCGTCGGTATGCCGATACCTTGTTCAATCTCGTTTACCGGCAAGTCTCTTTACTCGTTCCGTAACACATCATCCCGTGATCAACCCCTTGGTCACATTGTGCACATTATGATGATGTCCTGCCGAGTGGGCCCAGAGATACCTCTCCGTTCATCGGAGTGACAAATCCGATCTCGATTCGTACAACCCAATGACACTTTCGGAGATACCGTAGTGCACCTTTATAGCCACCCGATTCGTTGTGACGTTTGGTACACCCAAAGCATTCCTACGGTAACCGGGAGTTGCACAATCTCATGGTCTAAGGAAATGATACTTGACATTAGAAAAGCTTTAGCATACGAACTACGATCTTTATGCTAGGCTTAGGATTGGGTCTTGTCCATCACATCATTCTCCTAATGATGTGATCCCGTTATCAACGACATCCAATGTCCATGGTCAGGAAACCATAACCATCTATTGATCAACGAGCTAGTCAACTAGAGGCTTACTAGGGACATGGTGTTGTCTATGTACCCACACATGTATCTGAGTTTCCTATCAATACAATTATAGCATGGATAATAAACGATTATCATGAACAAGGAAATATAATAATAACTAATTTATTATTGCCTCTAGGGCATATTTCCAACAGTCTCCCACTTGCACTAGAGTCAATAATCTAGTTCACATCGCCATGTGATTAACACTCACAGTTCACATCGCCATGTGACCAACATCCAAAGAGTTTACTAGTGTCATTAAACTAGTTCACATCATCATGTGATTAAGACTCAATGAGTTCTAGGGTTTGATCATGTTTTGCTTGAGAGAGGTTTTAGTCAACAGGTCTGCAACATTCAGATTCGTATGTACTTCGCAAATCTCTAGGTCATATTGTAAATGTTGCTTCCACGCTCTACTTGGAGCTATTCCAAATGGTTGCTCCACTATACGTATCCGGTTTGCTACTCAGAGTCATTCGGATAGGTGTTAAAGCTTGCATCGACGTAACCCTTTACGTCGAACTCTTTATCACCTCCATAATCGAGAAACATATCCTTATTCCTCTAAGGATAATTTTGACCGCTATCTGGTGATCCACCTTGATCACCTTTGTACCCTCTTGTCGATATGTAGCAAGGCACACATCGGTGCGGTACACAAGATAGCATCTTTGTAGAGCCTACGTCTAAAGCATAGGGACGACCTTCGTCCTTTCTCTCTTTTCTGCCGTGGTCGTGCTTTAAGTCTTAACTTCATACCTTACAACTCGTGCAAGAACTCCTTCTTTGATCGATCCATCTTGAACACCTTCAAGATCATGTCAAGGTATGTGCTCATTTTGAAAGTACCATTAAGCGTTTTGATCTATCATTATAGATCTTGATGCTCAATGTTCAAGTAGCTTAATCCAGGTTTTCCATTGAAAACACTTTTCAAATAACCCTATATGCTTTCAGAAATTCTACATCATTTACGTCAACAATATGTCAATAACATATACTCATCAGAAATTCTATAGTGCTCCCACTCACTTCTTTGGAAATACAAGTTTATCATAAACTTTGTATAAACCCAAAATCTTTGATCATCTCATCAAAATGCACATTCCAACTCCGATTCTTACTCCAGTCCTTAGAAGGATCGCTGGAGCCAGCATACCTTTTAGCATCCTTAGGATCGACAAAAACTTTCTGATTGTATCACATACAACCTTTCCTTACGAAGACTGGTAAGGAAACTCGTTTTGACATCCATCTGCCAGATTTCATAAATGCAGCTAATGCTAACATGATTCCGACGGACTTAAGCATCGCTACGGATGAGAAAATCTCATCGTAGTCAACTCCTTGAACTTGTGAAAACTCTTCGCCACAAGTCGAGCTTCATAGATGGTGACATTACCATCCACGTCCGTCTTCTTCTTAAAGATCCATTTATCTCAATGGCTTGCCGATCATCGGGCAAGTCCACCAAAGTCCATGCTTTGTTACGATACATGGATCCTATCTCGGATTTCATGGCTTCTAACCATTTGTCGGAATTTGGGCCCACCATTGCTTCTCCATAGCTCGAGGTTCATTGTTGTCTAGCAACATGACCTTCAAGACAGATTCTTGTACCACTCTGAAGTAGTACGCATCCTTGTCACCCTACGAGGTACGTTAGTGACTTGATCCGAAGTTTCATGATCACTATCATAAGCTTCTACTTCAATTGGTGTAGGTGCCACAGGAACAACTTAATGTGCCTTGCTACACACTAGTTGTAGTGATGGTTCAATAACCATATCAAGTCTCCACCATCCTCCCACTCAATTCTCGAGACAAACTTTTCCTCGAGAAAGGACCCGATTCAAGAAACAATCCCTATTGCTTTCAGATCTGAATTAGGAGGTATACCCAACTGTTTTTGGGTGTCCTATGAAGATGCATTTTATCCGCTTTGGGTTCGAGCTTATCAACCTGAAACTTTTTCACATAAGCGTCGCAGCCCCAAACCTTTAAGAAATGACATCTTAGGTTTCTCTAAACCATAGTTCATACGGTGTCATCTCAACGGAATTACGTGGTGCCCTATTTAAAGTGAGTGTGGTTGTCTCTAATGCCTAACCCATAAACGATAGTGGTCATTCGATAAGAGACATCATGGTACGCACCATATCCAATAGGGTGCAACTATGATGTTCGGACACACCATCAAACTATGGTGTTCCAGGTGGTATTAATTTTGAAACAATTTCCACAATGTCTTAATTGCGTGCCAAAGCTCGTAACTCGGATACTCATCTCTATGATCATATCATAGACATTTTATCCTCTTGTCACGATGATCTTCAACTTCACTCTGAAATTACTTGAACCATTCAATAATTCAGACTTGTGTTTCATCAAGTAAATATACTCAACCTCTACTCGAATCATCTATGAAGAACATAACAATATTCACTGCATGCCTCAGCACTCATTGGACTGCACACATCAAAATGTGTTACTTCCAACAAGTTGCTATCTTGTTCCATCTTACTGAAAACGAGGCCTTTCAGTCATCTTGCCCATGTGGTATGATTTGCATATCTCAAGTGATTCAAAATCAAGTGAGTCAAAACGATCCATCAGCATGGAGTTTCTTCATGCGTATACACCAATAGACATAGTTCGCATGTCTCAAACTTTTCAAAAACGAGTGAGTCCAAAGATCCATCAACATGGAGCTTCTTCATGCATTTTATGCCAATATGACTTACATGGCAGTGCCACAAATAAGTGTTACTATCATTACTATCTTATATCTTTTGGCATGAAAATGTGTATCACTACGATCGAGATTCAATAAACCATTCCTTTAGGTGCAAGACCATTGAAGGTATTATTCGAATAAATAGAGTAACCATTATTCTCCTTAAATGAATAACCGTGTTGCGATAGACATAATCCAATCATGTCTATGCTCAACGCAAACTCCAAATGACAATTATTCGGGTTTAATACAAATCTTGATGGTAGAGGGAGCGTGCGATGTTTGATCACATCAAACTTGGAAACACTTCCAACACATATCGTCAGCTCCCCTTTAGCTAGTCTCCGTTTATTCCGTAGCTTTTATTTCGAGTTACTAACACTTAGCAACCGAACCGGTATCTAATACCCTGGTGCTACTAGGAGTACTAGTAAAGTACGCATTAACATAATGTATATCCAATATACTTCTATCGACCTTGCCAGCCTACTTATCTACCAAGTATCTAGGGTAATCCTGCCCAAATGGCTGTCCCCTTATTACGAAGCACTCGGTCTCGGGTTTAGGTTCAACCTTGGGTTTCTTCACCGAGCGAGAGCTGATTTGCCGCTTCATGAAGTATCCCTTCTTGCCCTTGCCCTTCTTGAAACTAGTGGTTTCACCAACCATCAACAATTGATGCTCCTTCTTGATTTATACTTTTGTGGTGTCAAACATCGTGAATACCTCAAGGATCATCATATTTATCCCTGATATGTTATAGTTCATCACGAAGCTCTAGCAGCTTGGTGGCAATGACTTGTTGGGGAACATAGTAATTTCAAAAAAAATTCCTACGCACACGCAAGATCATGGTGATGCATAGCAACGAGACGGGAGAGTGTTGTCTACGTACCCTCGTAGACCCGAAGCGGAAGCGATCACAACGTAGAGGAAGTAGTCGACGTTCTCCTCGCGATCCGACCGATCCGGCGCCGTTACTCGGCGCCCGAGTTCTTGACACACGACAGCTCGATGACGCCCCTCGACTCGATCCAGCCGAGTGTCGAGGGAGAGTTCCACAAGACGACGGCGTGGGACGATCTTGATGTTCTACGCGCAGAGCTTCGCTTAAGCTTCGCAACGATATTACCGAGGTGGAATATGGTGGAGGGGCACCGCACACGGCTAAGGAACGATCCGTAGATCAATACTTGTGTGTCTATGGGTGCCCCTGCCCCGTATATAAAGGAACAAGGGAGGGGCTGGCGGCCAAGCCCTTGGCGCGCCAGGAGTCCTACTCCCTCGGGAGTAGGATTTCTCCCCAATCCTAGTTGGACTAGGACTTGTCAAGGGAAAGAGGGGAAGAGGGAGAGGGGCGGCCACCTCTCCTAGTCCTAATAGGACTAGGGGAGAGGGAGGCGCGGCCAGCCCTAGGGCAGCCCCTTTCTCCTTTTCCCTAAGGCCCACTATGGCCCATTAAGTTCCGGGGGTTCGGTAACCTCCGGTGATCGATAAATTCGATTTCACCGGAACCATTCCAACTCCAAATATAGGCTTCCAATATATCAATCTTTATGTCTCGACCATTTCGAGACTCCTCGTCATGTCCGTGATCACATCCGGGACTCGAACTTCTTGGTACATCAAAATACATAAACTCATAATAAGCATCATCGAAACCTTAAGCGTGCGGACCCTACGGTTCGAGAACAATGTAGACATGACCGAGACACGTCTCCGGTCAATAACCAACAGCGGACCTAGATGCCCATATTGGTTCCTACATATTCTACGAAGATCTTTATCGGTCGACCGCATAACAACATCGTTGTTCCTTTGTCATCGGTATGTTACTTGCCCGAGATTCGATCGTCGGTATCCAATACCTAGTTCAATCTCGTTACCGGCAAGTCTCTTTACTCGTTCCGTAATACATCATCTCACAACTAACTCATTAGTTGCAATGCTTGCAAGGCTTAAGTGATGTGCATTACCGAGAGGGCCCAGAGATACCTCTCCGACAATCGGAGTGACAAATCCTAATCTCGAAATACGCCAACCCAACATCCGCCTTTGGAGACACTGTAGTACTCCTTTATAATCACCCAGTTACGTTGTGACGTTTGGTAGTACCCAAAGTGTTCCTCCGGCAAACGGGAGTTGCATAATCTCATAGTTATAGGAACATGTATAAGTCATGAAGGAAGCAATAGCAACATACTAAATGATCGTGTGCTAAGCTAACGGAATGGGTCATGTCAATCGATCATTCAACTAATGATGTGACCTTGTTAATCAAATAACAACTCCTTGTTCATGGTTAGGAAACATAACCATCTTTGATTAACAAGCTAGTCAAGTAGAGGCATACTAGTGACACTGCTTGTCTATGTATTCACACATGTATTATGTTTCAGGTTAATACAATTCTAGCATGAATAATAGACATTTATCATGAAATAAGGAAATAAATAATAACTTTATTATTGCCTCTAGGGCATATTTCCTTCAGATCTCCCACTTGCACTAGAGTCAATAATCTAGATCACATCACCATGTGATTAACATCGATAGTTCACATCATCATGTGATTAACACCCATAGTTCACATCGCCATGTGACCAACACCCAAAGGGTTTACTAGATTCAGTAATCTAGTTCACATCGCTATGTGATTAACACCCAAAGAGTACTAAGGTGTGATCATGTTTTGCTTGTGAGAGAGTCTTAGTCAACGGGTCTTTCACATTCAGATCCGTTATGTATTTTGCATTTTTTCTATGTCTACAATGCTCTGCACAAAGCTACTCTAGCTGATTGCTCCCACTTTCAACATGTATCTAGATCGAGACTTAGAGTCATCGGATCGTTGTCAAAACTTGCATCGACGTAACCCTTTACTTATTTAACCTTTTGTCACTTCCATAATCGAGAAACATATCCTTATTCTACTAAGGATAATTTTGACCGCTGTCCGATGATCTACTCCTAGATCACTATTGTACTCCTTTGCCAAACTCAGTGCAGGGGTATACAATAGATCTTGGTACACAAAGATGGCATACTTTATAGAACCTATGGCCAAGGTATAGGAATGACTTTCATTCTCTTTCTATCTTCCGCCGTGGTCGGGTTTTGAGTCTTACTCAATTTCACACCTTGTAACACGTGCAAGAACCTTTCTTTGACTGCTCCATTTTGAACTACTTCAAAATCTTGTCAAGGTATGTACTCATTGAAAAAACTTATCAAGCATCTTGATCTATCTCTATAGATCTTGATGCTCAATATGTAAGCAGCTTCACCGAGGTCTTTCTTTGAAAAACTTCTTTCAAACACTCCTTTATGCTTTGCGAATAATTCTACATTATTTCCGATCTACAATATGTCATTCACATATACTTATCGTAAATGTTGTAGTGCTCCCACTCACTTTCTAGTAAATACAGCTTCACCATAAGTGCAGAGAAAAACTATATGCTTTGATCAACTCATCAAAGCGTATATTCCAACTCCGAGATGCTTGCACCAGTCCATAGATGGATCATTGGAGCTTGCACACTTTGTTAGCTCCCTTTGGATCGAAAAACCTTCGTTGCATCATATACAACTCTTCCTCCGTAAAACCATTCAGAATGCAGTTTTTACATCCATTTGCCAAATTTCATAAATTGTGGCAATTGCTAACATGATTCGGACAGACTTAAGCATCGCTACAATTGAGAAAATCTCATTGTAGTCAACATCTTGAACTTTGTCGAAAACCTTTTTGCAACAAGTCGAGCTTTGTAGATAGTAACACTACTATCAACGTCCGTCTTCCTCTTGAAGATCCATTTATTTTCTATGGTTTGCCAATCATCGGGCAAATCCATCAAAGTCCATACTTTGTTCTCATACATGGATCATATCTCAGATTTCATGGCCTCAAACCATTTTGCGGAATCTGGGCTCATCATCGCTTCCTCATAGTTCATAGGTTTGTCATGGTCAAGTAACACGACCTCCAGAACAGGATTACCGTACCACTCTTGGTGTGAATCTCACTCTGTTTTACCTACGAGGTTCTGTAGTAACTTGATCCGAAGTTACATGATCATCATCATTAACTTCCTCACTAATTGGTCTAGTAGTCACAAGAACAGATTTCTGTGATGAACTACTTTCCAATAAGGGAACAGGTACAGTTACCTCATCAAGTTCTACTTTCCTCCCACTCACTTCTTTCAAGAGAAACTCCTTCTCTAGAAAGGATCCATCTTAAGCAACGAATATCTTGCCTTCGGATCTGTGATAGAAGGTGTACCCAACAATTCCCTTTGGGTATTCTATGAAGACGCACTTCTCCGATTTGGGTTTGAGCTTATAAGGATGAAACTTTTCACATAAGCATCGCAACTCCAAACTTTAAGAAATGACAACTTGGGTTTCTTGCTAAACCACAGTTCATATAGTGTCGTCTCAACAGATTTAGATGGTGCCCTATTTAACGTGAATGCAGCTGTCTCTAATGCATGATCCCAAAACGATATTGGTAAATCGGTAAGAAACATCATAGATTGTACTATATCCAATAAAGTACGGTTATGACGCTCGGACACACCATTATGATGTGGTGTTCGGTGGCATGAATTTGTGAAACTATTCCACATTGTTTTAATTGAAGACCAAACTCAGAACTCAAATATTCATCTCCACGATCGATCGCAGAAACTTTATTTTCTTGTCACGATGATTTTCCACTTCACTCTGAAATTCTTTGAACATTTCAACTATTTCAGACTTATGTTTCATCAAGTAGGTATACCCATATCTGCTCAAATCATCTTGTGAAGGTCGAAAATAACGATACTTGCCACGAGCATCAACACTCATTGGATCGCATACATCGGTATGTATTATTTCCAATAAGTCAAGAGCTTGTTCCATTGTTCCGGAGAACGGAGTTTTAGTCATCTTGCCCAAAAGGAACGGTTCGCAAGCATCAAGTGATTCATAATCAAGTGATTCCAAAATCCCATCAGCATGGAGTTTCTTTATGCGCTTTACACCAATATGACCTAAATGGCAGTGCCACAAATAAGTTGCACTATCATTATTAACTTTGCATCTTTTGGTTTCAATATTATGAATATGTGTATTACTACGATCGAGACCCCATGAACCATTTTCATTGGGTGTGTAACCATATAAGGTTTTATTCATGTAAACAGAATAACAGTTTATTCTCTTACTTAAATGAATAACCGTATTGCAACAAACATGATCAAATCATATTCATGCTCAACGCAAACACCAAATAACATTTATTTAGGTTCAACACTAATCCCGAAAGTATAGGGAGTGTGCGATGATGATTATATCAATCTTGAAACTACTTTCAACACACATCGTCACTTCACTCTTAACTAGTTTCGCTTATTCGCAACTCCGCTTCGAGTTACTACTCTTAGCAACCGAACCAGTACCAAATACCGAGGGGTTGCTATAAACACTAGTAAAGTACACATTCATAACATGTATATCAAATATACCTTTGTTTACTTTGCCATCCTTCTTATCCGCCAAATACTTGGGGTAGTTACGCTTCAAAGAACAGTTCCTTTGCAGTAGAAGCACTTAGTCTCGTGCTTAGGTCCAGACTTGGGCTTCTTCACTTGAGCAACAACTTGCTTGCCGCTCTTCTTGAAGTTCCCTTCCATCCCTTTGCCCTTTTCTTGAAACTAGTGGTCTTGTTAACCATCAACACTTGATGTTCTTTCTTGATTTCTACCTTCATCGATTTCATCATCATGAAAAACACGGAATCATTTTCATCATCCCTTGCATACTATAGTTCATTACGAAGTTCTACTAACTTGGTGATGGTGACTAGAGAATTCATCAATCGATATCTTATCGGAAGATTAACTCCCACTTGATTCAAACGATTGTAGTACCTGCATAATCTGAGCACATGCTCACTAGTTGAGCGATTCTCCTCCATCTTTTAGCTATAGAACTTGTTGGAGACTTCATATCTCTCAACTCGGTATTTGCTTGAAATATTAACTTCAATTCTGGAACATCTCATATGGTCCATGATGTTCAAAACATCTTTGAAGTCCCGATTCTAAGCTGTTAAGCATGGTGCACTTAAACTATCAAGTAGTCATCATATTGAGCTAGCCAAACGCTCATAACGTTTGCATCCGCTCTCGCAATAGGTCGCTCACCTAGCGGTGCATTAAGGACATAATTCTTACGTGCAGCAATGAGGATAAACCTCCGATCACGGATCGAATCCGCATCATTGCTACTAACATTTTTCAACACAATTTTCTAGGAACATATCAAAAACAAACATATGAAAGCAACAACGCAAGCTATTGATCTTACAACATAATTTGCAAAATACTACCAGACTAAGTTCATGATAAATTTAAGTTCAATTAATCATATTACTTAAGAACTCCCACTTAGATAGACATCTCTCTAGTCATCTAAGTGATCACGTGATCCAAATCAACTAAACCATAACCGATCATCACGTGAGATGGAGTAGTTTTCAATGGTGAACATCTTATGTTGATCATATCTACTATATGATTCACGCCGACCTTTCGGTCTCCGTGTTCCGAGGCCATATCGCATATGCTAGGCTCGTCAAGCATAACTCGAGTATTCTGCGTGTGCAAAACTGGCTTGCACCGTTGTAGATGGACGAGAGCTTATCACACCCGATCATCACGTGGTGTCCGGGCACGACGAACTTTGGCAACGGTGCATACTCGGGAGAACACTTCTTGATAATTTAGTGAGAGATCATCTTATAATGCTACCGTCAATCAAAGCAAGATAAGATGCATAAAGGATAAACATCACATGCAAATCAATATAAGTGATATGATATGGTCATCATCATCTTGTGCTTCGTGATCTTCATCTCCGCAGCACCACCATGATCACCATCGTCACCGTAGCGACACCTTGATCTCCATCGTAGCATCGTTGTCGCCTCGCCTATCTTATGCTTCTACGACTATCGCTACCGCTTAGTGATAAAGTAAAGCATTACAGGCGATTGCATTGCATACAATAAAGCGACAACCATATGACTCCAGCCGATTGCCGATAACTTCGTTACAAAACATGATCATCTCATACAATAAAATATAGCATCACGCCTTGACCATATCACATCACAACATGCCTGCAAAAACAAGTTAGACGTCCTCTACTTTGTTGTTGCAAATTTTACGTGGCTGCTACGGGCTTAAGCAAGAACCAGTCTCACCCACGCATCAAAACCACAACGATACTTCGTCAAATAGACTCCGTTTTAACCTTCTCAAGGACCGGCGTAACCACACTCGGTTCAACTAAAGTGAGAGAGACAGACACCCACCAGTCACCTTTAAGCAACGAGTGCTCGTGGCGGTGAAACCAGTCTCGCGAAGCGCACGCGTAATGTCGGTCCGGGCCGCTTCATCTCACAATACCGCTGAACCAAAGTATGACATGCTGGTAGGTAGTATGACTTGTATCGCCCACAACTCACTTGTGTTCTACTCGTGCAAAACATCAAACCATAAAACCTAGGCTCGGATGCCATTGTTGGGGAACGAGTAATTTCAAAAAATTCCTACGCACACGCAAGATCATGGTGATGCATAGCAACGAGAGGGAGAGTGTTGTCTCACGCACCCTCATAGACCCAAGCGAAGCGATCACAACGTAGAGGAAGTAGTCGACGCTCTCCTCGCGATCCGACCGATCCGGCGCCGTTACTCCGGCGCCCCAGTTCTTGACACACGATAGCTCGATGACGTCCCTCAGACTCCGATCCAGCCGAGTGTCGAGGAGAGTTCCACAAGACGACGGAGTGGTGACGATCTTGATGTTCTATCGGCGCAGAGCTTCGCCTAAGCTTCGCAACGATATTACCGAGGTGGAATATGGTGGAGGGGGCACCGCACACGGCTAAGGAACGATCCGTAGATCAATACTTGTGTGTCTATGGGGTGCCCCCTGCCCCGTGATATAAAGGAACAAGGGAGGGGCTGGCGGCCAAGCCCTTGGCGCGCCAGGAGTCCTACTCCTCCGGAGTAGGATTCTCCCCAATCCTAGTTGGACTAGGACTTGTCAAGGGAAAGAGGGGAAGAGGGAGAGGGGCGGCCACCTCTCCTAGTCCTAATAGGACTAGGGGAGAGAGGGAGGCGGCCAGCCCTAGGGCAGCCCCTTTCTCCTTTTTCCCTAAGGCCCACTATGGCCCATTAAGTTCCGGGGGTTCGGTAACCTCCTTACTCGATAAATTTCGATTTCACCCGAACCATTCAACTCCAAATATAGGCTTCCAATATATCAATCTTTATGTCTCGACCATTTCGAGACTCCTCGTCATGTCCGTGATCACATCCGGACTCGAACTTCTTGGTACATCAAAATACATAAACTCATAATAACTGCCATCGAAACCTTAAGCGTGCGGACCCTACGGTTCGAGAACAATGTAGACATGACCGAGACACGCCTCCGGTCAATAACCAACAGCGGACCTGGATGCCCATATTGGTTCCTACATATTCTACGAAGATCTTTATCGGTCGGACCGCATAACAACATCGTTGTTCCTTTGTCATCGGTATGTTACTTGCCCGAGATTCGATCGTCGGTATCCAATACCTAGTTCAATCTCGTTATCGCAAGTCTCTTTACTCGTTCCGTAATACATCATCTCACAACTAACTCATTAGTTGCAATGCTTGCAAGGCTTAAGTGATGTGCATTACCGAGAGGGCCCAGAGATACCTCTCCGACAATCGGAGTGACAAATCCTAATCTCGAAACGCCAACCCAACATCCGCCTTTGGAGACACTGTAGTACTCCTTTATAATCACCCGATTACGTTGTGACGTTTGGTAGTACCCAAAGTGTTCCTCCGCAAACGGAGTTGCATAATCTCATAGTTATAGGAACATGTATAAGTCATGAAGGAAGCAATAGCAACATACTAAATGATCGTGTGCTAAGCTAACGGAATGGGTCATGTCAATCAGATCATTCAACTAATGATGTGACCTTGTTAATCAAATAACAACTCCTTGTTCATGGTTAGGAAACATAACCATCTTTGGTTAACAAGCTAGTCAAGTAGAGGCATACTAGTGACACTCTGTTTGTCTATGTATTCACACATGTATTATGTTTCCGGTTAATACAATTCTAGCATGAAAAATAGACATTTATCATGAAATAAGGAAATAAATAATAACTTTATTATTGCCTCTAGGGCATATTTCCTTCATGACTTTGGAGAAACATCACTATCTCATCTGGAAGATCAACTCCCACTCAATTCAAGTGATTGTTGCACGCAGACAATATGAGCACAAGCTCAACGATTGAGCTTTTCTCCCTTAGTTTGCAGGCTAAGAAGATTGTCGGAGGTCTCATACCTCTTGACGTGTGCACGAGCCTGAAATCCCAATTTCAGCCCTCGAAACATCTCATATGTTCCGTGACGTTTCAAAAACGTCTTTGGTGCCTCAACTCTAAACTGTTTAACTGAACTATCACGTAGTTATCAAAACGTGTATGTGCAACATCCACAGACGACATTTGGGGTTCAGCACACTGAGCGGTGCATTAAGGACATAAGCTTTCTATTGTCCGCATAATCGCCACTGTCAACTTTCAACTATATTTCCTATAGGAACATATCTAAACAGTGGAACTAAAGCGCGAGCTTACGACATAATTTGCAAAGATCTTTTGACTATGTTCGGGATAATTAAGTTCATCTTATGAACTCCCACTCGATAGACATCCTCTAGTCATCTAAGTGATTACATGATCCGAGTCAACTAGGCCGTGTCCGATCATCACGTGAGACGGACTAGTCATCATCGGTGAACATCTTCATGTTGATCGATCTACTATACGACTCATGCTCGACCTTTCGGTCTCTTGTGTTCCGAGGCCATGTGCATACATGCTAGGCTCGTCAAGTCAACCTAAGTGTTTCGCGTGTGTAAATCTGGCTTACACCCGTTGTATGTGAACGTAAGAATCTATCACACCCGATCATCACGTGGTGCTTCGAAACGACGAACTTTCGCAACGGTGCACAGTTAGGGGGAACACTTTCTTGAAATTTTAATGAGGGATCATCTTATTTACTACCGTCATTCTAAGCAAATAAGATGCATAAACATGATAAATATCACATGCAATCAAAAAGTGACATGATATGGCCAATATCATTTTGCTCCTTTTGATCTCCATCTTCGGGGCTCCATGATCATCATCGTCACCGGCATGACACCATGATCTCCATCATCGTGTCTCCATGAAGTTGTCTCGCCAACTTATTACTTCTACTACTATGGCTACCGGTTAGCAATAAAGTAAAGTAATTACATGGCGTTGTTAAATGACACGCAGGTCATACAATAAATAAAGACAACTCCTATGTCTCCTGCCGGTTGTCATACTCATCGACATGCAAGTCATGATTCCTATTACAAGAACATGATCAATCTCATACATCACATATCATTCATCACATTCTTCTTGGCCATATCACATCACATAGCATACCCTGCAAAAACAAGTTAGACGTCCTCTAATTGTTGTTTGCATGTTTTACGTGGCTGCTAGAACGTTTCTTACCTACGCAAAAACCACAACGTGATATGTCAATTGCTATTTACCCTTCATAAGGACCCTTCTCATCGAATCCGATCCAACTAAAGTGGGAGAGACTGGCACCCGCTAGCCACCTTATGCAACTAGTGCATGTCAGTCGGTGGAACCTGTCTCATGTAAGTGTACGTGTAAGGTCGGGCCGGGCCGCTTCATCCCACAATGCCGCCGAATCAAGATTGGACTAGTAACGGTAAGCATATTGAACAAAATCAACGCCCACAACTACTTTGTGTTCTACTCGTGCAAAGAACCTACGCAATAGACCTAGCTCAAGATGCCACTGTCGGGGAACGTAGCGGAAGTTCAAAATTTTCCTACGTGTCACCAAGATCTATCTATGCAGAAACCAGCAACAAGGGGAGGGAGAGTGCATCTACATACCCTTGTAGATCGCTAAGCGGAAGCGTTCAAGAGAACGGGGTTGAAGGAGTAGTACTCGTCGTGATCCAAATCACCGGAGATCCTAGTGCCGAACGGACGGCACCTCGCGCTCAACACACGCGACAGCCAAAGGACGCCTCCCATGCCTTGATCCAGCAAGGAGAGAGGGAGAGGTTGAGGAAGACTCCATCCAGCAGCAAAGCACTGGCGTGGTGGTGGTGGAGGAGCGTGGCAATCCTGCAGGCTTCGCCAAGCACCACGAGAGGAGGAGTACTTGGGAGGGGAGGGCTGCGCCTGTAACTTGGGGTGCGGATGCCTCCCACCCTCCACTATTTATAGGTGGGGAAGAGGGGCCGCCCCCAGATCCCATCTAGGGTTGGGGCGGCGGCCAAGGGGGAGGAGTGCCTCCCAAGTCAAGTGGAGGCCTCACCCCTTAGGGTTCCCCTTTCCCATGCGCATGCGCCTTGGGGGCTGGTGCCTGGCCCATTAAGGCTAGGGCCCCCTACAGCCCATGCTACTGTATTGGACGTGGTGGAACAATTTCCGGACCTCCGGACCCTCCGAATCCTCCGAACCTTCCGAAGCTTCGGTACAATCTGGGAAAAACCCGAACTTTCCGGAACCCGAACAACAACTTTCCATATATAAATCTTTACCTCCGGACCATTCCGAACTCCTCGTGACGTCCGAGATCTCATCCGGACTCAACAACATTCGTAACCACATACAAACTTCCTTTATAACCCTAGCGCCATCGAACCTTAAGTGTGTAGACCCTACGGGTTCGGGAGACATGTAGACATGACCGAGACGTTCTCCGGTCAATAACCAACAGCGGGATCTGGATACCCATGTTAGCTCCCACATGTTCCACGATGATCTCATCGGATGAACCACGATGTCAAGGACTCAATCGATCCCGTATACAATTCCCTTTGTCTAACGGTATTGTACTTGCCCGAGATTTGATCGTCGGTATGCCGATACCTTGTTCAATCTTGTTTACCGGCAAGTCTCTTTACTCGTTCCGTAACACATCATCCCGTGATCAACCCCTTGGTCACATTGTGCACATTATGATGATGTCCTGCCGAGTGGGCCCAGAGATACCTCTCCGTTTATCGGAGTGACAAATCCCGATCTCGATTCGTGCCAACCCAATGACACTTTCGGAGATACCGTAGTGCACCTTTATAGCCACCCGCCACGTTGTGACGTTTGGTACACCCAAAGCATTCCTACGGTATCCGGAGTTGCACAATCTCATGGTCTAAGGAAATGATACTTGACATTAGAAAAGCTTTAGCATACGAACTACGATCTTTGTGCTAGGCTTAGGATTGGGTCTTGTCCATCACATCATTCTCCTAATGATGTGATCCCGTTATCAACGACATCCAATGTCCATGGTCAGGAAACCGTAACCATCTATTGATCAACGAGCTAGTCAACTAGAGGCTTACTAGGGACATGGTGTTGTCTATGTACCCACACATTTATCTGAGTTTCCTATCAATACAATTATAGCATGGATAATAAACGATTATCATGAACAAGGAAATATAATAATAACTAATTTATTATTGCCTATAGGGCATATTTCCAACATCTACGGCCTGCTCTGACCACGCCCCACTATACCTTCAGGGGTGTGTTGACAATCCGAGGAAGTCGTCCTTCAAGTTCAAGAAGTTCTGGTTGCGTCTCCCTGGCTTCCACGAGGCCGTCTCCGTGGCTTGGAACAAGCCTGTCCAGGCTTGTGACGCGATCCGCAAAATACACATCAAGCTTTGTAGGACAGCGAAGGCCTTGCGCATGTGGCAGAAGGAGAAGGTCGGTGTGCTTAACACCCAGATATCGGTTGCAAAAGAGATCATTTGGCGGCTCGATGTTGCAGAACAGGGACGGCCCCTCTCTGAGCCCGAAAGGGAGATTCGGCATCAGCTTAAGGCATCCTACCTTGGTCTCCTTGCCATTCAGAAAATCAAGTTGAGGCAGCGTTCGAGACTCACCTGGATCAGGCTCGGTGACGCCACCACCAAGCTCTTTCACGCTCGGGCAAATGGCAGAAGGCGCAAGAACTTCATCCAGTCCGTCAGGACCGAGGCCGGGCTGGCTATTACCAGGGAAGATAAGGAGCAAGCTCTCCTCGATCACTTCTAGGAGCACCTCGGAACGGCCACGCAACGGACCAAACGCATCGTTTGGGAGAACATCGGAATCCAACACCACGATCTTTCTGAGTTGGACGCCCCTTTCAACGAGTATGAAATTAAGGAGGCAGTTTTCTCCTTACCTTCGGTCAAAGCACCCGGCCCGGACGGTTTTATCGGTGCCTTCTTCAAGTCCTGCTGGGAGATCATCAAGATCGACGTCGTGAATGCAATTAAGCAACTGGCTAGCCTCCACGGCGATTGCGCGGGCCTGGTAAATTCGGCAAACATTATCCTGCTGCCAAAAAAGGGAAACGCCGCCTGGATTGGGGACTACCGTCCAATCAGCCTGATTCATAGCATCTCCAAGATCTTCTCCAAGCTGTTGGCAAACCGTCTAGCTCCGATGCTCCTGTGCTAGTCTCCAATTGTCAGAGCGCCTTTGTGAAGAAGCGGTGCATCCATGATAATTTCTTGCACATTCAAAACTTGGTGAAGGAGCTGATCGCACTCAAACGCCCGGCCTCTTCCTCAAATTGGACATCTCAAAGGCTTTTGACTCTGTGGGCTGGGCCTACCTGCTGGAGGTGCTTCAGCAGCTTGGGTTCAATCAACGTTGGCGGGACTGGATTTGCATGACCCTCGCAACATCTTCCTCCAGGATCCTGTTGAATGGGGACCCGGCGACCCCTTTTGCTCATGCATGCGGCCTGCGACAAGGTGACCCCATATCTCCAATGCTATTCATCCTGGCCATCGACCCTCTCCAGCTCATGCTTCGTGCGGCCTCTCAGGAGGGGATCCTCAAGCCGATCAACGCTCGTTCGGCTACCTGTAGAATCTCCCTCTACGCCGATGATGTTGGCATCTTCGCCAATCTGGTCAAGGAAGAGATCGACGCCATTGCAAAGATCCTTTCCTGTTTTGGCGAGGCTTCGGGCCTCATCACTAACATAACCAAGATGGAAGTGTTCCCCATCCGCTGCCATGGGTTCGATCTGACCAACATCCTTTTAGGCTTCCCCGTGAAGATTGCCTCCTTCCCACCAAGTACCTGGGCCTCCCCCTCCATACTGGGCGGCTCAAAAGAGTGGACCTCTGACCTCTCTTCGACAAGGCAATGGGCAGACTGCCATGGTGGAAGAGCAAAAACCTCGCTAGACCTGGAAGGGTCTCCTTGGCAAAGTCTGTCTTGTGCGCTATTGCCACGCACCACCTCACTGCGTTCCCCCTTCCGGCTTGGGCAAATCACAAGCTCAACAAGATTTCACGAAATTTCTTCTGGAGCGGCGACAACTTCAACGCGTTTGGGGGCCACTCCCTAGTGAACTGGAAGATGGTGTGCAGGCCGAAGGCCCTCGGTGGGCTCACGATCACGGACCTCGAAAGATTTGGCAGGGCTCTTCACCTGCGCTGGTCCTGGCTCATGTGGACCGACCCTGACCGGCAGTGGGTGGGCTCCGCCCTACCCTGCGACGAGGTGGACATGGCGCTGTTCAGGGCATCCACCACCATCATGCTGGGTAACGACCGGAAATCTTTGTTCTGGCATGACGACTGGACGGGAAGGGCCCTCTGCAATTGCTTGCCCCCGAGCTTTTCATCATCGCCACGAGAAAGTAGAGATCGGTCATGAATGAGTTTCAGGACAATAACTGGATCAGATCAGTCGCCCGACTGAACACACCAACACAGCTGTAGGAGTTCATTACGCTGGCATCTCTGACTTCGCAGACCATGCTGACCCCAGACCGTGAAGACACCATCTCTTGGCGTTGGACCCCAAACGGCACCTACTCATCTGCCTCAGCTTACGTGACCCAGTTCTGCAGATCCTTCCTAGGTTCACGTCGTCCAAGATTTGGGAGGCCCATGCAGAGCCAAAGTGCAAACTCTTCTCCTGGCTGGTCCTCCATGGGAAGATCCTCAAGGCGGACATGCTAGCTATTCGTGGCTGGCCACATGACCCTATATGCCCTCTCTGTCTGCGGGCGCCGGAAACTGCAAACCGCTTGTGCAAGGACTGTCCGTTCGCGGTGGCGGTTTGGTCGCATGTACAACGATGGACTGGGGAGGCACCAACGGCCCCGATGTCGCTGTCGCCTGCCATGGGAATCTCAGATTGGTGGGACTCACTCATCGCCTCGCTCTCCAAGGAAGATAGTCGACGCCGCAGCGGTCGCTTTCTCTACACCATCTGGAATATATGGAAGGAGCGTAACCGTCGCATCTTCAACGGGATCCGCCTAACACATGTGGAGGTGGCTGCCCTCGCGTTCGACGACATAAGACAGAGGGCCATGGCTTTCGGCAGGGCCCAAGTGGCGACCGGTATCGGCTGACCTGTAAGATAATATGTTTGTAGGGGTTTTGTCAGGTTCCTTGGAAAAACCTGTCACCTCTGTACATAAACTCTCTCTCTTTCGTCTGAAATGAAAAGGAAGTGCTCCTGTCGGTTCCCCGAAAAAAAATGGTCTTTAATATGTACCTTTAACAATAGTTTTTTACAAAATTATTATTATTATTATGTTATAAACATATAGAGTACGTATTTATAAGTGTAGATTCCAGTGTTCTCTCCTACTTTTAGAATATATTTTTTACACTAACTACCCCCATTTCACGGCTTTTCATCCGGATTATTCCATTCAGCGAAAGGTTTGCCACTTTTACCCATTTTGAAGCTTTTAGGTTGTGCAAAGTTCCTCCAGCAGATCTTTTGCTGAAAAAAGCATCGTGGACCTAAATCCAGTACAATACAGTACCTGGAAGCAAATATGGGGAAGAAGAATAAGGTTAAAGGAATGAAAAGGTAATTGTGGAAGCAAATATGAGAAAGGAAATTAAGGTGAGACCAATTAACAGGTTGTCGTGGATGTGGGGAGGTGCATATGTACACCTAGCAATCGTGAAAAAAAAATATCATGCCTGGCTATACCTGGCCATACCTCGGGCTGGGCCTAGCCAAGCCCGAGCAAAAAAACACAGGCCCGGGCCCGGGCCGGCCCGGCCCGGTCATCAGGCCTATTTTCTAGGCCCGAGCTCGGCCCGAACGCGTAAAAGCCCGTCGGGCTTCAGGCCGGCCCAGCCCGGCCTTCGGGCTCAAAATCTAGGCCCAAGTCCGGCCCGGGGGCAGCGTCGGGCCGGGTCGGGCTTTTTTCAGGCCGGGCTTTTTTCGGGCCGGGCTTTTTTCGGGCTGGGTCGGGCCGGGCTTCCCATGGCCACGTATATGCATGGCTAAGTCATTCTTCCCATTGAGAAATAAACTCTAGGAAAAAAAGTGCAAAGTGGCATGCCACAGCACCCGACAGACTAAGACCCATATGATATATCACTAAATGGAGTAAACACTGGCAAGCTTTTGCTAAACAAAAATGCTAAAAATCTGATGTCGATTTTTTAGGCATGGCAAATTAGACTTTTTTTTATGGAAAGTTATGTTTTCGCAAGGACGGTCCTTTAGCTGGGCATGGCAAATCAAAAAAAATTAGCCATGCTTGCTAGGGAAATTGTCTAAAGATTTGTCATGCTTGCTAAAGGAAATTGTCTAAGGATTTGACATGCTTGCTAAAGGAAAACATAATTTGCCATTTCGGGCATTCAATTTGCCATGCTAAAAAAACGACATTCAATTTGTAGTGAAATCCTTAGCTAAATGAAGCTGAAAACATACAAGACTCGCACTAAATGTGGGAATCCGAACGAAAAACTGTTAAATCGGATAATCTGTATTAAAAATGTCAGAGGTAAAAGTTGGAATTCACTCTTATTTATAATGACAAGTCAAGGAATATTGTTTTCAAAATAGAATATAAATATTCTATCAGTCATATGTTTTGTTAGTCTTTGCCTAGAGCAAACATAGCACTGGCTAGGTTCCGCTTATAGTGGACCCTATCAACCCGACTTGGCCCATCTAAATATTTGAAAACATTAACTTACCTCTAAATTCCACTATATATGTCCTCTAAAATTCCACTATATATAATGTTGCCGTTCCATCAAAATGTACCAGAGCAAGTGAAAGGCAAGCCTGTCCGTGTTAACTTGCTAACCCCAACAAATCTGCTAGTAGCTCGTGTTAACTTGCCATCACCAACAAATCTGCTAGCAGCCCATTCGAGTTACAAGGCAACTAGCATTTTGTCATGGAAGTTCATGAAATCATGTTTTTGTTTTTCGTTCATTTTCGATGTTTTTAACCACTTAGATGTAACTAAATTTAGATTCTAGCTGAGAAGACTAGGAAAGAGAGGTAACGTTTTGGTTTTTAGATCATTTTTTTAATACTGAGGATTGTGCCAGGAGGTCTTATTGTGCCACGAAGAAAGAAAAAAAAATGCAAAGTGGCATGCCACCTGCACCCGACGGACGAGACCCATATGATAGTTTACTAAATGGAGTAAATACTGGCAAATTTTTTGCTAAACAAATGCTAAAAATCTGGCATGGGTTTTTTAGGCATGGAAAATCAAACGTTTTTTATGGCAAATTATGTTTTCGCGAGGACGACTATTTCCTTTGGCCGGGCATGGCAAATCGAACGTTTTTTTAGCCATGCTTGCTAAAGAAAATTGTCTAAAGATTTGCCATGCTTGCTAAAGGAAATTGACATCCTCGTGAAAACATAATTTGCCATCTCGGGTATTCAAATTTGCCATGCTCAAAAAACCGACGCTCAATTTGTACTGAAATCCTTTGCTAAATAAAGATGAAAATAGAGAAGACTCGCGTTAAATGTGGTAATCCGGACAAAGAACTGTTAAATAGGATAATCTGTATAAAAAATGTCAAAGAGGTAAGTTAGAATTCACTCTTGTTTCTAATGACAAGTCAAAGAATATTGTTTTCAAAATAGAATCTAAATATTCCATCATATGTTCCTAGAGCAAACATAGCACTTGTTAGGTTCCGCTTATGGTGGACCCTATCAACCCGACTTGGCCCATCTGAATTTTTTAAAACGTTAACAGAGAGGCGTTTTGGAGGCCGAGCTCCATGGAGGCCATTAATTTTAAAAAATTCAAATTCAAACTTTTATGGTTTAAAAAATTCTAAAAACAAATATGTGTGTAGGTAAGGATGTAACTCACACGTGTGTAAAAATTCATTATGAAATACCTTAAGTTACGACCTGTAACAAAAGACAAATTCATGGTCTGAGAGGATGAATAGTATCATGTGTTAAATAGCCCCAGATTTGTCCTTTTGCACAGCCCTCATTTCAATGTATTTTGAACTGAAAATTTACACACATGTGTGTTACCCTTCAGAGTTTTTTGAAATGTAAAAATATGTATTTTGATGAAATTTAAAATTTGAATTTGAAGGCCTCGCTGGAGGCCGAGCTCCAAAAGGGATTTCCGGTTAAGTTACCTCTAAAATTGCTATATATAACGTTGACGTTCCATCAAAATGTGCAAAGCAAGTGAAAGGCAAGCCCATCCGTGTTAACTTGCTATCCCTAACAAATCTGCTAGCAGCCCGTGTTAAATCACCAACAAATCTGCTAGCTGCCTATTCAAGTTACAGGCAACTACTCCCTCCGTAAACTAATATAAGAGCGTTTAAAATACTAAAGTAGTAATCTAAACACTCTTATACGGAAACGCTCCTTCGCGAGCGAGCGTTCCAACGAGCGATCTTGTATCCTCACGCTATCGGAAGCCAAAGGAAAGATGGGCCCACCAACGTTAATGCATCAGCCCACATGCGCGTGTACATCGCTCGACCTTCCCTACTTTCTCTCTCCCGTGAACTCTTAATCTTCGGCCCCCTGATTTCAATGGGTGGGGCCCGGGATGAGGCCTGGATTTACCTTAAATGACATCCCAGACTTGCTAAAAAAGGCAAAGTGCAGCCTGTCGGAAATCGCGCGTTCCAGCGCGCGCGCGCGAGATAGTTAGTTTACAGAGGGAGCAGCATTTTGTCATGAAATGATGTTCTTGTTTTTAGTTCATTTTCAGGTTTTTTAACCACTTAGATGTAATTATATTTAGATTCTAGCCGAGAATACTAGGAAAGGGAGGAAACGTTTAGGTTTCTAGATCAAATTAAGTACTTGAACGTCTAGTGTGTTTCTCAGAAATCCTGATATGTACTGTGAGACCGTGAGAGCACTGGTTACTTCTCTTCTCAGATCTATACTTGAAAATCACAAGAGTACAGATACGAAAACGACCACAGGTTACCATATACTGTACGAATGTAAGTTACTGTGTGAATGCAAGTCTAAATAGCAAAAGACGAATAGATACACACCATCAACCACTCAACCAATGGTAAAAGTCGCGACTGGAAATACACATAGGACAAGCAACATGGCAGAATGAAATCAGATTTGACGACTCCATAACACAGGCAGAAAGCTTTATATCAATTTTAAAGATCTCATGTTCATCAACATGGGTGTGCATTCCAGTCCCACCGCCACCTGGTGGTCAAAACATGCGTACTGGGGTTTTCCAGCAACTGAATCAAAAGATTGACGAAGATTTTACCAACTAAACCTAGTGATATGAAACCCATATCATGAAAACGAAATTCGCAAGATAATTGTCTCGTGGATCACACCCCATCAAACCAGAGTGACTATTAATGTCTAATACTCTTATTTTACTGCAAAATGAATTCACTCGCCATGACAGGATCATAGCATCATCATGCCCTTTCAAGAGGAGGTGGCTTTCTTCAGGTACGCAATGAGATCAGCACGGTCCTGTGGCTTCTTCAGACCAGGGAAGACCATCTTGGTTCCAGGAATGTACTGCATGGGAATAACAAGGTTTGTGTTAAAAAGATACCTTTCAAGAGAAGAGAAATGTGAAGGGCATGCAAGGAACTGAATGTGAGCATACAAGCGCTGATGCTTGATGCTAAATACGTCAAGGCAAAACCATTTATCAGGACAACAGCCAGAATATGAATCAAGGATTATGTAAACAAGATTAAAGTTCCATAAATCAAAACTGTCCATATAGATAATACTAGTAACATACTATAAATTATAATCCAGAGAAGAACATGGCCAACCATTCGGACATGGACAGAAGGAAATCACATACTACAGCTGGACTAGCTTCAGATTTGTTTTGGAATGCTTGGACATAACTACCAATAAGAGGTGATGTTTGGACTCTGGATAGTGGAATATGTAAGCAACCAAAATATCAACACAGTTTAATCAGAAACCAAGGTGCTGTTTGGCATATCTCCATAGGCTTCTCTACAGCTTTTCAGCACATGAAATTCATTGATGTAATAACAAATTAGGTAACTTCCCTAGATTATGCATACACTAGTGACATAGACAAGCTTCTATACAGTTTTGTAAGAAAGTACAAATCACAATTGAGAATATTTCATATTGTCATCGTCACAAAGGAGTGAACCCAAAATATGATATCATAGAGTGGAGAACAGAAGTTGCTATCACAGGCATTCTAGAGTACATCATAACCACGAGTAAATGGAACTTCTGAAGTAATGTAAGAGCATACCTTCTTAGGATTAAGCAAATAGTCATACAGAGTGTTCTCCTCCCACTCCACAGCCTTGTTCTTGTTTGCCGCAGAGTAGGAGTAACCAGCGGTGGTACCCGACTGCCTCCCAAACAGACCATGCAAGTTTGGACCTGCAAGGCAAACAAAATGCTTAATATCAACAACAAAACCTTCTATCATATGCTCATGTATACATAGTAAGATGGTAGATCATGGAGGTTGAATCCTAAAATCATCTACAGGAGACACTGCGCTACATAACAAATCATGAAAATAACCAGAAATGTAACAAAACTAGTCCATTTCGGTCAGCTTGCCTCGCGCATCAGCGACACAAGGAAATATGCATGCCTACAATCAATCCCAGAATAAGCAGCGCAACAAAATAGTCACAAGCACGGCCAATAACATCAGCAAATTAATCTCGATCAGAGAGCACAGCAGCAGCAGCCTAATCGCACTAAGCAGGTGAATACGCAATTCAAAGCAACAAACAATCGCGGAGGCATGCCGCCCTACTGCAATAGGTCACGATTTGAGCAACAGGTAACCTCTAGGCACATGTAGATTTACAGTAGAGCAAGCACCAGAAATCGGGAAGAAACATCTAGCCATCGACTGCTAAGCATAAGCAGGGCAACAAATCCACTGTTCAATCGACCGCCCCATCACCAACCGCAACAGATCTAAGCGCTCCTTCTGATAGCACGAAGAGCACACACGCAGATCTATCCGCGCAGCATCCGATCTGATCCCAACCACCGCCCCACACGAGCAGATCGAAGGAGCCATTCGGATCTCCCGCAGCCGGCACGGCGCTGGACAGGCGAGAATATACAGACACGCCGAGACGTTGGGGAGAGATCGGCGGGGGCGGCGCCATACCTTGCTTGTGGCCGGCGCCCGCGTCGACGGTGTGGCACTGGGCGCACTTGGTCTTGAAGATCTTGGCGCCGGCGTCGGGGTTGCCGGGGGGAGCCTCGGAGAAGGAAGCCATCGCCGCCGCCGCCGCACGCACGCAAGCAGAGACTCGCCGGAGGACTCGAGGGGGGGGAGGCCAAGTGAAACTTTTGCTCGCCTTTCTGGCTGCGGGCGGCTTCGTGGGGAATGTGTTGTATAGACCGGTCTAGCGGCGCGGCGGGGCGTGGAAGTACGAGACTGCCCCTGAGGCCTCTGTAGCGCTGGGCACGTGGGCGGGGGTGTTTCGGGAAAAGGGGAGGGTTCCAGAAGGTTTCCGTGTCTTGGAGGGAAAGAAAGGGAAGGGGGTGGGCGGCGCGTGGACGGTGAGCGTGGACACCAGACGCTCCGCTCGGTGTAGGGCGCCCACCAACTAGGGTTCCCGTGGACCGGGTCTTTCTTCTGTTTTTCTATGGTGGACCTGGTCTATCAACTCTGCTTTCTGGGGTCAAAGCGCTCCACTCGTGTCGTCGGATGGGGAAAAGGGGAATCGTGTCCGTTCGTGGGCAGGGCGTAGGTGTATGGACGGTCCTGGTTGAAATTAGGTATAGATCTGATTTTTACGAGTGTGGCGAATTGCGTGGAGAAATGGAGATCAAGGGAGAATCCTTGCAATTTCTTTTGTGTAAAAAGGGCACATGCCATATTTTAAGTCTTTATATAGGTCCTTACAAACATACTCATCATAAAGAAAAATGAAATTGTATTGAAAGCCTTGAATGTGTTGATGTGTCTTTTTCCTCCTGCATCCAGTGACGGCGCGCCGTGACCATATCTCAATGTCACATCTGGGTCTTCACCTCATCAGAGCAAACTTTTTTAAACCAAGGAGCTTGTAGAAGCAGCGGTCGAAAAATCGTCAATGTAGATCAGCACACGCCGACGGCAGCGATCTCGCAGATCACTATCCGGGAGAAGACAACGATAAGGAACAAGGGGCCTGTAGAAACCCTAAAGATCGGGAAAGTGGCAGAACCCAGACAAATCCACTGAAAACATAAAACCGAACAGACCCAGAAGACACGGCCCAACACGTACTTTGTCGACCATAAAACACACACAAAGGACTTTCTAATGTAAAACTGGAAAAAACGCTCATGCTGATCTAATGTAAAACTGAAAAAAAAAAACACTCATGCCGATGCACAACGGTCTGCCGTCCAGGTCTGATGTCGAGCTCGCCTCCGTCCGAAACCATGCATCAACGCCCTTTTCTCTGGCCAAGCCATGCCGCCATTGAGGATCGCCGCGTTGGATATGTGACCGATCGGCCACCGTTTGATCACTCATCACCGGCTGTCGCCGCCCTGCGGCTGTCGACCAGCTCCTCCGTACCGACTCCCCAACTGCAGCAGACTCTCCGGCAACACCGGGGTTTGCCCCTTGTGGCTAGGGTTATGTTCCCCACAGCGTGCAAGGTGCCTCTCACGAGATTAATCTAGAATCCTTGCATCCTGCATAGTAAGGTTTTCAATTTGGTACAACTTTAAATGTGCAAAATTTCCCAATAGATCGCGGCCTTAATAGTGGGGATCCTTGCGTCCTGATCGACTGGCCATAACAGCTGATCATATTCAGTTCATCCTTTTTCGTGCGATGGTGTATTGGAGGCTGGGACCTTAGCGATCCGAGAAGGACTATTGCTAGCTTTACAGTGGAGCAATCTACCAATTGATGTTGAAAGCGACAGTTTGGAGGCAGTCAACATGGTGAAAAGTGGAGATACAAACAGATCAAAAAACGTCTTTCTTGTTAGAGAGATTGAAGATAGTATTACCATGACCGAAGGTAGTTCTTGTATTACTCATATTCGATGAAGTTGTAATAATTTTAGTCATGTTTTGGCAAATTTTTGGAGGACTCAGAGGCCGAACTGTTGTATGGCTTGGGCAGGACCGGAGGTCGTTTTGGACGCTGTTAAGCGTGATTGTACCTGTGATTTGATTGAGTAATACAAGAACACTTCTTCTTCGGTACAACCCCCCTAAACACAACAACGGCTGAGATCGTCCCGTACCCCTTCATTAAAAAGGGTAGGATCGTCCCAGCACATAAAAACACCCCCCGCGCGACGGCACCGTACCCGCCCGCGCGACGGGGCTGTACCCGCGCGACGGCACTGTACCCGCCCGCGTACGTATTACGACGATCCTAGAAAAAAAAATGACGACGCGTACGTACGATGACGACCCTGGAAAAAACGACGAGCGACGTACTCGTGGTGACGTGGCGTCGGCAGGACGAAAAAAAAAATTGGGCGACGCGACGTGTGTGGACGGGGCGGTTGCGTGCCGTCTCGGCGTCGGTCAAAGACGGTTCGACGCGGCGGCCGCCCGATGCGCCATTAATGCGGCGTTACGCCGCATGGCGTCGGTCACCTACCGACGGCGCCCCACCTACCGTCGCCGCTTTTTAAACGCCGCCCGTCGCCCGTCGCCTCCCCGCGCTCGACCGCCCCACACCCACCGACGATCTCGACCGCCACCCCACCCACCGACGATTTCCACCGCCGACGAGCAACTATCCCGGCGGCCTCCATGCGCGTCCGGCGGCGGCGGCGGCGGCGGCTTCGTGGTCGACAAGCTCGACACCGGAGACGGACGAGCTCGTCCGTCTCGGTGATGGTGCCGCCGGGCTGCCGTCTGCCGCGTGTCTTCCACATGACCGCCGACGGTACCCGACGAGGGGCCCGGCGACGACGGCCGAGCTCCGCCAAAGACGAGGGCGGCCGGTGGAACATCGTCGGCCGCACGAGGTTCGGAAGGGCAAGAACCGGGACGTCGTCGCGCGAGCCCGTCGGGAGATGCGTCTTGGCGGCTCGTCGTCGGCCCCGGCGGCTCGTCGTCCGCCCGCCGCGCCGCCCCGCCCCCTCCGGCAGCCGTCTGCGTCGCCTCTGGCGGCGCGCACGCCACGCCGTCTGGTTCCCGCCATCGCCCGCCCGCCCCTCCGGTCGTCGACATCCCGCCGGAAGCGAGTCGCCTTCGCGAGGACGGCGACCCGACGACGCCCGGCTACCTTATCGCGCTGCGCGGCATCGCAGCAGAAGCGGCGGCGCTGCGGCGGCGGAGGGCGAGAGGCCGCTGAGCTGCAGTCGACTCGACGCGGCGGCGGCTATGGCGGCGGCAGAGAGGCCGCCGAGCTGCAGTCAGACTCGACGCGGCGGCGGCCATCAAGCAGCGCAGCCCAAGAAGTCGATCGCGGCGGCGACTTACGGGAGGACGTCGCCAAGAGCAGCGACGACGGCGGCGGCGGTGACGACAGCGGTGACGTCGGAGCGGGAGATTGTGGACCTCGCCGACTCGAGGAGGACGTGTAGATTAGGTTTACTTTTTTTTTCAATCAAGTAGTAGATTAGGCTCCCCTAATTAGTTATGTTTAATTAAGTTTAATTAAGTCATGTATAATTAAGTTTTTATGTTTTAATGTTTAATTAAGACATGTTTAATTAAGTGGGGTATCAAATATTGTTTCAGATGTGACCCTAATTTGATTTCAGTGTGATCTAGATTTGTTTTTTGGGTCTAAAAAATCACAATATTGTCCCGACGAAACAAATAATTGGTTTCCATAAAAAATTATTCTCACTATGAGGAACATACATGCTTGAACCAAGATGTGCATGTACTGAGAAAAAAAAAATTGCTCGGCTTAGGTGAATTTGCTTCTATGGAGGAAAGAAATCAAATTGTTTGACAATATTGCGACATGTAAAATCTTTAAAATCGAAATATTATTAAAATTGAGTTAGTAAAATCTTTTAAAATCGAAACAAAACCGACTCAATAAAACAGATGTAAAATGAAGATTTTCACGTATATTTGTCGAATGATCGACTTAGGTGGATGCGACCAAGGAGAAATACGACGGAGGTCCCTCCGCCCATACCGAAACCACTGGTTGCCTGACAAGTGGCGATTAGGGTAGCGGAATGCACCCCACTTTCGGCGGCGTGTGGGGACCCGTCCGGGACCCCACGCCCGAGATGAACGAAAACGGACTACTGAACGCAAGTTGCGCCACGTCGCGGGCGATGTTTTAGGTGTTTTCGGTGCGGAAAATCATAGAAAATCCGTACAGCGTCTAACGCGACAAATTTTGGCGGCGCGGCCTGCATGGTCACCGTTGCCCGTGGAAAAAAATGATCGACTTTGGTGGATGCGATCGGGAAGTACGACGAGGGTCCCTCCGCCCGCATCAAACCACCGTTGCACTGACAAGTGGCGATTAGGGTAGCGGAATGCACCCCACTTTGGCGGGCGTGTGGGGACCCGTCCGGGACCCCACGCCGAAGATGAAACAACGGACTCTGACGCAAGTTGCGTCACGTCGCGGGCGATGTTTTAGGTGTTTTCGGTGCGGAAAATCATAGAAAATCCGACAGCGTCGGAACGCGACAAATTTTGGCGGCGCGCCTGCATGGTCACTTGTTGCCGTGGAAAAAAATGATCGACTTTGGTGGATGCGATCGGGAAGTACGACGGAGGGTCCCTCCGCCCGCATCAAACCACCGTTGCCTGACAAGTGGCGATTAGGGTAGCGGAATGCACCCCACTTTCGGGCGGCGTGTGGGGACCCGTCCGGGACCCCACGCCGAAGATGAACAACGGACTACTTGACGCAAGTTGCGCCACGCGCGGGCGATGTTTTAGGTGTTTTCGGTGCGGAAAATCATAGAAAATCCGTCTGCGTCGAACGCGACAAATTTTGGCGGCGCGGCCTGCATGGTCACTTGTTGCCGTGGAAAAAAATGATCGACTTTGGTGGATGCGGCCGGGAAATACGACGGAGGGTCCCTCCGCCCGCATCAAACCACTGGTTGCCTGACAAGTGGCGATTAGGGTAGCGGAATGCACCCCACTTTCGGCGGCGCTGTGGGGACCCGTCCGGGACCCCACGCCGAGATGAACAACGGACTACTTAACGCAAGTTGCGCCACGTCGCGGCGATGTTTTAGATGTTTTCGGTCGCGGAAAATCATAGAAAATCCGTCACAGCGTCGGAACGCGACAAATTTTGGCGTCGCGCGGCCTGCATGGTCTTTGTTGCCGTGGAAAAAAATGATCGACTTTGGTGGATGCGGCCGGGAAGTACGACGGAGGGTCCCTCCGCCCGCATCAAACCACTGGTTGCCTGACAAGTGGCGATTAGGGTAGCTGGAATGCACCCCACCGGCGGCGGCGTGTGGGGACCCGTCCGGGACCCCACGCCGAGATGAACGAAAACGGACTACTGAACGCAAGTTGCGCCACGCGCGGGCGATGTTTTAGGTGTTTTCGGTGCGGAAAATCATAGAAAATCCGACAGCGTCGGAACGCGACAAATTTTGGCGTCGCGGCCTGCATGGTCACCGTTGCCGTGGAAAAAAATGATCGACTTTGGTGGATGCGACCGGGAAGTACGACGGAGGGTCCCTCCGTCTGCATCAAACCACTGGTTGCCTGACAAGTGGCGATTAGGGTAGCGGAATGCACCCCACTTTCGGCGGCGCGTGTGGGGACCCGTCCGGGACCCCACGCCGAAGATGAACGCAACGGACTCTGAACGCAAGTTGCGCCACGTCGCGGCGATGTTTTAGGTGTTTTCGGTGCGGAAAATCATAGAAAATCCGTCAGCGTCGAACGCGACAAATTTTGGCGTCGCGGCCTGCATGGTCACTGTTGCCGTGGAAAAAAAATGATCGACTTTCTTTGGATGCGGCCGGGAAGTACGACGGAGGGTCCCTCCGCCGCATGAAAACCACTGGTTGCCTGACAAGTGGCGATTAGTAGCGGAATGCACCCCACTTTCGGCGGCGTGTGGGGACCCGTCCGGGACCCCACGCCGAAGATGAACAACGGACTACTTAACGCAAGTTGCGCCACGTCGCGGCGATGTTTTAGGTGTTTTCGGTGCGGAAAATCATAGAAAATCCAGAGCGTCATTTTAACGCGACAAATTTTGGCGTCGCGGCCTGCATGGTCACTTGTTGCCCGTGGAAAAAAAATTAATCGACTTTGGTGGATGCAAAAAATATAATAAATGAAAAAATACTGCAAATAAATAAATTCATATTTAATATTGCGACGTGACTTTACCTACCTACCGGTCAAGACAACCCGTACGGTTGTACTACCAGCAGAGATAGGTAGAGCCACATCACAAGATATTAATTATGACCACGTATGGATTAACTAACGCGTGTATATAAGCTGGTAAAGGCGTCGTTCGCGGCCGAGGTGGGACTAAACTAGGCAACTTGCCGCCGCCGTCGCACATATAATAATTGCCGCGGCCCGACGTGGCAAAAAATCTGCCAGAGCCGTCGCTAGCGGAGGAATATTTCGACAACGCGCACGTCGGCCAATCACGTCGCAAGATGCGATTCAGGCGTCGTCCGCACGCACGACGCGCCCGATCCGATCCGTCGCCGCCGCCGCCCTTATTGTCGTTCTCGCCGACAACGTCGCGCCGCCAACGCCGCCGTCACCCCCACGATCCACGTGTATACCCGCCGACAGACCTCTGCACCCGCCGTCAACGCCCGTCATCACGTCGCACTAGTGGGCGCCACGGTCGCCGTCGCCGTCGCCGTCGCCGCCAAAGACAGTCGTCAACTCTCGTCGTCATCCCGCATTATTGGACGCCACGTCGCCGCCGTGGGCGGTCGTCAACGCCCGTCTGGCGGTATATTTTAATATTTTTAATTGTATATATCACATTAGCTGCATGCAACATCACATAGATATTATTATATGCAGTATGAACATCGATGGTGTGATTGCATGTTCCGAGAAAAGTGGGTTAGTCTTGTTAATAAGTTAACACCAAGTCGAGATTTACGTTTCTGAAACGGAGATGGAGGGCATGTTACGAATACCTTCGGTCAAGATGCGTGATAATTTGCTTGCGCTTATGATTCAAGGTTACAATCCTAGTAGTAAAAAATTTATGGTGCAAGAGGCAGCCGGAAAAAAAGGATTGATTTCACTAAGGCCCGATGATGTGTTCGCTATATTTGGTTTGAAGAATGAAGGAGTTGATGTTTCTAGTTTTGTGAGTATGGACCAAGGCAAAGCAATTAAAAAAATTCCAGCTAGTTTTGTTAACAAGAAGAATGGTAAAATATTGATTGATGATCTTATTGAGAAGATTGTGAGAAATAAAACGCGGACGATGAATTTGTTCGGATGGCGTTTCTTGTCCTGTTAGGGACTATAATTGCACCGTGTCGATGAGTACATTCGAAGAATTATTATGCACTAGTGCAAGATGTCGAGCAGATAAAAAGTTCAACTGGAATGCATTCACTTTGCGGTTTTGTTTGTCGGAGATTGGTATGGTCTTGCAACCAGGTCGTGTTAGGGAATGGCCACGTGGCAACCTTGCACTTCTGCAGGTATGATTTGTTTTTTAAATTAAATAGTTGTTTTATATAGTAATACTGTACCACATGCTAAATGGTTCTTTGTTTCATCATGATATCTATATTGGGAGAAGGTGCAGCCAAGCACCGGTCCTGAGATGATCCTTTAGCTGTTGAGCCCCTTGATGAGGAATTGGACAGAAGCGGCAGCGGAGAAAAGAGACAAGTACGACTTTCAATATGGTCGTGGTGTTGGAATGGTAATAGGTTACATACATATTTGTCCATTTAAAGTCTGAAATTTATTGTTAATTAAATATGACTGTATGATTCTTTATATTGTAGATCGATGACACCATTCTTGAAGAGTACCGCTTAAACAAAATTAGAATGGAACAGGCTGAAAAGAACAAGAGATCGAGACGAGAAAGTCTAACATTACAGGAAGGAGAACAGAGTCAAGACATCCGAGGCTTCAGCTACAGTAACACTATGATGGATCGGATTTTGGTGAGCTGAAGCACATTCGTAAGGATATGCTTCAGATGCCGAGCTATGCGCACAGGTACAAGTGTTCTGATTTTGCCGTTCACTATGTTTTTTTGATGTGTGATATAAGTAATTACAACTAATTTTTAATCACAGAGGGTCATAGAGAAAATGAACAAAAGTGCTGTATTCTACAAAGCCGGTGATATTGAAAAGGAAGAAGAGAATGAGTATGGTGAAAATAGTGAAAGTAGAAACTATGATGGGAGAACTCGTAAAGAATTTGTATATAATCCTGACGTGGACAATTTCGAACACCAGCAAAAAAGAATGTGCAAGAGGATGATGAAGATGGTAGTAATGATTTCAAGAGAAAAGACCTTATTATTGCACACCTGAATATTGGGATAGTTTCAAGGGTGATAAAGAAGATCCTATCGAAGTTCCGGAGGTATCTGACGAGAAATCCGTTACATCTTTAGGAACAGATGAAATCGCATCACGTGGATCCGTAGATTGTATTGGAGTAGATGAGCTACAAAAGGAGGGTGTAGGGAAACGGAAGCGGAGGCTATCAAACCACGTGAAGTCTCCTTACATTCCTATTATACCTACAAAGCGTGCAAAACGTACAGCAAAAGCAAGTAAGTTTTATCATATTGTTTTCTAGCTAAACCTTGTAGTTATCATTGACTTCTTAACATATCACCGTCTTGTATTGCAGAACTATTCGAGAAAGAAGTCATTCAAGATGAATACGATGTGATTAAAGCTAGTGTTAAGTTTGTTCGTGCTTATGAGCGGTCAGCAAAACATAGAAAGAAGGAAATATTCAATGATGCCATGCGCGATGGTCTCACCGCAGAGAGGGCTTGTACAATTCTTGACCATCAATGGCTAACTGGTGATGTAAGTTATTGTTGTGCTACCTTTCAATGCAAATTGGAATATTTTATTTTACGTCATATAAATTATTTTCAGGTTATCAATGCTTATTCGTCGTATCTGTTGGGAGTTGTTGGTGACGATCGTCATATAATGCCGACCTATCTGGTCAACTGGTTACTTGAAATTAGATCGGACACCGAGCCAGGAGAAACGAGAATGAAGTTGTGGCGAAGAAGAATGGACCCGTGAATAGATGCAACGATGAGTATTTCAAAAAAGATAAGGTAATTTCAACTGCCTTAATGTATGCATTTATGCGATAGAAATAATAATAAGAGTGTATGTGTTGATTGCATCATATTTGCGTTGTCATGCAGCTTTATATTCCTCTTAATAAGGGAAATACCCACTGGGTTTCGGTTGTCATGCATCGCTCCAAGGAAGAGTTTCAGGTTCTTGATTCTTTGATGGGACCCGAACTTGACAAAGAAATTAGAGAAAAAGTTGAGGAGCTGGTACGACATAAATTTATATGAGCATATTGAAACTATCATTTACTAAATGAACTATGTTAAAATATTTTCGTGCTATCATCTATATGAACAGAGAAAACAAATTGGATATGACATACGTGATCACGAATGCTAGCGGTGCTGTGAATTATCCGGATGTGTCTAAATGGCCTATCAAAACGTATGAGATGCCACAACAAGAAGACGGGTGAGTAAATACTTTTATATTGTTGTAATATCTTACATGAAATGCGAACTTATGAACCATTGTTTGTATGGACCAGCAATTCATGTGGATTATTTGTTCTTCGGTGCTTTCAAGATTGAAGCGGTGAAAATGGACAAGCCATTTTTCTCAGGTCTGGTTTTATTTAAAATACTTATATTAAATTAAATTCATAATGTAATACTATTTGAATTATACTAATATGAAGTTCTAACAGGAGTCAATAGATAAATCGAGGGACTTAATGATTACGCAGCTTGTTTTTGCGGAGGCAAATACGCTCAACGATGTGAAGGACAAAGTTACCCGGCTTGCAAAGAAGAAATAAATGTGCAACATTTTTGTACTAGACAATTTTGTAGGCTCAAATAATGTTTACATTTATTTCGACTATGATATAATGTGTCGAAGATGACAGAACTATTTTGAATGCGAGAATGACATTTGAATTATTATGTTGTCCTCAAGCCATTGTCTTTCATTTTGAAATATTGATATGCATATTGATAGCTCTTTCGTCGTCAAATTGTTTGGATACATTAGTCCATGTTTTCTTGTAGTGCTAACCGTTAATAAAAATGCGCATGTATTATTTTTGGGTGTAACACCGACCGACGTGAACACGACGACGTCGTTTATAACACCAACGTCAGTAGTTGTCCATCCTAAGAAAAAATTGCACGACAAGCGCGCCGGCTAGTCTAAGGTCAGACAGGACCGACGGCACTGTCCAACAAGGCAGCATCGGACGACGGGTGGCATAGCAGATTTATCAAAGACGTTCGACAGCTCATGTGCCGCCGGGTATATAAGCCGGTCGTCGCGCCCTCCGTCGGCGAGTGGGACTAAACACATTTCCGTCGCCCGCGCCGAACTTGGGCCGTCGTCCGCCGCTTCTAATTGGGCCGTCGTCCGCCGCTTCTAATTGGGCCGTCGTCCGCCGATCGTTATTTGACGGGCCCGCGTGGTCCCGCGTCGCTGCGATCGAGCGGCTGCGGCAGCCAAGTTTTAGTCCCACCCCGCCAGCGGAGGTCGCGACGACCGCTTATATACCCAGCGGCACATGAGCTGTCGAACCAGCTTATTACCTCAGTCTTGCCGCCAAGTGTGACGCCGATCGTTGTTAGACGGTGCCGCCGCGCAGCTTGTCGATTTTTTACAAATAATAATAAAACCGACGGGTTTAAGCGGCGGCGGGGTTCTAAGCGACGGCGATCGAGCGACGGCATCCGTCTGTAAAAGCTCGAATAAGAACAGCAGCGACAGCAGTTCTGTCCAAATAAACACAAAGTAAAAACTCCTTGTTGCATTACATAGTCTTTCATCAAAACTACAATTTATGTCGGTATATCGTAGCAAATAGTCTCACATCAACAAAGTAAAATAAGTTCATATAACATAGTTCAACAATTATTAAAGATCACATATGTAGAAAATCAATAACAGTCTCCAATGAAAGGGTGAAGCAATCTTCCATAGCAATCTTCCATACTCCACAATTCAAACAAAATTCCTACATAACAATAAGATATGTGTTAATTAATAAGTCTCACAATAAACAAATAAATTTAGGTTGAACAATAAGATTTGCAATAACATAAGAATATCGTACTTAGGATTTTGAGGGCACGTGGACTTATAATGACCCGTAAGACCGCACTGTCCACATTGACGTTTGCTTTTCTCATCAAAAGCTTTAGGTCGCCCGTTTTTAGTGAAATCAGGACCATCCTTACCGCGGCCCTTAACATTCTGTTTTGGTGCGCCTTTGGTGTTCACTTTAGCGGGATCACGAACAAGACCATGATCTTGATTAGGCTCAAATGCATCGTCGTTCACAAACTGTACCCCCGCACCAGGCTTATCCTCCTCAGTGTAATCATTATCTATTATGTCCCTCAGAGCCGCCTTCAACTTGTCAAATAAAATGGTTTATGACATGCTTTATGAGTTGCTTCAGCAGATAAGATGGTCAACTCACTGCACCTAGCTCACACCTGCACCTGCCCATCCCCATGCAAACAGATCGCTAGTGCGCTTCACGGAAGTCCACCCTTGCAACTTGGCTCAACCTCCGCAGCACTAAACACTTAGGTATCTCACGTAAGCATAGCTGAATCGAACATGAAGAATATGTTTGCAAGGAAGTCCTTTCCGATACATGCTTCGCGAATCGCACCTCACAGTTTCTTGAGTTACAGGGTGTACTCCAGTGAATCTGATATCCCTATTTTCCTTCCATGTCGGTATGAATCGTGAGTGTCGCTCCTCTCGATCTCTCAAGGACCTCAAGCTCCCGTGCCTTCTTCATATCTTCTCGCAAAATATAAAAGTTTGCCTTGATGAAGCTGACGGGCGCTGATTTCTCAATATCTTTACACTCGTCCAATCTGGTCATCGAACCGTCTGCGTGAGTTTGTGTAATCGTCATGCGCCTCGTTCTCACGAAGACGAACTATGCAGTTCTCATAGTGCACAATCATATCAACAATAGTCATACCGAGTCTAGATGCAAGTGAAGGCATGAATTCAGACTCTCACTTATTTGGTTACTTCGCATGCCTAAGAAAACCCACCGACAAATATGATGCAGCCCAAAGCCTTTTCTTCTTGTACATCCGACGTAACCATGTTTTTGTTTTCTCCGATCGCCATTTGGCGCAAAACGCTGCCCACCTCTCCTCAAATACCTTCTTTGAAGTGGCATAATAAAGTAGAGACCGAACTCCTTTAGAGACTTATGATGAAGGTGTTTCAAAGATGTTCTTCTCAATATGCCACGAGCAAAGACGATGCCAAACCTCTGAAAGTACCTTTCTTATGGCCTTAATCATAGCTGCATCTCCATCGGTAATCATCGACTGGGCCTCTTCGACAATGAGCCCTCAAAAAGTCTCAAGCAGCCGGACATATGTATCCTCCGTCTCGTCAAACACAAGAGCACAACCGAATACCGTGGTGCAACGGTGGTTGTTCGGACCGACAAAAGGTATAAATGGCATGCCATACCTATTCATCTGTATGTGCTATCAAGACTGTCACATCACCGTAGTCAACATAGTCTCGACGTGATTGAGAATCACACCGAATATGTTTTTCAGCCTTCCTTCCTCATCGACGGTGTGCTCAAAGAAGAAATCTGGATCTCTCTCTTTTCGGTCAACATGATCCCAATGGCGATGTTCGCATCACCTTGTGCAAGCAACTTCATTTTTCTCTATAACACATGTTATAAAGTTTCTTTCTCCCAAAACCAGCCTTTGCATATGACCCATACCTCTTGACGAGATTATCATAAATCATATGTTTCTGATTCCAAAGACTGCCATGGTTAAGATCTCAGCTTTTCGATATTCTTTTATCGATTATGAGACCAAGAAAGCGTGACTTCATCCGGTCTAGCTAGAACGTGATCGTGATCATCATTGAAACTGCCGACATACCAAAGGTCACGCTCTTTATCAAGTTTCAAAGTTATATGCGCATCGCAGAAGCAACGAAGTCTCCCTCTCGGTCTGGGTCCCGCCTTCCATTGTACAAAGTTTTGCGGTCGTTTCCAGCTCTCTTCACCGATATTTTCTCGGACGCTTAGTTCCTCGGGACCTTTTGAATATTTCAGTGAGTCCTTTCTTACGCTGAAACCACGCTCGAAGCATACTGGTTATAGAAAATGTAAGCCTCTCCTAGTGACTTGAACGCCTTCCTCATGACCTTCCAATGCATGTCCAATGATTCTTGCCGATATTCATCAAATCCGATGTCAAAATTAAACAGATCATCACCAACATACTCATCGTTCCCACTTGTACCATTTATATCTCCTGTTAATTAATGCATTAAACCATTTACGCTACCGGTTATTATTTTAATATGTAATAATGTAGTTTCGTAAGTTTGAAAACTTACTTTGCTAGAGCTGTCATCATGAGATGGATCAACGTGCGATTTGTCACTTTCATCGTCCACAATATTCCTCGAAATTCCCGTCCTCGCTCATCTGCGCATTGCAAAAAACATGTAAGCGCTAATATGGTTATTATGTCATTTCTTCTCGATTTCATTTATGACATACCCGAGTGCACTTTGGGCAAATGAATCATCTATATCCATATCATCATCATCATCGCCATGTCGCTGCATGATGCAAAAATTATGAAAATTTCCGCGGTCCACCATAATTATTATTTTTATCAATCTTGATCACACTTACATTGCCACTATAAGATTCATCCAAACTCATGTAGTTCTCCTCAGCATGTTCATTCATATTTAGTGATTCGGTTTCGTTGTCCTCGTCGTAATCATTGCCATCATAATCGCCCTCCTCCTCTAACTGTACATAGTTAAAAAAAATTATACGATCAATCAAACACCGTGTAACATCATCCCTAAAATAATTATTTCATCAAGCACAATGTTGTCTTTAACCAACCTCTTGCACGGCGGCCGTGATTTCAGCGGATCCATTTCTTGCAGGACGGCCCGACGTTCTTTGGCGGCGGAGGCGAGTCTTGACGGCGTGAGGACGACGGCTGGTCGAGCCGGCGTCTTCGCTTGGAGGAGGCGGCGACGAGATCGTGGGTGGCGGCCATCCGCCGACGGAATGGAACGCAGCGGCGGCAGCAACGGATCCTAGACAGCACGGCGGCAGACGTACGGCGCTGGCACGCAGCGGCGACCGGGCGGCGGCGACGGACGGCGGCGACCGGCGGCGGCGACTTAACGCGGCGTGGGCGTCGTGGAGACGGCGTGGATGCGTTAGGGTTTTTTTTTTCCTCGAACAAGTGTCGACGCCAACGTCGAGCGACGCGGTATCTTGAGCGGCGTCGCGCTGACAGCGACGGGTGCGGCATCTGGCTGTGTCAGACGACGTCTGGCGACGGCTGCGGCATACACGGGCGGGCGTATGCCGTCGCGCGCGGACGTACGGCGTCGGGTGGGTATTCCTATACCTAATGTGAAATTACCATACTATCCACTATACGTTTTAGGGGGGGTTGTACCGAAGCACTCCCCATACAAGAATTATTCCGCGAAAAAAAAAACAGCTGGAACAAGAGATTGGGTGCATCATTTCTGTTGATCAGCTTGGCGCGTGGTGATAGATCCAGACCGTCGGTCGTCATTCGATCAATCGAACCGAACAAGGCTTGCAATCAGCTCCAAGGAGAGACAAGAAAACATCATACATGAACAATTGCATCTACGAATCAAACATGAACATTGTCAAGAGGTGGAGAAGCACTCCCCTAAACTTCCCGAGCTTTCCGGGGGTCAGTGTTCTTCAGCTAAAGCTCAAATTTATTTCAGGTATTTACAACGTTCTAGGTAGGGGTAAATAATCTTAAGGCAGTAGAGCTACGGTGGCATTAGTGGATATGATACACGTAGGTACATACGCTAATACGGTTAACAGGTGACAAAAGTGGTGGTGGTGGTAGCTACACATGCCAGCATCAACCGTGGCCACGGGGAATAGCACGGATGATGCTTCCGCCGCGCAGAGTGGCATCCGATTCCTTCGCAGGTTCAAAGCTATCTTGTTCTGCAGGATCCTAGAGGATGGAGACTTGGGGTTGGGTTAGTGCCAGTGTGGAGTAGAAGCCCTGCATGGACCAAAAGATTCATGCATGTTAAGTCATATGCCATAGGCAGATGTTGGACACAGCAAGTTATAATGCAAGCTGACAGTATTAGGCGTTTTGGTAAGGCAAATGTTTTCTGGTGCTCATGATCAAATTGCTTACTTTGGCTTTCTACCACCAACAGACAATTTACTGGGGCTTGGCTTGCTCGGCGACTGGGATGCCCTGCGTGGTGGGGGAGGCGGTGGTGGCTGCAGAATCAAGCGAGCAAAAGGTCAAATCTAATGTAAAGATATACACTGTAAATTATGTATCTGATCATGAATATCTTTTAGACCAACAGTTATTATTCTGTAGCAAAATAAAAGCACATACGTTTGGTACCCTTGTCTTTGCGCTTCCGGTCTGCAGAGGAGTTGCATTCTTTGATGCAAATACTCGAGATCCAACGGTCTCCTGAATGCCCTACAAAAGAATCACAGTAGCGATTACATCTCTTGTGTTTATTCTTGAACTTCCACTCTCTCGTTATATCATAATTGTATTATTTTTTAGCGATAAGATTATGATGTACCATGGGTGAATGTAAAATTCTATTCAAAGTCTCATAATGAGGTGAAAACTGTATGCATGATGTAGAGTATGTTCTAAGTTTCATGCTTCCCTGCAGCAACTGGCAGTTAATTTCCGCTCAAAGAAGAAGAATTATCAGCATAGTGTGAGTTAGTAAAGAAGCATTCAGATATAGACAAAACACATCATGCAATCAGCTTAGCAAGAAAATGAGCACAATGCTGTGATCGAAATAACCAATGGCACCGAATGAAAACAAGGTCACACTTAGTTACCTGCTTATTTGGCTTTCTGATGTTCTCTACGACTCGATTGGCTCCAACATTCGAAGTCAAAACTTTCCTTGGAGGAAGATTAACAGAACTACATAAACAAGAGTGGTAATTGTTATTAGCAGAACAATTAAACCAAATTTGATCATCTAAACCATTACAGCTGCGTAACAAAATTAGCACCTAGATTTTAGTTTCCCGCCAACTTGAAGTTCTAACCTTCCCTTAGCATAGCTGCCAAATGATACAAAAAGAAGAAATCAAATATGGTACAAAAACAATTAAGCATACATGTCTGTAAGTTTGTACTGGTACCTTTTCATCTCTGGTTTGCTAGTTTTAACAAGATTTCGAGTAATTGCCTTCTGGGGAGTAGCCTGCATGAGAAACAGAGAGGAAACAGTCAGAAATATGCATGTTAACCCCTCCCTTTCAGCATATGTAAGACAATACAGTTAATGATGTGTTATGGTGAGAGAAGGGATTGGAACGTACCGCTGTGGCCATAGCACCATTTGAATTACCCGGCATTGCTCTCAACCTTATTGGTGTTTTTGGGTCCAATTTTACGGTATTCTCTTTGGCAACAGCTCGTCTTTCTCCCGTTGAAGGGCGACAAGGGGTGATGACAACATCAGCATGCTTTGCTGCACTTCCCCTGCTGAGGCATGGTTCAGGAGTTGAAGGGCAACAAGGGTTGCCAACATTAGCATGCTTAAGCCCAGTGTCTCTGGCAACAGGGCGTCTCTCAGCAGTAGAAGGCCTGCGAAGAGGAACAACATCGGCATGCTTTGGAGCAGCTTCTCTTTTTATAGGGCGCCTCTCAGCAGTAGATGGTCGACGCAGGGTGACAACATCAGCATTCTTCTCTGCAATCCCTCTTGCGACAGGCCGTCTTTCAGCGCTAGATGGCCAACATGGACTGGCAATACCAGCAAGCTTTGGTGCCATCTCTCTGCGTGTAGGGCGCCTTTCGGCAGTAGAAGGTCGTTGTGGGGTAGCAATGTTGGCATGCTTAGGTGCTGGCTCTTTGGTGGTAAGGCGCCTATCAGGAGTAGATGGTCGGCGTTGGGTAGCAATGCTAGCATTATTTGGTGCCGGCTCTTTGGTGATAGGGCGCCTATCAGCTGTAGATGGCCGGCGTGGGGTACCTATATTGGCATGCTTTGGTGCCAGCTCTTTGGTTATAGAGCGCCTTTCAGCAGTAGATGGTCGACATGGGCTAGCAATGTTTGTTTGATTTGCTGCCAGGTCTCTAGTGGCAAGGCGTCTTTCAGCAGTAGAGGGGCGACATGAGCTAGCCATTCCAGCAGGGTTCCGTGAACCGTCTCTGGTGACAGGTCGTTCCCTGGTGGAGGGCCGTTGCGATGCTGCTGAGGAAGGTCTTCTAAGAGCTATGGCACCAGGATCTTCTTTGGGCACACGTTTGGTTCTTCCCGTGGTACCAATCACATTGGTGGATGCTGCTTTTGGATTCCGCAATGATTGAATATTTCCAGGCTTGGTTTTCTGATTTATCACAATGGGCTTGGCTGATTCAGGACCCTGAAAATTGTACACGAAACCATATTATTAGTTTCAGGAAAATGTTCCTGTTCTGTGACATATCATAAATGCAGGTATTTATTTTGTGCCTTGCATGATTGAGCAATTGATCATCATTATGGGGTCCAGGCCATTATGCTAGTTATCAGAAAACAAGGCAAATGTAGGTAGCAGCAATAATTCAAAGTTCTAACAAGATAAACACCAGACCACGATGAAAATGTTTACCTTACTGACAAATGTGTGATCAGGATTATAACTAGAAGTCATCTTGACCGTCTTTGGAATAATTTTTGAAGCTTGACTAATCCGGGAGCATTTCTCAATAATTCTCTTGGGGGTCATTGTAGCTTCATTGGGCATCACCAGATCATCTTGACCACATTTAGCATTTTGCTTATCACTGCTTGCATTTTCTCCGGTTTCTTCGCCAATTATCTGTAAGCCTCCAACTGATGAAGAACGAGTCATTGTGGAAATTCCATTACTTATGCTCTCATTGTGATCCTTGTAGCATCCCAGTCGATGCTCAGGTGTGGTCTCGGCTTCTATTTGTCCCATGGAATCATCAACATGAGTTCCAGATCCAGCAGGAGATGCGTGCTTTGCAACTGGTTCGTCTTCTCCTGTCTGACTAGAATCACTACCATCGCCACTGTACTCTAGATTCAGTTCAGTTTGTTGGTTTTGTTGTTCTAAAGCTTTCAGCTCCCTGATCCTCTTAAAGTATTCTTCAAAGTATGCCTTCTTCTTAGCAACTAATCCATTGAATTTAACAAACTCCTCAGTGCGCCTGTCATTGGTAAAAACAGACCACTTTTCCCATGCTAGCGATTCCAAATCGAATCTTCCAAAAGATATGGAACCATGGTCAAACACTTGCGATGTTCCCTAAGGGCAGAAGTAACACAGATACAAGAAGAGTGAGATTATTGGCAAAGGTATTGATTCTTCACTTACAGATGGCAACTATTAGCTCTTTAAAAAGCCTGGTTCAGACTACTAACTATTACAGAGATGTCTGACAGTAGTTAGCATGGATTTTCTAGCAATTTCAGTTGCATTAGGTAGATAGGCACTTGACAGTTCATAGATCTATTATCAATCTTTACTTTGACTGAGGATCATATATATTGATAAAAAATAAAGGTTCTTACCAGACAGGCCTACGTAATACAAAAATACAAATAGTAATTACCATGGAAATTGGCCCTTTTATTATAGTCCAGGTAAATTCTTTGTCTGAAATTAGCCATACCATGATGCTATGGAAGTGAAATTACCTGAGAACTATCCTGTCCAGATGATTCCTCATGCGGCCATCCAAAACAGTTTTGATTGACCTCTGTCGCCATAGTATATTGCGTGCCTAATAATTCATTAAACTACAATCCCTGCAAAATCAAACCAGCCATAAGCACAGGTAGAAAGCTATACCTGAAGCTTCATTTAGGCAGACAAGAAGAAGATACAAACAAGAGTCATCCACTGCCTTTTTAGAACTATCTAGTGTTTTTTCAGCAAATTCAGGATTTAGATATTTGGAGCCAGGTCCACTGGAAAATCTCTAAACACGACAGTGGCATCTCTGACAAGAACTGGTGCTATCTAGCAAGGAAGAATCAGATCCTGTCTAGTAAAAGGCTAAAGGCTTAAAAACAATAACACCAATCATCCTGAGCTGAAAGTGGTAATCCCCCCACAAGTCCACTATTTGGAACCAACAATTTTCCATCGCAGCAAATCAATTCATGAACCCTGATCATTTCCAACTGCACCGTTGGGCCCTTGACACCTACCTTGGGAAGACAACATGTCACCAACACGAAATTTGTGCATTCGACAAACTAGTCAAACAAGCAAACGTAGCCCCACGGGAAATGATTGCATTATTTTACCCTGACCAAGATAAGTTCTTGAAACTGGAGGATACGGGTGATAATAAATTAAAAAAGAAATGCGCAAAGAACTCACGCAAAAACACTTCGGGGGAACTGCAAGAACGAATGGTCGCTCAAACTGCTGAAAACCCTACCCCCGTCGCCCCGGTATGGACTTGTAGGAAAATCACGACCGAATCTAGAAACTTTTGAAGGGAAATTTTTCAGAAATCACGCCGTAGATTACGCCCTTGCCAAATTAGGGCCGGATCTAGGCGGTGTGCCGGGCGCGCACCCAAAATTCGCGGATATCAATCAGTTTGGGTTTAAGCAAGTAAAATCACAGGAGGAGTAAAAGGCTCGTACCTCAAGAAAGCGACGCCCAAGAACGCGGGCGCAGCGGAGTGGAGCGGAGGCAGCACAGCAGGGCCGCGGTGCCGCGACGAGGCAGAACAGCGGGAAGGCGCGGCGGAAGGAAGGGAGGGAGGAAGCCCTAGGGCACGGCGGAGGCGCGCTGCGGGGGAGACTCTAGACCCGCATTGGGCCGGAGTGGAGCCTGGGGTAGGCCAGGGGCGAGAGGAAAGAAAGGTAGTACAAGATGGTGGGGAGGAGAAGGGAAAGTGTAGCTGCGGAGTAGTGGTACGAGATGCTGGCGGTTCAGATACCCCGCCGGGACTCCGCCCCTGCCCGGAACCGGCCGGCGATCCGGCGCGTCAGATCCGGGGGAGGAACCGCCCGCGCGAGCAAGAACTGTGGGCTGTGGCCTGCCGCTCTCTCCTCCTCTCCTCTGGTGGCGAGCGCCCCGTGGTGTCTGCGCTCTGGCTTTGCCCTACGGTTGGGCGTACAGAGAGAGGGGGGGAGAGGGGAAGGTGGCTGTCGTGGATTTGATTTGTTTCTACCGCGGCGGGTGGTGGCGGATGGCAGTGTACGGCGGCGTTTATTGCTGCGACGGGGAGGGGAGCGGGGGAGGGAGGGATGCTTTCCTTGCGTACTTGGGGCCGGATTAGGTGGGTGTTAGCGGGGACGACAGTGTGAGTGTCAAGTTTTACTAACCGTTGGGGCCGAGAGGGCTACTCGCCTTCTTTTCTTTTTTTTAATAAAGATAAGATAAGATAGAACCTGGCCACTCGTAGTACTAGTACTCCGGTATATTTTTTTTTCATTTTTGGACTTATGTAATGTGAACTGTGGTTATAGAACCAAATAAATACAGGGGGGAGTAACTATGTGAATTTTAGAAGAAAAAATTAAGCCATACTAGGTGTGAGCAATACGAATTTCCGGCTATGAAAACGCTGAGAGGGAACCACCGCGGTGGTACCGCCCGAGCTCAAACTCCCCCCTTTCTTCCGCTAAGTCAAGTGGGCGTCTGTGTTAGGCCACCACTTAGCCTTTGGGGGGTGTCATCGCCAACATTGTCGAACTCGTCGGCTAGCCACCACCATGTTATTATTCTTCCTTCTCCCCCTTTCTTGCGGATTGGGTGGCTAACGAGCATTTGCTCTTTGAGACAATGGATCGAATGTTCGGTGATTAGGTTTTCTGGAGAGAAAATATATTAGTTACTCCCTCTGTCCCATAATATAAGAACGTTTTTGACACTCGGGGGGAGTACTTTTCTAAGTATACGATACCTACATGCACCTTCTTCGCTGCCTTAACATTGTCTTCAGTGGCGGGTGTCTGCTATGCATATTTGTCTTTTACTAATGTGCATAATATTGATGGAAGAAGAAATAATAACCAAAAGGAGGAGGATCAAGCCTTTCTGAAACCTCATCCCTACCGTCGCTGCCTTCCCTAAAAATTTAGGGTTTATTTGCCTCCAGCCGGCGGCGCCGACGGTCCGCCTCGTCTCTGGTGGGCTTAGGGCCATGGGAGCAGAGTGAATCCCGGCCTTTGCCGATGGGAGGGCTTCGTTTTTAGATCTTTCTTTGAGTTTTGTTAGGGTTTGTGTCTTGCTCAGGAAGACGAGACGATGACGGCTCCCTGAAGTTAGAATTAAGTTCTCCTCGCCTAGGCCCCGTTCCGGTGGTGCTTCTAGCATCGTCGGTGGGCGTGTGGAGCTGTGTCTCCGGTAGATCTGTCTTTAGTGGATTTACTCGGATCTGTTCGTCGTTCGTCTTTATTCTTGTGTCTTCAGGTTGGATTCTTCTGATCTACACTACACTTCATCGGCAGCGGTTGATGTTTTGTTGCGCTAGTCCTATGGGGCCTTAGCACGACGACTTGCCGACTGTCTAATACAACAAGTTTTACCCGAGTCAGACGAGGGAGGGGCGATGACAGCGGCGCGTCTTCGGCTTGCTTGAGTGCTTATAGTCGTCACTAGGTGGTCTACGGATCTGGATGTAATTTTTATTATTTTTAGTGTTCGTTGTACTACCATGATTGAATATGAATACTCCCTCCATCCCAAAAATCAAAAATTACGTCGCTCAAATTTGAGCAACAAGCTTTTTACGGAGGGAGTATATCGGAATTTTTCACGCAAAAAAAAGAGAATAATTTGTCATATTCTCCCCTCAGGGTATCGGTCGATGCTTTTACCATTACAATGTTAACCTGACATGGAAACATATAGTACAGAAAGCAAAAAATCAAGTTGGAAATTCTCATTTTCCCTAGAAAAGAAGTGTATAGTTTATCTTTAGGTTGTCGGCTTCTTTCAATTCAAAATTTTGTTGTCTGTCATAGACCAGCGGGTGTGTAGTGGTGGTTGCGCTGCAGTATCACATGCAGTTTTTTTTGTGTGTGTGTGTGGGGGGCAACAGTATCATGTACTACTAGTAGTAGTGATTAAACACTAAGCTCATCTTGGCTTTCCTAGCGTTTGCCTTTATTTTAAGATCTTGTGCGGCTCGCTGTCTACCTTTGTGAAGCTTTCGGAAAACAAGCGTCAGGATCTGCACTGCTCCCCCTTTTCGATCGAAATAACAATCACTTCTTTTCAAGCTAGAGCTCGAATGACAAACAACTTTTATAGGTGGCGGGACTCCGTAGACTAGAGATAAGACCTGCTTGGAGAGGGAATAGGAATTCGAAATCAGCAGGAGCATCTGCGAAGGGGCAAAGGTTCCATTCGAATTGAGCTCCGTTCCATGGACCATGGGGAAACGGACCGGAGATGGAGACAAATACCAAGAAGTGCACGCTATTATGGAGTTTTGTCCCGCATATCATCCTGCGCCGATCTTCAATTTAATTTAATTTTTATTTACGTCTGCAAAAGAATGTTTTTATCAGAAAAAAAGGATTTTTTTTTGGTATTCAGTATAGGACATGTTCTCCGGCGAAGTGTTTCTTTTGTCCTTGTCCTGAACCTAAATAAAATCCATGGTGGCCCATCATTTGTCTGTCTCTCTCTCTATATGGCGCCCGTAGGCGGCCATGGACCGCGTGAAGGTCGACCGTAGACTAGGAAGAAGAGCTCGGTAGCTGTCTTCGTCATTCCTACCGTTCCACGCGTATGCTCTCAGAGCCGCGTGTTCGCACACAAACACGTTACGTGTATCCTCGACTTCGGAGGTGATGCACCGCAGCTCACGTCGAAGGAGTCTCACCGGAAGCGCGATTCGCAAGTCGACCGGCGAGAGCTTTTGAGGACCCGAAACCCTACACTCCCGGGAGGGACCCCGTCGGGAGTGCGTGGCTATGGGTTGCCCTAGGTCGGTCAAGCCGCCCTAGAGCCTCGGTATTCGCAGCTCTCCAACACGAAGAACGACGAAGAACGAGGAGCAAGAACGAGGAAGGGACAAAACGTAGATGAAAAAGTTGTAGATGTGTTTGCGATTGTGTGTTGTTCAATCGGCCGTCACCCCAACATATATAAGAGGTAATTTGGACTTCCGTACAAGAAAAGGATTCATCTAGGCTTTCCTTACAATAAAATTGCATTAATTCACGTCCAAAACCCTAGTCAAATTCGGATTGGTTTTATCCGAACTTTCCAAAACGGTTCGGTTTACAACTGGCTGCACCTTGTGAGTCATGTTTGAGGCGAAGCGACCTCGGATGAAAACGAGTCCAAAAGCAATCTTGACCGTTTCGACGAGACGAAAAACTTGCATGTTGAACGATTTTTTATCAGAGGTCATCTTGAGGGTCAAATAGCTCGTGCAAAACGGACTATGACGCAAAACACCCGGCCCTCGCGCTACCCATCAGACATGGCGTCTGGTGGGGCGCGCCATACTTTGCCTCCTGGCAGGGCTACATTCCGATGGCTCTAACTTTACGAACTCGGATTGGAGCGATTTTTATATCGTAATCGATCGTTTCGACGAGACGAAGACAATTCGTGTAGATCATTTTTCCATACGAGGCTGTCTTGAGGGCGTAATGAGCCGAATAGTGTTTTGAATACAAAATCTCAGTATTTCAAACACAACTTCGGCCTTCGAGATGAGATCGGATGGCGATGACCCAAACTTCAAAGATGTTTATACCGACAACACGGAACTTTTTTATGTAGATCACTTCTTCATTTGAGGACACATTAATTAAGTTCTTGACCGTGCCAAAATCTGGTGTCAACACCGCGCAACAACGACAATCATTCAATCGACACGTATGTACATAGCCGTGACAGCAGCTACGTAAGCTCAGAGCGCCTATCTGCTGGTATGTATGTTAGCATGAAGCATCAAACGTCCAAGGAGTACATGCTCAATTGTCAATTCTATACGCGGTATTAGTTACTTGCCTCCTGTAGTACTCCTTGCCATCCTACATCAAACATGAAACGAGTACGTACGTCCTATCCTGCACGCTTCAATTCTGCGAGGTTTACTACGGTGGCAGGTCGGAGCGGCAGAGACTCCGTGCGGCGCGGTGCGGCGCGAGCGTCACGGGCTCACGGCAGGTAGAAACCGCCGCTGTAAATACGCCCACATGCACGCAGGCGCCCAGAGAGCAATGCATGCATGGACAGATCAGGACCGGAGACCGGGCCCTTTCCTTCCCTCGGGGAAAAATAGAGAGGCCGATCGTAGTAGAAAGGTACGCAGGCACCCTCCAAAAAAAAAAAAGGTACGCAGGCAGGCAGGCAGGCTGCACGTTGACATGTCGTATGGCCACATGCATGCACGCACGCGCCCTCCGATCTGCATCTCATCTGCGTGCCACGGAGTAGTACATCAGATCAGATCAGATCAGGTAAGGTCAGGCCAGATCTCCGACAAGGGGAAGAGGACGCACCACGCATCCACGCGACGTCTCACACGTTTTGGTTTGCTCGTGTAGTACACACATGACATTCCCCTGCGTATGCTTGCCGTTTGCTCCTTGGTTGTCTATAGATTCCTCTGCCTCCGTCCACGGTCCGGATCACGGATGCGTGTGTTTTGGAGCGAGTCCCGGGTCGGATCAGTGGGAGAAGCAACTGCGTAGCGGTGCTAATTCGTTGCTTGCTTGGCTTGGCTAGGCAGGCAGAGCTCACATGCACATGCTGCTCTGTCTTAGAATACTCGGTCGGCTCACCCACCGGAACGTGGGAAGGAACCTTGGCCGCTGTTCCACCGTCTGGCGGAACTGACGCCTCAAAGGATCGATGTACGGACGCGGGAGGAGAGGACGAAGCCATTGACCGTTGCATTTTTTGGGCCATCCCAAGAACTCGCTCCATTCACTACTGCAAAACTCCGTAAGTCCGTATGGCCGTCAGCTTATCACTCATGAGCACGGATAATCTTCAGCACTAAAAACTTGCTTGGAGCGGGAATGATCTGCTAGCAACGGCACAATTTGTGAATGTTTATTACTTATGCGAACGAAGTTTCCCTGGTCGGGTCAGCACTCAGTGTGCTTCCAACGGCTATCTGATACCCCATTTTCAGGATAATCCAGCCAGATCATACTAGTGTCCACCGAGCAATGATGCGTGCTTAGCAAACGAATGATTACGGTGGATGCAGAGTACTACACTATTCTAGTCTTTGATCTAGTACCATCGAATTAATAGATCTAGCAATAGGGTCCCGCGTGCTAGTGAGAGCTAGCTGACAAAAGCGATTCCGGGACCGTACATGATGCGTGTGGGGCGTGTGCTTCAGGACTGTACCCCGCCACATGGTTTGCCAATTATAGACGCACGGCAAAACGATTAATCAGAAAGCTATACGCGGAATCTTTCGCGGAAGAAACAATTAAGGACGCTACGCTGATGATGGCACGGCACAGGAAAGAAAGAGACGTTGCAATGACTGCATCACTGCGTCAAGAAAACTGATTTAAGTGACAGTTTGGTATAGAAAACTAAGCGACGATTCAGAAGTTCAGAAGCCTTATTATTGTCGTCCTGCTTTAGTGCAGACCGACGCAAAGTCTAAATTCATGGATTCATGGAGAGATTCCATAGGAACCCAGATAGCTGGGCTAGCTAACTGAACCCATGGAAAGTGCAGACTGAAGCAAAGCCTAAATTCATGGGAAGTTTCATGGATCCATGGAAAGATTCCATAGGAATCCAGATACCTGGACTAGCTTAACTGTGTTTCTTCAGTAACCAATGTGTGTGAAATTAATCTGAACAACCGAGCAATAGTACACCTAATTATATCCCTAATTATGTCGGACAGGGCTGGCCAACTACTAGCATGCCTGCGAACTCGAGGTGCAAAAAGTCCAGCTAGAAATGGTACCGAGAGTGGGGGTTAGCGTTGCACGAGTGCCCTATCGTCGAGGGATCCAAATCCGATCCAATCATCCGTCCAAAAACACCAACCACGTACCCCAGCTTTAGGTTCCGTTTCGCTTTCAGCTGATCATTGTATTGTAATCTGCTGCTGTTGGATCGGTGACAGCAACGGCGCCATGATCGACTTTCGCAAGCCGGTCCAAGTCCAACCAGTTTGGCGGGCAAATTAATGAGGCGACAACGAAGGATGCATGCGCGAGCTAGCGCGCCGACCGTGGATTTGGATACGAACTGCACTGCTAACAGTCTCCGGTGTATCAAGAAAGTGATATTCCAGCTAAACAAAAGGTGATAATTCTACGTAGCAGTGCGTAGGTTCGGGGCGTTCGATCGAGCCATGGACATATGGTTTGGGATCCACACGTCATGTATAGCCAACTCTGTTGAGCAAAATCCACACACAATTTTTTTGAAACGAGAAAATCCACACACAATTGCATTGCAGATATGACATATCTCAGGCTCGGGTATTTTTTTTGGGTCGTGCTACGCGTCGTCCGATGAATCTTTTTAAAAAATCCGCCGCCTCGCGAGCCGTCCGATTATACGAGGCGAGCCGTCCTTTCTTCTTCTCTAATTTCTTGCAACGATGCTCTTGTTGCAAAATCTCTTCTTCTCTAACTTTTTGCAACAAGAGCCATGTTACAAAAAAAATCTTCTCTAATTTTCTACAACAAGACCTCTCTTGCAAAATCTTCTCTTCTCTAATTTCCTGCAACAAGACTCCTGTTGCAAAACTTTTTTTTCTCTATTTTTCTGCAACAAGACCCTTGTTGCAAAACTTCTTCTTCTCCATTTTTCTCTAACAAGACCCTTGTTGCAACTTGCAAACCTCCATTGCAACAAGACTCAACATCTCTAGCCACTTCTATGTATTCCTGTAACAAGACCGTTGTTGCGAAAACTTACAAGAACGCCGACCGCTGCAATGGAGACAGCACCCTGTGGTCTCTGCAGCACCCGCGTTTTTACGATGGAAGAAGGGCGCCAGTGGCGCCGCCGATGTGGTGGGTTGCAGCAACGTGCTTGTTTGAGAAGAGGTGGGGATGGAATCCATGGAAAGGGGCAGGGGATGGAGAGGTAGAGTTAGGGGATGGGAGGATCAACGAGAGAATGTGTGGCTGTTGCGATATGCCTTTTCGAAACAGGTGCCCAGTTGCAAGAACTAGAGTATGGAGCACTCTGCATAGTGAGATGAGATTCAGAAAGAGGTTGCGCGTGAAGGTTGGATTCAACGCATGAATAGGAGAGATAAATATATGAGGCCATTTCGGTGGAGATAGGGATGAAGGAGAGAAGTAGTGCGCTGACCCATCAAGACGTGTGTCAAGCATAGGACGTGACGGATGCGAGAGAAAAAGATCCACCAGTTGACCACTAGCTTTTCTCATTTTTTCTTCTTCTTACGAAAGAACAACACCAAGCTCTTCACGTCGGGCGCCTTATGCCCTTTCATTAATAGCCAAGCCCAATAACTCAGCTCGCTAGGGCCAGGCTCGGTTTGACATCTTAGGGTTTGGGCTATATTTTTTGGCACGGGCAGCGGCCTAGGCCAATCTCTACAAAATTGCAAAATATTTGACAGGACTCGCTGAAGGGCGAGCGAGCTGGGCCGGTCCACTCGCGCGGGAGGCCACAACCTCTTTTTCCTGTTTTTTTAAGTTTTCTATTTTGCTTTTATTTGTGTACTTTTGTTTATACTTTAAAATAATATATTACAAAAAACACTCTTCCAAAAACATTTGGAAAATGTTGAACAAGTTTAAAAAAATGTTGAACAACTATTTAAAAAATATTGAACAAGTATGGGAAAATGTTGAACAAGTATTTAAAAAAATGTTGAACAACTATTTGAAAAATATTGAAAAAGTATTTGAAAAAATCTTGATCATGAATATAAAAATGTTGAACAAGTATTTGAAAATCTAGAAAAAGTATTTGAAAAATGTTGAACAAGTATTTAAAAAATGTTGAAAATGTATTTGAAAAAAAATGTTGATCTTGTCTATAAAAATGTTGAACAAGTATTTTAAAAATGTTGAAAAATATTTGAATTTTTTGAACAAGTATTTGTAAAAATGTGATCACATATATAAAATGTTGAGCAGGTATATAAAAAATGTTGAAATAGTATTTGAAAAATATTGAACAAGTATTTAAAAAGATGTTTATCATGTACTCCCTTCGTCCCGAAATACTTGTCGGAGAAATTGATAAAAATGGATGTACCTAGAACAAAAAATACGACTAGATACACCCATTTCTTCGACAAGTATTTTCGGACGGAGGGAGTATATAAGAATGTAAAATGAAAAAAACAAAAAGAAACAAAGAAAAACTAAAAAAGTGAAAACAGAAAAAGAAACAAAATAAACCAAAGGAAAAAAGGAAATGAAGAAACAAATGAAAAAACCCGGAGAAGAAAAAACAAAAAAAAGAGAAAACCCGGCTCCTTTCATCTATAAGTAGGGGCGCCCTATCATTCATCATGAACACGGTGCTACTCCTCATCAAGGAGACCAATGTTCGAATCCCCGGTCTATGCTTGCTCCCTTTTTCTCGTTATTTCTTTTAAGTGCATTCTATTGGGCCGACCCATGATTGTGCATTCCCTTTTTCTCGATATTTCTTTTAAGTGCATTCTATTGGGCCGGCCCATTATTATGCATTCATATCGCGAGAGTTTCTTTCTACCCAGCTTAAAGCGAGAAACAAAGCTCACGAAAAAATACATATGTCCTTCCTACTGGACATAGGGTCAACAACTCTCTATACACATGTGCTTGATGCCGCTGCAGCGGAAGCTTTGGCATTGAAGAATGGTAGGAGCTAGCGGACCAGTGAGGATGCTCCAATGTGATCTTTTGAATCTGATTATCTTCAGATATTGAGGCATGCAAGGGGGAAGTTGATATCCTGAGCTCTTATTCTGCTACTCTGAGTGATTGTTTTAAATTTAGCCCAAAGAATAGGCTCTCAGTATATTACTCTCATTGTCCAAGGAAGGGGAACAAGGTGGCACACATGCCATCTCGTCTGTTTTGCAAAATAAAATGTCTCAAAACCTTTTTCTGGCGAGGGAAAGTGTCTTTTATTATAAACTCTTTTTTAAGGAAAGCCTTACATCAAATACGAGACAAGGCAAGAGAAAACTAAGGGGTTCATCGACCCAAGTACAAAATTCAGAAGGAAAAGAAACAGACCTAGCTACTTCATGCGCCGCCATATTGTTTTCTTTTCTTTTTTTTGCGGATGCCATATTGGCTTTCCTTGGACAGCGTACAAACTTTACTTCATCAAAACTTCTACTAGTACTTCTTGTATTTGATATTCTGTCTTCTATAAAAATATGGTACGTCTAGGCGTACTCTCAAAAAAAAACTACTAGTACTCGCTCTTAGGCTGGAGTCATAGAAAATTGCAGGTCTTTGCTGTTTCATCTCCCTTGGCCCTCGCCCCGGCCCCACCTGTCGTGGTTCTAAGTCTGACAATAGAATGGGGGGTAGGTATGGAGAGGCAAGATCCTAGCTATGGAGCAGTTGTGAACACAAGGATGTACGAGTTCAGCCCTTCTCGGAGGAACTAATGCCCCACGTCTCGGGCCGGAGGCGGTCATTGGATTATGTGTGTATGGATTACAGAGTGCGAACCCTTTACCTTGAGGAGGGGTGGCTTATATAGTGTCCGCTGGACCCTCCGCCCTCGAGAATGCAGGTTTAAAGTACATTAAGTCTAGGCGTTACTGGTAACGCCTTACATAAAGTGTCCTAAATGCCATAAAGACTACTTAATTATAGACCGTTTGGATGCAGAGTGGCTCTTGATCTCCTGGTGGTCGAGTGAGTCTTCATGGTCGAGTTCGTCGAGTGAAGTCCCTCTTGGTCGACTGAAAGGCAGTTTCTTCTAAAGGTGTCCTTGGGTAGGGTACTTAGATCAGGTCTATGACCCTACCCTAGGTACATGACTTCATCATTAGCCCCCGAATGGATCGAGGTTTGAGTGAGGAAGGAGTTGATATTATTTTCGACCTGCTTTTGCGTTCTGGATATCAACTTTTCTTCAGTCGCCTTGATCCATTCTTTTCTCTCGTCGAGTGAACTTTTGAACTTAGTAATTCCCGAGCGACGGATCGCAGGAAATCTCTCGTCTGACAGATCGATCTGCTGTTAGCGGATTTTGTGGGATCCGAATTTTGGGAAGCCTTGAAGCGGGCGAACCATGGCCGCCGGATGGGATAGGGCATAGACGCCTCGATTCCCGCGCCGTCTTTTTCGCCACGTATCGCGTACGCGCGACTGTTTCGGGATGTGATTGGATTGCCTGGGCCCACTTGTCATCCACTCGGAAGCGGCTCTATAAAATGTGCCCGGCGAGGGTTTTTGAACAGTACTTCTCCAATCCCCCCTTCTGCCCTCTCCACCTCCGCCCGCATCGCCTGCTCTCGCCTCTGCCCAACCACTCCTCGTGCGCCTCGACGGCAACAATGGTGAAGGAGAAGACGGCGGCTCTAGAGCGCGCGAAGAAGGCGACGGCGACGGGGAAGGCGAAAGGGAGAGCGACTAGTCGGGGAGGATCCTCATCCAGGTCCCGCCTACTGCAAGGCTGGGTCCAAGGGGATTGGATCCGGTCGACCATCACCGAGAAGGATCTCACTGATATGGCCAATGATGGTTTGATCCCCCACGGAGCAGCGAGGCTCCCGGGGAATGAGTGGCAACCACAGCCGGAAGAGGGTGAGTGTGTTCTTCTGGTTACCCACGTTGACCGTGGGTTCTCTCTGCCTCCGAGTGTTTTCTTCCGTGGTTTCTTGAATTTCTTTGGGGCGCAACTCCACCACTTCAATCCGAATTCCACCGCCTACCTTGCTGCCTTCGTGTCCATGTGTGAGAACTTCCTGGGCTGCCGACCGCACTGGGGTCTGTTCAAGCATATATTCACTTGTCGTTCTCAGACCGTGAAAAAGGCGAGTCCAGATGACGATAAGACCAAGGTTATTCAGATGTGTGGAGGTCTGGGATTCAGATGAGGAACAAGAGCACCTTTCCGGCCATGACCCTCCCTGAGTCGGTCGGAGGATGGCGATCGACTTGGTTCTATTGCTAAAACGAGTCGACGCCGAAGGCGGTCAGTGGTCTCCTCCGTTCTCTATGGACCGCGCGAAGCCCTCTTCTCTGAAGGTGCTCCCCGAGGAGAAAGCCCAAGTGAAGATGTTGATGGGCGCGTAGTCCGGTTAGTTCGGGAAGGAGGACGGTATGGACCTTACGGAGGTCTTTGTTAGGCGACGATCCGGCCTCTTGATCGAGGCCATTGCATGTGGCTGTACTGTGGAACCGAGGATGAGACTCGGATCCATCCAGAAGCAGTCGACGATGCCACACTGGAGAGGTGGATGGCCGCGGTCACTGGGAACAAAGACAACCCTCGAGGAGCCAGGAGGATTCCGCCACTCGACCATTCTAGCACTCCAGACAAGGTATGCCCACTTTATTTCCAATTGTAATCTTGCCATACTTATTCTGCTTTCGCTGCAAATTGGTCGATTGATCTTTATCTTGATGTCTGTCAGGCCTTCACCGAACTATACTCGATGCCCAATGGAGCACAGACGCCGACTGAAGAGGAGGAAGCAAGTGGGGGCGAAAGCCAGGAGGAGTGGGACTCGGACGCTGCTGCTGCTGATGATGATGACGACTCTGATGGGGAGGAAGAAGAGGAAGAGGAGGAGGAGGAAGTTGCACCGCCTCGCACGGAAAGACGATCGAAGCTCATTCATGACCCTCGACTAAACGTGGCAAGGGGGTCGCGACTGTCGCGCAGTCGACCAAGCGCCCTCGGACCACTTCTCCGGCGCCGACTGAGAAGGCTCCGAAGCAATCTCGAACGGCGCCGTCGAAACCGGCGAAGGTCTTGCCAAAGATGAAGGTGTCGATTCCCACCATATCAGGGTAAAAATGCTATCCGAGTCTTCTTGCTCTACACGAGTTTATTTTTGGTCAACTCATGAGTTAACCGACTGATTTTTGGGGTTGCAGTGCTGCTACTTCTGATACCTCGGCCAGGGCTGACGATCATGAGATGGAAGATGCTGCTACCTCAAAACCTGGTATGACTCTTGCAATTCCGTCTTTTAGTCGATTGGCTCTTGGTCTCTGATTCTGATTCTTTTCTGTAGCTCCAACCAATGTCGTTATCACCCTTCCTGACGACGACGATGATGAGGAACCGCTGAAGCAAAGGATGAGCAGGAAAGCGTCTGCTAGCAGGGTGACTCAGGATGTGTCAGCACCCGAGACACTGGTCGCGGAGGGAGAAAACACCACTCGGCCCACCTTATCTTTCGCGGTGCCGTTGACGAGTGCTCATCCCGCATTGTCGAGTGCTGCCCAGCCTTCACTCTTTTCGACCCACTACGTCCCAGAGGACCAAGCCAGTGCTGCAAAGAAGCGATACACCAGGCGGGAGTCATGATGGAGCAGGTGAAGGCCATCCGGGAGGCTAGCCAGCAGCCTATGGCCTTGATTCCGCTCTCGAGTGCGTTGGTCGGTCGGTCACCGCCTGTTCTGTTAGGATATGATGTCTGAAGATTCTTCTTTTCTGAAATTCTTAGTAATTGTCCTACACCCACTGGGTGTGTCGATTGAAATTTCAAACTAGTGGGGTCCCCAAGGCTATGGTGGACTGCTGGCAGTCGACCATAGTCTTTATGTTTCAAACTTTTTCCTTCATTCGATTAGGTCAAACGGACTTTCAGACCGGTGTAGGCACGCTGAGTGCACCCACCCAGGTGTAGTCCCGAGGCGTGGTCATTGCTGGCGATCGGCTCTGATCTCAAAAATCGTCCTTTTTTTTTTTTTGGTCGATCGTCGACTCTTCCTGATAGAACTAGTGGGGGCACGCTGAGTGCACCCACCGGTGTAATCCCGAGACTACGGTCGAATGTTTGTATTCGGCTGTAGTCTTAGAAACGTATGATTTTTCCTTAGTCACTCGAAAGTGAACTGTTTTTGACATCTGTCGATTGATTCTTCGTAGAAATCCTGTGACCTTGCGGCTCATTACACCGAGTTGGAGAACAAGCATATCCAGCTCGAGCTTGATCTGAAGCTGGTCCAGGAGAATCTGGCGAAGGCGAAGGAAGAAGCTAAAGGTATGTTTGGTGAGGCTTCGACGAACGCCTTTGCCCTTATTTGATTCAAATTCGACCTTCTTTGCGACTTTGCGAGCAAAGTGAAGGAGGCCTAGAAGAAGAAAGACCTTGAGTTGGTGAGATCTGAAAACAACTTTAGAAGACCAAACTTCATGAGGCGAGAAGTTGGCCGGTCACCAAGCTTGAAGAAGAGAACACCAATCTGAAAGCTGCTCTTGCTATTGCCAACAAGGAGGTCAGTCGACTGAAAGGCGATAAAGTTGTTCTGAATGACAAGGTCAGTGAGTTGGCGGGGAAGAAGAACGATCTGGAGGCTTATCTGGGTGGACTCGCCAAGAAGTTGTTCCTCATGCTTGAAGGTAATCCTTTGCACCAAACAATTGTTTTTACAATGATCTTTCCATTCGACCATTGCCTTGACTCGACGATTGTACTTGCAGAATTTTGCCAAAACTTTGAAGAGGAGACTGGTCGACTAGAACCAAACCTGGACCCCATCAACTCTCCGGTGAATGATGAAGTCGCCATGAACGTGTTCCGGCTCGAGTCTCGTGTTGCTGCTGTTATTGACTATCTTGCAAGGCTGAAGGTCGCCACTTCCGCATTGACACTACGCTCGCCCAGGAGGCGGCTCCAAAATGACCTCGAGTCTCGATGACTCGACTAAACATAGTCCCCGGTCGAGTGCGGAGTGGAAGAAGTCTTCGCGGTGCGGTGCAGATGTCGCTCGCGGTGCGGCCCGAGTTCATTGCAAGGATGCACGAGGGCAAGTGGCGGCTCTTGGTGGCTAACACCAAGAAGCATGATTTCCGGTCTTTCATGGAGACTTTCATCGCCGCTGCCACTCGGATCGCGGATGGAATCGACCTTGATGAGTTTGTTGCACCTTTCAGCCCTCCACAGGAGGGGTAAAAAACTTCTTGAGCTCGACACTTTAAATTTGCCTCGGTATGCCGAGTGATTTTGTAACCGATAAACCTTAACAGGCTTAGCGCCTGAGCACTTTCGGTTCCGTTAGGTATTTATCCGAACTTGGATTCGACGTTTGAATATGCTTGTATTTGGTTTGAAATATCTTTTGTAGGTTAAGCGAGATGTTTAATGTAATCGACTTATTCCCCAATTTACTTAGGCAGGCACTGGGCTGCGGCTAAGCCCCCGAGTGAGAGGCTTGCTCTCCACTCGGTAGGATTTTCAAAACTTAGGCGAGCACTGGGCTGCAGCTAAGCCCCCGAATGGGAGGTCTGCTCTCCACTCGGTAGGATTTTCAAAACTTAGGCGAGCACTGGGCTGCAGCTAAGCCCCCGAGTGGGAGGTTTGCTCTCCACTCGGTAGGATTTTTCAAAACTTAGGCGAGCACTAGGCTGCAGCTAAGCCTCCGAGTGGGAGGTCTGCTCTCCACTCGATAGGATTTTCAAAACTTAGGCGAGCACTGGGCTGCAGCTAAGCCTCCGAGTGGGAGGTTTGCTCTCCACTCGGTAGGATTTTCAAAACTTAGGCAAGCACATGGCTGCAGCTAAGCCCCCGAGTGGGAGGTCTGCTCTCCACTCGGTAAGATTTTTATAACTTTGTACTTGTGGCGTAGCTCGGAGGAGAGGGTCGCAGTCGACCTGCACCTCGCCTCCCTTGCGACCGCACGTTGTACTTGTGGCGTAGCTCGGAGGAGAGGGTCGCAGTCGACCTGCACCTCGTCTTCCTTGCTACCGCACGTTGTACTTGTGGCGTAGCTCGGAGGAGAGGGTCGCAGTCGACCTGCACCTCGTCTTCCTTGCTACCGCACGTTGTACTTGTGGCGTAGCTCGGAGGAGAGGGTCATGATCGACTGCACCTCGTTCTCCTTGCGGAGCGCACGTAGAATTTGTACTTAGGCGAGTACTTAGACTGCAGCTAAGCCCCCGAGTGGGAGTCTGGCTCACCACTCGGTAGGATTTTATTGAAACTTAGGCGAGCACAGAGCTGCAGCTAAGCCCCCGAGTGGGAGGTCTGCTCTCCACTCGGTAGGATTTTTCAAAACTTAGGCGAGCACTTGGACTGCAGCTAAGCCTCCGAGTGGAAGTCTGGCTCACCACTCGGTAGGATTTTATTGAAACTTAGGCGAAACGGATTCGCAGCTAAGCCCCCGAGTGAAAGTCTGGCTCACCACTCGGTAAGGATTTTTTTTACAAACTTAGGTGAAACGGATTCGCGGCTAAGCCACCCACTGAGGGGGAAATTTTACTGAATAAATAAAAGTGACAAAAATCATTGGGGAAATTATGACACTATTATCTTGTAAAACATGAACTATAGAAGTACTTTTATTACAACTCATCCGAGTGAAGACTTAAGTGTAAAATGGGCGGAGTAGCTCCGCATTCCAAGCTCGGGGCTCGTCGATATTGTGCTTGACGTTGTAGAGACGGTACGCTCCGTTCTGGAGAACCTTGGTGACGATGAAGGGTCCTTCCCAAGAAGGAGCAAGCTTGTGTTGTTTCACGATCCACTCGGAGAACCAAATCCCTTCTGGAAGGCTCATTATTCATGTTTCTAGCGTGGAAGCGGCGCAAGTCTGTTGGTAGATGGTCGATCGGATCGAGCCATCTCTCTTTCTTCCTCTAAAAGGTCATTGCGTCTGCGCGCTTGTTCGCTTCACCGTTGTAGAGCTCAACTCAAGGAGCATTGTGGAGAAGATCACTCGGCAAGACCGCTTCACTCCATAGACCAAGAAGAATGGAGTTCTTCCGGTCGACCGATTAGGTGTGGTCCGTAGACCCGAAGCTTGAAGGAAGCTCGTCGACCCATGCTCCACCGCATGCTTGAGATCACGATCGATCCGGTTTCAATCCCTTGAGGATCAAGCCATTGGCTCGCTCCGCTTGTCCATTCGACTGAGGATGGGCGACTGAAGCGTAGTCGACTCGAGTGCCTTGAGATGTGCAGAATGCTCTGAACTCCTCCGAATCGAAGTTCGACCCATTGTCAGTGATGATGCTGTGTGGGACTCCATATCTGAATATCAGTTCCCTGATGAAGCTAATAGCAGTACCGGCATCAAGGTTCTTGATGGGTTTAGCCTCAATCCACTTGGTGAACTTGTCGACTACCACCAGTACATGCGTGAAACCGCTTCGACCTGTCCTCAAGGGGCCCACCATATCCAACCCCCACACTGCGAAGGGCCAGACGAGTGGTATGGTCTTCAGAGCTGACGCAGGCTTATGTGACATGTTGGAGTAAAACTAACATCCCTCGCACTTGTCCACTATCTCATTTGCCATCTCATTCGCCCTTGGCCAATAAAATCCGGCTCGGTATGCTTTGGCCACAATGGTCCGAGAGGACGCATGATGGCCACAGGTCCCCGAGTGGATATCATCAAGAATTATTCGACCTTCTTCTGGCGTTATGCACTTCTGACCGACTCCCGTCGCGCTCTCTCTGTATAGCTGCCCCTTGATCACAGTAAAGGCTTTGGATCGGCGGATGATCTGTCAAGCCTCTTCTTCGTCCTCTGGGAGTTCTTTTCTTAGGATATACGCGATATATGGAACTGTCCACTCGGGAGTGATCACTAAGACCTCCATGACCAAGTCGACCACCACTGGAACTTCAACTTCAGTCGGATCTGTGGCACTCTTGGGCTGCGGAGCTTCTTCAGTAAAAGGATCTTCTTTGACTGATGGAGTATGAATATGTTCCAGGAACACACCACTGGGAATGGCTTCTATTTTGGAACCTATCTTTGCCAAATCATCAGCCGCTTGATTTTTCAGTCGGGGTATATGATGGAGCTCTAACCCCTCAAACTTCTTTTCCAGCTTCCTCACTGCATTGCAGTATCCAGTCATGGTGAAGGAAATATGCCCTAGAGGCAATAATAAAGTTATTATTTATTTCCTTATTTCATGATAAATGTTTATCATTCATGCTAGAATTGTATTAACCGGAAACATGATACATGTGTGAATGCATAGACAAACAGTATGTCACTAGTATGCCTCTACTAGACTAGCTTGTTAATCAAAGATGGTTATGTTTCCTAACCATGAACAAAGAGTTGTTATTTGATTAACAAGGTCACATCATTAGTTGAATGATCGATTGACATGACCCATTCCATTAGCTTAGCACATGATCGTTTAGTATGTTGCTCTTGCTTTTATCCATGACATATACATGTTCTGTAACTATGAGATTATGCAACTCCGTTTACGGAGGAACACTTTGGGTGCTACCAAGCGTCACAGCGAATCGGGTGATTATAAAGGAGTACTACAGGTGTCTCCAAAGGCGATGTTGGGTTGGCGTATTTGAGATTAGGTTTTGTCACTCCGATAGTCGGAGAGGTATCTCTGGGCCCTCTCGGTAATACACATCACTTAAGCCTTGCAAGCATTACAACTAATGAGTTAGCTGTGAGATGATGTATTACGGAGCGAGTAAAGAGACTTGCGTAGCGAGATTGAACTAGGTATTGGATACCGACGATCGAATCTCGGGTAAGTAACATACCGATGACAAAGGGAACAACGTATGTTGTTATGCGGATCGACCGATAAAGATCTTCGTAGAATATGTAGGAACCAATATGGGCATCCAGGTCCCTCTATTGGTTATTGACCGGAGACATGTCTCGGTCATGTCTACATTGTTCTCGAACCGTAGGGTCCATGCACGCTTAAGGTTTCGATGGCGGTTATATTATGAGTTTGTGTATTTTGATGTACCGATGAAGTTTGAGTCTGGATGTGATCACGGACATGACGAGGAGTCTCGAAATGGTCGAGACATAAAGATTGATATATTGGAAGCCTATATTTGGAGTTGGAATGGTTAGGGTGAAATCGATTTTTTCTAGGAACACCGGGTTACGGAACCCTCCGGGGTTATTGGGCCTTAGTGGGCCATGAGGGAGAAGAGGAAGGGCGGCCGGGGCAGGGCGCCCCCTCCTCCCTAGTCCGAATAGGACAAGGAGAGGGGCGCCCCCTTCCCTCTTTCCTCCCCAATCCTAATCCAACTAGGAGGGGGGAGTCCTACTCCGATGGGAGTAGGACTCCTCCGCGCCTCCTCCTTGAGCCGGCCGCACCCCTTGCTCCTTTATATCTGAGGCGGGGGCACCCTAGAACACACAAGTTGATCTACGGATCGTTCCTTAGCCGTGTCGGTGCCCTACCATATTCCACCTCGGTCATATCGTCGCAAAGCTTAGGCGAAGCCTGCGCGATAGAACATCAAGATCGTCCACCACGCCGTCGTCCGACAGAACTCTCCTCCCGAAGCTCTCTTTGGATTGGAGCCGAGGGCGTCATTGAGCTGTACGTGTGTCAAGAACTCGGGCGCCGAATGTGGCGCTAGGATCGTTGGATCGCGAGGAGATCATCGACTACTTCCTCTACGTTGTGATCGCTTCGCCGGTCTATGAGGGTGCGTAGACAACACTCTCCCTCTCGTTGCTATGCATCACCATGATCTTGCGTGTGCGTAGGAAATTTTTGAAATTACTCGTTCCCCAACAGTGGTATCGAGCCAGGTTTTATGGTTTGATGTTTTGCACGAGTAGAACACAAGTGAGTTGTGGGCGATACAAGTCATACTACCTACCGACATGTCATACTTTGGTTCAGCGGTATTGTGAGATGAAGCGGCCGGACCGACATTACGCGTGACGCTTACGCGAGACTGGTTTCACCGCCACGAGCACTCGTTGCTTAAAGGTGATTGGCGGGTGTCTGTCTCTCTCACTTTAGTTGAACCGAGTGGGGCTATGCCGGTCCTTGGGAAGGTTAAAGCGGAGTCTATTTGACGAAATATCGTTGTGGTTTTGATGCGAGGTGAGATTGGTTCTTGCTTAAGCCCGTAGCAGCCACGTAAAATTTGCAACAACAAAGTAGGGGACGTCTAACTTGTTTTTGCGGGGCATGTTGTGATGTGATATGGTCAAGGCGTGATGCTATATTTTATTGTATGAGATGATCATGTTTTGTAACGAAGTTATCGGCAGCTGGCTGGAGCCATATGGTTGTCGCTTTATTGTATGAAATGCAATCGCTACGTAATGCTTTACTTTATCACTAAGCGGTAGCGATAGTCGTAGAAGCATAAGATTGGCGAGATGACAACGATGCTACGATGGAGATCAAGGTGTCGCACCGGTGGCGATGGTGATCATGATGGTGCTGCGAGATGGAGATCACGAAGCACAAGATGATGATGACCATATCATATCACTTATATTGATTTGCATGTGATGTTTATCTTTTATGCATCTTATCTTGCTTTGATTGACGGTAGCATTATAAGATGATCTCTCACTAAATTATCAAGAAGTGTTCTCCCTGAGTATGCACCGTTGCCAAAGTTCGTCGTGCCCAGACACCACGTGATGATCGGGTGTGATAAGCTCTACGTCCATCTACAACGGGTGCAAGCCAGTTTTGCACACACAGAATACTTGGGTTATACTTGACGAGCCTAGCATATGCAGATATGGCCTCGGAACACGGAGACCGAAAGGTCGAGCGTGAATCATATAGTAGATATGATCAACATAAGATGTTCACCATTGAAAACTACTCCATCTCACGTGATGATCGGTTATGGTTTAGTTGATTTGGATCACGTGATCACTTAGATGACTAGAGAGATGTCTGTCTAAGTGGGAGTTCTTAAGTAATATGATTAATTGAACTTAAATTTATCATGAACTTAGTACCGATAGTATCTTGCTTGTCTATGTTTGATTGTAGATAGATGGCTCGTCTTTGTTGTTCCGTTGAATTTTAATCGTTCCTTGAGAAAGCAAAGTTGAAAGATGATGGTAGCAATTACACGAATCGGGTCCGTAATCTGAGGATTATCCTCATTGCTGCCGTAAGAGTTCGTCTGGATGCACCGCTAGGTGCCGTGCTCGCTTCGATGCAACCGACGGCGTTAAGAACGTCTGGCGAGCAAAGCTGATTACTACTCTATAGTTCGATGTGCCATGCTTTACGGCTTAGAACCGGGACTTCAACGACGTTTTGAGCGTCATGGAGCATATGAGATGTTCCAGAGTTGAAGTTGATATTCAACAGAATGCGGATTGAGAGATATGAAGTCTCCAATAAGTTCTATAGCTGCAAGATGGAGGAGAATAGTTACATCGGTGAGCACATACTCAAAATGTCCGGGTATTACAATCACTTGACTCAAGCGGGAGTTAATCTTCCGGATGATTGTGTCATTGATGAATTCTTCAATCACGCCACCAAGCTACAAAGGCTTCGTGATGAACTATAATATGCAAGGGTTAGTAAAGACTATACCGAGCTCTTCGCAATGCTAAAGGCTGCGGAGGTAGAAATCAGAAGGAGCATCAAGTGTTGATGGTCAATAAGACCACTAGTTTCAAGAAGAAAGGCAAAGGGAAGAAGAAGGGAACTTCAAGAAGAACAGACAAGCAAGTTCTGCTCGGGAGAAGAAACCCAAGTCGGACCTAAACACAGGCCGAGTGCTTCTCTACCGCAAGCGCAGTCGTTTGGAAGCGGAACTGCCCCAAGTATTTGGCGGATAAGAAGGATGGCAAGGTGAACAAAGGTATATGTGATATACATGTTATTGATGTGTACCTTACTAGAGCTCGCAGAGCACTGGTATTTGATATCTTGGTTACATTGCTAATATTTGCAACTCGAAGCAGGACTACGGATTAGCGAACACTAGCTAAGGGCGAGGTGACGATGCGCGTGGGAAATGGTTCCAAAGTCGATGTGATCGCGGTCGGCACGCTACCTCTACATCTACCTTCGGGATTAGTTTTAGACCTAAATAATTGTTATTTGGTGCTGCGTTGAGCATGAACATTATATCTGGATCTTGTTTGATGCGAGACGGTTATTCATTTAAATCGAGAGAATAATGGTTGTTCTATTTATATGAGTAATATCTTTTATGGTCATGCACCCTTGAAGAGTGGTCTATTTTGATGAATCTCGATAGTAGTGATACACATATTCATAATGTTGAAGCCAAAAGATGCAGAGTTGATAATGATAGTGCAACTTATTTGTGGCACTTGCCGTTTAGGTCATATCGGTATAAAGCGCATGAAGAAACTCCATCTTGATGGACTTTTGGAGTCACTTGATTATGAATCACTTGGCACTTGCGAACCGTGCCTCATGGGCAAGATGACTAAAACCCGTTCTCCGGAACTATGGAGAGAGCAACAGATTTGTTGGAAATCATACATCTGAGATGTATGTGGTCCGATGAATGTTGAGGCTCGTGGCGGATATCGTTATTTTCTCACCTTCACAGATGATTTAAGCAGATATGGGTATATCTACTTAATGAAACATAAGTCTGAAACATTTGAAAAGTTCAAAGAATTTGAGTGAAGTTGAAAATCATCGTAATAAGAAAATTAAATTTCTACGATCGATCGTGGAGGTGAATATTTGAGTTCTGAGTTTGGTCTACATTTGAAACAATGCGGAATAGTTTAGCAACTCACGCCACCGGAACACCACAGCGTAATGGTGTGTCCGAGCGTCGTGTCGCACTTTACTAGATATGGTGCGATCCATGATGTCTCTTACAGATTTAGCGCTATCGTTTTGGGGTTATGCTCTTGAGGCGGCCGCATTCACCTTTGAATAAAACACCGTCAAAATCCGTTGAGACGACACCTTATGAACTATGGTTTAGCAAGAAACCAAAGTTATCGTTTCTTAAAGTTTGGGGATGCGATGCTTATGTGAAAAAGCTTCAACCCGATAAGCTCGAACCCAAATCGAATGTGTCTTCATAGGATACCCAAAGGAGACAGTTGGGTACACCTTCTATCACAGATCCGAAGGCAAGACATTTGTTGCTAAGAATGGATCCTTTCTAGAGAAGGAGTTTCTCTCGAAATAAGTGAGTGGGAGGAAAGTAGAACTTGAAGAGGTAATTGTACCTTCTCCCTTACTTGAAAGTAGTTTGTCGCGAAACCGGTTTACGAGACATCTACACCAAATAGTGAGGAAGTTAATGATGTTGATCATGAAACTTGAGATCAAGTTACTACTGAGAACCTCGTAGATCAACCGAGTAAGATCCGCACTGAGTGGTACGGTAATCCTGTTCTCGAAGTCATGCTACTAGATCATGATGAACCTATGAACTATGAAGAAGCGATGGTGAGCCCAGATTCCATAAATGGCTTGAGGCCATGAAATCGAGATGGGATCCATGTATGAAAACAAAGTATGGACTTTGGTTGACTTGCCGAGGGTAGGCAAGCAATAGAAAACAAGTGGATCTTCAAGAAGAAGACCGACGACGGTAATGTTATCGTCTACAAAGCTCGACTTATCGCAAAGGGTTTCGACAAGTTCAAGGGATTGACTACGATGAGACCTTCTCACCCGTAGCGATGCTTAAGTCTGTCCGAATCATGTTAGCAATTGCCGCATTTTATGATTATGAAATTTGGCAAATGGATGTAAAGCGCATTCTGAATGGATTTACGGAAGAAGAGTTGTATATGATGCAACCGAAGGTTTTATCGATCCAAAGGGAGCTAACAAAGTATGCAAGCTCCGGCGATCCATTTATGGACTGGTGCAAGCATCTCGGAGTTGGAATAAGCGCTTTGATAGAGTGATCAAAGCATTTGGGTTCATCTGAGACTTTGGAGAAGCTTTGTATTTACAAGAAAGTGAGTGGGAGCTCAGTAGCATTTACGATATTATATGTAGATGACATATTACTAATCGGAAATGATATAGAATTCTGGATAGCATAAAGGGATACTTGAATAAAAGTTTTTCAATGAAAGACCTCGGTGAAGCTGCTTACATATTGGGCATCAAAATCTATAGAGATAGATCAAGGCGCTTAATTGGACTTTCACAAAGCACATACCTTGACAAAATTTTGAAGAAGTTCAAAATGGATCAAGCAAAGAAAGGGTTCTTGCCTGTGTTACAAGGTGTGAAGTTGAGTAAGACTCAATGCCCGACCACTGAGAAGATAGAGAGAAAATGAAAGATGTTCCTATGCTTCACCATAGGCTCTATCATGTATGCAATGATGTGTACGGACCTAATGTGTGCCTTGCTATAAGCTTAGCAGGAGGTACCAAAGTAATCGAGTGGATCCTTTGGACAGCGTCAAGAACATCTGAAATACGAAAAGGACTAAGGATATGTTTTCGTATATGGAGGTGACAAGGAGCTCATAAATGGCAGTTACGTTGATGCAAGCTTTGACAACGATCCGGACGATTCTAAATCGCAGACCGGATCGTATTTACACTAAGCGGAGGAGCTGTCGGTTGGTGCAGTTCTAAACAAAGCGTCGTGGCGGGATCTACATGTGAAGCGGAGTACATAGCACCGGGAAGCAGCTAATGAAGGAGTGCGGATGAAGGAGTTCATATCCGATCTAGGTGTCATACCTAGTGCATCGGGTCCAATGAAAATCTTACGTGACAATCTTGGAGCAATTGCCTTAGCAAAGGAATCCAGATTTCACAAGAGGACCAAGCACATCAAGAGACGCTTCAATTCCATCCGGATTTAGTCCGGTGGGAGACATAGAGATTTGCAAGATACATACGGATCTGAATGTAGCAGACCGTTGACTAAGCCTCTTCCACGAGCAAAACATGATCAACACCAAGACTCCATGGGTGTTAGAATCATTACTATGTAATCTAGATTATTGACTCTAGTGCAAGTGGGAGATGAAGGAAATATGCCCTAGAGGCAATAATAAAGTTATTATTTATTTCCTTATTTCATGATAAATGTTTATCATTCATGCTAGAATTGTATTAACGGAAACATGATACATGTGTGAATGCATAGACAAACAAGTATGTCACTAGTATGCCTCTACTAGACTAGCTTGTTAATCAAAGATGGTTATGTTTCCTAACCATGAACAAAGAGTTGTTATTTGATTAACAAGGTCACATCATTAGTTGAATGATCGATTGACATGACCCATTCCATTAGCTTAGCACACGATCGTTTAGTATGTTGCTCTTGCTTTTATCCATGACATATACATGTTCTCGTAACTATGAGATTATGCAACTCCGTTTACGGAGGAACACTTTGGTGCTACCAAACGTCACAATGTAAGCTGGGTGATTATAAAGGAGTACTACGGTGTCTCCAAAGGCGGATGTTGGGTTGGCGTATTTCGAGATTAGGTTTTGTCACTCCGATAGTCGGAGAGGTATCTCTAGGCCCTCTCGGTAATACACATCACTTAAGCCTTGCAAGCATTACAACTAATGAGTTAGCTGTGAGATGATGTATTACGGAACGAGTAAAGAGACTTGCGTAACGAGATTGAACTAGGTATTGGATACCGACGATCGAATCTCGGGTAAGTAACATACCGATGACAAAGGGAACAACGTATGTTGTTATGCGGTCTCGACCGATAAAGATCTTCGTAGAATATGTAGGAACCAATATGGGCATCCAGGTCCGCTATTGGTTATTGACCGGAGACGTGTCTCGGTCATGTCTACATTGTTCTCGAACCGTAGGGTCCATGCACGCTTAAGGTTTGATGGCGGTTATATTATGAGTTTGTGTATTTTGATGTACCGATGAAGTTGAGTCCCGGATGTGATCACGGACATGACGAGGAGTCTCGAAATGGTCGAGACATAAAGATTGATATATTGGAAGCCTATATTTGGAGTTGGAATGGTTAGGGTGAAATCAGGATTTTAGGAACGGGGGTTACGGAACCCTCCCGGGGTTATTGGGCCTTAGTGGGCCATGAGGGAGAAGAGGAAGGGCCGGCCAGGGCAGGCCGCCTCCCTCCCCTAGTCCGAATAGGACAAGGAGAGGGGGGCGGCGCCCCCCCTTCCCTCTTTCCCTCCCCCCAATCCTAATCCAACTAGGAAAGGGGGGGGGAGTCCTACTCCCGATGGGAGTAGGACTCCTCCGGCGCGCCTCCTCCTTGAGCCGGCCGCACCCCCCTTGCTCCTTTATATACGGGGGCAGGGGGCACCCTAGAACACACAAGTTGATCTACGGATCGTTCCTTAGCCGTGTGCGGTGCCCCCCTACCATATTCCACCTCGGTCATATCGTCGCAAAGCTTAGGCGAAGCCTGCGCGATAGAACATCAAGATCGTCACCACGCCGTCGTCTTGTGGAACTCTCCCTCCCGAAGCTCTCTTTGGATTGGAGCCCGAGGAGCGTCATCGAGCTGTCGTGTGTCAAGAACTCGGGCGCCGAGTAACGCGCTAGGATCGGTTGGATCGCAAGGAGATCGTGACGACTACTTCCTCTACGTTGTGATCGCTTCGCTTCGGTCTCACGAGGGTACGAGACAACACTCTCCCCTCTCGTTGCTATGCATCACCATGATCTTGCGTGTGCGTAGGAAATTTTTTGAAATTACTACGTTCCCCAACACATGGCTGGGCTTCTAACGTCCCACTCCTTCATCACTTGGTTGACCATCAAATCTGAATCGCCATAAACCATAAGGCGATGGACGCCGAGTGAGATGGCCATGCATAACCCATACAAAAGGGCCTCAGATTCGCCTCATTGTTGGAGGAATCAAAGTGAATCTAGAGCACATATCTGAGTTTATCTCCTCCGGGGAAACCAGACAACCCCACAGACCGAACCATTCAACATCTTAGAGCCATCAAAGAACATGGTCCAATGCTCCGAAAGTGAACTTGAGTCGATTCTTTGTTGTTCAATCCACTCGGCAAGGAAATCTGCTATTGCTTGGGACTTAATGGCTTTCTTTGCCTCAAACTTGATATCAAGGGAAGGAATTCAATCGCCCATTTCGCCACTCGACCGGTTGCATCTCTATTGTGCGAGAATCTCTCGAAAGTGGAGCGTCACGATTTAATCGTAATGGAATGATCGAGAAATAATGAGCAACCTTCTTCGTGGTCATGTAGATCCCATACACAAGCTTCGATAATGAGGGTATCTTTGCTTGGATGGAGTCAAAACTTGACAGATAATACTTTGGCGCTGAACTTTGAAGGCTTTCCTTCTTCTTCCCGCCGACCGTAAATCAGATCGACGACTTGTCCTGTGGCTGCGATATAAAGCAACAGAGGCTCTTTGCTGATTGGAGCAGCAAGCACCGGCTGGGTGGAGAGCGAGCTTTTAGCTCGGCAGACGCTGCATCGACTTCGGAGTCCACTCGAACTTATCCGCCTCCTTCATCGATCGGTAAAGAGGCAATGCCTTTTCACCGAAGTCGTGAGATGAATCGACTTAATGCGCCAAGCATCCGAGAAGCTTCGGACATCGTGCACCCGCATGTATGCGTTTCATTCGGAGTATAGTGCCGATTTTTTTACGGGTTAGCGTCGATTCCTCGCTCGAAACGAAAACCGAGTAACTTGCCACGGGAACTCCGAATGTGCACTTTGATGGATTGAGCTTGATATCATACCTCCCGAGGTTGGCAAATGTTTCAGCGAGGTCACCGGCAGGTCGGAACCTTTCTGCGACTTGACCACGATATCATCCATATACGCTTCCACATTCCGACTGATTTGAGTGAGCAAACACTTCTGAATCATTCGCATAAACATGGCCCCGGCATTCTTGAGGCCGAATGGCATGGTGATATAGCAGAAGCACCCGAATGGAGTGATGAAAGGAAAATGATCTTTCGGGCAGGCCCGATTTATGCGCTTGAAATCAATGCACATTCGGAGTGAGTTGTCCTTCTTAGGAACCATGACGACATTGGCGAGCCACTCAGAGTGGTATATCTCTCGGATAAATCCTGCCGCCAATAGTCGAGCCACCTCCTCACCAATAGCTTTTCTTTACGGACGGCGGATCGCCAAGATGTTCTTTGATTGGTTTTGTCTTTGAGTCGACTCTAAGGCGATGCTCGGCCGATCCCCAGGAACACCGGCATGTCACCGCTTCCATGCAAAGATGTCCCAGTTCTCACGGAGGAACCGGATGGCGCTTCTTCCTATTTCGGTCGAGTGTTGTGGAGATATGGGTCGGAGCTGCATTGGGGTCGGTCGGGTGAATGTGGGCGGGCCGTCTCACCGACGATTGAAATCTTGACTCTGTGGCGAGCTTCTTGGCTCATGACAAATCACTCGGATCTGCATTTTGCTTATATCCTTCTAGCTCGACCGCTGTCACCTGGGAATCGGCAATCTTTGAGCCTTTCTGGAAACACTCTTCTGCTTTTTTCCGATCACCAGTGACAGTGATCACGCCTTTGGGGCCGGGCATCTTCAGTTTGAGGTACACGTAACATGGTCGAGCCATGAACCGTGCGTAAGCTGGTCTCCCCAAAATAGCGTGGTAAGCGCTCTGAAAATCCACGACCTCAAACGTCAGCTTCTCTTTGCGAAAATGCTTCGAATCACCGAACACCACGTCCAGAGCTATTTGGCCGAGTGACTCGGCTTTCTTTCTGGTATAACTCCATGAAAACTCATATTCTTGGTGCTCGGTCGGGACATCGAATGCCCATTCCTTTCAGCGTGTCCGCATACAATAAGTTCAGCCCACTACCACCGTCCATTAGCACCTTCGTCGATCGAGTGCCTTCGACAACCGGTCGACCACCAAAGCTTGCCTCCCGTGGGTGGCTATATGAGTCGGGTGATTGACCGGTCGAGCGTAATGGGAGTTTGGGACCATCTCAAATAAGCGGGTGTCGCCGAGGCGCACCATGTTCACCTCATGGTTAATAACCTTGATCGGCTCTTGCTTTCCACATCCGCAAAGATCATCGAGTGGAGTTAACATGAGGATATCCTCCTCTTGTCCTCCTTGTCTTGGCTTTGTCCGACTCCTTTTCCTTGTCCTTGGACTGTTTTCCTTGGAACCGCTGGATCAGAGTCGACCTTTGGCGAGTGGTATGCTTCGGGTAGATGATATTACCCTCTTCGTCTTTCTTCGTGTGGATGTGACACGGCATATCCATCACGTCATTTCCTTCTTTATCCTTCACCTTCTTGGGGTTCCAGGATCCTTTGGGTTTTCCCTTGAACTTGCCCTGAGTCACGGCCAGAGCCTCCCCAGGAGCCGCTGGTTCGGCCTTCCGCTTCTGCTTCCGACTAGAGTTTCCCTTCTCCGACTGACTCGGTTTGTACTTGCCGCTGCGGAGTTGGTCCTCCTCTTCACCATTGGCGTACTTGGTGGCAATTTCCATCATCCGACTCAGGGTCATATCTCCGGTCCGCCCAAACTTCAGACTTAACTCTCTGTTCTTGACACCATCCTTGAAGGCGCAGACTGCCTGATGATCAGACACGTTCTCCACGGTATGATGCAAAGTTATCCACCTCTGAATGTACTCTCTTAAGGTTTCATTCGACTTCTGCACACAGACTTGCAGCTCACAACCCAGCTGGTCGCCATGTGTTCCTCAAAGTCTGACGAACACTCGGGAAAGATCTTCCCAAGTGTAAATCTTGCTTGAGTCAATCGATTCAACCACGCCCTGGCCGAACCTTCCAACATGAGTGGTAAGTGCTTCATAGCCACCTCGTCATTCCCGCCGCCGATCTGAACAGCCACTCGGTAGTCCTCAAGCCAAGTTTGTGCTTAGACTCACCGTGAACTTGCTTACTCGATCGCCAACTTTGAAGTTGGGGGAATCACCGCGCTCGATAGCCTGCTTTGAAACATTCCGGACGAAACATGCACTCGGCCGCTAGTGGGCGCGTCTCGTCATGGCCACCCGATGAGCCCTGCTCCGATCGATCAAGCCTTGCACGATGATGGACCGCGTCGAAGCTTTGGTTCCCGGGTCGACCGGAGCTCTTCGCCCTGCGAGTCGAAGCCGACGTCATCTTGCTGCCGAGGAGCGTAAGACCCGCCTCTCGGAGGAGGAGTGAGCACTCGACGCCTATCCTCACGATTGTATCGGTCACCATATTGGTCCCATCGATTCTCGCGCCCTTCACGCCGCGGAGGCGATCTGAAATTTGTGAGCGATCGAACCGTATTCGCAGCGACGGATCGATGTGAATTTTGCGCGGATCGCGACACGGCTGAATTTCGATCTCTGCCGCCGGAGCAAATCTCGATCGATCAAGCCTCTGCCGACCTCCGACCGAGAGGGCTGAATTGACTCTGCTATTCGGTCATGTTGCTAAATTCTGAATCGGGTTCGATATACCGAGTCGGTGGGAAGAGTTGGCGTCGACCGAGTCGGTACTCGTTGCCTGCGCTTCGTCGAGTGCTCATTGGAGGTTCTCCAGACGAGCGCGTTCGAGCAAGCCAAACGTGCCTCCTCCAAGGCGCGAGCCTCGGGGTTTCTCTGCGATGGGAGTATGCAGGCATCCATGTTCTGCGGCGGAGTTCTTCCCTTTGCAGGGAATTAAGTGGCTCGGGTTGGTACTCCTCATGGACTTGAGCGGGGTCGCCTCGCCGTCTACCCGTCGCCGCCGGGGATAGCCGGGAGGACTACGAGGTCCGTCGACCACCAAGACCTCCGCTTGTTGGATCATCGCTATCGCTTTTCGGATGCGATCTCACGAGCTACCGACAGATCGAGCAGTAGAGGGATTCGTCGGGCTCGATTGCGCGACTTGGGTGGTGGCCGTCTGGCGTGCCATCGCGTGCCTCACCCACCGCGAAGCCTCGATCACCAGAGCGCTTATTTTGGCGGGAGACAGGGAGGGATGACGATAGAGGAGTCGACCGATATGGAGTCGACGGTTGCCGCAACAGAACACCGTGGACACATGCGCGAAAGTGTGTCGCACCGCGGACGGGGAGCACGTCGATGTCGAGTGGAGCCTCCTGAAGCCAAGCGGAATCGTCGGCGATGAAGGTGAGAGCACCGAGACGGATTTCACGGCCCTCGACCAAAACTCCACCAGCAACCATGATGAAAGTGATCGAAAGAACTGCAACTTCTTCAAAAATCGCTAAGACACCCGCCCCAAGGTGGGCACCAACTGTCGTGGTTCTAAGTCTGACAGTAGAATGGGGGGTAGGTATGGAGAGGCAAGATCCTAGCTATGGAGCAGTTGTGAACACAAGGATGTACGAGTTCATGCCCTTCTCGGAGGAAGTAATGACCCACGTCTCGGAGCAGGAGGCGGTCGATCAATTATGTGTGTATGGATTACAGGGTGTGAACCCTTTACACCGAGGAGGGGTGGCTTATATAGTGTCCGCTGAGACCCTCCGGCCCTCAAGAATGCAGGTTTAAAGTACATTAAGTCTAGGCGCATCGGTAACGCCTTACATAAAGTGTCCTAAATGCCATAAAGACTACTTAATTATAGACCGTTTGGATGCAGAGTGGCTCTTGATCTCCTGGTGGTCGAGTGAGTCTTCATGATCGAGTCCTTCGAGTCCGTCGAGTGAAGTCCCTCTTGATCGACTGGAAGGCAGTTTCTTCTAAGGGTGTTCTTGGGTATGGTACTTAGATCAGGTCTATGACCCTACCCTAGGTACATGACTTCATCACCACCCCTTGGCGGGCCCGGCAAATGATCCACCGCGAGAGCATTCCAGCCACGAAGGCAAGACGAAACCCACCACTGGAGCTCTAGAAGAGAGATCAAGCAAGAGCACACTCGGTCACTCGCTCACAGTTTGACCATTGAATATGTTGACCACGACCCACTCACGCCACGCGAGACTGATCGATTAGCTGTAAACTGCGCGAGCCACGTCCGTAGACCACATGCGCAAATTGAGCACATCTGGATTTTGACCGAGCTGGCGTGGAATTTTTTGCCCCGGCTGCCTCTCGTCTCGATATTCTATTATTTATTTCACACCCGAAAATGTCAACCCCCCACTGGCGCTGGCTTCCCGCTCGATCGACGCCTATAAATACGCGCCGGCATGTGCACGAGCCATTCAGCGACTCCAAGCGCCTCCGTCCTACGTACACACGCACGGGCGTCGTCTTGCGAGGTCGACGGAGCCCAGCTGAGCTAAGGCGCGCGAGCGAGCGAGCGATCGGTCCGCCGCCGTGCCTCGCCGGGGAGTGGCGGCATACGCACGCTTCGACCATTGTGATGGACCGGCGCGCGGCCTGCGGCGGCGAAGCAGGGGGCGTCCAGCGGCGGTGCCCGTACAAGGGCGTGAGGCGGCGGCAGTGGGGGAAGTGGGTGTCGGAGATCCGAGTGCCCGGGACGCGGGAGCGCCTGTGGCTCGGCTCCTACGCCACCGCCGAGGCGGCCGCCGTCTCGCACGACGCCGCCGTCTGCCTCCTCCGCGGCGGCGCCGGCGGCGGACTCAACTTCCCGGGCCGCGCCGCCGCCTACGGCCGGGTCCTCCACCACGGGGGCTCGGGCCAGCAGCTGTCGCCACGGTCGGTCCAGCGCGTGGCGTCCGACGCCGGCATGGCCGCCGACGCGCAGCTCGTGGAGCTGCGCGAGCGTGCCCCCGCGCCGCCCGGCCAGGAGACGCCGGCCGCCGCTCGCATTGGCGCCGTGCATGGTGGTGCGGGTGCCGGAGAGCAAGTTGCGTACGGTGGTGCGAGGAGCTGCAGCCCCGGCAGCGAGCAGCTTGTCTATGGGGAGCTGAGTGTGGACGACATAGAGATCGTGACCATGTTGCAGTCATTGTAGTTGTAGACAGGATCGTCAAATTTTGCAGACCAATAGCGCTGCAGAACCAGCAAGTATTTTTTTTTGGCATAAAAAATTCAGCAAGTATATATGATAGTACAGGTGCTCGTTTTCGAAATCCGATGACATGACACTTTACACGTTTTCATCCTTTTTTTCGTCGACTTTGCAAAATCTGACTGAGATCAGAGATTGCATATAACAAAATTATTGGGAAAAAAAACACAACAACCAACTATGGTTGTCATCCGCTATATCTTCGACTTCATTGCCGGCGCCTTTGACAAAACCCGGAATCGCCAGGTCCTCCAAAACAACACATCCAAGAAGAGAATGGCATATGTGTGTCCACGGTGAGCAGGGGCATATCTACGTTATACTGCCAGGCTGCACAGAACAGCAATACATTTATCCATACATCGGTGTGTGACACTCTCAACTGTAGGTGAAAAACATACGTCATTTGTAGATTGCCACATGGTTGTTTTCACTCTAGGTGCACCCCTGGCTCTGAACGCCTCCACCCTAGCTTCCAGCCTTGTTGTCGATGCTCATCCCGCCGTCTCTCACCCCCTCACATCCTTGTTGTTCTTGAGAAGAAGGTGGAATGGATGCATCGTTGAAGTGGACTTGATGTTTTTGGTGACGCCAATCTGCGTATATGTTGATTTGTGCAACTGGTTGTTGTTTGTAGTTTGTAGCTGCTGGAATTTAGGTGTATCCGTTGTTTTCTGGACATTTTGAAAAATGAGAAATAGTGTTGTCTGTTGTGTTTGACACTTATAAAATCATTGATCCTTGTGTTCCTATTAACATGATTGCTAGACGGCTTGATGATTGTATTATTTTGCAGAAAAACAAGGGAAACCAAGAAACACTGAAGGTGGGAGACGGAATGTTCGAACTAATAGCAAGCGAGATGTTTCATGTGATCCATGTCTGGCGGATTTGAATGAACATGATCAAGCATTTTGGGTGTGGTCTTGTTTCGCCAGTTATTTTGGTCTCTTTCGGTTGTAGTCTGGTCTGTTATATCTGCTGGTCCTAGCTGGGTGTTGCGAGGTAGCGTTTGAATCGCTGCCTAGAACTTCTTAGGTATTGTCTCGTGATGTTTGAGGGTCCAACTTGTGGATGCCCCAAAAATCGAGAGATTTATCAGCTCGCTCTAGGGTTCTCTATCAATAGAGCTGGAAGATTTGGAGGGCGAAGATTTTGGGGCCACCGGAGTCGCCCAGGCAGGCTAGAAAGAGTCGAGACGACACTTTACGTAGAGCTGGAAGAAAGCTCTGTGAGCCGAAGTGCACTTGCAGTTCTACTTGACCGGAGGAGTGCCCGAGGAAGATCGTTCCTGTCATGTGCATGTTACACATGGTCAATGGCGTCAAGACCTGCAAGAAAGGCGCACGATCGGCGTGTCCACGTGACGGGCGGTGCGCGCGTCAATGCGTGCATGCACGCACCTCTGTTGTTTCAGCTTGAAAATTGAAATGATCGCAAGCAAAAGCGGAGCAGGGACGGAGAGCGACGCGCTCAGTGCTCCAACATGGATGCACGCTCCCTGCAGGCTACAGAGACATGCACTAGAAAATGTGTGGAGATGGTGTGCCCTGCTCGGGCTCGGCTGGCTGAGAGGACGGACCCGTTCCAAAGTGTAGCGACTCTAAAGTTGTGAAACCCATGGTCTGTTGATTTTGATTCCGAAATGTACTGCTCCACCGCCGGCGCCGACGATCTTTCCTCGCCGGCTCTGGCGGTCAGCAAGTTCGTGAACCAGATGCAGAGCCACTCGTGAGATGCATGGATTCAGTGGATCACAACAGTTAGACGTAGTAACTTGACCAGACCGTTTGATCTCTGCTGAATGTTGGTCTTACCTTTGGCAGCCAAAAATGACACTGCCTTTTGACCTTCTGTTTGACACGACAGAAGGTTCCAGAAGACAAAAGGTTCTTTCCGGCCGATGAAAAGCGGACTTGGACCGCACGGACAGCGGACAGGAGAAAAATTGCAGAGCATGATTGAGTGTATTAATTCAAAAAAGGATCTGACAAATGCAAGCATGCCTGAGCTTGGCTGCTTGGGCCAAGCTCTTCTGATAACCAGAATTCAGAAAACTATACTACTCCAGCTTCAACATTATGCAGAATTGGCTTTCGAGCCGCCTATGCAGCAGCAATATCTGCAGATTCTTAGCTGTGAATGGAGCATATGGACCATGAAGGAGGTTTCCAGATTTTCACTGAAAACCAGTTTTAAGTGGGTACTTCACCTATGTGGGCCGACTGTACAAAGCTTATTAAAGCACGAACGAACCATACCATTTACGCCGTAAACGTGTTCCACTTGAGATGTGTACACTGGTTCCGATTATGTACAGATTGGCAACAACAATAGCTGTGTCGCAATTGCGTGCGGAGCAGCACCTACGAGCTGTCTTGCTTCGGTTTCTGGCTGAGCTCCGAGTAATGCCCTCCCATCAGCTGCAGTATCTCGGTCCAGAGGCAGGAAGGATCTGTCGACACCGCGTCGCTGATCAGCTCTGTGCTACAGGAAGCAACGGCCCAGTAACCCGCCCTGATCTCGCTCAACAGCTGCTCGTAGTCCCAGGCTGCATGCCCCACGAAGAATCTCAGGTCCTCGGTATTGATTGCACCACTCTTCATCAGAACACCAGCCTTCTCCAGCTCTGTTCGAAAGCCGAAGCAGATGCCTGGTATCACCTCCTCAAACCCCTTCAGACGTGAGCTGTCTTTAGTACGTACCAAGAACATGCTCATGTCAACGGGGCCTCCGAAGAAGAGGGCGCAGTCGCCGAAAGGGGTTGTTTGGTCTTGGAATGATGATGGATTCACATTCTTGATCTTCGTGTAAAGTGGACGGTTTAGGATGACCCCAAATGGGCCATCAAAGGTACCTCTCGACCCAAGTCTGAGCAGGAGAATAACAGTTCTTTCAAAGACGCTGTCGTCATCGAGCACCTCAGTAGCTACCAAGACACACCCTGCCTCCGGCATTGTAATAGGGTGAGCCCACTTCTGAGGAAGCTGGTGTACTGCTTCTCCAGAGGATGCCTTTGACTCTGCAGGAACACTTGGATCTACCAATAGCTCCTGATCCAAGGATTTAAATAGTAAGGCAGAAAAATAAACAGATATGATATATAACCTAAGTTGATTAGAACAATTTGAAATTCTCTTGAAAGGTATTTAAAGTAAATGTAACAAGGTCTGAGAAATAACAGCTTATCTGATGAAATCTTGATACAATATATAACTGCATAAGTTACCAGAGAAGGTCCATTTGTGTAATGCTTCTACAACTTTTCGCACGAATAGCTTTTTGGAACCTTACATTTGAGCGCCGCTATATCACGGAAAGCATAAGTTTCTAGAATAAGTCATGTTCTAATGCAACACCTAATTGAAGACATTGTGCATTTACATCTTCTTTGGAACATACTAGTATAGCACTATAGCATTGGCAGCAGTCATAACAGATGTTGGTATTAGTATTGACAAAAATTAGATTCATTATACATTATACAACCAGTGAAACTAGCTAAGATCAACTCACTATTCTTAATTTTCTTGGCAGATAATGAGTAATGTTAGGGGGTGGTCATAAATGTCTAGATTACATAAGTGGATGTTGAATTGTAGTTGATTAAAACCTAAAGAAAAGCTCAGTTAAAAAAAACTAAAGAAAAGCTAAGCTAAGAGCTCTACGGATTGTTAAACGTGCCGCCCTCACCTGTTCCCGAAGCACAAGGTTTGCTCTGACATCTCTCCAGTAATTGCTGTTCGAAATATTAATTGGCTCAGTGGATTTTAATTCATCAGGTGGTTCGTTCAATCCACCAAAGCTATCTCCTGTTGGAACAGATGCATCACCACTTCCTGCATGGAGAAGAGACTCAAATGAGGCCAATCCATCATTCTGGTTGACACTTCTGCAGCAACAACGTAAAAATACCACACCATGAATGAACTCTAATTAACGTAGCCAATACTAGAGAACCTGAAGTTTCCTCATACACTGTTTACACATGAAAAGCTCAGCACCTGATGGTGTTTTCTTTGTGTTTACTTGAAGTAGCCAAGCTATCAAAGAATATGGACAGTATATTCGGGAAGGCTCATCCAAAAACCACAATTCAACGCGTAGATCAATTCAACAACACTAAACACGAAACCACGCCTAGGATGCACAATGGTTCCAAGGTTCATGCACCAGTTACACCAGAATCAACACCGATTCTCCGAATCTCCATCTCTGAAGCCAATAGCATCAGGAACAGTTCGACTGCGCACGGGTCAGGGAGAGCTACTCTTCAAATTTCACCAACTAGACCCGAATCCCCACCTTTCACTTGTCTGCTACCTCCCCGGAATCAACAGCAGTCTGCAAAAATGGCATCGATTGTACGGTCCCTTCAAGGCCCCGACAGCATCAAACCGTAACGAAAATGGTTCTAGCTTTTCCACACCCAATCGCGCAACAAAGGCCACACAATTCCGACTCTACTTTTGCACCAGCTCGCATCGGAAAACAACAGATGCTCAGCGGAGAGGGCCTCACCGAAAGAGGATGCCTTGCTCTCGGCTTCCTCGTCGCCGCCGCCGCCGCCGGCCCCGCCCTTGCCTATCCTCCCCGACGCGCGCACCGCCACGAGCGGCCTCGCCGCCGGGCCGCGCCTCCGCCACGCGGACCACGGGCCCGCCTTGCCGGCGGCGGCGAAGGGCTTCCCGGCCCGGGCGGCGGGGGCGGGGCGAATCGGCGTGAGGCACGGCCCGCCGGCCTTCATGTTGAGGGCCCACATGTCCGTGGCAGGGGTACGGTGCCACCGCCGGGGTCGTGGTGGAGATGCGAGTAGTGTGGAACCGCACGAGCAAGGCTGATCGAGTGGAGTGAATGGTTGTTTCTTTGTTCCGAAGGCGGATTTCGTAAGCGTGGAAAGCGACTTTCATCCTCCAAAAAGATCTTTATCTAGCCTGGGTGCAAGTCTGCAAGACTACACATTCATGTTGTACTCCCTCCGCTCCTAAATATTTGTCTTTTTAGAGATTTCAGGACGATAGCAGGCCATGGCAAGGGTTGAATCTCGTGCCGGATAAGCAAGTCCAACGCACGTTCAATAGCTTGGTGAAGTGGGAGATCGGAAACGGCACGAGGATTCTATTTTGGAAAGACAGATGGGTGAAAGGTTGCACGATCCCTGAGATTGCCTCTGGCCTTGTGGCTAAGGTCAAGACGAGGACGCTCAATTCACGGCTGGCCAGCGAGGGACTACAGCGGCACGCGTGGCTCAAGGACATGCCTGAGAATCTGTCGACGGAGGATCTGATGCAGTTTATCCATCTTTGGGACGCCCTTGTGCAAGTCGATATTACCCCTCGCAGTGGAGACAAGGCGATCTGGGCATGGCATGATTCTGGTAGCTATTCTGCGGCACCGGCCTATCAGATGCTTTGTATCGGTGGAATCAATTTTGCACCTGCAGCCGCTATATGGAAAAACGGAGCCCCGCTAGCCTATAAGATTTTCATTTGGCTAGCTATCCAAAATCGCATTTGGACGTCGGATAAGAGAGTAAGTCATGGATTGCAAGACACGGCCTCTCCGTGCTTTCTCTGTGACCAGGAGGAGGATAACGTGGACCACCTCATGATTCAGTGTGTCTTCGCGCGACAGGTCTGGTTCCAATGCTTTGCCAAAGTTGGCATCAATACCAACCTGAGCCTTGTGCATCACGACATGTTGCAACAATGGTGGATGAGTGTGCGCAAGCAGGTTAGCAGTGCGGACAAGAAGGCCTTCGACGCGTTTGTCATGTTGGTCTACCGGACGTTATGGAAACAAATGAATGCTAGGGTTTTTCAATCCGGTGCTATATGCGATGAGTACGTGACAGTGAATCTAATCTTTCAGGATCTACACCTCTGGATGTTAGCGGGAGTGGTAGGAGTCCAACGTTTTTGTGAGTAGTCCACTTAGGGTGGGGGAGTGGTTGGGTGGGATCGTTGGTTTGTGACGATCTACCATACAAACTCTTGTACATATATTTCTCTCTTCTATAAAGCTAAGGTACGCCTTTTATTGTAGGATCAAACCCTAGAGGGGATCTTTTCACACTTGGAGGGGGAAAAGGAGGAAGAACACTCAAGAACACAAGGAACAAAACACTCAAAGAAACCCAAATATCACATCCAGTAGAGTAGCATACATGAGACCCACAAGATTACATGAACAATTCAAGGAGAATAGCACTAGGTAAGTTCTTCCCACTAGATGAGGTCTTGATGATGATCTTCTCCAAGAGGAGGCCTTCACAATCCAAAGGATTCTTCCCTAGGTGGGGGCTTGATCTCCAAAGAGGAGGGGATACAAGGAGCAAAGCTCACAATGTTTTCTCTAATACTTTGCTAACCTTCCAAATGAGCTAGGGGATGGATATATAAAGGCTAGGGACGCAACAAGAGGGAAAGAGGGGTAGAAGGGCCAAAAGCACAGGCAGTTCAGGCGTTCGGGCACTGGGTCAAACCGACGGCACCCGGACGGTCAGGTCAGCTGGTGGTGGATGACCGGCACCGGGTCAGGTCTGCACCCGGCGGTCATAGGAGGTCTGGGCGGGCCGGCACTGGGTTGATGGCCCGGCACCCGTGGAGGGTTAGGTGTGTCCGAGGCAGGCGGCACCGGGGCGGTTGGCCGGGCACCGGTGGGTGGTGGCGAGGCCAGTTGCAGTGTCGGGCACCGGGCCTTGGGGCGGGCACCGGGGCCAGTGGGCGCTTCCTGTGTTGTGGTCGGGCACCGGGGCGGGCAGCCAGGCACCGGTGTGTCGGGTCATGCCCTTCCTTCTTCTCGATCTCCTCTCCTCTCCCTTGCTCCATGGGTGCACGAGACTCCGTCTTCTTCTTCTCACGATCATCTTCTTGGTGCCTAAGAATGCATAGCGAGTCTCTTTGATGTAGAATCCAATTCTCATGCGAAACCAAATGGAACTCGAAGAGGAGAGAGTCAACCTCGTTCTCGATGGCGCTTGCACGTGCTCTTGTCATTGGTCCACTCGGTGCTTGCGGTGGTGATGGAGTGTCGGCGCAGGTAGACAAGGGATGCTCCGCATCATCTAACCCCCCCTTGGGAGAGATCTGTCCACGGATCGTGCTCTTCATCACCATGGTATTTGGCCAAGTCTTTGACGTTGAAGATGTCGCTAACGTTGTACTTGTCGCATGGGATGTCGACCTTGTAGGCGTTGTCATTGTAGCGTGCGAGCACTTTGAATGGTCCGTCAGCTCTTGGGAGTAGCTTCGACTTGCGTTCCTTGGGGAAGCGGTCTTTGCGGAGATGTATCCATACTTGATCACCCGGTTGGAACATCATCGGAGACTTGTTGATGTTGAGCTTGGAAGCGAATCGTCGTACTTGGCGCTCGATCGTGGAACGTGTTTCTTCATGCATCTTTTTGAGGTAGGCGGCCCTTGCACTTGCGTCCATGTTTTCTCATTCTTGAAGCGGTAGAGGAAGGATGTCCAATGGCGATAAAGGGTTGAAACCTGTCGGGGTCGCTCTCTGTGCGGCCACGAGCACCTATGGGGCACGGGAGCCCCTTCTAGTCCGGCAAGGGGGCGGAGGGCGTGCGCAGAGCAGATCGAGGCCGAGCGCGCGGGGGAGACGGGCGATTTTTACCCAGCTTCGGGGCTCTCCGGAGAGATAAAACCCCTACTGCTGCTTTTGTGTTCGTATTTGATCTTGCTCGAGAGCGCGAGCATATGGTGGTGTTGTGGGTGTCGAATGGATCGAACCCCTTCTACGTGCGCATGGGCCTCCCTTTTATACTGAAGGGGGATCCACGGTGGCAGCGTAGGAAGAGGGGTAGAAAGGTAAAATCGCAGGTTGGTACAACTTGATGACCAACAAATGACCCTACCTAACTCGACGGCGGGGACAAGGGCATTTAATGCCCGTCCGGCCGCCCCAACAAAGGCAAAGAAATGACCGTTAGGTGAGCCACGGTTGCCACGATGGCGTCTCTGTCAGCTCCGCTTGCCACCTTGTTCGCATGGCTCGCAAGAACGCCGCCACGCGTGCCTGGGATGACCCAGGGTGACACGTCGCTGGATGCGCTGGATTTCGGTGGTCGCCTTGGCGCGGCAAGTGCCTTGCCGCGGCCCTTCTCTTGTCGTGCCGGCAAGCTTGCGGCCGTTGGGGCTTTCGGACGCTGGGCGCCGCGCAAGTCTTCCGAGATGCCTTGAGTCGGCCTTCCGGCAAGCTCCTCTTGCCGGGGCCTTCGTTTTCTTGGTTAGTACTTTGTTCTTGAATGGTAATAATAGGAAATGACGGAGGGTCTTGGCGGGCGTCCGGCAAGCCCTGCCGCTGGGTGCTACGACCGCCGTGCACAAGTTCGGGTACTAAGGTACCCTACTTTAGTACACCGACAGAGCCCCGGCCCGGGCCATACACGGTGCCGAAGCGTTGTTGGGCCGGGCCCAAAATCTGCAGACGGCACGCGCGCCTGGTCCGCTCAAAACCGGCTCCGTTCCCCGCGCTCTCCCCAAGAAGCACGCGTCGATTGCGGCGTCGTGGGAGGCGTGGGAGATATTCAAGGCGTTCGCCCCCGTGATTACGGGGCAGGGTAAGGTCACTTCATCCGTCGCCTCGGCTTCGCCTCCTCGCCACATGGCTCTCATGCGCGTGGGGTCGTGGGCGGCGAAGGTGGGAAACCGAGCCGTCACGGGCGGAGATGGTGGGCCGGCCCTGTTCCTCTGCCCTTCCTGCGCTCCGATTGGTTGAACGGGGCGGCCGAGCCCCCACCTCGCTCCTTTAAAAAGGGCGGAAGGGGAGTGCAAAAATCCCGCACTTCCTTCTCTCCCTCTTTCTTCAACTTCTGCTACTCTTCCTCCCATCTGTCATGGAGGGAGGGAACCCCGGTCCTTCGTCGGTAGCGGCAAGGGTGGCCACCAGGCAGCGCGCCTCTCCTTATCCCGCGCCTGCGGTGGCAGAGCCAGCCACGAGGGGAAGAGGGAGGGGGCGAGGCCGCGGACGAGGTCGAGGACGCGGTCGGAGTGCTCGGGGAAGAGGCGGCCGGGGCAGTGCGCCACCTCTGTCTCCGCCGGCAGCTCCTCTCCTCGAGGCGGTCCACACCGGATGACCTCAGGAGTTCTTCATCAAGCCGCGCGGGGCCCTCATCGCCGCCTCCGCTTCCGCCCGTTCATGAAGCGCGATGGAGCTGGACCCGCCGAGATGCTGGAGTTGCGCATGAGGGCTGCGGATTAGCGGCACTCGGGTCGTTGTCGATCCCGGCCCGGCGTGATGTTCTTCGATCGAGGGTGGAAGACGTCACCGCATCCACAGCTTGACGGCGGGTTTACCCTCCATTTAAGTTAATGGAGGGCGACCTTCTCGCCGTCAAGGTCTTGGGACTCCGGCACCCGGCGAGATGCTGCGTGGACAGCTCCTCCGAGAAGCGAAGACCCTCGAGCGAGAGTGACGAGGAGGAGAGCGACAACGACGACGACGGCGGCGATGAGTCCGACTAAGCGTCGGCCGTCGCCTCGCGCCACCGGGCGACCCCATCATCCGGGTTGCCGCCTTCGAACTCCCGGGCCGTCTCCTTGGGCAGCCGGGCGAGGGAGGCTGCGAAGAGGAAGAGGGGTGGCGGCAAGGCCGTCAAGTCGAGTACGAGGGCGAGGCGCCTCGACGGCAAGATGCCGACGCCCCGCCGCCCGTCTTGAGCTCGCCTCCGGCGCCTCCGTCTCCGCCAGAGCTCTGGCGGCCCGGAAGTTCTCTTGGTGTCTTCGCACCAGAGTTCGCCTAGGCGCCTTTTGCCCTCCCGGCAAGCTTCTCTTGCCGGGCCTCTTGACCTACCTCTCAAGAGAGAAACAGAGAGGGATTACGGGCATCTTATCTCTTTTAATTTGTAAGCCTTCGGCCGCAGGTGTATTTAAAACTTGTAATCCTCTCTCATGTTTTTCATCCTCTATGGACTTGTACTAAATCGATGTTTTTAATGAAAAGAGGGAGTGCTTGCGGATAACGCCCTTTACTTGACTCTGTGCCTTGTATGTTTCCACCCACCGCTTCTAGGGAACTTGCGGCGCTAACACACTTGCTGAAAAGTGAACGCCAAGCAGCCCATCGGCGGTGTTGTTTCCGCAAGAAACCTTGTCGGCCGATTCTGCACAAGACTTGTATTGTTGAGCGGACTCGGAAACAAAGCAAGGGCGCAACTTGGCCGCGACTCGGTCCCTCCGCGCACAGGTTTTTTTATACAAGGCACGCTCGTTCAAGGACGCGGCCTCGCTTTCCCCAGTCCATAAGAGGATACATGAGGAGGGATGAAAAACTTATCTGATATCACGGCCCCGCGACTCGCTCGCGAGGATGAATCTTGGTATTTGCAGCCCCAAAGAACGCTGGTTCGCGGGCCAGTGTGGCGGCGCCGCCTTCGTTCTCTCCTTGCAGCTGTTATTTCAGTTACGAAAACAACTTAGATAGTGCCGCATCAAGTTACTTTTTGCGATGTAACTTTAAGTTGGGCAATGCAATGCCATGTTTCGCCCTTTGTATGTTTGTGCTCTACGCTTTTAGGGGACTTGCCGGTGAATACACGCTTGCTGAGTGCGGAACATCAGCAGCCCGCTGGCGGTGTTGTATCCGGCAAGAAACCTGGTTGGGCTAGTTGCAGCGCGCTTTCATCGTCGAGCGGACTCGAAAACAAATCAAGGGCGCAACTTAGCCACAAGCCGGCTCTTCTGCGTACAAGTTTCTCATACAAAGGGCGACCCACGGCAAGGCTTGCTATGCTACATCCTCTACGCATTACATCCCTTGTATGTTTTTACCCTACGCTTTTAGGAAACTTGCCGGCGCTAACACACTTGCTGAGTGCAGAACATCAGCAGCCCGCTGGCGGTGTTGTATCTGGCAAGAAACCTTGTCGGGCCAGTTGCAGCGCACTTCATTGTTGAGCGGACTCGAAACAAAGTAAGGGCGCAACTTAACCACGAGTCGGTTCCTCCGCGCACAGGTTTCCCATACGAGGCACGAACGTTCAAGGAATATAACATAAAAGCCTAGAACTAAAAGTGCTCTGTACTCAAGCTCGGGCGACTTAGCTTTTCCGTCTTCTGCGATCTGGCGAGGCCGCACTTCTCCCTTGTTTTCCTCCCTTGTACGTCTTCACCCTCACGCTTTCAGGGAAACCCGCCGGTGCAGACACGCTTGCTGAGTGCGGGACATCAGCAGCCCGCTGGCGGTGTTGCCCCCGGCAGGAAGAACTCGCCGGGCTAGTCGCAGCGCGCTTTCATCGTTGAGCGGACTCGAAACAGATCAAAGGTGCAACTCAGCCACGATTCATCCCCTTTGCGCACAGGTTTTCCATACAAGGTACGAGCTTTCAAGGAATGTGACCCAAAAGTTTGAGACTAACTATTTTCTTTGCCCTACTGGCCGGCGGAGCTCGATGGCACGTCCTCGACGGCAACGCAGCACTCCGGAGAGGTGCGCTTGCCGGAGTGGGCACCGGAGCCGTTCTTGCCGGGCTTGGTCTTTGGTAGATCTGCCTCCGCCTTCTTGCACTTGCCGGTGGAGCTCGATGGTGCGTCCTCGACGGCAGCGCAACACTCCGGAGAGGCGCGCTTGCCGGAGTGGATACCAGAGCTGTTCTTGCCGGACTTGGCTTTCTTCTTCCCCCGGGGAGCTTCAGCGGCAAGTGGCTTGCACTCTGCCGCGGCCGCCGCTTCCCGGTAGATCTTGTCGGTGCAGATAAGTGCATCCTTCTTGTCGCCTTGGACAGAGATGACACTTAACGGACCAGGCATCTTGAGCACATTGTATGCATAGTGAGAGGCTGCCATGAACTTGGCAAGCGCTGGTCCGCCGAGTATCCCATTGTAGGGTAATGGGATATCAACAACATCGAATGTGACCCTTTCGTCACGAAGTTCAGCTCGCTGCCAAACGCTACCGAGAGCGTGATCTTCCCTTGGGCTTGCTCCTTCCGGATTTATCCCTTGAAAGGTACCAGTTTCTTGAGCTCATTGTCGGGGATCTGGAGCTTCTTGAGCACCGCGAGGAAATCAGGTTCAGCCGCCCCGCCGTCAACCAACATCTTCGTGACCTTGAGGTTGCGGATTGTTGGTGAGACCAACATCGGCAAGCACCGACGGCAGAATGCGATCGTGGTGGTCCTCAACGCCGAATATGATGGGCGTTGGACCACTTCAGAGGCTTGCGCGCCGACGGACGGCGGTTCGCCAAGATTTACCTCTTGCACCCACCGCTTGAGTTGGCGGTGCGAGGTGTGCGAGAGGCGCCGCCGCCGATGCACAACACCTCTGTTGCCTTCTGAAACTCTTGATCATCAGTCTCATCTTCCTCCATCTCATCATCCTCATCTTCATCTTCGCTCTTGTCGCGCCACGGGAGGCTCGTCTCCTGTTGGCGCCCTCCCGGGCGGGAAGCTTCTTGCGGATCCTCCGCCACCTCCTGGGCTCTCTCCTTATCGCGCGCCAGTTTAGCTTTCAGAGTTCGCCATCCGCTCGACTTTCTTGCAGGTTTGGAGATCATGGCCCTTGGTGCGGTGAATCTTGCAATACCGCTTGCCGGAGCCATCCTGCTTGTCGGCGGCTACCACAGCCTCGCCGGAGTCATCGGCTTTGGTTTTGTCGGAGCCGCCTCTGTTGCCGGAATGCTCAACAGCTAGCACATCCTTAGCCTTTCTCTTCCTGTTGTTCCGCCGCCGGTTCTTCCTTGCCGGGGCGGCATCCTCACTGTCAGACCCTTCTGCTCCTGCAATCTCTCCGGGGATTTTCCTCCCCTCCTCAGCCCGTGCACATTTGTCGGCCAGAGCATAGAGCTCGCTGGCATCTCTGATCTTGCACATCACCATCTCCTCCCTCATCCTGCGGTTACGCCCGTTCGATGAAACGCTACCGATAACCGCGCAGGTGGACGTCCCGGATGTTGCGCCGCACTGGCTGAATCTCAGATGTACTTGCGCAGGGCTCTCCTCCTCGACGAGCAGATGCAGATCGCTCTCTCCGCCATGGGGCTTGTGGCCGCCCGTGAAGGCGCCGACAAACTGGTGACATAGGTCCGCCCATGAAGAGATGGAGCCGCCGGCAAGTGCATGAGCCAAGATCGACGTTGGGCTTGAGCACCGGGGAAGTAGTTGGCGAGATCTTCTCGCGCCCCCGCAGCTCGCACCGCGATGGTGTAGATCTTTGAGGAACTCCGACGGATGTATCCTGCCATCGCACTTTCGGCACATCCGCTTGAAATTTTGGTTTTGGGCCATCGACTTGCCGCAGCTCACGGGTGAACGCGGGGCAACCGGCCGCGTACGGCAAGTCGCCTGGTTCTCCGGGTGCGTGCACGTCGACGGTGGGCCCAGCGCGCTGGTCAGATTGACGCCGCGCTTCTCTCCGGCGCTCGATGTGAGTGCGGGCGTCTTCGTGTTGCCGTTCTTGGAGAACGTGGCGTTGATCGCGGCGAGTTCGCGGGTCCGACGACGCGGTGGAGTCGGCGTTGGGGTTGGTCCGGCGAGCTGGCGATCTTGGCCTTCGGGGCTGGGAGTGCACGGAAGTGGCACCCCCACCGGTCTTGTCGGCGTCGGCTCGCGCCTGGGCGCCTTGCCGGGGCTTCGATGCGCTCGACTGCCGGGGCTTGTCGCTGTTGGCGAAGCCGATGTGGTCAGATATGGTCATCCTCCGCCGCCGATCTTGTGTGGCGCCGAGGGTAATCTAGAAGCAGCCGGGCTCGGGCGCGCTTCTTCGCTGTCTTAGGTGGCGGTGGCGACGAAGCGGCGCGAGAACGGATGTGCTCGGACTCCCAACCGGATTGGGAGGTGCGACACCCGTCCGCGGCGATCACCTCGCCGCGCCAAAGATGCGGGCGCAGCATGCCGACCTCGAACGCCCCGCGACCGCTAGCTTGGCCTTGTTCCACGTTAGCACGGTGCTAGAGCACCGGGCGTTGTCGACCTTGCACCTCCTGGGAAGGGTGTGGTGTTCGCATGGTCGCCGACGCTATGGGCCTTGTTTTTGGATCTCGTGACGACGTGAGTCCCACCGTCGGCGCCGCTCCTTCGCCGGCGTCGACTCCACCTCCCGCTGTTCGGCGGTGGTGGCGTAATCGATGTAGACGGAGCGCCACCCAAGGCTTCTTCGGTGGCATGTTGACGATGACGTTGATGTAGCGCGTGGAGACCGGATCGATGCTCACGACCGACGCGCTTCTACCGGGCGCGCCAAAGATGTCGGGTCGCTCTCAGGCGGCCACGAGCACCTATGGGGCACGGAGCCCTTCTAGTCCGGCAAGGGGCGGAGGGCGGCGCAGAGCAGATCGAGGCCGAGCGCTGGGAGACGGGCGATTTTACCCAGCCGGGGCTCTCCGAGAGATAAAACCCTCTCGCTGCTTTTGTGTTCAGATTTGATCTTGCTCGAGAGCGCGAGCGTATGGTGGTGTTGTGGGTGTCGATGGATCGAACCCCTTCTACGTGCGCATGGGCCTCCCTTTATACTCAAGGGGGATCCACGGTGGCAGCGAGGAAGAGGGGTAGAAAGGTAAAATCGCAGGTTGGTACAACAAGGACCAACAAAGGACCCCTACCTAACTCGATGGCGGGGACAAGGGCATTTAATGCCCGTCCGGTCGCCCTAACAAAGGCAAAGAAACGATCATAGGTGAGCCACGGTTGCCACGATGGCGTCTCTGTCGACTCCGTTTGCCACCTTGTTCGCGATGGCTGCGCAACGCCGCCATGTGCCCTCGATGACCACGGGTGACACGTCGCTGGATGCGCTGGATTTGGTGGCGCTTTGCCGCGGCAAGTGCCTTGCCGCGCCCTTCTCTTGTCATGCCGCAAGCTTGCCGCCGTCGGGCCTTGCCGGACGCTGGGCGCCGGCAAGTCTTCGAGATGCCTTGTCGGCCTTCCGGCAAGCTCCTCTTGCCGGGCCTTCCTTTTCTTGGTTAATACTTTGTTCTTGAATGGTAATAATAGGAAATGACGGAGGGTCTTGGCGGGCGTCCGGCAAGCCCTGCCGCAGGGTGCTACGACTGCCCGTGCACAAGTTCGGGGTACTAAGGTATCCCTACTTTAGTACACCGACAAAACCGTAGACGTCCTCAAAGGGGGACTTGCCGGTGGTAGAGTGTCTTGCACGGTTGTAGGCATACTTGGCGATGGGTAGGCACTCCTCCCACTCCTTGATGTTCTTCTTGATCAACACGCGTAGGAGAGTTGCAAGCGTCCGATTGGTGACTTCCGTTTGGCCATCGGTTTGAGGATGATACGCCATGGAGAATAGTAGCTTGATCCCGAGCTTGGCGCATAGCGTCTTCCAAAAGTAGCTTAAGAACTTGACGTCTCGATCCGACACAATTATCTTTGGCACATCGTGCAACCTCAAGATTTCCCTACAAAAGAGATTAGCAACATGTGAAGCATCATCTATCTTATTGCATGGGATAAAATGAGCCATTTTAGAGAATCGGTCCACAACAACAAAAACGGAGTCCTTGCCATTTTGAGTCCTAGGTAATCCAAGCACAAAATCCATGCTAATGTCTTCCCAAGGTTGATGTGGAATCGGTAAAGGCATATGTAAACCATGGGATTGAGAGTGTGACTTAGCTTTCCAACATGTAGAGTACCGGTTGGTGAAGCAGGCGACATCGTGAAACATCTTGGGCCAATAATAGTTCTTGGAGAGCGTGGCGAATGTCTTGTCACGTCCAAAGTGTCCCATGAGTCCGCCTCCATGAGCCTCTTGCAAAAGGAGCAAACGAAGAGAAGACTCGGGAATGCAAAGTTTGTTAGCTCTCATAAGATAATCATCCTTGATGTAATATTGTTCCCAAGAAGTATGCGTCAAACACTTAGCATAAGGAGTAGCGAAGGTAGGATCATTTGCATACAAGTCTTTGATATGATCAAATCCAACTACATTCAATTCAAGTTGAGTAAGTAACTGCTACGTCTTGAGCTTGCATTGGTTTTCCTTGAAGAGGAAAGGGTGATGCAGCAATAGTAGCGTAAGTATTTCCCTCAGTTTTTGAGAACCAAGGTATCAATCCAGTAGGAGGCTCCTCAAAAGTCCCACACACCTACACAAACAAACAAAGAACTCGCAACCAACACAATAAAGGGGTTGTCAATCCTTCACGGCCACTTCGAAAGTGAGATCCGATAGAGATAGTATGATATGATAAATATATTTTTGGTATTTTATAATATAGATTGGAAAAGTAAAGAGGCAAATAAAAGTAGATTGAAAGCTTATATGATAAAAGATAGACCGGGGCCATAGGTTTCACTAGTGGCTTCTCTCAAGATAGCATAAGTATTACTTGGGTGAACAAATTATGTCGAGCAATTGATAGAAAAGCTTAATAATTATGAGATTATCTAGGCATGATCATGTATATAGGCATCACGTCCGTGACAAGTAGACCGACTCCTGCCTGCATCTACTACTATTACTACACACATCGATCGCTATCCAGCATGCATCTAGAGTATTAAGTTCGTAAGAACAGAGTAACGCATTAAGATAGATGACATGATGTAGAGGGATAAACTCATGCAATATGATATAAACCCCACCTTTTTATCCTCGATGGCAACAATACAATACGTGCCTTGCAACCCCTATTGTCATTGGGTAAGGACACCACAAGATTGAACCCAAAGCTAAGCACTTCCCCCATTGCAAGAAAGATCAATCTAGTAGGCCAATTCAAACTGATAATTCGAAGAGACTTGCAAAGTTACTCAATCATACATAAAAGAATTCAGAGGAGATTCAAATATTTCTCATAGATAAAATTGATCATAAACACACAATTCATCGGATCTCGACAAACACACCGCAAAAAGAGTTACATCGAATAGATCTCCACAAGAGAGGGGGAGAACATGGTATTGAGATCCAAAAAGAGAGAAGAAGCCATCTAGCTAATAACTATGGACCCGAAGGTCTGTGGTAAACTACTCACAACTCATCGGGAGGGCTATGGTGTTGATGTAGAAGCCCTCCATGGTCGATTCCCCCTCCGGCGGAGCGCCGACGAAGGCTCCAAGATGGGATCTCGCGGATACAGAAGGTTACAGCGGTGGAAATTGTTTTTCGTTGGCTCCCTGGATTTTTTCCGGGTATGTGGGTATATATAGGAGGAATAAGTAGGTCGGTGGCCGCCCGAGGGGCCCACGAGACAGGGGGCGCGCCCTGTAGGGGTGGGTGTGCCCTCCACCCTCGTGGCCGTCTCGGCTTCTTCTTGACTTGCACTCGAAGTCCTCTGGATCACGTTCGTTCCAAAAATCACGCTCCCGAAGGTTTCATTCCGTTTGGACTCCGTTTGATATTCCTTTTCTTCGAAATACTGAAATAGGCAAAAAACAGCAATACGGGATGGGCCTCCGGTTAGTAGGTTAGTCCCAAAAATGATATAAACGTGTAAAATAAAGCCCATAAACATAAAAAAGGGGTAATATAATAGCATGGAACAATAAAAAATTATAGATATGTTGGAGACGTATCAGTAACATGCATTTGCGGGAAAGGGCATCCACCACCACATTTTCTTTGACCTTAATGTACTTGATCACATAGGGAAAAGATTCAATGAATTCACTCCATTTAGCATGCCGTTTATTCAACTTTGTTTGACCTTTAAGGTATTTAAGTGTTTCATGATCGGTATGTATGACAAACTCATGCGGTCTAAGGTAATGTTCCCACACATGTAACACACACACTAAAGCATACAATTCTTTGTCATAGATGGGGTAATTGAGTTGAGCACGTGAGAGTTTTTCACTAAAATATGCAATAGCTCGCTTTTCTTGCATCAAAACTCCACCAATTCTGGTACCACTTGCATCGCAATGAACCTCAAAAGTTTTGTCAAAGTTGGGTAAAGCAAGAATCGGAGCATGTGTAAGCAAAGATTTGAGCTCATCAAAAGCGGTGGATTGCAAACATCCCCAAACAAAAGGAGCATTCTTCTTACTCAAGGCATGCAAAGGAGCGGCAATAGTGCTAAAATCTTTCACAAAGCGACGATAAAAACCCGCAAGGCCAAGAAAGCTACGCACTTGTTGCAAATTGGTGGGTTGGGGCCAAGTTTGAATTGCTTCAATTTTAGATTCATCAACATGGACACCCTTGGAAGAGACAACGAAACCCAAGAAAACCAACTTGTCAACTCCAAATGTGCACTTTTTCATGTTGGCATAAAGACGTTCCTTGCGAAGCATTTGCAAAACAGCCCTAACATGCTTTAGATGCTCTTTCATGGATTTGCTAAACACAAGAATATCATCAAAGTAAACCACAACAAACACTCCAATATAAGGTCGAAGCACAAAATGCATAAGACGCATGAAAGTTTCCGGAGCTTCCGATAAACCCATAGGCATAACCAACCATTCATACAAGCCAAATTTTGTTTTCAAAGTGATTTTCCATTCATCACCTTCTTGTATGTGGATTTGATAATAGCCACTTTTAAGGTCAATTTTTGAGAAAATGGTGGCGCCGCTAAGTTCTTCAAGTATGTCATCTAGGCGAGGAATGGGGGTGTCTATAACGAACAGTGATAGCATTAATGGGTCTACAATCCGAGCACATGCGAAAACTACCATCTTGCTTGGGCACAAGTATAACGGGAATGACACAAGGCCTTAAGCTTTCACGTACATGTCGGTTGTCGATAAGTTGTTGTACTCGCTGTTGGATCTCCTTAGTTTCTTCGGGGTTGACGCGGTAGGGAGCCTTGTTTGGAAGAGGTGCGCCGGGGATGAGATTGATCCTATGTTCAATGCCACGTAGGGGAGGGAGACCGGGAGGTAGCTCATCAGGAAACACATCCTCGAATTCCTACAACAAGTTGGAAAACACTAGAGGAAGAGGATTAGGATTGTTAGTTTTGGTCACCTCATCTTTGCATAGGCGGACAAAGTGGATGACACTCGATGGGTTCTCACACACTTCTCTCATCTCTCTTTTTGTGGCTAGGAGGACTAAGTTTTTCTCTCTTGGCGAAGAGGCGCTCAATTTTTCCTTGTGGCTCTCACTTTATTTTTGGTGGTGCACTCTCTCACTAGTTTCTCCACGATCGGTGGAAGCTTGCTTGTCGACGATCACTTGGCTTGGGGACATTGGTCGAAGCACATACTCCTTGCCTTTCATCTTGAAGCTATAGTGGTTAGTTCATCTGTTGTGGATGACGCCGTGGTCGAATTGCCAAGGTCTTCCCAAAAGAAGGTGGCACACGGACATAGGAACCACATCACACTCTCAGGTGTCCTCATAGGCGCTGATCTTGAAAGACACTTGCACCATGTGCTCCACTTGAATAGTGCCAGAGTCGCTTAGCCATTGCACCTTGTAGGGACGGGGGTGTTTCTTCTTGACCAATTGCAGCTTGAAACATAGCTCTTCACTTGCCAAGTTGTGACAACTACCTCCGTCGATGATGACCTTGACGGAGCGCCCATTGATGTCGGCCTTGGTGTGGAAGATGTGGCACCGTTGGTCTTCGTCTTGGTGGTGTTGGAGCGTCGAGACCTTGGAGACCACGAGAGAGGGACTTGAATCGTTGTCACAAAAGACTTGATCATCTTCATCTTCATTCATGTGCCAGTGCATGGCCACATGTCAATGGCTTCCATTTCTTCTTCACTCATGGAGTCATATGTGCCGTCATCGTTGAATATCATTGTTCGCTTGTTGGTGCATTGGAAGGACTTGTGTCCTCGGCCGCCACATGTGAAGCACTTGAATGAACTTGTCTTGACGGGATCATCGGGAGGCGCCAAAGATGAAGTAGTCTTGGATTTGTAGGTGCTTGCTGGAGGACGAATCGAGGAAGGCGCAACTTGCTTGGAACTTGACTTGTCGCCGGTACTTGGTGATGCTCGAGTTGTGGTAGGAGGTGCCGAAGTCGCGACAGCTTGAGAGTAGGAGCCATAGGTCTTGGACGAGTACTTGGCATATTTGAAGTCATCTTGCACTTGTCGCTCGGCCTTGGTCGCTTGATGAACTAGCTCAAGAAGGTTTGAGTATGGTTGGAAGTCGACGATCCGCTTGATTGGATGGTTGAGGCCGTTCAAGAAGCATGCCATTGTTTGCTCGTCGTCTTCCTTGACATTGGCTCATATCATGGCAATCTCCATTTCTTGATAGTATTCTTCCACCGTCTTCGTGCCTTGCTTGAGGAGTTGCAACTTCTTGAAGAGATCTCCAGTGTAGTGAGTAGGCACGAAGCGGGCTCTCATGACTTCCTTCATTTCTTCCCAAGTTGTGATTGGTGGTTCGCCTCTTGTATGTCGTGCTCAATCACTTGTTCCCACCAAATGAGGACGTAGTCTTGGAACTCGAGGGAGGCCATGGCGATCTTCTTTTCTTCATCATAATTGTGAAGGCGGAAAATCTTGTCCACCTTCAATGCCCATGAGAGATATTCTTCGGGATTACTGCTTCCGGAGAACTTTGGCATGGTGAACTTGAGCTTGCCGTAGCGGAGTTCTTCATCATGATAGCGGTTTTGATATCGCTCTTGCCTTGGAGGAAAGTCCTCATATGCTCGTTCCTCATGATGTCGCTCTTGGCGCGGAGGAGGGTCTTGAAACACTTGTTCCACTTGGTGTCGCTCTTGTCTTGGAGGAGGGCGAGGAATGTGCGCTTGGTTGCGCCTTTCTTGTTGCTATTCGCGTCGGGCGGCTTCTTCTTGTATCTCGCGACGAAGAGCTTCCTCTCGTTCTCGCACTTGGCGGTTGCGGTCTTCAATGTCTCTAGTGGCCTCGCGTAGAGCTTGTTGTGCTTCAAGTGCTTGAGCTTGATGGATGGCATCATCTTCTTGAGGTACTTGACGTGGCGCTTGTGGAGGTATTTTCTCTTGCTCCATTGCTTCTTGAGGTACTTGGTGTCGCATCCGTTCACGTGCTCGAACTCGGTCTTGTAAGCCATTGCCATGGAATGGATTTTCTTGAGCTTGGTGATCTTGAGGATGATCACGTCGAGGAAGGCGAGCTCGTGGAGGACTTGCATGATAAGAGGAGTAGTCTGAAGATTGCTGACTTGTACGGTGACTTGAGTGGCGCCATCTTGAAGAAGTGGATGAGGAAGACGGGCGTCGCACGATCATGTTGCGGAGCTCTTCCATTTGTGTGGTGAACTTTGCGTCGATGTAGTCGCGGTTCCTTGTTTCCGATTGACGAAGGTCGGAGGCGAGTTGCTCCAAGCATTACCCAATGCTTCGCTTTCTTGATGAAGCGCTCGTTGCGCGATGAAGAAGTGGTTCTTGGAGACAAAGCCGGAATCATCACCTTGCTCCTCGAAAAGTGGGTTCGACGACGAGTTTGGCCTATCCATCATAACCAAGTGGGGTGAGTAGGAAAATGAGAGAACAATACCAAAGTTACCTTCTCCGAGGATTGATGATGTAACAAGTGTCACTCAATGTAATGCCACAATAGGAGAATTGGAACCGGGTATGTTTTATCACACCTACAAATAAGAGGCTTATGGAGTAGCTCGGTTAGGATGGTGGCAAAAATTTCAAGCAAATGTTAGTCAACATATCGATAAGGTTGAGAAGGTTCACAAAAATGCAAGTAAAGCAAATAAATCAAACCCGAAGATATCACTAGGTACACACGCATGGAAGATAGATGGGATCCGCACAACCAAGGAGTGAGATCAAAATGTGCAACCACGGAAAATGCTCTTGTTGTGCGAATGCTCGAGAGGCACTAGCTCGATTGCTCAAATGGGCAAGATACGCTTGTGCACCTACCTATGAGAGAACCGTGCCGTCTTCAATCCCAACTATGCTATATATGCGATGACCAAGATGATATAACTATGCAAATGGCTCAACTCTATTGCTTACAAGCTCTTTGTTGCTCCTCTTTTGCTTAAAAGCTTTTCTTCTTTTTTTTTCTATGATTGATGCTCGAGCCGAGTATGATATGAGACAAGTATATATGATATGCACGGGAGAGACTTATGGCACAAAGATGATAACACGATCACTACGGTGCACAATAGCGTGGCCCGGCAATTCTCAACTTTCTAGTCCTGATGGCTAAGCAACGCAAAGTGGCTCGGGCTATCAATGCAAAAGCAAGGTAAGAAGTAAGTGTTGTCGAGGTTACCGTCCTTTCTTACGGTTAGCAGTGAAGATGGATCCGAGTCGATGATGGTGATGACGATGTCACACGCTCCTAAGTAGTCGAAACACCTTAGGAAACGGAAATGGCAACGCAAAATCGGTCAAATGCGGAAGGTGAGTGTTTTTGTGATGATTTTTTGGATGGTGGCTAATGGTGGTGGTAGTGGGATAAGTAGATGGGGGATGACAAGAGCTTCCAAACGAGCTAAAGAACAAAAAAACGGACTTGGGAGGTGGAAGTTATGGCCAAATTGGTGGAGGTGTTCGCTGATTCTTGGAAGTGCGGGCACCCGGGGGTGGGAGGTGCGGGTGCCCGGGGTCGGCTGGGCGAAATGGCCCGGGGGTGCGGGTGCCCGGTGGTTCAAGGTGCGGGCACCCGGGGGTCTTCGGTTTGGGCGGAAGTTTTGGGGGAAAAGCAAAATTCTGTGGATTTCGTGGTGGGAAGAGTGGGGATTGTTGGGGAGGGGCTAGATCCACTTGCCAAACATCAAATCCATGGACCAAAACAACCAAATCTCACAAGATCCAACAAATTACAAGAAATTTTTTTGGGGCTATTTTTGTGGGGATTTTCAAATTTGGACGAAAAACAACAAAATCAAGCTAGCAAATGGGGGGATGAGACTCCAAGATGTGAATAAACCTTGCTCATGATAGCAAGATGTTGTAGGGTCAAACCCTAGAGGGAATCTTTTTACACTTGGAGGGGGAAAAGGAGGAATAACACTCAAGAACACAAGGAACAAAACACTCAAACAAACCCAAATATCACATCTACTAGAGTAGCATACATGAGATCCACAAGATTACATGAACAATTCAAGGAGAATAGCACTAGGTAAGTTCTTCCCAGTAGGTGAGGTCTTGATGATGATCTTCTCCAAGAGGAGGCCTTGACAATCCAAAGGATTCTTCCCTAGGTGGTGCTTGATCTCCAAAGAGGAGGGGATACAAGGAGCAAAGCTCACAATGTTTTCTCTAATACTTTGCTAACATTCCAAATGAGCTAGGGGATGGATATATAAAGGCTAGGGACGCAACAAGAGGGAAAGAGGGGTACAAGGGCCAAAAGGCCAAAAGCACACGGGCAGTTCTAGGGGCGGCCGGGCACCCGGGGTCAAACCGGCTGGGCACCCGGACGGTCAGGCGCTGTCAGGATGACCGGCACCCGGGGTCCAGGCCTGCACCGCAAGGTCACAAGAGGCTGGCGGGGCCGGCCGGGCACTGGTTGATGGCCCGGCACCGGGAGGGGCTGGTGCGCATCAGGCAGGCGGGCACCTGGGTGGGCTGGCGAGGCCTGGTTGCAGTGCGGGCACCCGGGGCGGGTCAGGCGTTGCCCAGGCTGTGGCCGGGCACCCGGGGCCGGGGCAGCCGGGCACCCGAGGTGTCCAGGGGCTGCGGCCCTTCCTTCTTCTCGATCTCCTCTCCTCTCCCTTGCTCCATGGGTGCTCGAGACTCCGTCTTCTCCTTCTCACGATCATCTTCTTGGTGCCTAAGAATGCATAGTGAGTCTCTTTGAGGTAGAATCCAATTCTCATGCGAAACCGAACGAAACTCGAAGAGGAGAGAGTCAACCTCATTCTCGATGGCGCGTGCACGTGCTCTTGTCATTGGTCCACTCGGTGCTTGCGGTGGTGATGGAGTGTCGGTGCGGGTAGACGAGGGATGCTCCGCATCACCTTTGGCGTACTCTCGAAAAAAAAAGAGATTTCAACAAGTGACTACATACGAAGCAAAATGAGTGAATCTACACTCTAAAATATATCTATATACATCCGTATGTGGTAGTCCTTTTGAAATCTCTAAAAAGACAAATATTTAGGAACAGAGGGAGTATTACAGTGCTGGATTTTCTTTGTTCTTTTATACTCCTACCAGAAAATACAGCCCATTGACTTCCTGCTCCAGTCGTGATTTTTTCTTCTTCGAATTATGGACATTTTTTTCATATCAAAATAAAATTGACTGTAGTTACATGGTTAGAAGGACAGTAGTATTCTCAACCCATCATAATTCAAGTACTAGACTACAGTTGTATTCTCAACCCATCAAAATTCAAGTACTAGACTTGACGTTGGCGCTCGCATTTTCCTCGATTTTTTCTAGGCCTTTTGCAATGTGCGTTTAGTGTAAGGAGATGTTCCCGTCAACTATGAAGGCATCTCTGACGACTTCTTCAATCTCAAGATGTATGTCGGCTCAGTCTTTCAAAGATGCTCATGCGTTCATAGGGGTGAATGTATGTGTGTATGTATGAGCGCCTACGTCTGTACCATGTTAAAAAAAATGAATCTAATAACTCAGTCCTAATGTGACCTCCGATAACTAGATGTTCTCAAAAAATAAACAAACAACATCCAAACGACACTTAGTGTAAACTAAAACATCTCCGACAAGCTAGATAGGCTCTATCCTTCTATTATTGCAACCAGCAAGATAATGCCATGAAAGAATACTACAGTACTACTATACAACACGTGTTTTTTGAATATGTGGTTGCTAATAATATTTGGAAAGATTTTGCAGAGAGCTTTAATTTCCAAAAATCAAACAACATGCTTGAGCTTTCTACCCTTTGGGACACTAATAACAAGAAAGGTGTGGTTGGCATTGCATGTGTTGCTACCATTTGGAGCATTTGGACTATGCATAACGATATGTGTTTTCAGGGTGTGGCGTGGACAAGTACCCGTGCAATCTTGAGAAGAACCTGTTCGCTGCTGCATCAATGGAAGATCCTCTGTGTGGGAGATCAATCAGTGCTGCTACGACGATGTCTCCTGCTCCTGGACCATCGAAGAGGAGAAGTGTTGCGGATAGCCTGGACAGGGGACTGGGAGGCAGGCTAGGAGGCATCATGTTGAAGGCGCACACGGGGTGAAAAGATGCATCGCGCTTCTTATACTCATGCAGAACTGCAATCGTTTGTGTTGGCTTTGTCTCGCCAGTCTTTGCTTCTTGTATCGATGAGGGTGTAAACTCTTCGAAACATTTATGATTCTGCTACTCTAGCTAGATCCGAGAGCTATAAACCATCGACCTGGGCTTTGTGCCCCGTTTTATTATAAAATGGGGCGGGGGGAACCCCTTTCCATAATAAAAATCTACTAGCACCATGAATCCTTTTAGCAACATCCAAGAGCATCAATCGGTGATCCTGAGCAACATCTGCTTGTCAATTTCCTTCTGCTTGTAGGCTCTAGCTAAGCTCACCGTTAGTTAGTTTGCTTGCAGTTAGAATAACAGATGCATGCCTGGTCTGTCAGGTGTTGCACGTAGTCAGGTTCAGAGTTGTGCTGCATGCACAGACTCACCGCTT